>OZ038381.1:59827399-60499899 GCA_964036045.1 Eutreptiella sp. 'Long Island Sound 2002'
ATGTTATGGCCTAGAGTGTCACTCAGGACCATGCCCTACCCTGACATAACCTTGGTTGGACTTGGAGTTGACTGGGCTTGGTGAACTGCCCCATGAAGATGACCTCACAACATGGCAAAATCAGGCAACTCACACCATAATGCCCAAAAATCAATTATATACTCAAAAGTGCATACGGCAAATATTCAAATGCTCCATGCATGTGTCAAACCGGAAAGTAATATACAAGGGTGATAGAGATCAAAAGTACTGCCCAAGAATATCCTATCATTGGCCCCGAAACCACTCCGGTTATGTACTTGACATGCTTCACAAGTCAACTCATGAATTTGAGACCTAATTTTGTGAGGCCTCGTGTGCCACGCCAAAGTGACCACGTGATTCAGCATATGGTGAGGTACAACACCGAAGCATTTGCCAACAAATAAGCAACGTACCATAGTTCACAGATCTCTAGGCACTTTACTGTTAGCCG
Organism: Eutreptiella sp. 'Long Island Sound 2002'; assembly: GCA_964036045.1. Lineage (NCBI taxonomy): Eukaryota > Euglenozoa > Euglenophyceae > Eutreptiales > Eutreptiaceae > Eutreptiella > Eutreptiella sp. 'Long Island Sound 2002'. The sequence goes on from OZ038381.1 coordinate 59,827,875, forward strand.
ACCAGTTGACCACATAAAATACAAAAATGAGCATAAAATGAGGTCAAAAACATGCAAATAATGCCAAATTCAAAATAAATACAATAGTATATAACTTCGCTCACCCATGGTATCAACATATGGTTCAAAAAAGAATTGCTTGGGACCATTTGCAAAACAATCCCCCCACTTGGATCCCCACATGGACGCATAGGGACACCTTCGAACCTCCTTCCAACATGCACCATGAAAACGGGAAAATTGATAATGGCGCTTGTGGGTCGCTCCATAAGCCCTCCCACATGCACAAGATGAGCGGTAGACTTAGTCTAGCGCTATGGAGTTCACCATTGTGACATGCGCGAAGCCCTTGCCACGCATGACTCCATATATCTTCCTACAAACGGAGATATATAACATGGGCGTGAGCATATCGAAGCACATACCATGCATATAACACATACCCTCAAAAAGTGGCTCCCACCATGATATGCCATGCCCCTCCATGGACATAACTTCACGTTAAAAGTACGTAGGAACCCAAAATAAGCCAAAACCCAAAACTCATGCGATACACTCCAAAGTCGCATTGAAATATTCGGTTGCACGGTCCAAGAGTTATGTATCACTTTCGGCCCTCTTGACCATTATCCCTTGCTACCCCGGGCATGTATACACATCAAAGGCGTTTGATGCTCCTCAAATTAAGTTGAGACCAAGGTGATTCCAACCCAATTCTCGCTGCGAGCCGGAGATATGACCTTTCAAAGTGGTCTCACGAATCAATTTTGTTTCTCCTTTATCTCCAAGAAAAACGAGGGGCACAACAAAAGGAAGGTTGATTCGTGATCGGGGAAAAGTGTATGACCACTCGAGATTCATCATATTAAGTGCGGCGATGTCGAAGTCGAAAATCCGATTCTGAAAGTCTGAAAAAATCAGATTAATTTTGCGAGTGTATAATATGAAAATTGCGGAAGCAATGAACCCTTTACTGATGAAATCTGACCCTTCATCGGGGTTTCCGCCAAAATATCTGTAAATGACAGTTAACCAATCGGTGACCGCAAAATCGCGAGCCAACTGTCAGTCGCCGATACATTGAAAATCAGAACAGAAGGCTGAAAAATCACGGAAACTTTATGAGAAAAAAACCCTGTTGATTCCTGATATTCTGATATATAAATCTCAGCTGGCGGCGCCTCGGTACTGAATATGGCCGCTTATAGCCGGAATGGCCAAACCTATCACACTATCACATCGGGTTAGGCCAGGTGGATGGGAGAGTATGATATCAGCACATGGCGGCTTGCCGGCACATAGATACACACCCCAAGTGACCCCAAGATGGCCACGGGGGTCCGAACCAGCTTCAGAAGAAGCACCGCCAAGAGGACAAGGATCGGGTCCAGTCCTACCCCTGGGAGACGAAGTCCCTGAGCGCCGGGGAGTTTTCGGAGTGAAAGGTCTGTGTGTGAGTGTGTTTTGGGGTCGTTGTGTTGGTCTGCTGTTGTCTTGGTGTTTGCTAGTTGATTGTGCTTGTGATTTTCTGGTCTTTTGGTAGATGTTTTGATATGACGCATGCTGCGTTTCGTTGCCGTGTGTTTTCGTGTCTATGAATGTTCTGATGTGCATTTGTGTGGTGCGTTTTCTAATTGTAGGTGCTGCGTGTGGGCCTGTCGAGCGATTCCCAAGGCCACATGTCCCTGGAGGAACCAGGTCTGGATGCCCTGTTGAGGATATGGGCCACTGCGGGATGTGGTGTTGCCAGGAGCGCGTCCTGGTTTCGCGCAGATTCCGTGGGCCAGGGGGGTGGTCACAGCGCAGGACACCGTCCACGCTTCTTCTTCAAGGCCCCAGTGGTTGCCACCAGGTTGGTTCCACGAATCGGAGGTCCAGCGGTACACGGCGACTCCGAGCAGCATGCTGGCTATGGGCACCACCATACCAGGTGGGGGAAAGCACAAGAAGGCCAAGGCAAGCGCCGCGACGGCAGCAGCGGCGCCAACGGCAATGGCACCATCGCCATTCGTGCAGCCAAGTGTGGTTCAAGCGATCCAAGGGGTGCAACAGGTGTGCAGTAGTTCAACCGTCGTTTCAGCGGGTTCAACCGTGCGGCTGAACCGCCTTCACCGTCTGCAACCGTGCACAGTTGAGTGTCACCTTCCTACACACTGAATCGCGTTCCCCCACTTCTGCGGTTCACCTGCCTCCTTGCTTTCTCTGCAGTTGACCGCCAGTGATGTGCCTGAGCACATGTTTGTGGTGGATCGGCGTGGCCCTGGTATTCTCGTCCGCGGGCGATGGCCACCCATGCCCATCGTGGAGTGGTGGGACGTGTGGTATCGGCTGATCCCTGGCGCCGCTCAAGTGGTCGACCGCATGAGTCGTGGCGAGCAGCGGGGCTTGCGGGAATGGAGCAATGCCGGGCAAGGCAGTCCTGCGCCAGAACGGCAGAGGTCAACGCCCCTGGAGTCCAGTCCAGCCATCACCACCGCGCCCCAACCAAGTCCTGTGGGAGAGAGCTTTGAGGAGTTCTACAAGAGTGTGTGGGACCGCCCACTTGGAGCAGGTGGAGCATCCGAGAGCAGTGGAAAGGCCCCCAAGCCTCCACGTCTTCCAGCACCACCACCACCAGAAAAGACGAGCACCCCCGCCAGCAAAGTGGTTCCGAAGTCCCTGTTTCAGTCCACCAGGAAGGAGCTCCGGAAAGAGAAGCGGACAAGTGCAAAGGCTGAAGCAACGCCCGCGAAAGCCAAAGTCTCTGGCGACAAGAAGCCGAAAAAAGAAGCCAAAACTGGCAGCGGTGCTTCCTCCAAAAAGCGGAAAATCGCTCCGGACAACAGTGAGACAGACGAGTCAGACCCCCTTTTTGAAGAGCACGAATGGGTCCCAGTCGCAAAGCATATCCCAAAGAAGAAGAAGAAGAAGGTAGCTCCGGCCCCGAGTTCCGAGAGTGACTCCGGCAAGCTCCCCAGCGACACGGTGCAGGATGTGAAGGCCCTGGCAACTGAGTTGGCTGCAGGATCAAAGGATGGCGACGAGGAGAAGGCGATCAAGGCAGAATCGGCGCGTGCGTCAGCTCTGGAAGTGTGCACGGTTGAACCGGTGAAGTGTAGTTCAACCGCACGAACCGCCTGAACCACAGTTTCGCTATTTTTTCCTTTTTCCAGAGCCTGGATCAAGCCCAACAACCACGACTGGCGGTGGAGGATACGTCCAAATAGCTGCGACAGCGGTTCGGATGGGCGGCCAACACGCCGATTCGATGGGTCATTGTGGACGGTCCTGATGGCGAACCACGTCTGGCCGTGGGTACCCCGGGGAAAGCCACGAAGGGGACGCCCCGGCCCAAAATGGGGGAAGACTTGGTCTTCCTTCCCCCGCAGTGGGAGGAGGAGGGCGATGCAGCTGGGACAACGTAGCCAGTTATTGCAGTCAAGGACAGCACAGGCTTCATTAACCCCCACGCTGCCAAGGAGGCGTTGAAAGAGCGCCGCGCCCAGAAACAGGAAGCGATCGATGAGGAGGGCAAGAAGACAATGGAGGACTCGCCCTCGTACAGTCCACTCGAGAAGAAGGAGGTCACTCCCGCGCCGGAAGCTGAAGCGGAAAAGGACAGTGACAATGGGGTTCCTGTGCTGACGCCGCCTGTGATTCCAGAGCCAAAGGACACTGAGAAACAAATTCCTGTGCCTAGTCCGCCGGAGGTGCCAGAGCCAAAGGAGAGTGAAGAACAGGTGGTCAAAGAGGAAAAGGTGGAGTCTGCTGGTCCAGGGGTGCAGGAGCACAGGGACAGTGGGGAGGACTCGCCTCCAGCCCCGGTTGGTCAAGTGGAGATTGAGGAGGTTGGTGGAGCGCCGAAGGACGAGGAAATGCCTGCATGTAAGCAGGAAGATAACGAAGAGCCGGCCCCAGAGGGTGGTGCCCCAGTGCCTCACGTGAGGGAAGAGCCACTCCCAAACAACTGACTTTTCACGTGCCTCAAGGGAATGAGGGGGTGGCAGTGGCGGGAGCAACATGGAGCACGGTACCGTAGGCAGTTGTGGGGGGCCGTAATGGTGCAGGGGCATCACCGTGTGCAAGTTGCAGTGCAAACGAGGAGAGATCCGGACCTGGTCCGGCACGTGAAAGCATACATCCGAAGTGTACTCCCCCAACTAACCTATACTGCGCTCGCAGTGGTCCATGGGGTGGGCGATCAACCCATGCTTGTACATACGCATCCAAAGGATGACAGTCCCCTTACGGGGGAAATAGTCCTGGGTGATTTTGTGGGGGAAGAAATTGTTTACCAGTGCCCTACTCTGTGCAAATGGGCCTTCCCGTCCTGCATGGATACGTTGGGGGCGTGATTTATTATGGGGACACATTGTGAATCCTCGACATGGGGTCATGTTTAACGCTCTTAGGCCCCACATGCCTCTGGCGTGGTCTGGCCTGCGCATTGTACTCGTACCGTACACAGGCATTGCATGGAAACGTCTGCCTGTGGCGATGCAGAATGAACTGGTCACGTTTGGCCTCCCAAGGTGAGGATGTGTTCTTTGTGTAGCGCTTCGTGCAACAGCGGTTGAACCGGTGAAGCCGGTGCAACCGCGCGCCTGTCTAGCGGTTGAAGCACCTGGAAAGCCGGTGACATTTTAGTGCAATCCATGGGGAAACAAGCTTCTGACAATCAGGTGTAGGCTTGCATGTAATTGTTGTTCACTAAAAAGGGTCCAAAGTCCTAAAGGGAATCCAAACAGGGCGCAGGGGTGTACGTCACCACGCCTAACGAAAGGTTGATGGTGAAGCCGTGCGGTTTCACCAATACAGCCGCCGCCACTGGCACCTACACCACCACCGCCGTGAAATATGATCCAAGAGAAATAGGTCTCCAGTGTTTTGCACCAATGAGGTAAGAAGGTTTTCAAAAGCATTCTTTTTAGGCGGTATGGCATCTCTTGCAGGGCTGAAAAATAGCGGTTTTCAGGTTGCTACTTAGCAATTTGTTGCTGTACCACGCTAGGGGTTCAACCATTGGGAAGCCGTAATGAAAGTGCGCGGTTGAACTGGGTTGAACCACAGTTTCACTTGGGTAATTCAAGGGTACCTGATCCAAATGAGCACGTAGGGAAGAGCTGTACTTCGTGTAGGCCAAGGAGGAGAAGATCACAACCCTCAAGGAGGCCAAGAAGTGGGTCCACGAGCAGGAGCAGGTGGATGCTCTGCAGGTCGCCCCCAAGTGGTGGGGAGCCATCGAGCTTCAGCATGATCTTAGCCCACGCAAACTGCACCCCCTTTTTCCACCTAAGCACCTAGATTTTGTCAGCGAAAAAAATAGCCTTTTTTGCCATCTTGAAAATACTGTTTTTCAAACCCTCCCAAAAAATGTATTTTTCATCAGGTTTGCCCATTTTTTGCTGTTTTTAGGGGGGTCAATTAACCATTATCTAGTCCAAACTCAGAGGGTTTACTGGTCATCCTCCCCGAAAAAAGATTTTGGTGGCTAATTTGAAGAATACCAATTTTTGTATTGTCTGGAAAACTATTAAAGATGGGCGCTGTTCACACATCCTGTACATTCCAACATCAAAAAATACTTATTTTGGGAGGCTGAGTGCTCGAGGCCTCCCGCACTCAGCCAGCTGGAGTGAGATTTTCAGGCTTTTTTGAGATTACTTTTTGACATCGGAAGTGGCATGAAGCAAGGATGGAGCTAAAGCAAAACTGCAAGATTCAATATGGGTTAAAGACTTGCACAGCGGAACGCTCAGTGCGCGAGGGCTCGCGCACTCAACATGTTAGAAGCATGGGTTTTTGGATACCCCTGACTACTTGTATTCTGCCGATAGCCTCCAAAAGGCTTTTTGAGATTCCTCCCCTTTGCAATCCTGTGAAAACAGTGAGCTCAAGAGGAGCGATTAGACTATTCTCCTCTACAGCACTTGCTTCATACGTCCTGTGACCTAGCGCTTCTGACAAACTGTTGTACAGCCCCAAAAGATGGGAGGCTCGGCACGTCATTTGTATGTAAACTAACCGAAAATTGTGTGTTTAGCAAGGACTGAGGGCAACCCGCTCTTTAGATCTATTACACCTTACATAGTGCATAGCGTGTACAAGACGTCCATTGATTGACCACTCTTGCTGCTGACATGACCCGAACGGTACACCATGAGGCACCCATTAAGACATCAGAGCCTCATTTGGCATGGAATACTGTTTATTCAGGACCATTTGGAAATACACATTCTGCATAGTTGAGTGCGCGAGGCCTCGCGCACTCAACATGCCAAATGGAACATTACTTTCATACCTCTGACTACTTGAATTCCCCTGATAGCCAAAAAAATTCTATTTCAGATTGCTCCTTTTTTTAATTCTCAGTTTTCAGGTGGAGACACGCGGAAACTGCACGTCTTTTCTTTGCACACAAATGCCCCCTTGAGGTGAAAAACAGGGTGCAGCTTCCGTGGGCTAAGATGATGGGTTCGAGGTTTGAGGTTTGATTTTGCGGGTACTAGACGCCTTTCAGCCCCGGGGGGCCACCTCATCGGGCCAGGTGATATCCTTCCCACCGGGTCCTAGTGAGGGGCCCTTCATGACGCACCTCCTGCCTGGTGGCGCAGTCCACCGGGTTCACAGGGCTCGGAGCCCCGTCCCTCGCTGGCTTCCCCTTTTCGCCACTCCCCGGTCAGTGCATCACTTAGCGGCCGTGGCTGCGGGCGCTTACCCACCGCGTCGCCCCCCTAATGCGTGGTCGCCGAGGGTGCCAGCGCCGCCGGGCCCTTGTGGCCAGTGGGACCCCGATGCGCTAGCGTGGAGGCTGCCTAGCCGTGGGGCTTGTGCCTGGCGCAGTGTGCCACTACTGCCTTGGCGGGTGCAGTGCCCTGGTCGTGTGTTAACGGCGCTCGCGGCCGGTTTGGGGGGGGTTGGGGCCGGTGCCGGGCGTTGTGCCTTCCCCGTCTCCCCCTTCCCGCCCCGTGTTTCCCGCGCTGTGTGTGGCGGGCCGCCCCGTGCGGGTGTCCCTTATCCTCGCTCGCTGGTACGCCATTCCGTGCGGTCTGTGCGTTCCGCGGCCTCGGTCCGGTTGCCCTTCTGGTTTTCCCCGCGTGTACTTTGTGTGTGTGTGCGCTCGCGCTCTCGCGGCGTCCGCGCCCCCCCTCCCTCCCCGGGTTGGTGTGGCACGCGCACCTCGCGCGGTCCCGATGCTGGGCGCTGGTAGGGCCGTTCCACGCGGTCCGTGCCCCTCCGCGTGTCCTGCCTTGGTCCCGTGCTCCGATTGGCTTGCTTGGGGGGGGGGGCGGCCCGGTCCCGTTTCCCACTACCTGGCTTGGGGCTGCGCGCTCCCCGTGGGGTGGGTGCCGGCGTGGGGACCCGTCACCAACCCCACCGCACGCGCTCTTGCGAGCTGGCTTTGCGCGCTGTGGGAGCGGCAGGAGGGTGCCCGGGGAAGGCGCCTCTTGCCTGGGTGTGGGGCGTCCGGGGTCGGGCGCTCTCCCTGCCCCGACCACTCGTCCTTTCAGGTGTGCGGCTGGGGCCCACTACCCACTGGCTGTGGGTGCGGGGGGTGCGGGCGTGAGGACCTGTCACCAACCCCACAGCAGGCGCTTATGCGAGCTGGTATTGTGCGCTGTGGGGGCGGCACGAGGGGGCCCGGGGGGGGCGCCTCTTGCCTGGGTGTGGGGCGTCTGGGGTCGGGCTCTCTCCGAGCCCCGACCGCTCGTCCTTTCGGACGTGCGGCCGGGGCCCACTACCCACTGGCTGTGGCTGCGGGGGGTGCGGGTGTGGGGACCCGTCACCAACCCCACCGCGCGCGCGCTCTTGCGAGCTGGCGTTGCGCGCTGTGAGGGCGGCATGAGGATGCCCAGGGGGGGGGGCGCCTCTTGCCTGGGCGTCCGGGATTGTGCGCTCTCTCACCCCCGACCGCCCGTCCTTTGGGGCGTGCTGCCGGGGTCCACTACCCACTGGCTGTCGGTGCGGGGGGTGCGGGTGTGGGACCTGTCACCAACCCCACAGCGCGCGCTTTTGCGAGCTGGCCTTGCGCACTGTGGGGGCGGCACGAGGGCGCCCCGGGGGGGGCGCCCCTTGCCTGGGTTTGGAGCGTCCGGGGTCGGGCGCTCTCCCAGGCCCCGACCGCCCGTCTTTTGGGGGGTGCAGACGGGGCCCACTACCCACTGGCTCTGGGTGCGGGGGGTGCGGGCGTGGGGACCCGTCACCAACCCCACAGCGCGCGCTCCTGCGTGCTGGCTTGGCGCGCTGGTTGGGGCGGCACGAGGGCGCCCGGGGGGGGCGCCTCTTGCCTGGGTGTGGGGCATCTGGGGTCCGGCGCTCCCCCAACCTTTACCACTCGTTCTTTCAGGCGTGCGGCCGGGGCCCACTACCCACTGGCTGTGGATGCGGGGGGTGCAGGCGTGGGGACCCGTCACCAATGCCACAGCGCGCGCTCCTGCGAGCTGGTTTTGCACGCCCTGAGGGCGGCATGAGGGCGCCCGGGGTGGGCGTTTCTTGCCTGGGTGTGGGGCGCCCGGGGTCGGGCGCTCTCCCACCCCCGACCAATCGTCCTTCCGGGCGTGCGGCCGAGGCCCACTACCCACTGGCTGTGGGTGCGGGGGGTGCGGGCGTGGGGACCCGACACCAATGCCACAGCGCGCGCTCCTGCGAGCTGGTTTTGCACGCCCTGAGGGCGGCATGAGGGCGCCCGGGGTGGGCGTTTCTTGCCTGGGTGTGGGGCGCCCGGGGTCGGGCGCTCTCCCACCCCCGACCAATCGTCCTTTGGGGCGTGCGGCCGAGGCCCACTACCCACTGGCTGTGGGTGCGGGGGGTGCGGGCGTGGGGACCCGACAACCAACCCCACAGCGCGCGCTCTTGCGAGCTGGCTTTGCGCGCTGTGGGGGCGGCATGAGAGTGCCCGGGGGAAGAGCGCCTCTTGCCTGGGCGTCCGGGGTCGGGCGCTCTCCCAGGCCCCGACCGCCCGTCCTTTAGAGCGTGCGGCCGGGGCCCACTACCCACTGGCTGTGGGTGCGGGGGCTGCGGGCGTGCGGACCCGTCACCAACCCCACAGCGCGCGCTCTTGCGAGCTGGCTTTGCGCGTTGTGGGGGCGGTATGAGGGTACCCGGGGGGGGCGCCCGTTGCCTGGGTGCGAGGCGTCAGGGGTCAGGCGCTCTCCCAGCCCCGACCATTGGTCCTTTCGTGGGTGCGGCCGGGGCCCACTACCCAATGGCTGTGTGTGCGGGGAGTGCGGGCGTGGGGACCTCATGCCGCCCCCACAGCGCGCGCTCTTGGGAGCTGGCTTTGCGCGCCCTGGGAGCGGCATGAGGGCGCCCGGGGGGGCCGTTTCTTGCCTGGGTGTGGGGCGCTCGGGGTCGGGTGCTCTCCCACCCCCGACCACTCGTCCTTTCGGGCGTGCGGCAGAGGCCCAGTACCCACTGGCTGTGGGTGCGGGGGCTGCGAGCGTGGGGTCTCGTCAACAACCCCACAGCGCGCTCTCTTGCGAGCTGGCTTTGCGCGCTGTGGTGGCGGCATGAGGGTGCCCGGGGGGGAGCGCCTCTTGCCTGGGCGTCCGGGGTCGGGCGCTCTTCCATCCCCGACCGCCTGTCCTTTGGGGCGCGCAGCCGGGGCCCACAACCCACTAGCTGTGGGTGCGGGGGGTGCGTGCGTGGGGACCCGTCACCAACCCCACAGCGCGCGCTCTTGCGAGCTGGCTTTGCACGCTCCGGGGGCGGCATGAGGCTGCCTGAGGGGGGGGGGCGCCTCTTGATTGGGTGTGGGGCGTCCGGAGTTGGGCGCTCTCCCACCCCCCACCACTCGTCCTTTCGGGCTTGCGGCCAGGGCCCACTACCCACTGGCTGTGGGTGCGGGGGATGCGGCTGTGGGGACCCGTCACCAACCCCACAGAGCGCGCTCTTGCGAGCTGGCTATTCGCGCTGTGGGGGCGGCATGTTGGTGCCCGGGGGGGGGGCGCATCTTGCCTGGGCGTCGGGGGTCGGGCGCTGTCCCATCCCCCGACCGCCCGTCCTTTTGGGCGTGCGGCCGGGGCCCACTACCCACTGGCTGTCAGTGCGGGGGTTGCGGGCCTGGGGACCCGCCACCAACCCCACAGCGCGCGCTCTTGCGAGCTGGTTTTGCGCGCTCTGGGGGCGGCATGAGAGTGCCTGGGAGGGGAGCCTCTTGCCTGGGTGTCGGGCGTCCGGGGTCGGGCTCTCCACCGCCCCAGACCACTCGTCCTTTCGGGCGTGCGGCAGGGGCCCACTACCCACTGGCTGTGGGTGCGGGGGTTGCGGGCGTGAGGACCCGTCACCAACCCCACAGCGCGCACTCTTGCGAGCTGGCTTTGCGCGCTGTGGACGCGGCTTGTGGGTGCCTGGGGGGGGCGCCTCCTGCCTGAGTGTAGGGCGTCCTGGGTCGGGCGCTCTCCCAACGCCGACCAATCGTCCTTTCGGGCGTGCGTCCGGGGCCCACTACCCACTGGCTGTGAGTGCGGGGGGTGCGGGCGTGGGGACCCGTCACCATCCCCACAGCGCGCGCTCTTGGGAGCTGGCTTTGCGCGCTGTGGAGGCGGCATGTGGATGCCTGGGGGGGGCGCCTCCTGCCTGGGTGTAGGGCGTCCTGGGTCGGGCCCTCTCTGACCCCCGACCAATCGTCCTTTCGGGCGTGCGTCCGGGGCCCACTACCCACTGGCTGTGAGTGCGGGGGGTGCGGGCGTAGGGACCCGTCACCAACCCCACAGCGCGCGCTCTTCGGAGCTGGCTTTGCGCGCTGTGGGGGCGGCACGAGGGCGCCCGGGGGGGGGGGCATCTTGCCTGGGCGTCCGGGGTCGGGCGCTCTCCCATACCCCGACCGCCCGTCCTTTGGGGCGTGCGGCCGGGGCCCACTACCCACTGGCTGTCAGTGCGGGAATTGCGGGCCTGGGGACCCGTCACCAACCCCACAGCGCGCGCTCTTGCGAGCTGGTTTTTCGCGCTCTGGGGGCGGCATGAGAGTGCCTGGGAGGGGCGCCTCTTGCCTGGGTGTGAGGCGTCCGGGGTCGGGCTCTCCACCGCCCCCGACCACTCGTCCTTTCGGGCGTGCGGCAGGGGCCCACTACCCACTGGCTGTGGGTGCGGGGGTTGCGGGCGTGAGGACATGTCACCAACCCCACAGCGCGCACTCTTGTGAGCTGGCTTTGCGCGCTGTTGAGGCGGCATGTGGGTGCCCGGGGGGGGCGCCTCCTGCCTGGGTGTGGGGCGTCCCGGGTCGGGCGCTCTCCCACCCCCGACCAATCGTCCTTTCGGGCGTGCGTCCGGGGCCCACTACCCACTGGCTGTGGGTGCGGGGGGTGCGGGCGTAGGAACCCGTCACCAACCCCACAGCGCGCGCTTCTGGGAGCTTGCTTTGCACGCTGTGGGGTCGGCACGAGGGCGCCCGGGGGGGGCGCCTCTTGCCTGGGTGTGGGGCAACCGGGCACGGGCGCTCTCCCACCCCGAACTTCTCGTTTTTTCGGGTGTGGGGCCGGGGCCCGCTTCCCACTGGCTGTGGGTTCCGGGGGCTGCGGGCGTGGAAACCCCTCACCAACCCCACAGCGCGCGCTCTTGCGAGCTAGCCTTGCGCGCTGTGGGGGAGGCACGAGGGCGCCCGGGGAGGGGCGCCTCTTGCCCGGGTGTGGGGCGTCCGGGGACGGGCGCTCTCCCGGCCCGTACCTCTCGTCCTTTCGGGCGTGCGGCCGGGGCCCGCTTCCCACTGGCCGTGGGTGCGGTGTGCGGGCCTGGGGGCCCGGCTGTCCTTGGCACCTTCTCCCGTGCCGCGGTTCATCGTGTGTTGTGCGCGCTTCCCGGGTTTGCGGCACCCGGTGGTCGTTGTGGCTTGGCACCTATCCTCATGCCGTGGTTGTGGCTGGCGGCGTGCCTCTCTGGCGGGCCTCGTGGCCCCGCGTTGGTGTGCCGCGCCTCGTCCGGTCCGGTCGCTCTCGATGCCCCGGTCGGCTTTCTCGTCGCCGTGGTGCCTTCACCCACCCAGCCAGACAGCCCCCGGCCTTATTGGGCGGCTGCGCGGGGCACGTGGAGCCCGCCGAGAACCAGGCTCTTTGTGCCTGCCACTGGCCCTTGCCGAGGCAAGGGCGCTGGGTGAGCTCCGTGCCGTACCCGTTCGGGGCCCCGCGATGGGGTTGTCCCTGGCGGGTCCCTCCTGCTTCGGTCTTCGGCTGCGTTGGTTTGGCGTGTGTGGACCCGACAGGGGACTCAGCTGGTGCACCGGGGCTGTTTCGTGTGGACACTGACACCTGCCCTTTTGGGTCGGAGGACGCCAGGCCCGGGTCCTGCGCGCGTGTGTGTGCGTGCTCCTCTTGGCTGGCTGGGGCGGGCCGGCCTCTCGGGCGCGTTCTGGTGCGCCTCACCTTTTCCTGTGGCCGTGTTGTCCTTCTGCTTTGTTCGGCCCCGACCAGGCTGGGGTTGCCTGCGCTTTGGGTTTTTCTTTTTCTTCCTTCTTTTCTTCTGTCTCCCCTCTGGCATCCCCGCTGTCTCCGGCTTTTTGTGCTTCCCGGCCCCGAGTGCCCTGAGCCTTGGCCCTCTTTTTTTTTTTGCTGCGTTCTCCCCCCCTGTCCTGTTTCTTTTCTTTTTTTTCCGGATGTGTTCCCCCTCCTAGACCCTCCCCGCGGTCCTTTGTGTTCTTGTTTTTGTTGCCCTTGGCCTTGGCGCTCTGTTGTGCCCCCCCCCTTTTTTTTCGTTGTTGTTTTTTATCCCGTTGTTTTCTCCCTTTTTTGTGCCCCCTCTTCGCGTCTCGGCGTTTCTGTTCTCCCCGGCCCTTGGTGCCCCGGGGTCTGGCGCTCTGTCTCCCGTCGCTCGCTCTTGTTTCTTTTCTTTTTCGTTTTCCCGTTGTTGTTTTGCCCTCACGCTTTCCTTGGTTCCGGGCGCTCTTGGTGCTCCTGGCCTCTGGCCTGCCTGGCTGGGGTCCTTTTTCCTTCTCCGTGTGCTGCCGTGCCTGTGGTACGTGCGCTGTGTGCCGGGGCTGCCGTCCGCGTCGTTCCTTACTGGTGCTGCCCTGTTGCTTCGTTCGCGCTGGCAGGTGCCTTGTGTTGTTGCCTGTGGTTGCGGGGTGGTCGCTGCTGGGTCTGGTTTTCTGCTGGCGTGCTTTGGCGTGGGTGGTCCTGCCTCGCTGCGTGGCGTGCCACCCTGCTGTGTGCTTTGGGTCGTCCTGGCGTCCCGCTCCCCTGTGCCGTGTCCTGTGTTCTGTTGCTCTGTGTTGCCGCGTGGTGGCGTGCTGTGGTGCCCTGCTGTCCGTTCTGCTTTGTTCTGTGGTCGATGTGGCGCTGTGTTGCTCCTTGGCGTTGTCTGTGGTGCGTTGTGCTTGTCTTTGGGTGGTGTTCTGTGTCCCCGTTGTGTGCCCCCGGCTGTTCTTTGCTTGGTTTGGTTGCCTGCTTGCCGTGTTGTTTCGTTCGCGCTGGCTGGTGCTGTGTGTTGTTGCGTGTGGGTGCCGGCTCTTCGTTGCTGGGTCTGGTTGCCTGCTGTTGTTTTCCTCTGGTGTGTATTGTCTCGGCTGCTCCTGTCTGGCAGCGTGGCTTGCTGCCCTGCACTGTGCCGTGGTTCGTTGTGGTCCCGTGTTCCCCTGCGCCGTGTCCTGTGTTCTGTGGTGCTGTGTTGCCGTGCAGTGCCGTGGTGTGGCGCGCTGCTGTCCGGCTTCGTTTGCTGGTGGTGTTGGTTTGTGTCCTTTCCTGGTGTGTGCCGTGCCGTGTTGCGCTGCGCGTCGTTTTGTTCGGTGCTGCTTTGGTTTGCGCTGTCGTTGGTACCTTGCGCTGTGGTGTGTTGCTGTGTGTTGTCGTGCCTCCCTTGGCGTTCTGTGGTGTGGTGGTGCTGCTCTGGTGCGTTGTGGCGTCTTGCTGTGCCGTGCTGTGTTCTGTGGTGCTGTGTCGCCTTGTGGTGCCGTGCTGCTGGGCTGTGCTGTGCGTTTTGCTTTGCTGCGGGTGTTTCTTTTTCCTCTAAAAACCATTTTGCGGTTTTTGAAAATAAAACTAAAATAAAAAAAAAGGAAATGAAATTGTACTCTACCCAACTCACGCAAGCAGGCAGGCAGCAATACCAAGGTCAGTTTGCTGCCTTACGTGTGGCCGCGCGATGTCGAGGGGGGTGTTCTTCTTTGCAACAAGTTGACCGCGTTTCCCCCAGAGCTGGTCGCCTAAGCTGACGGAGAGGGGTGCGGGGGGGCACAAAGGAGGGGAGGTAGATGCAGGAAGAAGGAAAGAAAATGAAAGGAAGCAGGGCAAAGGGACGCCGCGGCTTGGAAATTTTTTTTGAGTTTTACGTGCTGGCAAGATAGACGACGAGAGGGACGGCGCTAGGGTCCTACGAGCGTTACGGTGGTTACGGCGCTAACTATTCAACTGTTTCAAGTCGGAAAATCTCTCGTCCATTTTTTACGTGTTTCGCAGCGCACTTTTGGCCTATGCGTTTTTTATGCTGATTAGCTTTATTTTCAGGTATTCAGAAAACTTTTTTGTCGTGTTTACCTATCTTTTTATTCCGTGCAGGAACAGGACCCGAGCACGCGCGACACGATCGGTGAGTTTTTCTTTCAGCATGATGGCTGAGAGATCTGCCTGCGGGATTAACGGGACTGCCGAGGAGAATACGTGCTGTTCCGCCGCATCGTGGAGGACTGGAACAATGGTGATGAGCAGTTCGCCTCCTCAATCTCCGCCCTGACGCCAGGATGAAGGGTCACAAAGAAGGAAGTGAGGAGGGCCAAGAGCAACCAGACCGTCAAGATGATGCTCAACAATGAGCACGTCAAGAAGGTGGTCAACTGGACAAGAGCCAATGTGGCCCGTGACTTCAAGAGGCAGTCCCTGCGGAACGCCCTCCTCATCAACGTCTCAGAGAATCAAGAGAAGGCAGCGATCTGGCGGCTGGACGAGTGTGAGCTGGGAGGCCAGAAGATCTTTCTGCAGGCCATCCCCGCGCAGATGAGCTGGGACAAGGTGCTGGAGTGGGTCAGAGAGGAAGTTTACAAAGATTACAAGAACCGAACCCACAACCGCGGGCTGCAAAGAGGTGACTCCGGCGTCCACCAGGTGGTCGCAGGGTCTGACGGGGAAGTCGGAAAATCTCTCGTCCATTTTTTACGTGTTTCGCAGCGCACTTTTGGCCTATGCGTTTCTTATGCTGATTAGCTTTATTTTCAGCTATTCAGAAAACTTTTTTGTCGTGTTTACCTATCTTTTTATTCCGTCCAGGGACAGGACCCGAGCACGCGCGACACGATCGGTGAGTTTTTCTTTCACAATGATGGCTGAGAGATCTGCCTGCGGGATTAACGGGACTGCCGAGGAGAATACGTGCTGTTCCGCCGCATCGTGGAGGACTGGAACAATGGTGATGAGCAGTTCGCCTCCTCAATCTCCGCCCTGACGCCAGGATGAAGGGTCACAAAGAAGGAAGTGAGGAGGGCCAAGAGCAACCAGACCGTCAAGATGATGCTCAACAATGAGCACGTCAAGAAGGTGGTCAACTGGACAAGAGCCAATGTGGCCCGTGACTTCAAGAGGCAGTCCCTGCAGAACGCCCTCCTCATCAACGTCTCAGAGAATCAAGAGAAGGCAGCGATCTGGCGGCTGGACGAGTGTGAGCTGGGAGGCCAGAAGATCTTTCTGCAGGCCATCCCCGCGCAGATGAGCTGGGACAAGGTGCTGGAGTGGGTCAGAGAGGAAGTTTACAAAGATTACAAGAACCGAACCCACAACCGCGGGCTGCAAAGAGGTGACTCCGGCGTCCACCAGGTGGTCGCAGGGTCTGACGGGGAAGCTGTCATGGACCCAGCGAGAGCGAAAGTTGGCGAAGGTCCCGACAATGATGACAACGAAGACAAACCAGCTGAGACCGCCGTCTGTGCCTTCGTGGACAACAATCTGCTCAACAGAAGCAACCGGGGAAGCTGGAAACCCCTTCAGCAGGGTTGGAAGAAGAAGGAGCCCTGCCGAGTTGGCGATCCGCCACTGTCATTTGCAGAGTTCCTCCAAGCTTATCCTCAGGGCTCCTTCGTCTGCTACGGGAGGAACTCCCCCTTCCAACACGATCACCAGAAGTGCCCGATCAACAAGGCCAACACAGAGGCGTACAAGAAGGCGCACGGGACCAAGAAGCGTACGTCAGCCCACATCCGGGATGCCAAGGTGGAAGTGTCCAAGGACGAGCTCTCCAAGCTGATGATGGTCAGAACAGAACTCGCCAAGGAGATTCAGGAGATCAAGAGAGCTTGGAGTCCTAAGCTGGACAAGGACAAGGACGAGGACAAGAAGCGCAAGGGCCGGT
Organism: Eutreptiella sp. 'Long Island Sound 2002'; assembly: GCA_964036045.1. Lineage (NCBI taxonomy): Eukaryota > Euglenozoa > Euglenophyceae > Eutreptiales > Eutreptiaceae > Eutreptiella > Eutreptiella sp. 'Long Island Sound 2002'. The sequence goes on from OZ038381.1 coordinate 59,844,117, forward strand.
TGAGGAAGAAAGGAGATGTGGTGAACGAGGTTGCTGCGGAGGAGGATACTCCGACCATCGATGCCCCTTAGCGCAGCCCATGCAGCCAAGGGCCCCCGCTAGGTCAGTCTCACGGTGGTGCTGCGAGCAAAGCCGCGCCACCAACGTCGGGATTCGTCAATTCCCCGACATATACAGCCAGCAGAAGGCGAGGAGCAAAACAGGAGAGGGAAAACAGTTGCAATGGCTGGGTCAGGGCGAGTGCCGGAGGGATGACCGCCCAAGGCGGACCCACGTGTCTGGCCAAGGTCCCCGCCGAATGTATTCGACGTACTACAAGATGTTTCCGAGTGTATCGGGGGATCACCTGGACCGCAGCTGGACGCTGCGGATGGGCTGTCAGAGCCAAGTACCCACAACCTGAATCAGTTGCTGATTTGGCTCCCATGCCTCTGGCTCCCAAAGATCTTCATGCCACTCGGCGTGGCGAGAATCAAAATTGGGTCCACAATTGCCAAAATGGGAAAATCGGTCGTCTCGGTCGACCGTCCAGGGCAGGAAACCTCCGCGATATTGACGCGCCAAGCCATGATTCACAACCTTTGATATCCCCTATGGTCCCATGCCCTGGGTTATGGTTTGCTGTCACGCTGGCTGCTTACTGTTCACTAAGGGGATGACAACACGGACGGGGCAGAAAGCAACATGCGCTGCAAAGGGGGGGATCATGGATCGCTCTAAAAGTTGAATAACTCCAGATGAGCCGGAGGAGCAAATACGAAACACAATGGTGTTCAACCCTTGGTCGTATGCTACAATACTCACCTCTCCCTCCAGGCTAGAATCCGTGCCCGGTGGAGATATGGTAGTTCCATTATGGTACACCATGGCAAAAACAGGGAATATTGGCCAAAATGGCCCGCACTCATGATTCCATATCTCCATGGCCACGGCGATGATCTTTCCAACCAAAAGTGCTAAAGACACATGGGACCCAGGTCCAAATATATGCCACTTGCCAACCCTCATGGTCGCCTCTAGCTATTTTCCCCATTGGAAGGAAAAGTGACACACCAATTCGGGCAGAATTGCAACATACCCCGAATTGGGTGAACTCTCCCTTCGAGAGGAGAGGCCACATTGGGAAACAGCCCATTCCATGCGAGTTTATGTGCCCTCTCGGAATTGCCCTTACCCTTGGTCAAGTGGCGCACGCAACCTCGGGGGCGAAGTCAGGGGGAGAAGAGGTTTGTGGCCATTCTGGGCAAAACGGCCAAGATTCACCCAAAAGTGGTCACTCGAAAAATCGAATGTCTGTATCACAAGAGAAAAGAGCCCCGGGCTTTTTCATGGATGCAGACCGAAGCTTTGCATCCCTTTTGCAACTAGGGTTGAGGTTCAAAGCATAATGGAAACGTTCTTAACACCTCAATCCTTGAAGCACACTATTTATGGAAGAAAATGCATATATCGGCAATATTGGTATGTACATATCTTTGGGTCATTGAGGAGCAAAATTATGAGCAACCATTTTTCGAGTAGGCCCATAGTAGGTGCCCCCAGATATGACCACTATGGTTAGATCGTCCCCGCCCATTTATGTCATTAGTGCTTGCATATGAACGCCTGTGCGAAGAGGCAGTATGACACACGTGCTCACAAGGCGACATTTTATAAAATATAAGACAAGGTTGTAAAAATCAACCAAGCCATCCACGATGTATTTCGTGGTCTCCACATTACATATTGTCTTCGTTCAAGGCTCAACTCCCCAAAGGCTTCGGATACGAGCCTCTGGGGTTTGGCCATTTTCGCCTAATTTTCGACCAAAATTTGCCCTTTTCAAAAAATGAGTTTTGGTACGCATTGAATTGCGTGGAGCCATCGTTGAGCTCGCTGAAAAAACGGGACTGGCCCCGGGTCTTTGGTCTTGTAAGCATTGTGTTCGGTTATTAAAGTTCATGCTCACAAGGCCACAAAGTGAGAGTTTGCGCACGCAAATAACTTGGGTTTGCGAAACCCATAGGCTGCCTAAAACATCCCTATTGCCCTCTCCCCTATTCAAAGTGATAGGCCCATGTGAAAGGGGCATGGATGAGGGGCATAGGGGGGGAATGTAGGGTTCCGTCCGAATTCATGGTACTTGAGAACCATGAGTTCGAGCGATTGAAGGAGAAGCTTGCGCGCTGATTTTCTCTCAGACGCAACGGCAGAAAATTCTGGTGAACACACCAGATGAAAGTACAAGAAAATTTCTCTAGATCCAGCCGTTGCGTTCCTGTAGAACCTCAAAGGTACTCGAGAAAAATCCATCACAAAACTTGCCACTGAGAAGCGCCGAAAGCAAGCGAGCAGGCGACAACAGGCGGCCATTTCACGACAATTCAAAATCGCGGCAGACCAAAAATTGACCAAAAAAAAAAATTATGGTAATTCTATATCGATTTAATGGTTAGGGATCGGATTCCAGATCTCGCGGATTAGAGGACAGGGATATCCCGCTGACAGCCCGTGTCAGCGGCTTCCGCACCAGTGTGACGGCTCACAGGCCTCCGGGCCATGGGCCATAGGTTCTTGGTACCGCTTCAGTACACCAGTTTTCAACGCTCCAGTACGCCGAGAACTGGACGCAGAGAAGGTGCGCTGGGACAACCACGTGCGCCAGTGTTTGTGTATGCTTACCACACTGCAACTAGTGTCTAAAGATTCAGAGTCTGTCCGAGAAATTGACGCAGTGAATTTGTTACATCACTCCATCGCTTCATTTGGGGCGCTGTCCTTGTCGATCACACAGTCCAGGCGTGTGGCAGTGGATAAGCGTCTCGAAGTCGATAAACCAGGTTCAACACCCTTGTTTGCAAAGACAGAACTGAAATTTTTGAAACACAAAGATACCTTGAACAGTAGATTACACGGCAGATCGTCATACTCTTCTTTCCACCAAACGAGAAGTCGTTTCGGTATAGGTCACACGTTGCGGCCTGAAAAGGGCAAGAGCAAAGGTGAAGGAAAGGATGAAGGCTTCCTTAGACCCTTCCACACGGAGCGTGTTGCAGAAAAATGACATCCGTCAACGAGCTAGTTATGTCGCACGTGGTGGTACGTGGTGTGGACACTTCCGTCCCACCACACAAGCGTGTGCAGGCGGCATGGCGCGAGTGGGAAGCACTTGGAGACTCGTATGTTACCCGCATAGCTCGCAACCGGCTACGATTCGATTGGATTCCTGGTTTTGACCCGTTACATCCGGATGACAACTACAGACTCTTCTCGCTGTCGCCTTACGCACGTGACGATCTAGAGGACGACGAAGTCTTGCAGCAGGAGATATACAAGTTGATTCTGGCCGGTCATGTCAGCGAAATTGAGCCTGAAGACGCGAAATCTGTCACTTCCATTTTCTTGGTTGAGAAAAACCCGGACCCAGAGAACCCAGATGGTTGGTCGTCACGACCGTGCACAAATTTGAAATTGCTCAATCGCTTCATACATGTTACGTATTTTTCTTTACCAACACTTCGTGAAATTTTACCGTACTTAAAGAAGGGGTACTACGCGTGCAAACTGGATTTGAACTCGGCCTATTTTCATATGCTGATCGCGCAATGTGATGCGCCTTGGCTCGCTTTCAGACACCGAGGCCGTGTTTTCGGGTGGGAATGTTTACCTTTCGGTTTGAACATCGCCCCAAGGGAATGGCAAAGAATGATGCTCCAAGTGGTGAGCCACGTGCAGAGAAAGGGTGTTTCACTTTGGGTTTATTTAGACGATTTCCTGATTATCGCTCCAACGATAGAGGACTGTGCGTTGCATACCCAATTGCTGGCCGATCTTCTGTGTAGGCTCAGGGTACAGATCCACATCGCCAAGTCCGTCTTGATGCCAACACGCGTCTTGGTCTTTTTGGGTTTCTTACTGGACCTGCAAGACGCAACGGTACGCATACCACCACACAAGCTGAAGTCTCCACTCCACGATGTGCGTCGATTAATGGAAGCAGAAACACCAACCTGCAGGAGGTGCTCGTCGGTTTTGGGTCGACTTCAGGCGTTGCTCTTCGCAGCTCCACAGATGAGGCTGTACAGCGACGCCCTGGCACAGCACGTGGCGGTGCTCAGCAGAAGGAGATGAGAAACACAAGCAAGTCTTCCGGAACAGGTGACTATTCAGCTGGAGTTAGTCATGGAGGAACTGCATCAGTGGAGAGGTTGTCAGTTCACCGTCGATTTGGAGAAGACACACATGTGGACAGATGCGTCCGATTACGGTTGGGGCGCCACCATGCAGAATCAGATGGCTATATTCGGCTGGTTCAGCACAACACAGGGTCACATAGACTTGAAGGAAGTCAGGGCAGGAGTCAATGCGATTAAAGCGTACCTCTTGCGAGACACCAAACTCCATCTCCACATTGACAATATGGTGTTCTTCCACTACCTGAAGAAGTGGGGAGGTCGCATACGGAGGTTAAACAATCTCATGCAAGAATTATGGGAATACTGCCGTCAGATGAACGTGTTCATCATCCCACACTACGTGCCCAGCAAATTAAATCTGGCGGACGTGTGGAGCTGTCAACAGATCACATTGACAGAGGCATCACTGGACCCACGCAGCATGGAAAAAATTTGAAAGAAATTTTCGTGGATGCGTTCGGGAACAGATTGGATGGCGAGTGCGGTGAACAGGCAATGTCCAAAGTTCATTTCAGAATACCCTCAACCAGGGGCATTCGGGGTGGACATTTTCACCCAACGAACACACAAGGTGTCTCCGGGTTTCTGCATTTCGCCATGGCATCTAATTCCCAAGATGCTATCTTTCCAAGAGGAAGCAACGCATTACGAGGTTCTGTTAGTGGTCCCGTATCATTCATTGAAGCCGTGGTGGCACAAGTTCCAATCAATGACTGAGATGACAATCACAATTTGTCAAGCGACGTATCAGCTTCCAGACGGAGTGGTGGTCAAAGCGCGTCAACCTATGATTTGCGGATGGCTTTGCAAGACTACCTCAGACTCAAAGGAACCACCGAAGGAGGAATCCAGACGCACTTGAAAGCCTTCGGGGATCACACCTTCAAGCGATACAATAGAGCTTGGCTCAAATTTCAGCAGATGGCTTATACGAAGCGTTCCTTCACCTCCATTAGGGACTTGGACACCACTCTAATTACTTCGTTGGCATACTGGTTGATTCAGTTCGCTGAGAAGGAATCAGTGGCGGAGGCACGTTGTGCATATGCGGCTTTGCTGTTGTTTTCTGGTACCAACGCATTACGATTCGAATCTATTTTGAAAGGGCTCAAGAGGAAATGTTAGTACTCAGTTCCACGCTACGTGGTGTACTACGATGTGCCGAAGCTACTGCAGCAGCTGCCATACCAGGAGGCACGGACAGAGTCTCAAGTTCGTTTACGTCTCATTCTGGTATTTCGCTTCTTTGCGCTCTTTCGTGGAATTGATCTGGAACGCACAAAGCGCGCAGATATCATTAAACACGACAAGGTTTGGTTTGTGCTGAGCAGGTGTAAGGGGCGTCCAGTGCATGAGCCATGTCGCATCCACGCGATGTCTAATAAGGCATTCTGTCCTATGTACTGGTTGAGAGTATACCTGGACATGACCTCTTCTTAAGAAGGGCCTGCTGTCTTCGTGTCTTTGAAAACTCCTAGAAGGCCCATTCTGGCGAGTACCATCAATTCATTGACAACGACATTTCTGCGCAGCATGGGGCTGAATGAGTTTACTGCTCACAGCACACGAGGTTCAGCAGCTACAGCGCTCCTTTTATTGGGACTTGATCCACACGTTGTCTGCGAATTGGGAGATTGGAGAAGTTACGATACCTTCAGGCGCCTTTATAACAGAGTGCGGGCAATGTCTAATGTGGCGCAGTCGCTGGCGCCAGAGGCGTCTGTCGAATCAGAGCTTCTGTTATTGGAATAAGAAGTTTGTTATTGGATTTTATATAAGTCTTATTGCATTCTTTTTTACAGCGTCTGCTGTCTCGGCTCAGTATGGGGATTGTGCTGTGCTGAAGCCGAGCCTCCTCGAACTTACCAAAATGTAATGCAGAGGAAGGAAGAGGGGGCGAGGCGAAAGCACAGAACAAGACACATACTGCACACCCTGCACGCCCTATATACCAGGGTAAGAAATAATGAGGGATATAAAGTTATATGAGCTTAATATATAAGTGCTACTAGAAGCCAACCGTTTGTTTTGAGCATAAGGAGATAGTTTTTGGCAGTTAGTCAGTGAGTGTGAACTGATTTTGATTTTGTATAATCTACTTTATGTCAGGCATTTAGGCAGATTGACCAGTTGCCTTAGTGGTTGAATGCTTTGCATTGTATTCGGGGGACCTAGGTTCCAACCCCAAAATTGTTGAAAATTCAAGTATTTTTATAAGAGGCTATACCCCGATAATTTGAGGGTGCCGGATCCATTGCCAGTGGCCCTTTGCTGTGTTGGGGCCCCAGTGCAGAGATATAGGCAAGACAAAATCAGGGGACAAGTGTTCCATAAGGGGAATGTAGAGTACACTTGTGAAGTAAACCGGTATTTTTGAGTAGTGCCCAGTATGTGTCTTGTGCTGTGCTTTTGCCTCGCCCCCTCTTCCTTCCTCTGCATTACATTTTGGTAAGTTCGAATCCACCTGATACATGGTAGAGTCCCGGGTGCTTGAGCTTTGTGAGGCTTGGCACAATCAGATGATGCACCCGGGGATTAAGAAGCAAGCCTGCATGCAACACCGGTTCCAATACAATGAGATCGGTCTCTACAATTGCATCAAGCAGGTCAAGAAGGGTTTTTGCATCAGTCAATCCTGACAATCAAAATGTCAGGAGGAAAGTACAATGGACGCCGATTCCTGAACGAGCCATTGAGAGCGTGGCCATGGACATCTTCTCCATGCCCAAATTGCACATCAGTAAATAAGCTTTTGACTCTGTGGTCCTATGTGTGGACCAACACAGCGGCTACATTGGGGACGTCCCGGCGCGCAAAAGGAGGTTGCTAGCCAAGGAAGTGGCAGTCATGATCATTTGTCATTGGTATCCCCCGCACCATTTGCAGCCACCGTCGACCCCAGTTCACTGGCATCTGGTTCAAGGCTATGTGTTCCTTCGTGGGGTTACGGCAGGGGAAGAGCGTTGCTTATCTCAGCCGGTACAATGGCCGAGCTGAAGTGGCTGAAAGGCAGGTGACTGGGAAGCTGCGCATAATCTATCTCACTTGGAAGTGCCGCAACTGGTTTCAGGAGATGTGGCCAGCTCTTAAGGCCCATCATGACAGCCCCACACCGGTTGGCTTGTCGCCTCACCACATTCTCTTCGGCAGGGACCCCCTGGGTGGAGGACTTCCATTCTCGGGTGATGGCATTGCAATGGATGACAAGGAGTTCTGTGCGCGGCAAGAAACTACGGCGCAGCAAATTCGCCAGCAGTTCCAGAAAGAGCACGCCCAGCGAGCCAAGACCGCGCTGGCATTCACAGCGAATAAGTTCTGGGTGGGTGACCCGTTCTGGGTACCCAGACCCCGGCCTCTGGGCACTCACCGCACGAGGACCTGGTTCACACCCGGAGAGGAGGTGCACAGGATTGGTGAATACACCTACCGCATCAAGGTGGAGCCCAGAGAGTTCAGGTGGCGACATGAAAGTGAAATTCGTGCTGCTGAGCCTGAGGTCTGTGGGAAACATCCATCGCTGGACTATACCGCCCATGAGGTCGACTCACACTGTGACTATGCTAAGTAGTGCAACTACACTGTTGAGAAGATTCTGGCGCAGCGTCCGAGCACCTGGACGCCTGATGAACAGGAGTTCAAGGTGTGCTAGAGAGGCTCTGGCCCGTCCCATGACACCTGGGAACCCGTCTCTTCCTTTGCGCCGCAGATCAACACCCCCTTTTATGGAATATGTCCGCAAGCACAAGACGAAGCTCGATGTCTCCGACTTGGAAGCTCTCGCCACTGCAATTGAAACCTTGGGCGACTGATCCCCGCCCTGGTCCCTCCTCCACGTGGCGACATTGAGCACAAGTCTGTCTGGTCCTCAGTACGTCCTGTACTTGTTTGCTCTCTCCCAGCTCTGGTGCAATGTCGTTCCGGTAGATTGGTTGAAATGCTGCGCAAGTTGAGCAGCCCTCTAATTGGGTGGTTTGACACAGCCGTTGCGTGTCGCTCTGGGTACTGCGTGATGCCAACCTCCTGACCAGGTTTGGCGGACCCATTTCTGCTCCCTTTGTCTCTCTTACGGTTGAGTTGTCGTTGCTGACCCCCCGCTCTGCTGAATCCATGGAGAGCCAGGTGGGACCACCTCCCAAGCCAAGATCAGAAGCCTGAGCAGATGGCCACACCCCTGCTTGCTGAATCATGTGGAGACCAAGTGGAGGGCTGGCCTACCCCCACCGTCCCAACCTTCAGCTATTGTATGTCACTCCCCCTCCTGATGCATCCGAGCGAGGGACCAACCACACCACACACCAGCCACACCCCCAACAACACACCACCGCCGCACACCACACACCACCGCCGCCAGCGGACCCCAGCCAGGAGTGGCTGGGAACCGCACCGGGGACCCTCAGCCAGGACTGGCGAGGAGCGCCCACCACCACCGTCAGCGAAACCCAGCCAGGAGTGGCGGGGAGTAGCACACAGGAACCTCCGCCAGGAGTGGCGAGGGACCAACCGCACCACACACCGGTCACAGTGCGTGCGCCAGGCTAGGGAAGAGGCAGCCCCCCCCCCCAAAAAAAAACAGGGGGGGGGGCGCGAAAACAGCCCACAGCCACCAAACGGCCCGCCAAGAACACAAAAGGCGGCCAAACCCCCCACCCAGAAGGCACCGAAGACAGCACCCCCAAAGAGGCACAGGGGGACCACCCAGCCAAAACCGGCAACAGCAAGCCAGGAACAGCGGCTGACCGGGAATAGGGGCACCGAAACATGCAGACACACACCACGAAAAAAAAAAAGAGCCACCAGCCCAGCCCGAAAGAAAGGGGATAGGGGGACAGACCACAAGGCGCGGGACAGGGACACCCAGCAACCAACACCACAAAGCCAAAAAAAAAGCGCAAAAAACACACCCCGACAACCCAGCCCTAAGAGCGGGGCACAGCCGAGACCCCGGCCCAGCACGCACGCCCAAACCGCACACCAGAACCGGAAACGGCAGGAGGCAAGCGAAACGCGCACGAAACCACACACGTCCGATAAACAGGCCGAGACCTAAGCCCAACCACGAACACCACAAACAGCCGGCAAAAGAGAGACAACACCACAAACCGAGCCCAAGCACACCCACCCAAGACCCCAGCCAGGACTGGCAGGGGTTAACAAAACCCACACCCAACCGCAACCCGGACCCAAACACAAACGCAAGCCAACAGTATGAAGCCCAGTGCCCACAGCCCGGGCACTGAGGCAGCCCGTGCCATGCAGGTGACCCGGCCAAACGAGTTCCAGAGACCGGGGGTAAGGCTGCATCCTAAGGCCTGCGCTGCTTTGGGACCCGGGGCGGAGCGTGCAACACCCAAGCGCCTCGGAACCCTAGTACCAAGAACGTGCATGCATGCCTTGGGGACGGGGTACGCCAGGACGTCCGGTGAACCTCTAGGGTTCCGCCCAAAGGAGGGGACGTGCGCAAGCACGGGGGCACACCCTCCCGGCGAGACAAGCACGTCACGCCGGCGACGATCAGCCCTTTCGGTGTTACCCGGGGCCGCTTTGTTGGGGGCCAGCAGTCAGGTCTAGCAGGATGTAAGCCGCCTCCCCTCTTCACGCGCGGAGCCTCTTCCTGTTCGTCACAGGGGCAACGCCAGGGGGAGCCAAGGGGCGCCTCTCCACGACCGAGTGCACCTACCTACTTACCTGTGTGATCTGGTCCCATGGCGAGTTCAGGGATCCAGATTGTGGGTGAGTGTGTGTGAGGTGCTGGCCTTCGGGCATCTGTCTCCCCACTCCCCCTGTTGACGCCTTATCCTGACCGAGGCATGGTTTGATGCTCCTTGCGGTGCGTGTCCACATGCCTATTGACCTGTGCTATGTCATTGCGCTGTCCTCCAGGATGCGCGTCATCCATTACTGTCTCTCGCCAGAATTCACTCTCTTGTCCTGTTTTCTCTTACATCATACCTCAGCAAACGCAGGGAGTATGTATCATACTGGGGATCGCGGTGTACATGCCCACACGGTCCCGCTGGACTACTACAGAGCTACAGATGATCCCCATAAGGGACAGGAACAGACATACGGAGACGACCACGCTCGCCATGTACATTCTATTACATATGGTCCAGTTTGGACCAGTACATCAGTACAGATCGTGTCTGTGATACCGTGTGTCCGTGACTGTGCCTTGTGGCTGAGTTTTTAAAGGCGCCAGCTGAAAGCCCAGTTGCCTGAAGCGAACTCCCAGCAGTTCGCCCTGTCAGTCCCACTGTGAGCCTACGGGCTTGCCTCCGCAGTCGGGTAGTGACCTTCAGTGTCCTGACCTCAGTCAGTGTGCCTGGGAAACTGGTGGTTTGAGGAGTCGACGCGTCCGCCCAGGCTGCATGGGGACTGCCTCATACATGGCCTTCGCAGTAATGGGGCGAGGGAGAAGACGGCCTTGATGCCCGATCCCTTACAGAGGAGATTGTGCAGCTTTACTACTCAGGACCCCCGTCGTGGATATGGACATCGTGCGCCCTTGGTAGGACCTGTGGGGACTCTTCACCATTCTGCGGCCTTGGGAAGCCTGGGCCGTCCTTCTCTTTCGTGGCTCTCAAGCGGTGTGACCACCTCAGTCATCGCGTGAGGCCTATGTTGGCCGTGTATGCCACTGCCATTGTGTGGTGGTGACCGTTGCATGCGGCCCCCGGTGCACCTGGGATCGGTTAAGGGGTTCTTTGGATGCCGAACAACTGCTCCCACGATCCGAGACCTAAGACTTCATACGTTACCGGCATTTACATTCATTTACAGGTCATACCTGTCAGCTTTTGAGGAATTTCATCAATTTTTGATGAGGTCTTACCGTTTGTGTGCGATGTTGGAGTTCATTGGGGATCACCACCCAAGTGTGTGCCTGGAGATGGAAAAGCCTCCACCAAGGCGGTTGTCCTGCATACCCGCTGCCATTGTTGGGTGTGATGGAGCCCCCTCATTGTCTGCTCTAAGGAGGCGGGTGAAGCGCTACCCAGGACCCCATGGCCCATAGGGCGAACGTCTGACCTTCCCCGTCACCCACGCCTATTCTCCGTCCTGCTTGTGGAACTATGTTTTCTCCAGTGCCTTGGGAACCGACATGGGACCGATCCCGTTCCTAACCTTCCGAATCGATTAAATCAATCTGGATCTTTTACAATTTGAATTTGATTATCGAATCCTGCGGGAAATCGATTAAAATCGAGTATCCTGACCCAATTTCTAGCCGTCGTGAAAGAGCCGGCTGTCGCTGCCTGCGCGTGCTTCGCCGTCGACTTTCCGTGGCAAGTTTTGTTTTGACTTTTTCTTCTGTACCTCTGAGGTTCCAAAGGAAGTTAAGGGCCGGATCTGTGGGGCTTTTCATGTACCTTCATCCGGTGTACTCACCAGAAGGTTTCGCCGTCGCCTCTGGGAGGGAATCGACACTCAAGCTTTTTCTTCAAGCGACCGAACTCATGGTTACTATCGACCATGGGTTCTTTGGGAACTCTACATCTCACTCGCTGCCTTCCTATCATGCCCCTCTCATATGGGCATATCGCTTCCTTTGGGGAAGCGGCTTACAGGAGTGTTTTCGGACACATATGGGTGCGTAAAAACCCACGTTTTTAGCATGCGCAAACGCTAACTTTGTGCACTTGTGAGCATGAACGTACAAAACTTAACACAATGCTCAGAAGACCAAGTGCCGGAAGCCATTATCGATTTTGGAGCTTTCAATGCGTACCAAAACATGGTCGTTTGAAAAGACGACTTTTCCTCTAAAATTTGGCGAAAACGGCCGTGGCGCCGAGGCTCGCTCTAGGAGCCGACGGCGATATGAGTCTCGAACGAAGGCAATATGTAAAGTAAAGACCACAGATAAACATCGTCTGTAGCTTGTTGGATTTTTCAAAGCTCATCCACTATTTCGTATAATATTGCCTTGTGAGCACGCGCGCCATTTCTGCCTTTTGCACACGTGCCCATATGCATGCATGATTGACCTTGGATCCAAGAGAGGACTTGACCCATAGTAAGTATACTTGTAAACACTTACTATGGGTCCTTGAATTTGGGTATATGCCATCTTACATGGGCTTTGGAGTCGCATGGGTATGTACGTCCCAATATTGGCATTTTGGCGATTCTTCCAGCTCTTTGTGTGCTCCAAGAGTTGAGGTGGTAAAAATGGCTTTCTTGTGCTTCGAACCCGAACCATCGTTGATCATGGGACGTGTAGCCTCTGGTGCCTCCCTGCAAAGGCCTACAGTCCATCTCCCGAGGAAATTGGGGAATACAATTTTAGAAGTAAACATTTTTGGGACGACTAACCCTCCTTTTGGCCATAATGGCACCAAACTCCATTTCGCCCTTAATGTTCTTCCCGAGGTTGTGTGCGCTAGACATCCAACGTTAAGGGCGATTTGAAAAGGGGACATAAACCTGCCTGGAATAGGGTATGTCCCCATGTATCCTCACCTTGGGATGGGAGAAGCATGGGTGACCAAATATGGGGTATGGGTTTTTGACCTGTGCATGCCCGCGTTACCCCTGGGGTGCAAGGGGGCAAATATGGGGTATGTTGCAATTCCGCATTTTTCCTTTACCATTTTTCCGCTAAGGAGAAAACTTGCCAGGGGCGGCTTCAAGGGTTGACATGGGGCATGTTATGTGACCTAAGACCCATGTGTCCCTAGGGACTTGGGTTGGGTTATTCCTCGCCATACCCATGGAGATATGGGATCGTGAGTGTGGGCCGTTTCGAGCAAATTTCGCTGCTTTTGCCATTTTAGGCCAGGTTGGGAACACCATATCTCCATGGGGGAAGGGACGTAGCCAGAAGAAAGGGCGATTCTTGTAGGAGACGACAGAGGGTCAATCGCCCTAGGGGTTAGTATGTGCTCCTCCGGCCTAGTCAGAGTTATGCAACTTACAGTGCGTGCAATGTTGCCTAATTTTGCAATTCTTGCTGTTTTCTGCCCATTTGTGTCACCAAACCCGATGCACCCGACCAAAGCTGATATCAAGGCCTGTGAATCAAAACTTGGCTCAACGAGATCGCGACAAAGACCAACCCTGACTGGCCGCCCGAGATGGCCGACTTTGCTAATGTGGGCATCCTGACCCCACGTTGCGACCACTGGCGCCAAGATACCAGGGAGTCTGCGGGGACTAAGTTGCATCAATATTTTTGGGGAGTTTGTACTCGAAGGGCACAGGGTTGGTTGCTTCGCCCCTGCCCTCGTACTTCCCAGGTGAGGGGTCAATTTTTGACGTTTTTGAGCCAATGTCAGGTTTGGCTGAGACAGCCCATTTTCAGCTGAGAACATTTTGGGGATACTGCCGGGGCCATATCCTCGACTCACACGGGAGTTGCAATTTGCTGTCAAAGCAACATGGGGAGCGACTGTCAGTTGGCCTTGGGGCCCATTTAATACTGGAAACCCGCCCGCGGCTGGTCGCGACCCCCCTCCCTTGGCAGGGTTCTAGGGTCTGGTTTCGGCCGGTCCGTGGAATGTGTTTGAACCTCCGTACCTGCGGGCCACCGAGGAGGTGGGACGTAGGGATGGGATGTGGTTGGGGATCGAGTATCTATTGCCCTGAGGCACCCTTACCCCACTCCACGGCTAAAGCCACCTTTCTACATTCCCTGATGTGTTTTTGTACGTTTGTTTTGTGTCAGAGTGGCCAGGATCCTAGAACGCTTTGTTCTATGAGGATGCACCTGTGAGCGCAGTGCTTTGCCTGCCTGCTTGCTTCCGTGTTCGCCGCAGAGTGCCCCGTGGCCAGGCCCCCCACGGGAACGCGTCACTACACTGCGAACCCTGCGGCCGCAGTGGACAAGATGTTCGAGCACCTGCACGCAGCGAAAGACTCCCTGGCGCGTGTGCTAGGGCCCCAGGACCCCTCCGCCTAAGGGAATGTATTAGTCGGAGAAGGATTCCCAAAAAAGTGAGAAACAACTACAGGCGGTGATCCTCCGGTATGACGCCTTGGCGGCGATTGCGCCGGTGGCATACCAGGCAAATGCGGCCCAGTATGGCATCAGCCCGGAGGCAGCACTCCGGCTGCCAGAGGCGTTATGGGATGCGTTGCCGGGGTCCCGCCCTACAATGCAGGACGAGCTGCAAAAAAAGATCGAACAGCAAGCGACCGCCCTGAAAGAGGACATCCGCCACCAAGGCACGCTCCTTGCGGCCGACTGCAAACGCCCCATCAAGGACTCGTGGCGCAGCAACTGCCAGGACATCGTCCAACTGTTGAAGACCGTTCAGGAGGCCATCGAGGTGGGAGCCACAGGCCCATCAGGTCTGTGGAAAGTGAGGGTTCTAAACAGCCAAAAGGTCCTCACAGAGGCCCACAACGTCATGGCCGCGGACTGAGCATTCTCGCAAGCGCTGTACGGCATCCGCCCAGTCAATCCCCCCAGCTTCAAGGCTGTTCCTGGTCGCCACATGCCCCAAGTCCTGTCAGGGGCGTGCGCCCAGGTCCAGCAATACACCATTTGAGACCTGCAATCTGCGCTGGACAAGGCCGACGGCAAGGCCCCAGGCCCGAACTCTGTGGAGGCCCGCTTCATCAAGGCCCTCCGGACAACAGGTCGGTGGCCCCTCGTCCACTTCTATCGGGCCATGATCCGAGGCGCCCCACCAACAATCCATTGGCGACACGCCCACGTCTGCCGCCCCAAGGTCCCGGGCTCCGCCAAGCTGGACAACTACCGGTCCATAGCCCTGTGCCAGCTCGACATGAAGCTGCTCACGGGCCCTCTCACCCAGCGGAGGCGCTCACGCGGTATGATGTGGTCAGTGACTGCCAGCAGCCCCCCCCCGAGCTCCAACACCGGGGCCCTGCTATTCATGGCGCAGCGGCAACTTCAGCAAGGGAACCCCAACTACATCTTCTCCTTCGGCGCCCGCAACGCCTTCAACACCGCCCTGCACGGGGCGCTCCAGATCATCCTGCGCCACCTTTCCGTGCCGCCGGCGGTCATCCACTTCCTGCAATTCCTCCACGCGGCAGCCAGGCTGCGCATAGCACCGCGCGCTGGCTCAGGTAGCCGGTCCACATGCAGTGAGGCATCAGGCAGGGTAACCGGGTGAGCCCCCTGCTGCATGCCCTCCTCCTGGACCCTCTGCGCAGGACCGAGGGGCACCGCCTACGCCTCCTGGGAGAGGCCAAGAGGGGCTTCTTCCAGGCCTACATTGATGACCGGCTCGTGGTGGCCCACACCCTGGGGGACTTCGCTGAGGGTGTTTAGGCAGTGGCTGCATACCTGGGGATGATCCGCATGGAGCTCAAACCCCGCAAGGGCGCCATGGCCATCACAGAAGGCGTCCCAGGCCTGCATCTGCGCCTCCGCCCCCAGCTGGCAAACCCCTAGCACTCAGTTGGCAGCCGACTCCGTCCTTGACCTGGGATTTCAGCTACAGCCGGACGGGGAGTTGTCCCTGCAACACAAGCCCCGGCTGCGCCTGGCAGCAGTGCACCACTGGTGCCTCAACACCCTAGCACGGCCGAAGGTGGTACTGGACGTGATCCCTGCGGTCCTGGGGGGAGCGTGATACAGTAAGCCGCCCCCTTCATCGCCGACAACTCAGAAGCGCCGCGGCACCTGGACCACGTCACCACACTGGTCGCAAAAGACAGGGCAGAGTACGCCTTCCACGCCTGGCGGGACAGCCTGCACAATGACAGGGCCCTGAGCCTGACGAGGGTACCAACACGGAGCCAACAGGCGGCCACCAAGATGTTCTCGGAGATCGCCAGCGCCCACAGCATCTGCCCCGAGGTGCATTACTCAGTCCTGGAATTTGCAGCCCTGGCAGGCGGTGACTGGGTCCACTGTATACCCTGGGCCCTGGCCACCCCTGGTGTGGGGCGCTACAACCCCATCGAGGGTCCCAGGGCAGCCCATGTCAAGCTATAGTCCCCGCCGGGCAATGTCGTTAGGCCCCGCACAGCCCAGCTCAAGCACAGGGACGCATGCCGCCTCAGGGTGCCGTACGTGATGCCCTGGCACAGGCACCGCAGGCTGCACCACCCCTTCCCGAGCAACGTGGTGCTGGAGTGTCTCCACTCATGGGCCGATGAGCACATCCACTATTGTCCCCGTGAGCAGGGGCCTACAAGTCGCGAATGAATCTGCGATTACCGGAAATCCTTAGTGAGTGCGATGCCAGATCCGAAATGGATTCTCCAAAAGATTCGAATTTGCAAAAATCGACTTCCCAGTCATGTAGAGATTTCCATGCTGTTTGGGAAAATGCCAAGATACTGAGTTATGTGACGAAATTAGATTTAAAGTCATAGGTGCACCGCTGGAGGCGCGAAGCCCTGGTCAACCTGTTCCACACCAGTGGCACACGAGACCCCCGCCTGCGGCTCGTCCGGACCCACAAGGGCCAAGCATTACATCCAAACAGGCCTGCGCGTGACCCCGGACGGCCTACACCTCAATGTGGGCGGCTCTCGCCGTGGGGGCAACCTGACGCCCCCCACAAGGTGTTGTGCATACCAACCGCCGGCAGCGAGAGGGAAGCCACGAAGTCCTTGCCTGGCCACGTGGCGGGGGGAGGGCGAGTCGCCCTCCGCTGCTGTGAGCCACCGGTGTACCTGGGCCGCCACACTGCGGGGCATGCGGATGAGCTGCTTCATTCTGTGGTTGCGCAGCTCCCATGCAAAATCCCCCAGCTGGAGCATATATTGGAGGAAATTGTCCGCGACGGTTTCCCCTGGCAGGTCATAGCAGGAGATTGTGCAGAGTTGTGCCTCGGCCGCGTCAGGCACCAGCCCAGACCGGAAAACCTCCGTCCACTCCGCCCCTGCAGAGCACCGCGAGGCGACCCATAGCGCCTTGTCACCGGGCGAGAGGTGCCAGGCCACATATTGCACTGCTTTGCGGTACTATGGCCAGAGTAGCCCCGAGTGGGTGCAGCCCACGTGCATATGTATTACCCTCCGCGCCTCCGCAGGAGAGGCAGGGTTTGGGGAGGAAGGACACGCCGGAGAGCCGTTCCTTCCGGATGCGGAGCCTAATTTGCACCGGTGTCTGGCCGTCCCTGGCGAAACGGGTCCGGTGGTTGGTGGCTGCAGCAGTGAGGTCCTGGGCATGGACGTAGGCGGAGGCATGGACTGTGCCAAGGGGCGTATGCCCTCGATGCGCCGACCCACCGCTGTGCTGCGCCCTCTGGGCCACGGCGCCAAGCGTCTGCATGGTGAGCGTCCGCAGCTCGCGGTGGCCGCTGTTGCCAGCGACAATGAGCACGGCGTGCCTGGGGCCCGGGGGTACGTTCTGCAGCATGGTGTCCTGGGACGCCGCCCGGTCTGCCTTGTGTAATAGCGCATCGCCGTGGTGGGAGGTGGCGGGGGCGAACCAGAAGGGCTGCTCAGTATGCTGCCCGCACACGCTCAGGCCGTCCTTGAGCGACTTCAGGGGCAGCTGGTTGACTGCCTTGGACGCCCCCGCAGGGACCATCGTGGCCCTCTCGTGGTCCGCATGCCGCAGTAGGTTGGAGGATGACTTCGGCATCCACGGTGTGGACCCACGGTGGGTGGCTGCCATATTGCAGGCGGAGGGAGGCAGCCACCCCCTCACCATCAGGCTCTAGTCCCGTGATGGCCACCGCCCGCGAGCAGGAGACGTCATCGGCGTGGGCAACGCCCGTGGCCTGCCTGCACGGCCCGCCCCCGATGCATCGGAGGACGTGTGGCTGCAGCCTTCGGGGATCCAGTAGTACCACCCGGCGCTGAGCCACCCCGTGCTGAGAGCCGCAGATTGCCACCGGACGTCGTGGTCCCTGGGGGTGAGCTGATCCACGTGCAGGGCCAGCGTGCTGTCTGTAGGAACTGCCGGATGGTCCTGGAACCAGACCTCTGCCCCGGCCACATTGCTCGCCCAGGACCAGAGCGCCGTTATGTGCTCCACGAGCCACGCTGGACCTCCGTGTTGGTGCACCACGAGGTGCCTCCCGTCCTCGGGACGGTCTTCCAGGGCGTGCAGGCGAATGTGCCGGTTGTGTGGCACCGCCGTGGCCACCAGCAGGGTAGCGCCGCGGCGCTGTTCCCATGCCAAGGCTGGCCCGCCTCTACCTGTACCCCGATCCACTCGTCGCAGAGCGCTGCCTGTTCCGCCGCCTGGGCACACTGCTCGTCTGTCATCACCAGCCACACTGGTGTAGGCGCATGGGGCCGCGGGCGCAGGGCTCGGGCCATGCCACGTCCGCATTGGGCGCATGGTGCGCGCCTTCGACGAGGACTTCACGGAGAATGTACGTGAGGATCCTCCCTAGCGGGACCTAGTGGGGGGCCCTTCATGACACGCCTCCTGCCAGGTGGCAGAGTCCCCTGGGTTCACGGGGCCTGTCGCTCCCTGGCTTCCCAATTTTGCCACCCCCCGGTCACTGTGTTACTTAGCAACTAGGTTGCAGGCGCTTAACCACTACGTTTCCCCCGTAAGGCATGGTCGCCTTGGGTGCCGGCGCTGCCAGGCCCGTGCTACTGGCTTGTCGCCAGTTGGACCCCCATGCGCTGGCGAGGCGGCTGCCTAGCCGCGGGGTTGGTGCATGGCGCTGTGCCTCACTACTGTCTTGGCGGGAGCAGTGCACTGTTCTTGTGTGCGCGGCACTCTCTGCAGGTCAGGGGGGACAGGGCCGGAGATGGTTCTCTTCCCCCCCCCTTGCTTCCTCCTTCCCTTGCGCCCCTCAGAGTGCGTGTTAAGGGTTGCCCCGTCCGGTTGGCGCTTTCGATCGCCTGCTGGTATGCCATTCCACGCGGTCTGTGTGTTCCGCGGGCTCTGTCTGGTTGCACTTCCGGTGCACGCCTCGTGCCCGCAGTGTGCGCGCTCTCCCCCTTGTCGATGTGACGCGCGCACATTGCACGGTACCCGTGCAGGGCACTGGTAGGGCCGTTCAAGGCGGTTCGTGCCCCTCCGCGTTTCCTCCCGTGGTCCCGGGCTCCGCCTGTCTAGTGTGTGTGGGGGGTGGCTTTGTCCCTGCATCTCCCTGCCTGGTCATGGGTCACGCGCCCCCACGAGGATCCGCCCGTGTGGCCGGGGCGGTCTTGTGCCCGGGGGGGTGTGGGGGGGGGGAGGCAGGGAGGGAAGCCGGGGGTCAGGGTCGGCCGGTCCTCTGCACGTCTCCCCCTGGGGGGTGTGGCAGTGCCCAGTGGTCGCTCGGTATGGGCGGAGGGGCACGAGAGGTGGGTCGGGGGACGGGGAGGGGCCCACAGGGAGGTGACTCGTCCGTCCTCCTGCCCCCCCTGCACGGGCAACAAGGCAGGCTTCCACTGCTCCGTTCTGTGTCTGTGTGCTGCAGCATGGGCGCGGCCCAACGGAAGGCCTGGCGGGGCAGTCTGTTGTCTTGGTGGCTGACCGGTGGGGCCGCCGGTTGGTGGCCCATCAGGCCCCGGGGGCTGCTGGGCTGCGGGGGCCGGGGGGTGGGGTGGGGGGCGCTAGGGTTGCCCCTCCGGCGGAGGGGGCTGCGCTTGGTTGGTCGCGCCTGTGCGGTGCCGGGCGTACTTGGGGTTCCCTCAGCCCTCAGCGGGGGAGCCTGCTTGTCTGCCTCCATGCCCTGCTGCCAGGTCCCTAGGTCCCTGAGGGCGCAGGGGACGTTACTCGCGTGTAGTGCCCGTGCGTTGTGGCCGCCTGGCCGACAAGGTCCCAGGTCCGTCGCTGGTCCGTGGGCATGCGCGCCACAGCACGTGGAGGTTATGGGAGAAGCGGAGGGCTGACGGTTAGGGGGATCAGGGCGCGCGGACATGGCAGGCCTGGCGTGGCGCCGGCGATACGGCGCGGCCTGCTGGACGTGGGGCGGTGTCGCTGCTCACCGGGTGTGCGGCTCGTGGCTCAGGGGGTCAGCAGGTGTCGCAGCATCGCGGTGCATACTGCCGCTGGCCCTCCTGGCGGGGGAGGGGTTTGCCTCCTGGTCTGACAGGGGGGGGTCCAGAGCCGGCTCCGTGTGGCGGTGCAGGATTCAGTGGCCCAGCTTGTGGTCATCCCAAAAGGTGGGGGTTTCGCGGCACGCCTTCGCCACCTGGCAGCCCGCCGTGGGCTTTAGGGGGGCTGGGCCCTGTGAGGGTAGTCTGGCGTGCCTCAGCCGTGGTGTGCCCCATCCGCATGTCCGTGGTAGCTTGGGGGGGATCACAAGGGCCTCTCGTGTCAGCCTCTGGGGGCATGCGGCCTTCTGCGGTGGTATCAGTCTGGTGGCTACGCGCGCTGGGGATGGCGTTCTTGAGGCCCGGGGGGTCTGGAGGGTTGGTGGCTCGCGGGTCAGAGGGGGCCCCGGCTGCTGCTAGCGCCAGAGTGTCTGGCGCCGCCGGTGTGTGCCGCGCCCATCCGGGGTGGCGGCTGCGGTACGCCTTTCCGCGTGTTTGGGGTGGGCAGCATCCGCGGTCCCCTATTGTCCGGGGCGCGTGTCACCGGCGTGCTGGCCAGGGCCAGGGGTTACGGCCCAGGGGGGCCATGGCTTGCGGGGGGGGGCCGGGGTCTCGGCTCTCGCTCTGGTTGCTACGGCCGGTGCAGCATGGTGGTGCGGGGGGTACTGGCCCGCTTCGGGGGGGCGTGGTTATCATATGGGGGAGGGGGTTCCGCGGTGCGCCTGCGTCCCCCCGGGTGCCCGCGGTGGGTGTTTCTTGGGGGGGAGGGGGGCCCCGGCAGCGTGGCGTGCCGTGTCCTAAGCCAGGATGTGCCACACTCGTTCGTCCCTGGGTGCAGGGGGGGTGGGGGATCCCGCGGACCCTTCGGCCTGGGGCAGCGTCACCAGCCTGGTGGTTATGGGTGCTGGGGGGTTGCAGCCTGGGCCGGTCGTTCGCTGTCTAGCAGCGGCATTTCTGTGTGGTTTGCGTGAGGGCTGGGTTCTGACGGGTCTGACGGGTTAGAGGGTCACGGGTCAGAGGGGGTCTCTGCTGCTGCGCGCGCCAGAGTGTCTCGCGCCGCTGGCGCGTGCGACGCCCACCCGGTGGTACCCTCCTCCGTGTGTCCTGGGGGCAGCGGCAGCTGGGGCCGACCATTGCCCGGGCTGTGTATCGCCGGGGCGCCGGCCAGGGTGAGGGGTCATGGTCCAGGGGGAGAACCTCCCCCCCGCACGTCCCGGCGAGCAAACAGCTTGGTGGGCAGCATGTGCTCAGGCTAGGGGGGTCATGGCTTGTGGGGGGGAGCACCGCGAGTTGCATGCTCGCTCACCCTCAGTTTGTGGCGTGAGCCCCGCCCCCTGTGTTCCCCGTCAGGGGTCTGGGGTTCAGGTTACTGGCCGCGGGCAGATCCTCAGTTGGCCGTCTCCATCCCCCTCGGCCACAGGTGCCGTTGCCCCTGGGAACCACTGTCACCTGCGCTTCCGCTTCTGCAGTGGGCCGGGCTGCGGTGGCGGCGGATTCCTTGGACAGTAGCGCCAGTGGATGAGGGTGGTGCGCAGGGCCCGGGGCAGCCAGACATTGGCCTCTGCGTCCGTGACGCGGAGCACCACCCCCCCTTCAGGGAGGGCCGGGCACCCCGGCCTCTTGGTTGGGCTAGCCCGCACGAAGAACGGCCTGGAGGACGCTTTGTGGTCCTCCAGGGCCACCCGACCCCCAAAGGGCACATACGGGTTCTCCTCTCTCCGCCAAAGGAGAACGGCGTTGAACCACCGGTTCCTCCTGAACCCTAAGGTGGCCCAGTTCAGCCATCCCAGCACCTCCAGCACCACCGAGAGGGCCTCAATTCCCAGGGGGTTGGGGATGGCATCCCAGTCCCGCATCCATGCATCTTGGGCCCCTGCGGGATGCGGGGCCCCCTCAGCTCTGTGTGCCGGCTCTGCCCAGGGCTCCTGCGCCGCCAGAGCGGCGGCCATCCGCGCCGGCTCCGCCTGCAGCTCCTGTGCCGTGGGGGTGGGGTTGCGCGGGGCGCCGCCGTGTGGGGGGGCTTGGTTGCAGGGGGGTTCTGGGGTGGTGGGCGTGGTGTGCTGGCATCCGCTGGATTCCTGGGGGAATGCACCGCACCGCCCGGACCACTGGTCGCGGGGCCTGTGTCCCCTTTTTCCTGCGGGTATTGCACTTTGCCCTTCCTTTTCTCTTCTGCCTCCAGGCCCCGTCCACCCTGTCTGCGGCGGCCCGTTTCGCCCCCTCCAGCCCTGCTCTACGGTCCCTTCCCTGCCCCTTATCCCTGGTTGCTGTCTTGTCCGCGCCCTTTACCATGCCCTTTACCCCCCCCCCGCCGCCGCCTGTGCCTTAGCCCTTCCCTTGCGCCTGCCCCCCCCCGCGAGCGGCTGTCACTTTCCCTCTTTTGCCCTCCGTCCCCGCTCCTGTCCCTCCACGCTTTGTGCCTCAACCCGCGCGATGATCGTCCCCGCCGCGGCCTCCTGCGTGGCCTCCATGCCCTCTGCCCCATTCGGTCCGGCTTGGACCACGCGACGTTGCAGCTGCAGCAGCGTAATGGCTGCCGGCGTGTGCTTGGGGGACAGGGCGTGTGTGCGCCGTGGCCTCCCTTCAGGGAAGGCGGCCTTGGGCGCTGGGGACCCTTTCGGCGGGTACAGCTTGGGGAGGATCACGTTGGTGTGGCCAGACTGGGTGTAAGCGCTGTACTTGGCGTCCTCTCTGCTCTCCTTCGCGGGCGCAGCGGCTCCTTGCGGTCCGCCCGGCGAAGCGTCTCCGGCCCGTGCAGGGCCAGTTGCACGTCCCCGCGGCGTGGTGGGGGCTGCGACTGGGCTGGTTGGGTGGCGGCAGAGGTTCCCCGTAGCCGTTCTGGCGGCGCGTCCGGGGACCCGTATGCTTGCGGGGCGGCGGCCTGGGTGGCGGGGATGGCCTCCTCAGCGGACGCCGGTTCGGGGGCCGGGCGCTCAGGGTCGCTTTGGGCGGCCCTACTGGAACCGCGGCCTGCGCCAGGCTCCCCTCCTCCTCCCCTGCGGGGGTTTCCCCCGCGCATCCGGGGAAGACGGAGGTGGAGGCAGTCCTACCGCTCGGGGGAGCCATCAGAGTCCGACATCGTAGTTACTGTGTCAGGCGTGTGTGGCGTGCCATGCCTACCACCTCGCAGTGCGTCGGTGGTGTGCTGCGCGCGGTGCCGTGAGGTGTCGGGGCGGAGGGGGGGTCATGGTTGCAGCCTCAGGGGGTAACATGCCAGTGGCCATCCACCGGCATCTGTGAGGGAGGCGGGCGAGCCATTCAGCCCATGCGCTGCGCCATCGTCCCCAGTCCGGGGCGGTGCTCAGGAATCTGGACCCGCGGGTGTCGTCGGGCGTTGCTGGGGGGAGCCGCACCAGGTGGACGCCCCTGACGGCGGTGGATTCTGGGTCCGCAGCAAGGTGTGTACCTCGTTCCGCTCCGGGGGCGCCGGGAGGGGGGGACGGGGCACGGGTGTTGCCCCGTAGAGGTGTGTAGGGGTGGCCTCCAGGACCCGCTCCGAGTACCCCCGGGTCGCAACGACGAGGGGGAGCAGGGGGCTGCCCGGGCGCTCTTGCCAGAGGGCCTGCCGGCTGTGGTTTGCGCCCCTGGTCCTGGAGAGGGGGCGGGACAGGTGCGGGTCGGCCCAGCTGCGAGGCTCATAGGTGGCCGGCGGGAGGGCGGGGAACCAGGTGAGCTCCCGCTAGAATGCAACATACACAACGGCGTATAGGGAGGCTGGCCTCCTTCAGTCGTACACTGGGTTGGTCGGGAGGGGGCAGGATGGTGCCTTGCCCGCGTCTTCCACGAATATTGTGACCTCCCCCGGCTGCATGTCCTCATCTGGCGGGTGCAGGAGGTGGCCCGTGCCTGGATCAGGTACGAAGCCGCGTCCATCGAGAGGCGGGTCCTCAGAGTATGCAGCAGGGCCGGGGCGCTGCTGTTGCCGACCCCTCGCTCGTCAGCTGCAGCGCGTCCCCCATCGACAGGGGCCGGCCTGACAGGTTGGACGTGCGCCACTCCATCCATTATTCATAGGGGGGCGCCTCGGGATCCAAGAGTCCCGGGCGCACAGCTTTCAGAAACCCGGTGCATCGCCGGGTGCAGCGTGAGGGCTCCCGCCCCGTTCAATGCCGGAACGGCGGGGAGGGCGGCCTCACTGAGCAAGGCCCTCACGCTGCCCGCGTGTCGTGTAGTGCGGCAGCATGCGCCGCGTGCGCCTCGGCTACCGCGTCTGCCACCATGTCCCGCACGGTCGCCTCTTGTGCCCGGCAGCAGGCCCGGTCATGCACCGGTCCGTTCCCCCGTCGGCGGGGCATTGAGTTGCGGGCCCTGCAATGCGCGGCGTCAGCTGGAGGTTAGGGCGCGAACACGTGCGACAAATGCGCAACGAACACGGAGTCCCTCAGGTGCACATGTATCCACAGGAGGGCGGCACGCACGGGGCCCAGGTGGCCATGAGAGGCAGTCTGCGTGCCCTCGATGCGCCGTTGTAGTGCCACCTCTTCCGTGCATCGGCGCCGGCCCAGGGACGGCTCGGGCCAGGGGCACACAGGGCCACTTGGGAGCACTGCGCGCACCTGTTGGTGCCCGCCGGTAGGTTGGAGGACACTGTGTCATACGCCCCGCAGAGGTGGCAGATGTGTGGGAGGTGGGAGGCCAGGAACCAGGGGACAAGGCGGTGGCGCAAGAGGTTGTCCCATTGCTGGCGGAGGGAGTGCCGGAGCTCCAGCAGGTAGGCACAGACGCAGGGCCGGTAGCCTCTACTTAGCATCTTCTGCCCGACCGCCTTCCACGTGTCGGTAGGGAGCACCTGATGGTCGTGGAAGGCCGCGATGAGGTCATTCCAATTCGGGTGGGTGTGTTTCCGGGCGGTCGACATGTAGGTGTGGTGTTCGTCGAGGTGGGGCAGGAGGACGCCCCATCGGCATCCATCGGCATCGTTCCAGTGCAGGAGGACTAGCAGAGCTTCATTCCAGCCTCATGCCGTCCTGGTCGTCCAGCTCACTGCGCAAGGCGACGGCCGGGTCGGTGGGGAGCATGAGGAGTAGGGGCCCCGGGAGGTCGCCTAGGCGGGACAGGGCGTCATCGTACGCGGGCCGCCCTTTCTGAAATGCGCCACCGCTAGCCGGGTGTACCCTCCCTCAGGGAGGAGCCATCGGACACGGGCTGCGTCTCACCGTGCCCAAGAGGGCGCAGAATAGCCACGCGTTGACGGATCAAGGGCATACGCCCCTGGACACAGCCTATGCCTCGGCCTACGTCCACGCCTGGAAGCTCACTGCTGCAGCGACCAATCACCGAGCCCTGCTGGCCAGGAACGGCCTCACATCGGTGCAACCTGGGCTCCGCATCCGGAAGGAACGGCTCTCCGGCGTGTCCATCCCCCCCCAACCCTGCCTCTTTTGCGGAGGCGCGGAGGAGACCCTAATACACATGCATGTTCGCTACACCCACTCGCGGCTACTCTGGCCACAGTACCGCCAAGCGGTGCAAGAAGCGGCCCGGCACCTCCCGCCTGAAAAGAGGCGCTACAGGTTGCCTCGTCGGGCTCTGCCGGGGCAGAGTTGCTGGAGGTTTTCTGCTCCAGGCTGCTACCTGACGCGGCGGAGGCGCAACTTCGCACGATCACCGCTATGACCCGCCAGGGGAACCCTCCGTGCACAAGTTCCTCAAACATATGCTCTGGCTGGGGGATTTTGCATGGGGGCTGCGCAACCACTGGCTGGAGCAGCTCCTCCGCACGCCTCACAGTGTCGCGGCCCAGGTACGGCGGTGGCTCACAGCAGCGGAGAGCGTCTTCCCCCCCCCCTCTCTGGTGCCCAGGCAAGGACTTTTTGGCCTCCCTCCGCCTGCTAAATCGCACACTGGAGTACCCTGCCCAGAAGTATCCCCAGCGCTACCTGGACCCGCCCCGGGGTTTCCCAGGACACCTCTGCGGCACACTCTTCCCACCGTGGATCATTGGACAGAACTCCATGACCGTGCAGGAGGCGTGCATTGTGGCTGCAGACTGGGCTCAGGAGTCCAGCCGGTGGTGCGCACCAGTGTGCTCTCCGGAAAAACCAGCAGAACGCCCCCATCCTGCTGAAGGGGTGGAAACCACACAGCGGGTCGCGCCTCATCAGAATCAGGGCGGCCGGCCAGGAGCGCCCATGGAACGCTGAACCTGTGGCGTGGCTCCGGACAACCCCAGAGCCCCATACAGGGTAGCGGGGCGACGTATCCTCGCTTCTACAGAGTCCCCTCCCCCCGACTTGTACTGCACGCGGCCAGCATACTACAGGCCGCAGAGATGCGTGGGTAGGAACAGGACGCGGCCACCATCTGGTGGCCTCCCCCGAAAGGGGTGGACACCTAGCTCACGGTGGCGCAATTCCGAAAGGGGGGGCTCCAGTACGATGATGCTATGTCCCAACTGGGCGGCCTCCAAGGGCCCCTTTTCTGCCTGCTCCCCTACGACGTCGCAACCGCTCTACGCCCTGAATTGGGCTACCATGCGGAATTGAGAGCTGATTGGGAGGCAGTTGCCGACGGCGCCCTGCGGGCACTCCTCCACCGGGGCGTCTCCGCTGGGTACCGGGGACGCCCAATTTCCCCACCTTGACGGGCACCACACCTTTGTGTCAGCCGCCCCAGAATACACCTGCCCTGAGTGGCACAACCTCATCACGACCTCAAACGGTCATGGGGTGCACCTCAACAACACGTGGCGGATGGTCGAGGAGAAAACGCTCAGCAGAGACTACCGGCGCCGCATCTGCGCGCGCCTACTGGAGCTTTGGGACCCCCTTTGCTGGCGCTGACATGACCTCTGGCTCCGATGGCTCGGCCCCTGGTCCCCGGCCTGCCACCTCCCGTACACCTGCTGTCTCTGCGGGAGATGCGACACAGTGTCCTCCACCGTGCCGGTGGGTACCAACAGCTGCACGGGGTGCTCCCAGGTGGCCGCCTGCCCCCGGCCAGAGCCGCCCCCGGGCGCGTGGCGGCGCACGGAGGAGGAAGAACTGAGACGGCGCATCGAGGACGCCCAGACCCCCTTGCAAGACCAGACGGGCCCCGCAGGTGCCGCCCTCCTATGGATCCACGTGCACCTGAGGGACCCCACAGCCGTCGCACACTTGTCGCACAGGTTCACAAGCTAGCCACTGCCCAACGCCGCGCATTGCAGGACCCATATCACAATGCCCCGCCCTCGGCGGAACGGGGCAACACATGCCCGGGCCCGCTGCCGAGCTCAGGAAGCGGCCGTGCGGGACCTAGTGGCAAGCGCAGTGGCGTAGGCACAAGCGGCGCATGGCGCCGCCTGGCAGGACCTGGCGGGCAGCGTGAGGACTTTCCTCAACCAAGCTGGACTCCCGGACATCCGGGTCCGAAACGGGGCAAGTACCCTCACGCTGCTCCCTGCGATGCATTCGATCGTGACTGCCGTGCGCCCGGAGCTCGTGGACCCCGAGGCTGCCCTCTACGGGCTCTGGATGGCGTGCCGCAGGTCCAACCAGGGGGGGGCGGCCACTGTTGATGGGGGATGCGGTGCGGCTGACAGGCAAGGGGTCGGCCATTGCCGTCCGCAGCAGCGCTTCAGCCCTCCTGCACACCCTGAGTACGCGCCATTCAGCGGGTGAGGCCCCTTATGTCAACCAGGCACGGGCCACGTACCCAGGAGGAGTGTACGAACTAGACGCGGCACTCCATCTCCCACACCCGCCGGAAGAGGACCTGGAGTTGGGGACAGTCACGACATTCCCGGAGGGCGCGAGCAAGGGACCCCCCCGCCCCCACCCGACCAACCCGCTGTACAACGGGACGAGGCTGACCTTCCCGGCGTACGCCGTCGTGTGTGATGCTTTCCCCCGGGAACCCGCGTGATGCCCCACCCTCCCGCCAGCCACCCATATGCCGCGTGGCTGCACCCACCCGCTCCTGCCCCCCCCCCCGCTCCAGGAGCGGGGGCTACCACCACAGGGGGCAGACCCTCTGGCAGGAGCACCTGACACCCCCCTGCTCCCCCTCGTCATGGGAACGCGCGGGGACCCAGACCAGGTCCTTGTGGCCATCTCGACTCACCTCTACAGGCCGCCGCAAGGAGCTGCAACCATGCGCCGCCTCCCCCCTCCCGGTGGCCGACGTCCGGGACGAGGTACAAACCTTGCTGCGGAGCCGGAGGGTCGCCTTGGTCTGTGGAGACCAATTGGTGCCGCTCCCCAAAGCGGCCCCCGACGACCCCCCTGGGCCCCAGGGCGTGGGCCCCACCCGAGGCTGGGGGCTGTGGCGCACTGCATGGGACGAGTGGCTCGCTTGCCGCCCGCCCGAGTCCCGATGGAATGGCCATTGCGCGTAACCCCCGAGGCCGCGGCCACAGCCCGCCCCCCAAATCCCCCACCGCACGCGGCACCGCCCACGGCACATCACCGGCCCACCAGGAGACGAAAGGCACGGCGAGGGACGCACAGCCTGGTGACACACATTATGCACCTGCCTGACAGCGCAGCCAACATGTCGGACTCCGATGGCCCCCCCCAGCGGGGGGACCGCCTCCACCGCTGGTCCTGCTCCCACTCCCCGTCTCCCTGAGATGCGGGGGGGAGACCACAGCCAAGCAGGAGGAGCAGCGCCTGACGGAGGCCGCGCTCCCGGCAGAGCCGCCGGCCGGCCCCACTAGCCGGCGGCGACGGAAGTGGGCGCCCCTGCCGCTCCGCCAGCTTGCGAGGTCCCTGACGCGTTGCCGAGCCGCCCGCAGGAAGACACTGCGGCCGCCGGGGCCAGCCAGACCGAAGCCCCTGTCATTCCCCAGGCGCGCGAATCCCCACACATCTTGCCAGGCTCCCCACGGGGCTCGCCGCAGCTGCCAAAAATGACCAGGCCGCAGCGGCCGCCACCCTGCCGGCAAGCGGGGTCAGGGCCGCGCGGGCCGAGGACGCCTCGCCAGGCTGGCCGCGAGAAACCGCAGCAGGCAGGAAGGAAAGCAGAGGGGGCGCCAAGTACCCCTGCCCCTTTAAGCCAAGCCACACCTACCTGAGCCCTCTGAAGCCCTACCTGCCAAAGGGGCCCCTGCCCCAGAGCTGCCTTCGCTGAGGGGCGGCTGCGGGACGCCACGGGCCCCCGCGGCCCATCCCCCAGCGCGCCATGGCAGCCCCCATCACGATGCCGCAGCTGCAGCAACGGGTGGTCCGGACCGGAACCGGGGGGGCTGGGGAGGGCCATTATACGGGCCTCAGCGCGCAGCAGGGGGGTGCAGGGGCGGGGGCGGAGGGCGGGAGGAGGACGGCGACAGGCTGTGACAGTGAGGGGCGCGGGCAGGGGCAAGGGCAAGGGAGAGAAGAGGGCACAGGCGGCGGCCGGGGGAGCAGACGGCACGAGCAAGGCAAGAGGCAGGAGGCATCGCATCAGAGCGGAGGACCGGGGGCAGGGACGGGACCTATGGGAAAGGGGATGGGAGGTGACGCGGGGCGTCACGACAAGGGCGGGCAGTACCCGGAAGGAGAGGGAAAAGGGAAGCGCAAAGGGCACCGTCCGCACGGGACAGGGAGCGGGGAAGCCCCACGGGCGGAGGTCCGGGCAGTGCAGTGCATCCCCCCTGGCATCCAGCGGATGCCGACACACCACGCCCACCACCACCGGCCCCAGCCCATCTACAACATCGACCCCTCCCTTGGAGCCTTGGTCCCCCCCTAGCCCACCCAGTGCCACGATTCCGCCCCCGCGGCACCGGGGCTGTGGGCGGATCCGGCGCGGATGGCCACCGCCTCAGTGGTGCAAGCACCCCGGGGGGAATCGGCACGGCTGGCCGCCGCCCCGGCATCGCGTGAGCCCCAAGTGGAGCTGGCAAGGGAGAGCGAGGGGGCCCTGCAGCTTGCAGGGGCCTGAGAGGGCTGGGTGCGAGACTGGGATGCCATCTCCGACCGTTTAGGGGACGAGACCGTCCCAGTGGTGCTGGAGGCGCTGGGGTGGCTGAACTGGGCCACCTCCGGGTACTGCAGGACCCGGTTCTTCAACGATGTGCTCATCCGGCGGGACGGGGGGAACCAGGAGGTGTCTCCGCGGGGCTGGATCGCCGAGAAGGGCAAAGAGAGGACCCTCTGGGACATCACTCGCACGGGGTGGCTGAAAAGAGAGCCGAGGTCGCCGGCCTTCCTAGGAGGGGGGCTGGTGCTCCGCAATGGCGACCCAACGGCGCCGCTATTCCGACACCCACAGAAAAGTAGGCCCCAGTAATGGCGCCAGCAAGTGTGGCGCCCCCTGCGTGGCAGAGGAACACGGGGCCGCGGCCACTGCACACTGCCCGGCACCCCTGAGCCGGAGGGGGGCTGCACGCAGCGCCCGCACGAAGTCCACTAACGCAGGCCTGTGACCTCAGACAGCGGGCACAGGGTGGGGGGGGGGTACCACCGCCCGGATGGACATGAACCCAATGCACCAGTGCCGGGAGCTGACCCCCCCAATAGCATGTGGCGTGCCGGTCCCAAGCACAGGCCCCTCCAACCGCTCACGCGTCAGGAGTCGCGAGGGGGTGGGGCACTTCCTCGGGCCGAGGCCCCTGGCCGGCACGCCAACGACGCGTAGGGAAACAGGCAGGCCAGCGATGGGAAGCAGCTGGCGCCGCTCTCTGGGGCACAGGGAGGGGACTGTCGCCGCCGCCCAGGCGGGCACAAAGACGGCGGGGACTCGGCAGGCAAACCGCCGGCGGCACCCAGCGCCCGAGCGACAGCAGGGGTACACCCCCCTGACCCTCCCCAACCCCTCTGTCCCCCCTGACCGCACGACTGCGGCTCAGCGCTGGCATCAGAAGAACGAACGGTACCCATGTTACAGGGCCAAGGGCCGCGAGGAAAGGAAGGGGGCCACAACGGCTGCCACCAGTGGCCCTCGTTGCGGCCCACGAGACCGAGAGGCTCCCTTCGGCAGCACGGGATGGGCGCTTGGGCCCACACCCCACAGCGCCGGACACGGGGGGTCCCCCTGAGACGGCCAGCCCGCCCTTCATGTGTCGAGGGTGGGCGACCGGAGGAACCACAGGCTCGCTGTGCCGACTATCTACCTACCTTCTTTCCTCCCGGGATGACCACTGCCCCCCCCCCCTGGAGGGGCCGCCATACCTCCGCACTACCATACCACGACAAGGCACACTGGAGCCTCAACGCCCAATTGTACGAACTAGACGCGGCACTCCATCTCCCACACCCGCCGGAAGAGGACCTGGAGTTGGGGACAGTTACGACATTCCCAGTGGGCGCGAGCAAGGGACCTCCCGCCCCCACCCGACCAACCTGCTGTACAACGGGACGGGGCTGACCTTCCCGGCGTACGCCGTCGTGTGTGATGCTTTCCCCCGGGAACCCGCGTGATGCCCCACCCTCCCGCCAGCCACCCATATGCCGCGTGGCTGGGCCCACCCGCTCCTGCCCCCCCCCCCGCTCCAGGAGCGGGGGCTACCACCACAGGGGGCAGACCCTCTGGCAGGAGCACCTGACACCCCCCTGCTCCCCCTCGTCATGGGAACGCGCGGGGACCCAGACCAGGTCCTTGTGGCCATCTCGACTCACTTCTACAGGCCGCCGCGGGGAGCGGCACCCATGCGCCGCCTCCCCCCTCCCGGTGGCCGAGGTCCGGGACGAGGTACAAACCTTGCTGCGGAGCCGGAGGGTCGCCTTGGTCTATGGAGTCCAATTGGTGCCGCTCCCCCGAGCGGCCCCCGACGACCCCCCTGGGCCCCGGGGCGTGGGCCCCACCATAGGCTGGGGGCTGTGGCGCACTGCATGGGACGAGTGGCTCGCTTGCCGCCTGCCCGAGTCCCGATGGATTGCCCATTGCGCGTAACCCCCGAGGCCGCGGCCACAGCCCGCCCCCCGAAATCCCCCACCGCACGCGGCACCGCCCACGGCACACCACCGGCCCACCAGGAGACGAGAGGCACGGCGAGGGACGCACAGCCTGGCGACACACACTATGCACCTGCCTGACAGTGCAGCCAACATGTCGGACTCCGATGGCTCCCCCCAGCGGGGGGACCGCCTCCACCGCTGGACCTGCTGCCACTCCCCGTCTCCCTGAGATGCGCGAGGGAGACCACAGCCAAGCAGGAGGAGCAGCGCCTGACGGAGGCCGCGCTCCCGGCAGAGCCGCCGGCCGGCCCCCTAGCCGGTCCCCTAGCCGGCGGCGACAGAAGCGGGCGCCCCTGCCGCTCTGCCAGCTTGCGAGGTCCCTGACGCGTTGCCGAGCCGCCCGCAGGAAGACACTGCGGCCGCCGGGGCCAGCCAGACCGAAGCCCCTGTCATTCCCCAGGCGCGCAAATCACCACACATGTTGCCAGGCTGCACACGGGGCCCGCCGCAGCTGCCAAAACCGAGCCGGCCGCAGCGGCCGCCACCCTGCCGGCACGCGGTTTCAGGGCCGCGCGGGCCAAGGACGCCTCGCTAGGCTGGCCGTGAGAAACCGCAGCAGGCAGGAAGGAAAGCAGGGGGGGCGCCAAGTACCCCTGCCCCTTTAAGCCCAGCCACACCTATCTGAGCCCTCTGAAGCCCTACCTGCCAAAGGTGCCCCTGCCCCAGAGCTGCCTTCGCTGAGAGGCGGCTGCTGGACGCCACGGGCCCGCGCGGCCCACCACCCAGCGCGCCATGGCAGCCCCCATCACGATGTCGCAGCTGCAGCAACGGGTGGTCCGGACCGGAACCGGGGGGGCTGAGGAGGGCCATTTTACGGGCCTCAGCGCGCAGCAGGGGGGTGCAGGGGCGGGAACGGAGGGCGGGGGGAGGACGGCGACAGGCGGTGACAGTGAGGGGCGCGGGCAGGGGCAAGGGCAAGGGAAGGAAAAGGGCGCAGGCGGCGGCCGGGGGAGCAGAGGGCACGAGCAAGGCAAGAGGCAGGAGGGGTCGCATCGGAGCGGAGGACCAGGGGCAGGGACGGGACCTATCGGAAAGGGGATGGGAGGTGACGCGGGGCGTCACGACAAGGGCGGGCAGTACCCGGAAGGAGAGGGAAAAGGGAAGCGCAAAGGGCACCATCCGCACGGGACAGGGAGCGGGGAAGCCCCACGGGCGGAGGTCCGGGCAGTGCAGTGCATCCGCCCCGGCATCCAGCGGATGCCGACACACCACGCCCACCACCACCGGCCCCAGCCCATCTACAACATCGACCCCTCCCTTGGAGCCTTGGTCCCCCCCTAGCCCACCTAGTGCCACGATTCCGCCCCCGCGGCACCGGGGCCGTGGGCGGATCCGGCGCAGATGGCCACCGCCTCAGTGGTGCAAGCACCCCGGGCGGAATCGGCACGGCTGGCCGCCGCCCCGGCATCGCGTGAGCCCCAAGTGGAGCTGGCAAGGGAGAGCGAGGGGGCCCTGCAGCGTGCAGGGGCCTGAGAGGGCTGGGTGCGAGACTGGGATGCCATCTCCGACCGTTTAGCGGACGAGACCGTCCCGGTGGTGCGGGAGGCGCTGGGGTGGCTGAACTGGGCCACCTCCGGGTACTGCAGGACCCGGTCCTTCAACGATGTGCTCATCTGGCGGGACGGGGGGAACCAGGAGGTGCCTCTGCGGGGCTGGATCGCCCAGAAGGTCAAGGAGAGGATCCTCTGGGACATCATTCGCACAGGGTTGCCAAAAAGAGAGCCGAGGTCGCCAGCCTTCCTAGGAGGGGGGGCGGTGCTCCGCAACGGCGACTAGCGCCGAATGAGTGGCTGCCCAGGGCCCTGCGCGCAGCCCTGATCCACTGGTGCTACCGCCGCGAAACCCGCCGGCGCCGCAATTCCCACACCCACAGAAAAGTAGGCCCCAGTAGTGGCGCCCCGCGTGGCAGAGGAACACGGGGCCGCGGCCACTGCACACTGCCCGGCACCCCTGAGCCGGAGGGGAGCTGCACGCAGCGCCCGCACGAAGTCCACTAACGCAGGCCTGTGACCTCAGACAGCGGGCACAGGGTGGGGGGGGGGGTACCACCGCCCGGGTGGACATGAACCCAATGCACCAGTGCCGGGAGCTGAGCCCCCCAATAGCATGTGGCGTACCAGGCCCCAGCACAGGCCCCCCCGACCGCTCACGCGTCAGGAGTCGCGGGGGAGTTGGGCACTTCCTCGGGCCGAGGCCCCTGGCCGGCACGCCAACGACGCGTAGGGAAACAGGCAGGCCAACGACGGGAAGCAGCTAGCGCCGCTCTCTGGGGCACAAAGACGGCGGGGACTCGGCGGGCAACCTGCCGGCGGCACCCAGCGCCCGAGCGACAGCAGGGGTACACCCCCCTGACCCTCTCCAACCCCTCTGTCCCTCCTGACCGCACGACTGCGGCTCAGCGCTGGCCTCAGACGAACGAACGGTACCCATCGTCCAGGGCCATGGCCCGCGGGGAAGGGAGGGGGCCACAACGGCCGCCACCAGTGGCCCTCTCTGCGGCCAGCGAACCCGAGAGGCTCCCTTCGACAGCACGGGATGGGCGCTTGGGCCCACACCCCACAGCGCCGGACACGAGGGGTCCCCCTGAGACGGCCAGCCCGCCCTTCATGCGTCGAGGGTGGGCGACCGGAGGAACCACAGCCTCGCTGTGCCGACTCTCTACCTACCTTCTTTCCTCCCGGGATGACCACTGCCCACCCCCCTGGAGGGGCCGCCATACCTCCGCACTACCATACCACGACAAGGCACACCGCAGCCTCCCCGCCAAATTGCCTGTCCGTGGGGGGCTGCAGGCTGAACGAACGGGCCATGACGCCGCAACGCGCGCAGCTGTGCGACGAGATACGTGCGGGGTCACACGACGGTTCGGCGTAGGCGGACGAGGGGGGCCTCCTACGATACTCACCCCCCCGCCCCCCCCGACCCTGGCCAGCGCAGACATAACCGGGGGATCACCCCGGGGAGCGCAGGATTCAACGCCCGGGCCACTGCCCCCTAACACACGCCTGACCGATAACCGCAACCCCAGGCCCGTGGCTGACGAAGGCAGTGGGCCGCACGGCCGCCGCTGGCTGGCGCGGGGAGACCACCCCCCCCCCTCCTCACAGAGGGACCCACCAGACCCCCAACGACTGGACGCCGCGCGCCGTGAAACCCCCCCAGCGGGACACGGGGACCAGTACCCCCCTGGGAGTATGCCACGGGACCTGCACAACACTGCGCGCCCCTGCACCACGCCACAGGGCACGCACGCCGCAGAGGCCTTGTACCACCAGCTCGCGCGCCCCGCTGCCCCCGCGGCAGGCATGGCCCACAATCTCTTGCGCTGGACCAGGCGAACCGGCAGGACGGTGCGCATGGCCTTGGCGTCCGACGCTGCCAGCAACGACACCGTCCGCCTCGCCCTGAACGGCTTCCAGCCCTTCGCGGGGGCAGCCCTGCACCCGGGCCAATGCACACGTGCTCCGCCTTTGGGTGGCGCGCCCGGTCATGGCCGCGGGCGTCCCGCCTCAGCGCCTGGCCGCCCTGAGCTCGGAAGAGTTGGAGGGAGTTGGGGGGGGTCCAACAGGCGGGCATCAGGGAAGACTGCCGGCGGTCAGAGCTGGCCTGCAGAGCCGTGTGATGTACATGTTGGACTGAGCCAGGCCAGGCCTGCCCCCGCCTCACACCAGCCAGGAGAAGGAGGAGGCCAAGCACCAGTGCTGAATTGCTGACCCCTGCACCCGAGCCCTCCCCCGGAGCCGACTGCATGGCCATGACAAGTGGCACAAGGGGCACCTCATTTCCCGCTGTCGGGTACCGGGCCGGCCTAACACGTACACTGTGCCCCGCCGGCCACCGCTCCAGCATGCGCCCTCTGACCACAACATGCCGCACTACACACACTCCCGGGCTGGCGAAGATATCGGGGCCCCGCCCACCTGGAGGCGCGCAGGACGCGCGCGAGGAAAAGGCCCAGGGACCTCGCAGATGGTCGGACACAGATGATGTATGCCACGGCCCGAGCAGGGGGGCAGCGGGCCAGGGGAGGCCCGGGAGGAGACAGGGCGGAGACAGGGGGCCCCCAGCAAGTCTCACCCCACACAACCAACCTCCTCCCGCTCCGGCGGGCCCGCCGCCCCCGGAGCTCTCCAGCCGCCTCCACGCAAGCTGGGCCTGCCGCCCGCCGAGGCGGGGGTTGGAACGGCGACATTGTACACGCCACGGGACGCCCCCCTCGCGCGGCGCTCGGGAGAACACGGACGCGAACCGGGCAGTATGGACGCAGTACCCTCCATGGCCACAGTGCACCAGTGAGGAACCGAATTGGTGCCCGTGCAGGGAGGGCAGGGAGACAGCTGAGCCGCCCCCCCCCCAAGGGCTACGCAACGCAGCGCAACGCCGGACGTCAGGGCGTCATCGCGGCCCCCCAAGGTAGGTAGGTAGGTGCACTCGGTCGTGGAGAGGCGCCCCATGGTTCCCCCTGGCGTCGCCCCTGTGACGAACAGGAAGAGGCTCCGCGCGTGAAGAGGGGAGGCGGCTTACATCCCGCTAGACCTGACTGTTGGCCCCCAACAAAGCGGCCCCGGGCTATACCGGGAGGGCTGATCGCCGCCAGCGTGACATGCTTGTCTCGCCGGGAGGGTGGGCCCCCGTGCTTGCGCACGTCCCCTCCTTTGGGCGGAACCCTAGGGGTTCACCGGACTTCCTGGCGTATCCCGTTCCCAAGGCATGCATGCATGTTCTTGGTACTAGGGTTCCGAGGCGCTTGGGTGTCGCACGCTCCGCCTCGAGTCCCAAAGCAGCGCAGGCCTTAGGATGCAGCCTTACCCCCGGGCTCCGGATCTCGTTTGGCCGGGTCACCTGCATGGCACGGGCTGCCTCAGTGCCCGGGCTGTGGGCACTGGGTTTCCTACTGTTGGCTTGCGTTTGTGGTTGGGTCCGGGTTGCGGTTGGTCGTGGGTTTTGTTTACCCCTGCCCGTTGTGGCTGGGGTCTTGGGTGGGTGTGTTTGGGCTCGGTTTGTGGTGTTGTCCCTCTTTTGCCGGCTGTTTGTGGTGTTCGTGGTTGGGCTTTGGTGTGGGCCTGCTTTCGGGACCTGTGTGGTTTCCTGCGCGTTTCCCTTGCCCCCCGCCGTTTCCGGTTCCGGTGTGCGGTGTGGGCGGGCGGGTCTCGGCTGTGCCCCGCCCTTCTTGGCCGGGGTGTCGGGTTGTGTTTTTTGCGCTTTTTTGTTTTTTTTTTTTTTTTTTTTTTCCGGTTGCTGGGTGTCCCTGTCCCGGGCCTTGTGGTCTCTCCCCCGTCTCCCTTCTTTCGGGGGCTGCTGGCTTTTTTTTTTTTTGTTTTTTCGGTGTCCCTTCTTTCCGCTGGGCCGCTGTCGTTGCCTTGGTGTTGCCGGTCTTGGCTGGGTGGTCCCCCTGTGCCTGTTTGGGGGTCCTGTCTTCGGTGCCCTCTGGGTGGGGGGTTTGGCCCCCTTCTGTGTTGTTGGTGGGCGGTTTGGTGGCTGTGGGCTGTTTTCGCGCGCCCGCCCCCCCCCCCCCCTTTTTTTTTTTTTTTTTTTTTTTTCGGGGGGGGGGGCCTGCCGGGCTGTTCCTCCCGTTCCCTTCCCTCGGCTGGCGGTTGCTCTGTGGCTGGTGTGTGGTGTGGTTGGTCCCTCGCCACTCCTGGCAGAGGTTCCTGTGTGCTACTCCCCGCCACTCCTGGCTGGGTTTCGCTGCCGGTGGTTGTGGGCGGTCCCCGCCACTCCTGGCTGGGGTTTGCCGGCGGCGGTGGTGTCTGGTGTGTGGCGGTGGTGTGTTGGTGGGGTTGTGGCTGGTGTGTGGTGTGGTTGGTCCCTCGCCACTCCTGGCGGAGGTTCCTGTGTGCTACTCCCCGCCACTCCTGGCTGGGTTTCGCTTCCGGTGGTGTTGGGCGGACCCCGCCATTCCTGGCTGGGGTCCGTTGGCGGCGTTGCTGTGTGGTGTGTGGTGTGTGGCGGTGGTGTGTTGGTGGGGTTGTGGCTGGTGTGTGGTGTGGTTGGTCCCTCGCCACTCCTGGCGGAGGTTCCTGTGTGCTACTCCCCGCCACTCCTGGCTGGGTTTCGCTTCCGGTGGTGGTGGGCGGTCCCCGCCACTCCTGGCTGGGGTCCGTTGGCGGCGTTGCTGTGTGGTGTGTGGTGTGTGGCGCTGGTGTGTTGGTGGGGTTGTGGCTGGCGTGTGGTGTGGTTGGTCCCTCGCCACTCCTGGCGGAGGTTCCTGTGTGCTACTCCCCGCCACTCCTGGCTGGGTTTCGCTTCCGGTGGTGGTGGGCGGTCCCCGCCACTCCTGGCTGGGGTCCGTTGGCGGCGTTGCTGTGTGGTGTGTGGTGTGTGGCGGTGGTGTGTTGGTGGGGTTGTGGCTGGCGTGTGGTGTGGTTGGTCCCTCGCCACTCCTGGCGGAGGTTCCTGTGTGCTACTCCCCGCCACTCCTGGCTGGG
Organism: Eutreptiella sp. 'Long Island Sound 2002'; assembly: GCA_964036045.1. Lineage (NCBI taxonomy): Eukaryota > Euglenozoa > Euglenophyceae > Eutreptiales > Eutreptiaceae > Eutreptiella > Eutreptiella sp. 'Long Island Sound 2002'. The sequence goes on from OZ038381.1 coordinate 59,882,436, forward strand.
TTTTGCTTCCGGTGGTGGTGGGCGGTCCCCGCCACTCCTGGCTGGGGTCCGTTGGCGGCGTTGCTGTGTGGTGTGTGGTGTGTGGCGCTGGTGTGTTGGTGGGGTTGTGGCTGGCGTGTGGTGTGGTTGGTCCCTCGCCACTCCTGGCGGAGGTTCCTGTGTGCTACTCCCCGCCACTCTTGGCTGGGTTTCGCTGCCGGTGGTGGTGGGCGGTCCCCGCCACTCCTGGCTGGGGTCCGCTTGCGGCGGTGGTGTGTGTTGTGTGGTGTGTGGTGTGTGGCGGTGGTGTGTTGGTGGGGTTGTGGCTGGTGTGTGGTCTGGTTGGTCCCTCGCCACTCCTGGCGGAGGTTCCTGTGTGCTACTCCCCGCCACTCCTGGCTGGGTTTCGCTTCCGGTGGTGGTGGGCGGTCCCCGCCACTCCTGGCTGGGGTCCGTTGGCGGCGTTGCTGTGTGGCGTGTGGTGTGTGGCGCTGGTGTGTTGGTGGGGTTGTGGCTGGCGTGTGGTGTGGTTGGTCCCTCGCCACTCCTGGCGGAGGTTCCTGTGTGCTACTCCCCGCCACTCCTGGCTGGGTTTCGCTTCCGGTGGTGGTGGGCGGTCCCCGCCACTCCTGGCTGGGGTCCGTTGGCGGCGTTGCTGTGTGGTGTGTGGTGTGCGGCGGTGGTGTGTTGGTGGGGTTGTGGCTGGCGTGTGGTGTGGTTGGTTCCTCGCCACTCCTGGCGGAGGTTCCTGTGTGCTACTCCCCGCCACTCCTGGCTTGGTTTCGCTTCCGGTGGTGGTGGGCGGTCCCCGCCACTCCTGGCTGGGGTCCGTTGGCGGCGTTGCTGTGTGGTGTGTGGTGTGTGGCGCTGGTGTGTGGGTGGGGTTGTGGCTGGCGTGTGGTGTGGTTGGTCCCTCGCCACTCCTGGCGGAGGTTCCTGTGTGCTACTCCCCGCCACTCCTGGCTGGGTTTCGCTGCCGGTGTTGGTGGGCGGTCCCCGCCACTCCTGGCTGGGGTCCGCTTGCGGCGGTGGTGTGTGGTGTGTGGTGTGTGGTGTGTGGCGGTGGTGTGTTGGTGGGGTTGTGGCTGGTGTGTGGTGTGGTTGGTCCCTCGCCACTCCTGGCGGAGGTTCCTGTGTGCTACTCCCCGCCACTCCTGGCTGGGTTTCGCTTCCGGTGGTGGTGGGCGGTCCCCGCCACTCCTGGCTGGGGTCCGTTGGCGGCGTTGCTGTGTGGTGTGTGGTGTGTGGCGCTGGTGTGTTGGTGGGGTTGTGGCTGGTGTGTGGTGTGGTTGGTCCCTCGCCACTCCCGGCCGAAGTTTCTGTGTGCTACTCCCCGCCACTCCTGGCTGGGTTTCGCTGCCGGTGGTGGTGGGCGGTCCCCGCCACTCCTGGCTGGGGTCCGTTGGCGGCGTTGCTGTGTGGTGTGTGGTGTGTGGCGGTGGTGTGTTGGTGGGGTTGTGGCTGGTGTGTGGTGTGGTTGGTCCCTCGCCACTCCTGGCGGAGGTTCCTGTGTGCTACTCCCCGCCACTCCTGGCTGGGTTTCGCTGCCGCTGGTGGTGGGCGGTCCCCGCCACTCCTGGCTGGGGTGCTTTGGCGGCGGTGGTGTGCGTGTTTTGCTTGGCCGGGTCGGGCGGGCCGGCCTCCCGGGCGCGTTGTGGTGCGCCTCACCTTTTCCTTTGGCCGCTTTGTCTTTCTGCTTTGCTTGGCCCCCTCCGGGCTGGGGTTGCCCCCCTCTCCTTCGCTGCTGTTGCCGTTTCTCGTTGGCTGGGGTTTGTGGTGTGTGGGTTGGCTGTTGCTTGGCACCTGTTCGTGTGCCGTGGTTCTTTGCGTGTTGTGCGCGCTCTCCGGGTTTGTGGCACCCGGCGGCCGTCGCTGCTTGGCACCTGTCCGTGTGCCTTGGTTGTGGCCGGCGGCGTGCCTCTCTGGCGTGCCTCGTGGCCCCGCGTGGTGCGCCGCGCCTCGTCCGGTCCGGTCGCTCTCGGTGCTCCGGTCGGCTTTCCCGACGCCGTGGTGCCTTTCCCCACCCCGGGAGCTTGCGCCCCCGGCTTTACTGGGCGGCTGCGCGGGGCACGCGGAGGCCGGCCGAGAACCGGGCTCATTGTGCCTGCCGCTGGCCCCCGCCGAGGCAGGGGCGCTGGGCTCTCCGCGTCGTACCCGTTCGGGGCCCCGCGATGGGGTTGTCCCTGGCGGGTCCCTCCGGCGTCGGTCTTGGGCTGCGTGCGCTGCGGTGGTTGGCGTGTGTGGACCCGGTCACTGACGCGTCCGGTTTCCCGTACCGTCCGTCTTTCGACGGGGGACTCGGCCGATGCACCGGGGCTGTTTCGTGTGGACGCCGACACCTCCCCTTGCGGGTCGGAGGACGCCACGCCCGGGTCCCGTGCGTGTTTGCGTGTGCGTGCTTTCCTGGCTGGGTCGGGCGGGCCGGCCTCCCGGGCGCGTTCTGGTGCGCCTCACCTTTTCCTTTGGCCGCTTTGTCTTTCTGCTTTGCTTGGCCCCCTCCGGGCTGGGGTTGCCCCTCTCTTTTTCGCTGCTGTTGCCTTTCCCCGTTGGTTGTTTTTCTCGGCCTCCCGCTGCTTGGCTCGCGCCTCGTTTGTGTCCTCCGCTTGGCCGTTGGCTGCTCTTTGGTGGTTGCTCCCCCGCCCCGCCCCCCTTTGTGTCTCGGGTGTTCGTCGCTCCTGCTTGTGGCCTTGGTGTTTTTTTTTTTTTTTTTTTTTTTTTTTTTTTTTCCTTTCTCCTTGCGCCCCCGTTGTCTCCGGCTTTCTCTGGTTTCCGGCCCCGGGTGCCCTGGGCCTCGGCGCTTGCGTTGTTTGTTTTGTCGGCCTTCCGCTTCTCGGCTCTCCGTGCACCTGTCCCTCTTTCGTGCTTTCCCCTTGGCCGTTGGCTGCTCCCGCGTGGTTGCTGCCCCCCCCCCCCCCGTTGTGTCCCGCGGTTTTCGTTCCTGCCGCTCGGTGCTGTGTGCCGTGTTGTGCTGTGGGCCCCTGGTGCGGTGCGGTGCTGCGCCGCGCTGCTGCGCGTCGTGTCGCCCGGTGTTGTGCTGGCGTGTGCTGTGTTGCGCTCGTTTGGTGCCGCTGCTTGTTGCGCCGTGCCCTCTGGCGCTGCCCGTCGCTCTGGGGCCCTGTGCTCTGCGGCGCTGTGTTTTGCGGTGTTCCCCCGCGCTGTGTGCTCTGTGTGTTTTGTCGTGGCGCGGTGGTGCGTGCTGTGCGTTCCCTGTGCTCTCCGTTCTGTGCGGTGCTGTGCTTCGCTGTGCTGGTGCGCTCGCGTTGTGCTGTTCGTGTGGTGCGTGCTGCTGCTGGCGCTTGGTGTTGTGGTGCGCTGCTGTGTGTTGTGCTGTTTCCTGTGGTGTGCCGTGGTGCGGTGCTGGGTCTGGTGGCCCGTGGTTGTCTGCTGGTGGCGTGTTTCGGTGTCGGTGTCCTTGTCTGGCCGCGTGGTCTGCTTCCCTGTGCTTGGTGTGGTTTGCTGTGGTGCCCTGCTTTCCTGTGTCGTGTTCTGTGGTGCTGTGCTGTCGCGTGGTGCTGTGCTGTTGTGCTCTGCTTTGGTGTTGCGGTGCTGTCGGGGCTTGCTTTGCCCTCCTGTGGGCTGTCGTGCTGTGCTGTGTTGTGCTGTTGGTTGGCTGTGCTGTTTTTGGCCCGGTGGTGGTGTCTGCGTGCTGTGGTGCTCTTTTCCTCGCGCTGTGTGTTCCCTGTCTCCTCCGCTCTGTGCGCTGCGGTGCCTTGTTGTGCTGGCTGTGGTGCCCTGCTTCCCTGTGTCGTGTGCTGTGCCGCTGTGCTGTCGTGTGGTGCTGTGCTGTCGTGCCCTGCTGTCGTTTTGCGGTGCTGTTTGTGTTTGCTTTGCCCTCCTGCGGCCTGTCGTGCGGCGCCTGTGTCGTCTGCGCTGTTGTTGGTGCCTCGTGCTGTGGCGTGTCCCTGTGCGTTGTGGTGTCTCCCTGGGCGTTCTGTGGTGTGGTGGTGCTGCTCTGGTGTGTCGTGGTGTCTTGCTGTGCTGTGCGTTGTCCTGTGGTGTCCTGCGCTCTGTGCCGTGTCCTGCGGTGCCGTGCTATCCTGCAGTGCTGTGCTGGTTGGCTGTGCTGTGCGGTTGTCTGCGCTGCTGGTGTTTGTTTTGTCCTCTTTTCTTTTGCTAAAAACCCATGCCGTTTTTCCGTGCCTTTGAAAACTCTTTTCTTTTTTTTTTTTTTTTTTTTGAAAATAAAATAAAATTATACACGACCCAACACACTCGCGTGCAGCAAGACCATGTTCGCGGCTGTGCCTTACGTGTTACCCGTCGTTCTTGATGTTCTCGGCCTCGTTCTTGTGCGTGGCGTCGTGGAGCGTGTTGATGTCCATTGCGAAGGGTTAACCGCGTTCCCCCAGGGCCGCCGCCTGAGCTGCAGGGCAAGGGGAGTGATGGGCACGAGGGTGGGGAGGGAGGTGCATGAAGAATAAGAAGAAAAGGGCGGCAGGGTGCAACGTGAGGGGTCGTGGCGAGTTATGAAAAATCTTCGAGTTTTACGCGCTGCTCGCGACGTGTTTTTCTTTGCGCCTATAGCGAGTCCCCCAACCCCTGCCTTAAAAACCCCACGCCCAGCCCGGACAACGGCAGGGTTCTGCCACGCAGCAGCCAGGCCGAGCACCCCCCCTGTCCACCAAGCGGGAACCGGCCCGCCCACCGCCAGCGCAAGCCACCATCCCCCCCCCCCGAAAAGCCACCCGGACGACCCCGGCCACACGGAACCACCCCTCTCAGGCAATGATCGAAAGTTAGAAAGAGAGGCACGGGGACCAGGCCAACCCCCCCACGCTAAGCAAGCTGAGCAGAGGACCCGGGCGGGAAATGCAGAGGGGCACGCCCGACCTCGAACAGCCCTACCGGCAACCTGCAAGGGGACCTCGCGAGGTGCGCGCGCAAAAAGGCAGGGGAAGGGGGGCAAGCGGACACCAAGGGATTGCGAGCGCACAACCTCGCAGTAGGCACGCGGCGCGCACCAGAAGGGCAACCGGACCAAGCTCTCACCAGGAATGGCGCACCAGCAGGCGAGGACAGGGGACACCAGGAAGGGGCAACCCGCTACACGCAATGCTGGGCGATGCAAGGGAGGGGACACAAGAGAGCAGGAACCCCCCTGCCCCTCCCTGACCAGCCAGGCGAGCCGCGTACACACCAACAGGGCACTGCACCAGCCAAGGCAGTAGCTGTGCAACGCATCACGCATCAGCCCCAGGGCTAGGCAGCGTCCGTGCCAGCTCATGGTGAAGCCGGTTCGGACCCCTGTGGCCATCTTGGGGTCACTTGGGGTGTGTATCTATGTGCCGGCAAGCCGCCATTGGCTGATATCATACTCTCCCATCCATGATAGTGTGATAGGTTTGGCCATTCCGGCTATGAGCGGCCATATTCAGAACCGAGGCGCCGCCAGCGGAGATTTATATATCGGAATATCAGGAATCAACAGGGTTTTATTATCATAATGTTTCCGTAATTTTTCAGCCTTTCGTTCTGATGGTCAATGTATCGGCGACTGTCAGTTGGCTCGCAATTTTGCGTTAACCGATTGGTTAACTGTTATTTCCAGATATTTGGACGGATATTCCGTTGAAGGGTCAGATCTCATCAGCAAAGGGTTCGTTGCTTCCGCAATTCTCTAAATAAGCACTCGAAATTTTAATCAGAATTTTTCGCGATGTCGAAATCGGATTTTCGACTTCGACATCGCCGCACTGGATTTGAACTTCTTCAATTGGTCATACTCATTTCCCTATGCCCGAATCAGGTTTCCCTTATACTTGCCACCCACTTGACTTGGAGATATAAGGGAAACAAAAGCGAATCGTGGGACCACTTTGAAGGACCATATCTACGCGCGAGTGTGAGGAAAGAGAATAAGGAAGGTTGGGTTGCAAACGCCTTGGTCTCAACTTAATTTAGGAAGCATCAAACGCCTTTGGTGTGTACACATGCCTGATATAGCAAGGGATAATGGTCAAGAGGGTATAAAGTGATATAAAACTCTTGGACCGTGCAACTGAACATTTTATTGTGACTTGCGAGTGTACCGCATGAGTGTTGGGGTTGCATAGCAACTTTTCTTGGGTTCTTACGTATTTTTAACATGAAGTTATGTCAATGGAGGGACATGGCATATCATGGTGGGAGCCATATGTTGAGGGTATGTGTTGTATGCATGGTATATGTTTGATATGCTCACGCCCATGTTATATATCTTCGTGTGGCCGAAGAGATGGGGAGCCATACGTGACAAGGGCTTTGCCCATGTCTCAATTGTGGAATTCAAAGCGCTAGACCAAGTCTACCGCGTATTTATTGCTCATGGTATGTTTGACAAAGAGATCCATGGGTGCACTCCCATTTTCATGGGGCATGTAGATATTAGTGGCGAAGGTATCTCCATGCGCCCGATTGGGGATCCAAGTGGGGGAATTGTTCGCAAATGGTTCCAATCATTTGTGTATTGAACCATGAGCGGATATCATGGGTGAGCATAGAGATATACTATCATGACAACTTTGTGTTTGGTCATATTTTCATGTTTTTGACCTCATTCTTTGCTCATTTTTGCGTTTTGTGTACTTACCTGGTCAGCTTACAGCAAGAAGCCTCTGGGGAGTCAAACCATGGTATGCTGTTCATATGTTGGCATATGCTTTGGAGTTGAACACCACCATATGCCGGATCGTGTACTCCATTCGGCTTGGCGCAAGAAGGATTACAAGAAGTGGTCTCAAGATCATGGGCTGACTTGGGCAGTGCGTGGCGCCCATATCCGAAGGGGTTTCGAGGGTAAAATGGGGATGTACATGGGCAGTGACATTTGGTCTATATATTCTCCATGAATATTAGACTTCGATTCCATGCATGCTTTGAGCCTTCGGATAAGTGGTAACTTCAATTTTGAGCATATATGTGATATATGGCCAATATGGTGTGAGTTGGCAGTTTTTTGGCATGTTATGAGTTCAAACTCATTGCTCATTTCTCTAAGCCCATTCGACTCCAAGTCCAACCAAGGTTATGTCAGGGTAGGGCATGGTCCTGAGTGCCACTCTAGGCCATGACACGCCACCCCACCCATCGGGCTAGGATTTAGAGACTTGGGAGTGAACACATTTTTGGGGTTTATGTAGTGACTTTTGATACATGGCATTCAGCCATCTTATTGGACTGGGTTCAGGGCATCATGTTGGTGAGTCAAGGGAAGGTCTTGAGTCCAGGGAATGAGGGGTCTATGGCTGTGATTGTGTAAGTTTTCATCTTTCCTCAACTTTGCTTCATTTGTGTTCATATGCCAATTTCAGGGCTTTCTTCCTTGGTGCAATTCTTGTACATGCCCGCCACCGTGGGAATACCGGTGTGCTGAACGAAAGCCCGCAGCCTGATTTGGATTGTGAATTGGGTTATTGCTGTATTTGTGGGATCTGGTTGCCATTCAGGGTGAAGGAGGATTTTATTTTCTATATTTTTGGATTTGGACCCTGGATTTTGAGGATTTTGAGAAATGCAATGGTTGATCCGGAGCAAGTCAGCAGGGGTGACAGGCGGAAGGGGCACAGCGGGGGCCGGTCCTGGTAGGGACCTTCTTTATGGTAGCAGAGGCTTACCTGCTGCCCCTACCAACCGCCGACCCGGGGACTTGGGCCCTTATGAGCCCTGCCCAAGTACGCCCCGGGTGCGTATTGTGGACTCGGTGGAGACCACGCCGGAGATTGGAGCCATAGAAGGACCGAGACGTTCAAGAGCATGGCGAACTCCGGAAGTTGAAGCCCGAAGAGAAGAACGACACTCGGGAAGAGGAGGACGTGACATGGAGGACCTGCTGAAAGGCATGCAACCTCCGCTCTGCCGCGGAGGACTCTGATGAGGCCTGCCATTCAGGCAGCAGTGGAGGACGGGCCCGGCGCTACCGGAAGCGCGGGTCACCCAAGTCCGCAGCAAGGGACGCCGGGGCTATGGACACGGACCCCAGCCCGGTCAGGCTGTGGGAATCCGAAGGGCACTCCGAGGGCTATCGGACAGCCCACGAGCCACCTTCGGAGCCGGAGATGTCCGCGCCGATCGCCAGGGCGCATACGGCCCCCGAGCCCGCCCTGCAGCACGACGCCGAGGGCTTGGAGAGGCCAGCCAGGGCCCGGACGGCACCTGTGCCCCGGCACACGGGACCAGAGACGGACGCCATATGTGATACGCCCATGGGCGATGAGTCTGAGGTGCCGGGAACCGCGGGTTGCGCTGAATCCGGCGGAAGGCACGCTGCGTGCCACTGCGAGCACGTGTCCTTCCTCATGGGCAAGTACCCGAAGATGGGGATGGACGCCATCGTGCGTCACCTTGGCCGCCTGGACAACGCCAAGGACGCTCTAGAGGAGGACGTCGCGGGGATCCTGGACGATCAGTCGGCCGCGGAGAACCACATGGAGGAGCTACGAGCGGATCAGGCCCGGTACCGGGAGAATCTGGAGCTGCCCCTGCAGAAGCAGCAGCAAGTGGTGAACAGCCTCCTCCACTTAGTGGAGGACATGTCGGGACGCCTGAGAAGGCTAGAGGAGCGACAGCCCCTCGCCTCGGGTCCGGAGCTCCCGGCAAAGCCGGCCGCGGTAGAGCTGGTGGAGCGGGTTAAGACCCTCAGGAGCGCCATGGAGAAACCCATGGGCGGCCCTGCAGAGGCACCATACGCGCCTCCGCGTGTTGACCCGGGTGCGCTGCCGTTTGTTCCCCTGTTCAGCGAGTCCACCATGCTCGGGGAACACACGGCACCGGTTGGGTCCATGCGGGAAGGGCACGTGACCACGGACCCGAGGAGCCTGACGGTACAGATGTCCCATGCCGCCCAGGATGTACCGCTCACGACGAATATGGCAGTCTATGCGGAAGAGAAGATCGAGATCCAGAACCAGACCATGCAGGGGCGAACCATGGGAAGCGCCGACGGACATGGTTGAGGCCATCCAAGCGGAAACCTGTGGGCGAAGGATCCCAATACGGGGATATGGACGGCCGATGGGGCAAATCCTTCCCGCATTCCAAACCCCATGGGTTCAGGCCCAACTGGACCGCACTCCATGGAGGAGAGGGATGTACGGGGAGTGTACTCACACCCCCCGGCCACAGGTGGTATCCGTCTCGGTGGAGTGGTGGCTGGAGACGTCGGAGACGCCATCAGGATTGACGACCTCAGGGGAATCAAAATCCCCTACTACGATGGCAACCCCTCCAACCTCGATGATTTCATCCTGGATTGGGAGGATTTCGCCGAGGAGGTCGTCGGCGAGATGAGGGGAGCGCCGCGGGACAAGTGGGTGTGCCGGACATTCCCACACCGCCTGGCGCAGGACCTCAAGGAGGAGCTGCGGGATCAGATCCGGGAAGGATTGATCCGGACGGAGCAGGCCTGCCTCCAGTGGTTGGAGGACGAGGAGCGGGTGGACGCTCCAAACCAGAAGCTGGAGGACCTGTGGTCCATACCACTGCCGCTGGACCGCGGTGAGTTGCGGGTCCGGGAGTGGAACCGGTATCTGCGGAAGTACCGCAGATGCCTCAAGCTGGTGGAGGATTGGAACGAGGCCAGCGAGATCCGCCACCTCCTGAAGGACGTCCTCCCCGGCAGCTGGAAGAGGAGAGTGGAGGACGAGCAGAAGAAGCGCGCCAAGAGACGGGTGGCGGTGAGGATCATGGCGGCGGAGGATACCCATGCGGGTATCATGGAGTTCTTCAGGAGGAACCTGGGCGAACCCGACCGGATGTTGGGACTGAAGAACGCCGTGTATGTGGAGGTGTTTGGAGACTCCATGGGGCAAAGGTTGCTGCGCCTCAACAACGTGGAGTGGATGCGCGGGGAGCCGCTGAGGATGCAGGTCATCTTCGCGCGCATGAGCCTGGACGAGATCGTGAAGTACATCACGGTGGAGCTGAAGCTCAATGCGAAGAACGAGGCCCACGTGCAGGATCGACATGGTCATGGACAACGAGGCCACCGAGAAGACCGACATCATCGGGAGATCCAGGGGGACACGGTCAACTCTGCGGAGGATGGTGGTGGAAGTGGTCAAGACCACTGGTCCCGGGAGGATCACGAGGAGGCCCATTTCTTCGCGTTCGTGGCGCACAACGTGAAGAACCATGGGCAGGATCGGTCCAGATGGAGCCAGGTGGGACCCAAGAAGGGCAAAGAGCCAAGGAGGATCGGGAATCCACCGCTCTCGTTCCGAGAGTACAGGTCTCAGCACGACGGGTGCTGGGTCTGTTATGGCAAGGGAAACAACCATGCACACGACCACCGTCAGTGCAAGGTGTATGAGGCGGACAAGAAGGCTCACTTCGCAGCCCACCCCGAGAAGAAGCCCAAGGAGCAGCGGATTTCCGACTGGAAGGCGAAGGGCGGAGACGGGGGAAAAGGCCAAGCCAAAGGCCAAGGAAAGGGCGGAGGAAGAGGCTATGGTGGTGGACCTGGCCAAGACCGACGAGTGAGGTCGATCGAGGAGGTTGCTGAGGACATGTTGAGGACGTTGGAGGAACTCAAAGCCCAGCAACGTGGTGGACAAAGTCCTGGCGGATCGCAGGCAGAAGGGGCTGCGGGAAGCCAAGTCTAGAGGAGCCCCCACGGGAGTGTGACCTCGGAGGTCTCTCCTCCGAAAATCAGTGGAATCCCAGAGAAAGCGAAGGCACATCGGGTGCCGAAAAAGGCTCCGGAAGAGCCAAAACCACTGAGTTTCGCCACTCCCAACCCCTGGAGCGCCCTGCCAAGGGATGTACATGTGGGTACGGGACATGGCAAGAAGGAAGGAGCGACCACGGAGAGCCCCGTGGACGGGCAGGACCAACCCAAGATCTACACCATCCGTGACCATACCCTTGAAGTCCTGATGCACCCGGACGTGCTAGAGTTGCATGCCGTGAGAGTCGTCCATACACCTCATGGCGACGAGCGGCAGTTGCACTTGAAAGTGCGAGTACGGTGCGGACGAGAGGAGAAGGTGGTGGATGTGTTGGTGGATACGGGTGCCCAGGTGAGCCTGGTCCGGAGAGGGTTGTTCAAGGAGGAATTCCTGCAGCCCAGCCGGAGACCGGTCCGCCTGAAGGTCGCCAATGGAGAGATCATGGGTGGTGGCACCCATGAGGCCACTATCAGTATGGAATTCTGGGAACATGAGCGCTTGAACCGCCCTGATCAGGCGAAGAGAAGCACTCTATCCGGGAACTTCTATGTGGCCGACATCACCGATTGGGATATGATCATGGGGTATGACTTCATGGTGGCCAACGCCATTGGAGCCCTTCCCCATCGCGCAACGCTGGTCCGGGAGGATGACGAATGCCTCACATGGCTGTCCACGGATTATGCGTGCGGGTCATCCCAATGGAATGCTGAGGAGGAGGATCGGATCGTCCGAGCGGTACAAGCTGTGGGTGCCAAGTCCAGAGGAGACCGCGGAGTTCAACTCACGGAGTATGGAATGGCGCCACAGGTGTACGACAGGATGATCCAGACGCTGGGAGCCGAAGCGCCCGAGACAGAAGTCTTCGCTTCCCGGGATGCCCCACTTCTGCGGAAGTGTAGGAGGCATTGGAATCGAGGAGACTCAGCCTGGCACAGGCATTGGGGTTTGAAGGAGTGGGGGCCCATGTATTGGCATGGCTCCCTGGATAACACCAGACGTACGGTGGAGAAGATCGTCGCGGATAGGGCAAAGGGAATCCTGGTCATCACCGGCATAGGATCCACCCCATGTCCGCTGGAAGGTCTCAAGTCGACGCTGGACTCCATCACCCTGAACGAGATGTCATTCGGGCCAGAGGAGGACTTGTTCATCGACGCCAAGGGTGTATCAATGCCCTCCCCGGGTCAAGCGTGGGGTACCAAGGCTTTCTTGGTGGATGGGGCGCAAGCCCAGCCCACGGGTGATGAAGCATTCATCCGTAGGGTGGAGGCGGTGCCCATGAAGGTCATGTTCGAGCCCAAGGAGGGGACGGATCAGCCTATTGATGGCATTGACGTCGTGTCCCACGCCGAGATCGACGACGTCGTCAACTACATGCAGATGGGGATGCACGACCGTGTGGCAGCCAAGAAGAGGCGGGCCATGGTCACATCTCCGCATTGGTGGGATGACAAGATGTTGGTCACCGGCAAGTACGAGAAGGACGGGTTCGTGGCGAGGGTCATGGATCACATCGCGGACCAATACGATGGTCCGGTTGGGTCGGACCCACCAACATGGGATTTTCCAAGAATGGGTGCCGATAGCGACAGTCACCAGCCCGAGGCCGCAAATTTCCGAAGACTATCGGTGGGAAGTGCACCCCACGACGATGAAGACGGCATATCGGACGAGGAGAGGTCGGATTCGGACCCGGAAGAGGCCTATACCGCAGTGCGGTCGGTTGTATCGATACCGAAGCAAGCGGCTGAAGAGGCCCAGGAGAACCCGAAGGTCGCCGAGCTGAACGGGAGGCTGATCAAGGCCTATCCGCGGCTATTCAGTGGCGTCGCCAACAAGAACCCTCCAGATCGTGGGAGGTTTGGCACAGCAAAGATCAAGCTGAAGCCGTACCCCAAGATCTATCGTCATCGAGAATACCAACTTCAGGGCGATCGGGCCAAGGCCATGAAGAAGCTGTTGGCCGAGTTCATTGAGCGGGGATGGATCGAACCCTCCGACAGTGAATGGGCCAGCCCAGCCTTCATCGTGCCCAAGAAGGAGAAGGGCGAGTGGAGGTTAGTGGTGGATTACAGAGGTTTGAACGAGCAGACCGAGCACGACTCGTACTCGCTCCCCCTGATCGACTCCATCCTTCAAAAACAACAGAAAAAGCGGATCCTCACGGTGTTGGACCTGAAACACGGTTATCACCAGATGCCGCTACACCCGGACTCCAGGCCCTGCACAGCGATGTCGACGCCGCTGGGGCCCATGCAGTGGAAAGTGGTGCCCATGGGCGCCAAGAATGGCAACGCCGCTTTCAGGCGCATGATGGAGGACCTACTCGGTCCTGTCCGGGACTGTGCCGATCCCTTCCTGGATGACATCATCATCGGGTCCGGCACGGAGAATATGACTGAGGACGAGCTCATCGACGCGCATGAGAAGGATCTGCCCCGAGTGCTCAGCGAGTTGAACAAGCACAACATGGTGTGCAAGCCCACCAAAGCCTCACTATTCGTGAAGGAAGTCGAGTTCGCGGGTCACGTGGTTGGTCACGGGCAACGCCGTCCCATGCCTGGGAAACTGGCGTCCCTGCACCACTGGGAGAAGCCCCAGACCATCAGCGAACTCCGGTCCTTCATGGGGTTCTGCAATTACTATTCGGGCTATGTCCGGATGTATGCAGAACTCTCCGGGCCGCTGCACAAGATGCTGCAGGTGGGGAAGTTCGATGGCCGGAAGGGGAGCAAGAAGAAGCTTGCCTGGACCCCTGAGGCTGAGGATGCGTTCAACAGCCTGAAGGAGCGACTCCTGGGGCAGTTGGGGCTGTTCCTGGTGGACCCGGACAAGGGATTCGTGCTACGGACAGACGCCTCGGACTATGCCGTGGGGGCAGTCCTCGAGCAAGTCCGGGACGACGGGACTCATGTTCCCGTGGCGTTTTGGAGCAGGATCCTGGCCGAGGGCCAACGCCTGACATGGACCGCGAGGGAGAAGGAGACATACGCCATTGTATGTGCGCTCAGGAAGTGGTCTGGCCACATCGGACTGCAGCCGGTGGTGGTTTGCACGGACCACCAGTCCCTACAGAGCTGGCACAAGGAGCATGTCGACACCCCCTCAGGACCAGCGGCTAGGAGAGCCCGATGGCACGAGACGTTCGCCAAGTTCGACCTCAGCGTCGTGTACGTCCCGGGGAAGGACAACACTGTGGCAAATTGCCTCAGTCGCTGGGCCTACCCCGCGGGCAAGGCTTGGATGGACATATCCAGCCATGGGGACGCCGAGGAAACCGAGGAGGCCAAGCGCATCATCCAGATGGAGAAGGTCATGGAGCAAGAGGGGGTCAAGTGCTTTGTGGTGATGGCGAACCGTACGGACCTGGCCAAGTTCCGGGGCGCCCACGTCCAAGCTATTCGAGAGGAAACCCTCGAGCAATGGATGGTGGCCCCTGTAGAGCTAGTCAGGTCGGTGCTCACAGAGGACTGGTCGGATGACTACGCGGCATCCGAGCACTGGGGCAAGTACTGGAATGCCGTGAGCGCCCCGTCGGACGACGAATGGCCCGGGGGCTTGACCGAGGATGGCGACTAGCTGTTCCTCAAGGACAAGCTGCTGGTGCCCGAGAACCGAGTGGAGGAGCTCATTGACCATTGGCACAACGCCCAGCTCATGCACCCTGGCCGAGCTGCAGCGATCGGGGCAGTCAATTCGTGGGGAAGTGGTTCAAGACGATGTGCAAGCACATGGGGATTCGGCACGCCAAGACCGTGGCGTACCACAGCCGGTCGAATGGCCGTGCTGAGGTGGCCGGGCGGCAGATGTTCGAGAAATTTCTGCCAGCTGCACATTGACGAACCGGGCCGGAACTGGTATAACTCGCTGTGGAGAGTGCTCCAAGCGTATCACGACCTTCCGGGACCCACTGGACTGTCGCCCCATTGCATCCTGTTCCTGCGGGATCGAGTGTCACGCACTCTCCCGTGGATGAACCATGGCAAAGTGGCCCGGGATGCGAACGCTATGATGGCTGAGGCGGACGACACGGCGGCCAAGGTGTGCAAGGCACTTCAGGACGAGCATGACAAGCGGGCCAAGTACTTCAAGCAGGGAAAGGTCCAGAAGTATGCTCTCCAAGACACCGTGTGGGTGGAGCGGCACCACAAGGATGTCCTGTCCAGGCATCGGCAGGCATCTTGGTATGTGCCGGGGGTAATCGTGCGGAAGGTCGGGCAGGATGTGTATGCGGTTCGTGTGGGGGATAACAAGATCCTGGACCGCGACCATACCCAGCTTCGTCCCCGAGCACCGGACCCCAGCGGACGTCCCGTCACCTTCGAGTTCACGGCCGGCGATGTGGACTCGGACGACGAGGGTGAGGACGACGACTTCACCGCTGAGAAGATCCTGGCGGACAAGCCGGACCCGGGGACGCCTGGGGGTAGGCTTTATAAAGTCCGTTGGAAAGGATTCGCCGCATCCAGGGACTCGTGGGAACCTCCGAGCAGTTTTGTGCCGAGGTACACCACGGTCTGGATGGACTACCTAAAGAAAAAGAGTATTTCTTTGGATGTCAAGGACGTATTGGTCCATTTGGTTGCTGCTGTAGAACCGTAATGGATCCCCCCTGGCATTTTGTTTGTTTCTGTAAATCGGGAGACAAGTGAGGGCGTTCATCCGGGGATTTTTCGGCCTTGATCGGCCATATACCCCCTTCACTCGATCTCCACATATATATTGCATTTTGGTATATTTATTTAGGTCGACCGACGACGTTTTCCTATCTTTGATCCCCTTGGTCCATGTTGTAGATCAGGAGGAGACCGGATATGGCGTAGGGCGCTGATTATCAGTGTCCTCACCCCTCCCTTGGGGCATGGGGGACGCCTACGACGTGTGTGGGGCCTCCATGTGTCCTTGGGACATGGAGGGGGGGGTTGGAGCCCATTGGGGTCCTCCCGTCCTCTCTTCATTGGTTTCCGAGCGGATACAACGCTCTGAGAAGGGGGGTGAAGCCGGTTCGGACCCCCGTGGCCATCTTGGGGTCACTTGGGGTGTGTATCTATGTGCCGGCAGGCCGCCATTGGCTGATATCATACTCTCCCATCCACTCGATCTAACCCGATGTGATAGTGTGATAGGTTTGGCCATTCCGGCTATGAGCGGCCATATTCAGAACCGAGGCGCCGCCAGCGGAGATTTATATATCGGAATATCAGGAATCAACAGGGTTTTATTATCATAATGTTTCCGTAATTTTTCAGCCTTTCGTTCTGATGGTCAATGTATCGGCGACTGTCAGTTGGCTCGCGGTTTTGCGTTAACCGATTGGTTAACTGTTATTTCCAGATATTTGGACGGATATTCCGTTGAAGGGTCAGATCTCATCAGCAAAGGGTTCGTTGCTTCCGCAATTCTCTAAATAAGCACTCGAAGATTTAATCAGAATTTTTCGCGATGTCGAAATCGGATTTTCGACTTCGACATCGCCGTACTGGATTTGGACTTCTTCGATTGGTCATACTCCCTTCCCTATGCCCGAATCAGGTTTCCCTTATACTTGCCACCCACTTGACTTGGAGATATAAGGGAAACAAAAGCGAATCGTGGGACCACTTTGAAGGACCATATCTACGCGCGAGTGTGAGGAAAGAGAATAGGGAAGGTTGGGTTGCAAACGCCTTGGTCTCAACTTAATTTAGGAAGCATCAAACGCCTTTGGTGTGTACACATGCCCGATATAGCAAGGGATAATGGTCAAGGTGGTAGAAAGTGATATATAACTCTTGGACCGTGCAACCGAACATTTTATTGTGACTTGCGAGTGTACTGCATGAGTGTTGAGGTTGCATAGCAACTTTCCTTGGGTTCCTACGTATTTTTAACATGAAGTTATGTCAATGGAGGGACATGGCATATCATGGTGGGAGCCATATTTTGAGGGTATGTGTTGTATGCATGGTATATGTTTGATATGCTCACGCCCATGTTATATATCTTCGTGTGGGCGAAGAGATGGGGAGCCATACGTGACAAGGGCTTTGCCCATGTCTCAATTGTGGAATTCAAAGCGCTAGACCAAGTCTACCGCGTATGTATTGCTCATGGTATGTTTGACAAAGAGATCCATGGGTGCATTCTTATTTTCATGGGGCATGTAGATATTAGTGGCGAAGGTATCTCCATGTGCCCGATTGGGGATCCAAGTGGAAGAAATGGTCGCAAATGGTTCCAATTGTTTGTGTATTGAACCATGAGCGGATATCATGGGTGAGCATAGAGATATACTATCATGACAACTTTGTGTTTGGTCATATTTTCATGTTTTTGACCTCATTCTTTGCTCATTTTTGCGTTTTGTGTACCTATCTGGTCAGCTTACAGCAAGAAGCCTATGGAGAGTCGCAACCATGGTATGCTGTTCATATGTTGGCATATGCTTTGGAGTTGAACACCACCATATGCCGGATCGTGTACTCCATTCGGCTTGGCGCAAGAAGGATTACAAGAAGTGGTCTCAAGATCATGGGCTGACTTGGGCAGTGCGTGGCGCCCATATCCGAAGGGGTTTCGAAGGTAAAATGGGGATGTACATGGGCAGTGACATTTGGTCTATATTCTCCATGAATATTAGACTTCGATTCCATGCATGCTTTGAGCCTTCGGATAAGTGGTAACTTCAATTTTCAGCATATATGTGATATATGGCCAATATGGTGTGAATTGGCAGTTTTTTGGCATGTTATGAGTTCAAACTCATTGGTCATTTCTCTAAGCCCATTCGACCCCAAGTCCAACCAAGGTTATGTCAGGGTAGGGCATGGTCCTGAGTGCCACTCTAGGCCATGACACGCCACCTCACCCATTGGGCTAGGATTTAGAGACTTGGGAGTGAACACATTTTTGAGGTTTATGTAGTGACTTTTCATACATGGCATTCAGCCATCTTATTGGACTGGGTTCAGGGCATCATGTTGGTGAGTCAAGGGAAGGTCTTGAGTCCAGGGAATGGGGGGTCTATGGCTGTGATTGTGTAAGTTTTCATCTTTCCTCAACTTTGCTTCATTTGTGTTCATATGCCAATTTCAGGGCTTTCTTCCTTGGTGCAATTCTTGTACATGCCCGCCACCGTGGGAATACCGGTGTGCTGAACGAAAGCCCGCAGCCTGATTTGGATTGTGAATTGGGTTATTGCTGTATTTGTGGGATCTGGTTGCCATTCAGGGTGAAGGAGGATTTTATTTTCTATATTTTTGGATTTGGACCCTGGATTTTGAGGATTTTGAGAAATGCAATCGTTGATCCGGAGCAAGTCAGCAGGGGTGACAGGCGGAAGGGGCACAGCGGGGGCCGGTCCTGGTAGGGACCTTCTTTATCGGGGGTCCGACTGGCAACAAACCAGTAGCACAGGCCTGACCGTGCCGGCCCCCCGGGCAACCAAGCGAAAGGGGGGCAACGTAGTGGGTAAGCGCCTCCAATCTAGTTGCTAAGTACCACACCGACCTGGGAGTGGCAAAATGGGGAAGCCGCGGAGGGACAGGGTTCCCAGCCCCGTGAACTCGGAGACTCCGCCACCAGGCAGGAGGTGTGTGATGAAGGGCCCTTGACTAGGTCCTGATGGGCGGGACAGCTCCTCGCCCGACCAGGTGGCTCCCTGGGACCGAAAGGCGTCTAGTACCCGACAGCTCAAACCTGAAACCTAACACCTTAATTACAGTTACAAAACTTCAAAGAAACCACGAAGAATAACACCATTAAAAGCCAAGAAGCCGACAGAAGGCAATTCGAAGGCAATTCAGGCCACATAACTTAACATCCGCTTGATTCCCTGCCCCCTGTAATGTCAGCATAGCGGTAGTGGTTTCACATTGATAATTTCGGCCTGAAAATGGGTCTGAAATTTTGCTGTCTAGGGTTAACGTGGTCTGAAAGTGTTGGCTCCCTTGTAGTCCGCTGGAGTTTCTCAAAGATTTCAAGTTTCGCAGAACTTGGAATGGGGCCTTCCTGTGGGAAACAAAGTACAAATTTGCACGTGAAGAGGGGAGGAGTAAAGAATGAGTAGTGGCGGAAATGGGCGGGGAATTGGGGGCTTGTCTGACACCAAACAAAAGGGAAGGAACACAGTTAGGCACCACTGGCGATTTCATGAACAAACATGGAACTTCATATCTGCCACAGTTTTTTATGATACCTACAGTCCCTTTTGAAGGCAGCCAACTCCCTGTGAATGATCCCATGTAGTGGCGGTGTTGCTTGTCCGGGCCCACAAAGCAACAGATACGTACGGAGTCCAATTGATAACCTCTTATCCTCCTGGTGACCCAAAAAAACATACCTACATTCAACGGGTTACATATGGCATGTCGTCCCCACAAGGGGTTTGCATTGATGAATGCAGAGTAACAGAGTAGGCGAAATTAATTACAGCAAGTCTAACAAACAACCAACGTCACACGCGTCAACAATATTGAAATACACTGTGTTGCGTTCAGGAGGAAAGATGAGGCACCCGCTCAGCTATAGGCATTGACCTATACGGCCCATTGAGGAAGTCCCGGATACATAGGGATCACTAGGCCCAGCCTCTGGAAGGAGGCCACCCCACCGTTTTTTTCCCGTGTTGTCTTGGCGGTTGTGCACCCGGGAGAGGGAAATGGCTATCAATTGTTGGTTGCATGAAGAAAGGACAAACAAAGCCCTGAACCTTTGATGCGAACTCACATTTTTATGCACGGATCTCATATGTATGTTTCCTCTGCATCTATCTACATTGTGGATTCCAGTTACTGAAGAAACTTGACATGCAAATGTATATCTGAAATTCACGCTCGCGCTCATTAAAAACAGTGCAGCGACAATCCTCCGAAGTCACATCACCTGTGCAGTGTGATGACACATGACATGGTAACTTGTATCAAACACAGCTAGGAAAGCGCTTCCGGGCAACTTGAGCCCAAAAATGAAATTTCCTCTGCATACTTCTCTGCAGGCTACATCACTGGATATGTACGAGGTGGCAGCGAACCAGTGGGCCATGGTTCCCACCTTTGTATGCCACGATAAGATTGCTCAAGGCCCGATGGGACAATACCGGACGTCACTGACAAGGTATTGTGAGCGAGACGCATATAGGCCCAATATCCTAACATCAAAATCGTGTGAATGTTTCCGATTTGCATAGTGTTTCAAAACTCAGGTAAAAGGGTCAGGCTAAGAGATTCTTTGAAAGGGCTAGAAATCAGGTAGATCTGCGACATCAGCCGACAGCCAGTGCACATTCAAACGCTTCAGATTGAACACAGATCAGAGCAGTATATCCATTTGTATCTTTATCATGTTGCAGTTGCGGATCACCAGTTTGACTTTTATTCCTGGCTGTCTGTTAGTAGTTCCGTACGTCTTGTGGCACAATGTTCCGATCTGCAAAAGGGACAGCTGTAGGTTTCCTTTTGAGGCTAAATAGTGAGAGCTGCGGCACTGTATATGACATGGCCAGGGTTGAAACTGCACTCCATACTATGTAGAACTTGAACCAGATACATGTAGCTATAAGACTGCATTGCCCTTGACCTTGGGACAGAGGATACATATTTTGTGTGGAACAGACCCTGTCCGCCACTGTCGGGATACGCCCTCAAAATCTGAGCCTCGCGCAATCTTATCGTGGCATATTAAGGCGAGAACGACCGCCCAGTGATGCACTGCCACCTCCACATGTCCAGTGGTGCCGCCTGCCGAGAGGTATGCAGTGCAAAGGTCACTTGTAAGCTCACGTTGTGCAGAAAGGCTGTCCTAGCTGCCGATGTGACAGGTTACAATGTCATTTGTGGTCACACGGCACGTGTGATATGGTTCCAGAGAAATTCTGGTTGCACCCTTCTTAAGGAACCTGACGTGTAATGTTCTATGTGCGAGCAAGCGCAAGGCACAAACGTACGTTCATATTGTGTGTCAACTTTCTTCAATAATTGGTATACACAATGTAGGTAGCTGCATAGAAAATGTACGCATGAGATTGGTGCATGGAAACTTACTTTCGCAGCCAAGATTCGGCGCTAGTAGCTTTGAAGATGGACTGTGTTCGTTCTGTCCTCATGCAAGCATCAATTTAGAAGTATTTTGCTCTCCCAGGTGCACAACTGCCAAGACAACACGGTAAAAAAAGGGTATGGTGGCTTCCTTCTAGAAGCTGGGCTGAGTGACCCCCAGGGGTGCGGGACTTCCTCAAGGGGCGGTATAGTAAATGTCTATAGCTGGGCTAGTGCGTCATCTTCCCTCCTCAACGCAGAATAGTGTATTTCAAAATTCTTGACGCATGTATGACGTTGGTTGTTTGTTACACTTGCTGTACCTGATTTTGGCTACTTGATTACAATGCATTCACCGTTCTAAACTGTCTGTGGGGACCACATGCCATATGTAATACGTTGAATGTAGGTGTATAGTTTTGGGTCCCCATCAGGATGTTGAGTCTATGAATGGGACTAACTTCTGCAACCTGATGATTTTGAAAAAAAATGGGTGTTGGAGGTTGGTTTTTAAATTTTCACCACTAAGTGGAGGTGGAATTTTTTTGAACCAGGGGTGCGTACCAGTATTCAATAGACCTAGTATTATTTGATGCACCTGCGTTTTTTACTCATAATGTGTTGTGAACCATGTGCCATATGAGCCAAATGCTTTGTGAACACAAAACTGCCTTATTTTGTTGAATGTGCATGCGCTTTGAGAGGTTCACCAGATGTGAACATTGTAGCAAGAAAAAATACAAAACCTTCCTCACCACGGGAAACACCTTTCACCTGACTTTCCGTGCCATTGAAAATGCCCATCATGATATTTGTTTCACCCTGTGTTGACTTTGGTTTCCAAGTTCCAATTGCACACCGCCTCCGCAATCGCTTCAACTGCCACCGGGTGCGTTTATTACTGCTTGATGAACAACAGATACCAAGAAGAGACATATTTTGGAAACGTATAGTCATGCAATATATTCTGAACAGTAGCAAAAAAAAAACCAAAATACAATGCACCAACCTTCCAACTTGACCACCATATACTCTGCTTGTTGCAGTATCAGTGGCACCTTGTCGAATCTCAGGGACGTTGTCAGAAAGGCAATTCCTGCACAGTTCAGCAAACTGTCTGTCAAAGAACGTGATGCTGAGCTGGCTGGTGTGGAACGAGCATATCGATCCCGATTACCTCATTAAAAGACTCCAACGTCGTGACAATGTTCAGCTGAACCTCTGGGAACTGAGCTTTCAGCAGAGAACCAGGCGCTCTAAACTATATGAGCACAACGTTACACAGCCTGTGCTGTGCTGTGCTGTGCTGTGCTGTGCTGTGCTGTGCTGTGATGTGTGTTGCTGTGCTGTGCTGTGCTGTGCTGTGATGTGCTGTACTGTGCTTTACTGTGCTGTGTTCTGCTGTGCTGTGCTGTCCTGTGCTGTGTTGTTCACAACTACACACACGCTGACACACCATGAACACAAACACAGCTTGCTGACAGTCGAATGACACTCACAGCACGCGCCAACATACAAATGACGCACGCGCAAACACTCAAAAGACACTCAAAGCACGCGCCGACACTCAAATAACACCCACAGCATGCGCCAAAGTCAGATGGCACTCACAACAAGCACAAAGACTCCAATGGCAGTCACAGCACGCACCCACACTCAAAAGACACTCACATCAGACGAAAACGCGCAAATGACACCCACAGCACGCACCAACACTACAATGACACCCAAAGCACGGACCAACACTCAAATGACATTCAAAGCATGCAGGAACACTCAAATGACACACAGCGCAGGCGCCGACACTCAACTGACACTCGCAGCACGAACGAACACTCAAATGACACTCACAGCACGAGCCGACACTCAAATGACACTCACAACTCGGGCCAACACTCAAATGACACTCAGAGCGTGCACAAACACTCAAATGACACTCACAGCACACACTGACACAGAAATGACACCAACAGCAAGCAGGAACACTCAAATGACACTCACAACACGCGCCGACACTCAAATGACACTGACAGCACGTGCAAACACTGAAATGATACATACAGCGAGTGGGAACAATAACATTCCGAGCAAGCAGCACCTGTACCAGCGGCAAGCTGTAGCACCACCACCAGCAAGCAGCAGCAGCACCATGAGGAAGCAGTAATTGCACCAGCAGCAGCAGCAAGCTTTAGCGGCACCACAAACAGCAAGCAGCAGCAGCGCTAGCAGCAAGCAGCAGCAGATGCAGCAGTAGGTCCACCACATACGGCGGCAGCAGCAGCTCCAGCAGCAACGGCGGCAAGCAGACATTGGACCTCGGCTCCGTCCTCTTTTCTTTCTTCTTTTCACTCCTTCTTCCTGTTGCGCTCCTTCTTCATCTTGTTCGTCTTCATTGCTCAGTCTTCTTCTCTTCTGCAGCTTCTCGATCTTCTTCTGTCTTTTTTGGATTTGATCTTTTGCATCTTCTTGCAGACAGAAAAATTCAAACACTAGCCTTAAAAGTGATTTTATTAGAATAACCAGTAATTAGAGGTCATTCCAGTTTTCAAAAAGGTTATCAGCAGTATACCAGTACTACCGGTCACCTCCACAACAGGTTGCAGAACTTAAATGGGACTCTGTAAGAATCAGCTGCTTTGTGTAGCCCGCACAATAGAGGTGTGCATGACATTCCATTTTTCAAAATTGATGGAATGAAAAACAGTCGAGTTTCATTTTCATTGAAACAAAAATAGAAATTTTGTCATTTTCGAAATTGTGCTCGATTTTTCGAAAATAAATGAAACTCTCGATTGTCTTCTTGCCAGTCCTATTGTTTT
This sequence comes from Eutreptiella sp. 'Long Island Sound 2002', assembly GCA_964036045.1. NCBI lineage: Eukaryota > Euglenozoa > Euglenophyceae > Eutreptiales > Eutreptiaceae > Eutreptiella > Eutreptiella sp. 'Long Island Sound 2002'. Next base: position 59,905,893 of record OZ038381.1, read on the forward strand.
TTGCTGCAAACAGTGTAACAGTTCGTAACTGCCAGTTCTATCCTGGAAAATATCACACAAAATGAACATCCTTTCTTCTTTTCCATCGTCTTTGGAATTGCTGAATTTTTCTTGCTCATTGGAGAAAAAAGTTTTTACATCTGCAGGTGCAGCGCGCGCACCAGAGGCGCAGGGGCTTGCACTACAGCTGAGCAAGTGCACCAAATATGACTCGCTGCCAGCTCAGAGCCCATGTGTGCCTGCACTGTATAAAATGCTGCTGCACAAATTTAGTTCACAAAACCATCTGGCCATAATTCATTCATCTTTGTTTTTGCTGTTTTGTTTCTTCATTTCAGGCCTACTCTGCAACACCATGGCGGTGGCAAATCATGTTCAGATCCTTGATAAGCACAGGAACACTGGTGTTTCTATCCAAATACCAGAAGGTTTCTGGAGTGGCATCGCTGCTGCAGACAGACGAACAATTGTATGCAAAACTGATTTGGTAGAAACAAAGATTCGAACATGCAATGCCTCAAATAAAGCACTTGGTTAGTCTAAATTTTTGGGATGCTCCTTGAAATCACAAAGGTTCACGACAATAATGTTCGAATCATTTGAAAACAAACAACCCATTGCACACGCCTCGTGTACCCTGTGTTGCAGTCGAGACGGTGCGTCATAATAGTTGATACTACTGTGCAGCCTTGTGGTTCATGCACTCTTGCATAATTCAACGAAATGTTTCGAAAAATTTGAAACGAAAATCAAACTTTTGACAGTTTCCCGAAAGACAGTTTTTTAAATTATTCATTGAAACGAAAATCAAAATTTTTTCCTTTTCGCTCGGATCAAAATTGTTCATGCACATCTCTACTGCCCAAGTGACACCGCCACCACATGGGATCATTCACAGCGCGTTGACTGCCGTCAAAGGCCATTGCGGGTATCACAAACCTCTGTGTGAGATATGAAGTTCCATGTTTGTTCATCCTTCAATGGTGCCTAACTGTGTTTTTTGCAATCCTTCGTTTCCGTCCACTTGTCGCCATGCAGCATGCATGGCACTGTTTGACATGGTTACTAATTTTCAAGCTCTTGTGCGAGTGTCTTGGACTTTCTGTAACCATGGGTTAGTCCGTGCTTCCGTATGGCACATTGGCGCCAGACTAGCAAGACGGAGCACCTTAGCATTCTTGTTTGTTGCTCCTTGGACAGTTTGGTGTTTGTTCAGTATGAGGGCGAATAATGTACCAAAACGGCGCATAGTGTAGAAGAGTTGTTGAAGAGCTTGCATGTCTGGGAGCACAGGCCCCACTTTGAAACCGCAGATGACCTCAAAGTGCACATACCGCTCAGTGGGAGCCGTCTGAGCACTGTAAGGTACGCCGCCAGCAGTTTGCAGATGGCCACAGGCCGGGCAGAGACCTTTGTGCTTCCTTCGACAAGGGACACCCACCAGCCGGAGCCGTACAGTTTGAACCATTTAAACGGGGAACCCTTTTTAAACAAACTAGGCTGCTTTTGAGTCTGCAATCTTTGAGAATTAGGCAAGGCTACTTTACAGTACAGTAGGAAATTCGCTGAAAGTTGCGTCGGCGAAGGTTTTGCCGCATTGGCAATTTTTAGAACTTTTGCTTGGCCAAGTTCTCTGCATTCCTTGGGAGTTAAAGGCTGCGACTTTGCAGTATAATTATTGAACATAAGAACCGAGAATTGATCGTTCTGGTTTGCAGTCCGCATCGATCTAGAAGCGCACGATCCAGGAGAAACGAAAACACCGGAAAGGAAACTTGGTATATAGACAGTTGGCTTTTATCGTAAATAACTTTTTTACAGAGTACCAGCTTCGTACTCCCAAAACAACCTGAGAAGTCCCTGAGACAGAAGTCCGAATAACTCCCGATGCGACCATGGTCAACTCTGGACCTTAGTTGCAGAAACGTCCCTGGCGCATGCGCAGCAGAATTTAGCGTCATGCAACAGAAACGGCGCGCAATCAAGCAAAAAAGAGCCCGTTTCCGGACAGAAAAGCGCTGTGCGCAAGGTGCACCAAAATACCCCCGAGTGCCCCGGGGGTAACTCGGGGACACACAGTGCAAAAAAGTTGCACCAATGTCCAAAAGCTGAATAGGCATCCAAACATGCGTTTTACTGGCAAAATCTGCAAAAATGCGTTCAACAGAGCAAGGTTACACATGCTTTGATTGTACAGGGTGTGCAACTATTGCCCAAGCATCCTTGTGCAGTCCGAATTTATTTTTCTAGCATTTGGGTGTTGTGCTCGCTTGTCGCCGTTTTCAGACCTTTTCGGGCGTTGTACCTCGCACACCGCCAAACGGACTAAGGAAAGCTTTGTAGAATGTGACAACGTCATCAGTGGCTTGCACAATTGATTATGTACCTAGTTTGTTTGGCATATAGCCTGTACTGTTCTAGAAACAAGTTGCAAAAGGGGCTTCAAAATGGCTTCAAAGCCGGTTCTTGTGCCAGTTGATTGCTTAATTTGCACAATCCATCATCTTGCAATGATCAACCGGACCTATAAGTACCTTTGGTGTATGCAAGGACAACATTGGATCAATGGTTTCCGCCGAACGCTGTATGTTGTGCAAGCTTGTTGCGTCGTTTTTTTTTTCACACATTCACGTATTGTGCGAGCCATGTGGGCTTTTTTGCACCTTTCTGCCCGTTGTAACTTGCACACCGCTGAATGGACTAAGGGATCCTTTGTAGGGCGTGACGATATCATCAATGTGTGGCAAAAATCATTCTGTCCCCAGTTGTTTTGGCATATAGCCCCTAGTGTTCCCGAGACAATTTGTCAAAAAAGGCTTCAAAATGGCTACAAAGCCCGCTCTTGTGATACTTGATTTGTTACCTCGCACTATCTTTCATCTTGGCATGAACAACCGGACCTTTAAAGTCGTTTGGTGTACGCAAGGACAACATTGGAGCAATGGCTTCCGCCAAACATTGTATTTTGTGCAACCTTGTTGCGTGTTTTTTGTTTTTTCCAACACATTCACGCGTTGTGCGAGCCATGTGGCTATTTACACGCCTTTTCGCCCGTTGCACCTTGAAGAGCGCCAAATGGAATAACGGATCCCTTGTTGAGCGCAACAATATCATCAATGCTTGGCAAAAACCAATCTGTACCCAGTTGTTTCGGCATATAGCCTCTAGTGGTTTCGAAACAGATTGCAAAAAAAGGGTTCGAAATGGCTACAAAGCCCGCTTTTCTGACATTTGATTGGTTACTTTGCACTATCTTTCATCCTGGCATGAACAATTGGACCTATAAGGTCCTTTAATGTATGCAAGGACAACATTGGAGCAATGGGTTCCGCCGAAAGTTGTATGTGGGGCAAGTTTGTTGCGTGTTGTTTTTGTTTTTTCGAACATTCACGCATTGTGTGAGCCATGTGGCCATTTTTCATTTTTACGCCTTTTTGCCCGTTGTACCTTGGACACCGCTAAATGGACTTTTTTGATATTTGATTGGTTACTTTGCCCTATCTTTCATTTTTGGCATGAACAATCGGACCTATAAAGTCCTTTGGTGTCTGCAGTCAAAATGTCTGCTGTCATTTTGCTTACGTCCTGGCACGCGGGTGCATATTTGAAGGTGAGAACAGCAACAGACACCTCAGGTAACATCCGGGTCCAGTTGCAATTTTATAGCTTCTCGCCTTTGACGAACGGAACACATGTTGATCCGGATGAAAGAAGAACTGTGGAGCGCATGGTTTTGGCTGCGTACGGGGACGAGGCTGGCTATTGGGTTTGGGGACCGAATCCTAGCAGCCCTTAGTATTAGAGGGAGTGCACCGTAAGGTGACCGTGGACTTTCAACGGGCAAGTTCCACACTGTGTTCATGGATGATGTATGCATGTTGCATTGTTGGGTGCATTGTGTGTGCGGACAGTGCACACATGTATGTTTCACCATTGGTGGGCATGTCTATGCTATGAAAATAATGCATGCTTTACATTTGCAAGCCTTGCGCTTTACATTTCCCAATTTGCAACGTCCTCCTGTTCACTAGTGAAACATGATTTTTAACTGGTGAACTCCACGTATCTTGATACGTTTGTCTGCTATTTTTTCATTGTGCTTCTGCTAATTTTTGTGTGCTTAATGTGACATCCCACCTTACAGTGTTGTACTTTGGTGCTTATAGTGGTAATGGGTTGAGGTGGTTTGAAACTGATATGGATTTGTGGCTACACAAGGTGACTATTGATGTCCCAAAGGAACACAATCCACCACAATCGGGCATATCATGGTCCTGTGGGCTCCAAGGGAAGAACAACCATGCCTAAACATTTGCCTTGCATTCCTCTAAGGTGCACATGGGTGACAATTGAACACCAGGGTCTACAATTCAATTGTCCAACGACGAATGGAGATCAGTGGCTTTTGTTTTGGAAGCTGAATCTCTGAAATGTCTATCTGTGTCATCCAAACAATCGTGAGCACGTCAGTCATGCATTGTGAGACCTGGTCCTGTCAAAATACAAGCCGTCGACGATATTGATCGGCGGCTTAAGAAGGCATATTCATTCATGCACAACCCATTTTGCTAGTTCTCATTGTGTGTACATAACTAAAGGAAACGAATGGTGCCGAAAGTAGTGTGTGCTGTGTTTACTTTGCTTGTCATTATTGTTAGCAAAAATACATAGGATGTGCCAATGTAGGCGAGCAGGCTGAGGCCGTGCCATAGACGGACCCCAGGTCTTCACCGACCAGTCGCCTGAAGTAAGAAAAAGGCACTACCATGTCCTTCTTGGGGTACTTGATCCAGGCTACAGCCCCCCTCTTTGCCTGAGGAAGTGCTGAGACTAACACTTGAACATTATTGTTTCTCTTATGAAGCTTTAAGTACACTTTCTCAGCAAACTAGGGTTAAAACCCTAGCTCCCCCATGAAGTTCACCCCTACCACTCAAAGTAGCGGAGGTATCATCCCTCATGGAGGTTATACCGAAACAAAGTAGGCACTCCATGCCTTGGCCCTTGTAGGTTAAGCCTAGTGGTCTCCCACCTCAGGACTCCTATACTCAATTGTTACTACTACTTATTGTGGTTCCAGATTGTAACTGTTTCTGAATTCAGTTGCTTGGCCAAGTCATTTCCTCTGTCTGGCCTAACTCCTATGCCCCAGATTCCTAACCAACTCCATTTCATCCAAACGAGTGCACATGGAGTGCTTAGTGCTATCTTGGAGGGCTGAGTCATGCCAGCTTTCACATAAAACCATTTGTTTTGTTTATAAAACCATTTGAGCTGCATATTTGATTCCTCATTTGTCTCTATGCAGCCCCTCTTTGCTTCCAATGCTTTGATTTGAAGAAATACTATCACAATTCCGACTTTGATCCTGTTTGTGGTGTTCCTTGTTCGTGGACTTTACCTTTTTGCAGTTTTGGGGAAACATCTTTTCAAAAGCAATCAAGGTTTTCAATATCAACAACAAGCAAGGGACATCAGAAACACTTTCTTGTAGCAGAGGCTTACACCCTCGCCAAGCTGAAGCACAAGAAATCCAGAGCGTATCGAGCAATGTCACGTTCATCAGTTACGGTAAGCGCCAAGACCCTGCCAATCAGGTCCCAGCCAACGGCGGGGCCTGTAGCAGGACCTTCTAGGGCCATGTCCCTGAGCGGAAGAGATTATACAGTCGTTGTGGACACTACTGGCTGGCGCGAAGAGCACCAAGCAAGATGGGCGGAAAAAAAATATATGAGAGAAGCCCCTGAGGCGCCTGTGTTAACCCAGGAACGCCTCAGAAGCCTGGAAGGGAGGGATCTGTCTGTCGTATCTTCCTTACCTTTTTCTGGAGATGCCCCTGATCCTGATTCCTTGGCCGCTAAGGAAGCCCAGGCCACGATGGAGAAGGTCGCCACCGCCAAAGTGAAAGCCTGGAGGAAAGCGGCAAAGAAGGAGAACGAGAAAGAACCAATGAAGGCGTATCCCATGTTCGGCACCACGTGGGGTGAGGGGTTCGAAGCATGTTATGGGGAAATATCCGCCAGGACGTCCAATGACTCCTCGGAATGGGAGAAGGACTGGATATCTAGAGAGCCTACCCCGTCGTTACCTTCGAGGCCAAGACCACCTTCGCCTCGTGGGCTGTGCCCCGAGCCCGTGCGCGTGGAAAGAGGTTTACCTTCACGTATGGCTGCCCCTAAACTCGGTCTGGATGAGGCCATGGAACTCCTTCCCCGGGTTCTGGGGGCTGGGGATGAAGATCTTGATTTGAGTGCACTGTCTGCAGCACTCAAGGCTACACTGGGGCTGTCTGAACTGAACAAGCACCCCTCGACCATGTCCGCGGGTGTTGAACTCCTGACTCGGGGCGTGAAAAGCTGCGGAGGGATCCGCAGCACCCCCTTGGACACTTGTCCAAGCCCTTTCCATCCTCGTGTGAGGACTGTTCCTGTATGCACTATTGGGGATTCTACTGAGGCTGAGATGGAGGGCTATTGGCTGGCTGCACTGGCGCCACTTGCCACTGTCTACCCCTCAGCCCCTTCAGGTGGAAAAGCTGACACTGGTGTACCAGGTCGGGGAACGAAGGGCATCGCCACAGCGAACATTCAGATCGAGCTCCCTGAGTTCGATCCTAAAAACTTGCCCAAATGGGCCGAAGAGTTTTCGGAGTTTCTACTCCTCACCGGACAGCAACATTCCGATGTCCGGACCAAGTGCACGCTCATCAAGAAGTCGTGCAAGAAGACGTTCCTTCAGCGGCAGGTGAAAACTGCCATCAGGAAGAGCTCCAGTTGGGGAGACTTCCTCAAAAGACTGGAACAAATGTACCCAGTCTACGAAACGGATCTGAGTGTCCGTACTGAGATAGAGGAACTACCCCCACTTCCTGAGTTCCCCACAGCTGCCCGTATTTCTGAGTTCGTGGCGCAGCTGGAGGAGCTAATGGGGAGGAAGAACCCCTCCTCATACGGGCCTACAGAGCCTCATCTGTGGCTCGTGGGTAAAATTCCTCCCAGGACTTGGGTGGATTGTTCAGAGACGTCCGAGAGGAAATACCCGACTCATTCGTACGATGAGTTGGTCGATCTTCTGATCGAACTCGCCATGGAGAGAGAAAACGATTCTCACATGGATAAATACCTGCGCAAACATCTGCGGAGGGAGGCCCCTGCTGGAGAGCCTCAGGGTGGGAGGTCCCCACAACCCCACTCTAAGCCTTGGAAGGGTAAAGGAGGGCAACTGAAGCATATGAGGGAGACCCCCCCCGCTAAAGGCAAGCGAGCCCCAAATCTTTTTTATTGCCAGCCTACGGACAACAAGGGGGGACCATGTCACGCCCCTGACTGCGATGAACGCAGCTTGTGTATGCTCCAGTTGCAACGGAAGCAGAAGACCAAGGATGGTCAGCAGGTCAAACACCAGGACCACTTCCGCTGCACTATCACGTGTGGCTACTGCGGCAAGAGGAGGCACTACGAGGATGAGTGCAACATAAAACGCCGCGAGTCCGAGAAGCTAAAGAAGGCCGAGGAAGAACGGCGTAAGAACGCCGGTAAGAGGGGGGGAGGCAGTACCCCTGTGGGAACTCCTGGTGGAGGTAACCCTGGAGGAGGGCGAAGGAATTCCGCACCCCCCACAGGCCGAACACCAGGCCCCACCCCCAAGGGTGAGCAGCCTGGGGAGAAGCGTACCGTACCCTCTACCCCCAGCGCCGGTGGCGCTGACAAGGGAAACGAGAACGCCAAGAAGCGCCGCCTCAACTGGCACTCTAAGTGCCTGCAGGCAGCGGGCTTTGAAGTGAAATTCCCTGAAGGGAAATAGGGGGGCGGCTCCGAGGAAGAAGATTTGGTTTTCTGGATCACCGTCAAAATAGATGATCAGGTTTACAAAGCGGTCTTGGGCACGGGCGCCACACTCTCAATCTTGGCCCGCAGATGGCTAAAACAAGCCACGATCCGGAAAGCCAAAACAGTGTCCATAAGGGTAGGGGATGGTCGGACCATCCATTCACTGGGGGGGTTTGATGTGACTGTATGTCTAGGCGATGAGGAGGTGACGCAGCACAGTGCTTGACACCGACGCCTTTGACATTGTCATTGGCAATGATTTTCTGCGCTTCAACCCCCAGGTGAAGTTGCTGTCCTTGCAACGTCCCTACGCCTTTCACTGCAATTTTGGCAGTGGCCTATACTCTGTTCCTCTGGAGCTGTCAGGTCTAAAAGAATCCGGTCTACGTTACGTGAACCGGTCTTACAGAACTGAGAACTATCAGTTGGTGCGGCAAGTGTTGGAAAATGGACTGGCCGCCCTGCAGGTGGACCTGAATGAAATTCAGGTAGAACTGTTCGCGAGTAAAGAGCAGCACCTGATGCAGCTCTACTGTTCGCGGAACCTAAACAATGCGTACCGCTTTTACTGGAAATCAATGGGGTTGTGCTACGCAAACCCCCCTCTCCCCAAGCTCGCCAAGGTGATTACCAAAATTGCCCTCGAAGGAGCGAGAGTGGTCCTGTGCACCCCCAACTGGGGTATCACAGGTGAACACGCCCATTGGAGGCGCCTCTTGGACCGTATGACCGCGGGAAGGACTGAACTCCCCAACGGTCCCATCTACGTCCCTGAGGACTCTCAGGAGACCATGCTCGCCCCTGAATGGGGCAGTTTCCTATCCATCGTAGATGGTGCTCTAAACCCCGTTCCCGTGAGTGACCTTGATCAGGTTGTACTCATGGGGTTGATGGCCGAAAACAAGAACCCTACCCTCAATGATCTCAAGAAGAGATCTGAGTACTCTTCGGTTACCACTACGAGTGGTGAGTGGCCCGATGAGCCGGATGCTGACAACTGCCTGAGCGATATCGCCAGTGTAATACCCCCGGTCGACCCGGAGGTTATGACACTGAAGCATAGCGCTTTCCTAGCGCAGTTGCTAATGGAAGAGGTGGATCTCGGCGAGTCCCCCCTGGTGGGTATAATGATAACGCCCTGTTCTCTATGAGGGCCACTGATGGTTCCTCCTGTCAGGTACCTGGCGCTAAACCCTCACCCAATAACATGCCCGTCTCTTGGTATGACGTGCGGGAACTACAGCAGGTCCTGTGGGCTAAGGCTGAGGGTATCGAGCGACGGACCCGCCTGGACCTCCTCAAGAGGACCTGGAAAACCTCTATTTGGTCCGAGGAGGAAGATGAAGAGTTGACTCTCCCCGATCCTGAGGCCCCTCTGGTATACTCCCTCCACTATGTCCAGGAACGCCAGGACTGGGAGGATGAGTTGCCCCCCGAAACGGTGGGGCGTATAAAAAAGCAGGATAAAGGGAAGAGTAACCTCAGCGCTGAGGAGGATTTTTCCGAGAAGGTAAGGAGCATGAATAACGACCCCCGTCTCACTAAGCTCATCCACAAGTATCAGGAGGTTTTTGGAGCGTTGCCCCCACCCCTGTCTTGTATGAAACTGGTCCAGATGGACCTCAAACTCAAACCAGAGTTCGAAGGGTCGGTAGTGAGGCGGCGTCCATACCCCGCCCCACAAGACCAAATCAACGGGATCGAACGCGAGATCCAAGAGTGTATAGATGCTGGCCTTGTCGAGGATTATAAGCACGGGGACTACCCCCGCCATTGTAGCCCTTGTTTTCTGGTTGCTAAACCTGGGTCCACTGCTATGCGCTTGGTCGTTGACTATGGGGAGGTCAATAAAAAGACCTAGAACCACTCAGGGAGTATCCTCAACATGGGGAACACCCTGGAGAGAATCGCTAAGTGTCGAATGAGAACCACGATGGATAAGCGCAGTGGCTTCTGGCAAGTAGACCTATACCGAGCAGCCCACCAACTGCTCGCGTTTGTAACCCCTAAGGGCCGTGTCTTCCGCCGGAAGGTCATCCCCTTTGGTGTCGCGAGTGCCCCTGCTCGCTTTCAGGAGCTGATGAACAAAATCCTTTATATCATGAGACGCAGACCCCTTGTGCAGGAACTGGTTTCCTGCGGGGCTGAGATGGAGGCCCACATCGACGACGTGAGCCTGGGTACTAATACCCAAGAGGATCATGTCCTACTCCTGCAAGAGGTTTTCACCGTCTGTCAGGAAAACCATCTCCGCATCAAACTCGAGAGATGTGAGTTTATGCGAGAGGAGATTGGGTACCTAGGGTTTGACGTGCGGTATGGATGGTGGAAACCAGCCGCGTCTAAGATGCAGCCCCTACAGGACATGCAGATACGTGACGACCCTAAGAAGGGTCTACACGATGTGCAGAAGTTTATTGGCGTCTGCAATTTTTACCGACGCCATATCCACAATTTTACGTATTCATCAGCCCCCCTGACTGACCTTATAAAGAAGACCAACCCTTGGCGGTGGACCGACAAGGAGGAGGCCTGTTCCCAGGAGTTGAAGAGGAAAATGTCTTCCACCAACTGCCTGGGGGTGCCCCGTCCTAAGGGTGAGATAATACTCGTCACGGATGCGTGTGATGTAGGGGGGGGTGGTACCCTATACGAGGGGCAGGAGCTTAACCCCAATGAGTTGTCGCACTGCCAGTTTCACACTTCAGGTCTGAACCGCGATGGAACCCTGAAGCATGACTATCCCGCCAATGAATGGCGTCTGGTGCCTCTGGGGCACTGGAACTGGAAGTGGAATCAAGCACAATCCAACTACAGTACCTACAACTAGGAACTCCTGGCTGGGATGCGCGTGCTCTCTTGCCAATTCCGTCTTCTAGGTACTAACCCCGTTGTATGGCTCTGTGACCAAGAGCCCGTGAAGACATTTCGGAAGGGCCCGCCTCCTGAAAAAGCGAAACTAAAACGATGGTGGACATACCTGAGTCAGTTCAGGTTGACCGTCCATCACATACCAGGTATAAAGAACGAGATGGCTGACTACATCTCGCGTAATAACTTTGACGCCCTCCTAGGCGAGAGCTCTGAAGCGTTGGCCAAAGAGGCGTTCCAACGTATGGATGTCCAGCTCGACCTATCCATGCGTACAGCAGGTGTACTGGAGAGCTGGAGCCTGACAGACTACCAGGCTGAGTACCAATGTGTACTCAGTACCCTCAGTGATGGCCTACAGGCACGCCTAATAGATGGCGACCGCTGGTATAAAGATAACCAGTACCTATACTATGAGGACCGCATAGTTGTGCCAGAGGCACGACTGGACGGCTGTCTGCGGTGGGCACACCACAGCTCCAGGCACACAGGGTGCAACCAGTCTGCTGCTTTCTTCATCGAGCGTTTCCACTGCCGACTAACCCAGTCCGAACTACGTGCCCGTATGCAGTCCGTAGTGGACTCCTGTGACTATCACGCCAGCAAACAGAGCGACTCACCTGACAAAGGCCTGGTCTCCAGTGTCCTCATACCCTACTGTGTTAACTCTCTGTTGTACGCGGATTTTATCCACGGTCTGCCTAAGTTTGGTGGCTATGATAGTTGTTTGGTGGTCACCTGTGGTCTAACCTGCTTCACACGTGCTTTCCCCTGCAACACGAAGATCACAGGAGAGCAGACTGTGAAGATCGTGGTGGAGGAGTGGTTTGAGCCCTATGGGGCGCCTAAGGAGATCCACTCCGATGAAGATGTACGCAACCGGAGTGATACCGGTTAGTACAAGCGAGCGCTGGACGCCCTGAACATCCAGGTAACCACAGATGTACCTTACACGCACGCGTCTAACCCTCTTTGTGAGAGACAGAATCATGTGGTGGAGCAGAATCTGAGGATTCTGATGAAACAGGAGCGCACCAAAGATTGGGTACGCCTGTTGCCCTGGGCAGTTCTGACCATGAACTCTCATGAGACTTCTTCAACCGGCTATACCCCCCACGAACTGTTCCATGGGGGGCGTCCTGCGTGGTTTTTCAAAACCTCTTTCCCCGAGGACTATAAGAGCCCATTTGGGGACTGGCTGGAGCACCGGCAGGACCTGGCTAACAGGGCCAGAGCTAACCTGAAACGCGTTCGAGAACGCGAACTAACCCGGCGTGACCGCACGAGACGTCCTGCCAGTTTCAAGGTAGGAGACCCCGTACTTGTACACCACTCACAATCGCCCACATGGCCCGACAACTGTTTGCAGGACCCCTACTTTGGGCCCTATCGTATTATCAAGATAGATGGATCCAGGATCAATGTGAATTGCAGCCCCCGTCTAGGTGGAGAGCTGCTCTGTGCTCCTAAGCAACCCAGACACTACCACTCCCCTGATGAACTATCGTGGGATGAGTGGCGCTTGCCTGACTGTGAGGTCGAGCGTTTCGACCTGGAGAACGCTCCCACCCCTGAGGAGGCAGACGAACTCGAGGAGATGACTGCCGAGGAAATGGCAGTCGATGGCTACTACGTGGTTGCAGGTATTGCACGCCACGAGCAGAAACAGGGCTGGAGATTCCTGACCCTGTCGGATGGCTATGGGCTATCAGAGGCTACCTGGGAGCCTATGTCAGCCTTCATACAGCCAGATGGGAGTATCAACCCCATCTTTTGTTCCTAGCGCGTTCAGAACAACGAGGGGCAGTTGCTAACCCGTACTGAGACCCTGTCCCAGCGTAAGAAGAGGAACTAACCCCCAGGGTTGGTGAGCACTCTGAGCACTGCACCAACCGTGGCTGTGCCCTGCAGTCCCATGCCTTTGGTTACCAGCGTGAGCCAGATGGCCCCTTATCAGGTTTGCAGCCAACCAGCGAGTGTTTGCATTGTTGACCATGTGTGCCATGGGACCTGCCCTGATGTTATGACCTTGGGGAGTCAACGATGAACGGTGGCAAGCTATTCTAATGACCAGGGGGGAATGACAAGCAAGGTGTGTTCACCCTCCTTGGGGACAAGCGTTCCCACAGTTAGGACCCCTAACTGGTCCAGACCCATGGGGTTGTACCCTTCCTAACCTGGTCGCTATACATGTCTGCCTAGGTATGTGTGAGTGTGCTATGCCTGAGGTCCAAAGAGCAAGTTGCAGAAGTGGTGTCCTAATTATACCCAAGTCTGCACGCTTGCTAAACCTGGAGGGTTGTCTTATTGATGCCACGGGGTACGCCCCGGGTCTCCCCTCCCCTATGCGCCCAATTCCTGTGCTGGCGCAAAACCTTGGGGGAATACGCAGCGTACTAGGCCAGGTAATGTTTTTACTACCTACCTGACTAGTAAAGGGAGGGGCTATGAAGGCATGAATACGCCATTTTGCTAAGTGGCCAAAACGCTGACCTAACCACTGCCACAGCCCACCAACCCTGCTAAAATTGCAGGAAACGGTTGGGACAGTGACACACGCGCTACAGGTCCTACACACCCTACAGTGGAACCATCCTCGTCGGCAAGCGCTACTGCAACTGGCTCAAGCCCCCCACGCAGGACTACCACTCCTACACCCACACTCTACTGGGCGTTGCCATGGCAAAGGTCTCATGAGCCCTAATGGCCCCCCTGTGAAACGACAAGCGAACACAGTGCCACTAGCCGACTGTGGCCAGACAGTGACGCCCTCGCGCGTTTCTCTGCCTTAGAGGGAAGGAGTGCTGTGTGCAAGGCGTGTAGTAAGTGTTGATATCGGCCATGACGTTCAATATTCCCATTTGTTTGTTTGTGATCAGCGCCCCTGTTTAGCTGGGGCAGAAAAATGGGAGAGCGGCCGAAGGCAGCTGCTGCGTGCACCAGTCACCCTGTACCTCTCCCAGCTGTACAACAGAGGCCAATGGACTGGGTTCAAGACGAAGGAACCAAGACACACTCCACGTATTATACGCTTCTTAGTGCGCCCTATAATACACTGTTCCTGAACCCAAGCAAGCAAGCTTAAGGACTTCGCCCGTTCCCTTATGGAACGTAGGGCGAAGCCCTGGGTAACCTGATAACGGTTCATACCGCGTGCACAGTGCGTGGCCTACTGTCAAATCCCTTTAATGCATCGTGTGCACGCATGCAGGGAAGGGAGGCGAGACAAATACCACTGTAACCACACTGACTCGACCAGAAGGTGAGCTCCTCCTGGGCTTACCTACCTTACTCACCATGCATGGTGTGAGTGCCGAAGTGAAGCGAACGCAAAACAAACCTGAGCGTTTAAACAACCATATTGCGAGTTCTAAACAACCCTAAGCGTTTAATTGCATCGTTTGGCTTGCACAATTCTTCCTGTTGTGCCTGTTTTGTCATCTGCGAAAACGCGAACAGGCAATGGCGAATGAGAGACGACGGCACAACGCAAAACAAGCCTAAGCGTCTGAGACAACCCTACTTTAACGCACAAACGACGCAAACACGAGCACACACTTCTCCTTTGGACCTGTGAAGAGAAGGGAAGGTGGGTGCATGCACAAGGAAGCGTGGCAACCTGTGTATGTCGGAATCCGGCACATGCATCGCGAGCACTTCATGTTCTCTAACCTTACGTGCGCACTACGTGCACCGTTCGTCTGGGATTCCTTTCAACCTTGTTTTTATCTGTGCAGGGAGAAGGCAGGAGTCGCTCAACCCCCCGGAGACACGACGGAGACAACCCTAACGTTTTAACGAAACAACCACGACAAACACAATGCATACGTGCGTAATGACACTGGCATACCTGAGAGGCGAATTTTTCGCCTGCTCTTCCTTTTGTTTGTGTTTTTGAGGTTTGTCCCTATGTTTTCTAAAACTTTTGATGCAACCATGCAGAAATGTTTGGTTTCTCTCTGTCAAGGCACGGCACACACCTCTCTACTCGAGTGCCTTGTAGTGCCGTTAACCCCTTTTCTGGGCGCGGCTCTGTTGAGCTTGTCTGCAACTTTGAGTTTCGGCCTATAAATGACGATTTCTAACTTCTTATCGTAACTTCTTAGCGATTTGACTTATTAGGTCGCTCAACCTTTCGCTAAACCACAACATTCACTCCCTGTTGGTCCTCATTACTATTTTCTTCAACTCCTCGAGCTTTGTGGGCCCCATCAGGAGTATTGCTCCGCCCTGGCCGTTGGTCAGGACGATTACTGAAATACGTTGTTTATATAGCGATGACCGTCCGCATTAGAGCGTCCGTTCATACCCTAGTGGGTAGCAATGCAGAGGAGGTCATAGGTTCGAACCCCACTGCCCCCAAACTGTTTTTCCAAAAGTTTACGCCCAGCACAGCTACTTTTGAGGAATGCCCCTTCGAAGGGACATCATTCACGGTACATCATGCTGTTTCCAAAGGGTACCAGCAGTGTGAACAGCTTCTCTGAACTGATGAGGAGGTTTTGTGAAGGTTTACACCATTTTCTGAGGTAATTTCAGGGTAATTTGAGCCTTCTTCCTTGGTCCTACTAGCTTAGTTGACTAGTACTTCAGGGGGGAGTAAGAAGAAGTCACTACTATCCAGGCTACAGCCCCCCTCTTTGCCTAAGGAAGTGCTGAGACTAACACTTAAACATTTTATGTTTCTCTTATGAAGCTTTAAGTACACTTTCTCAGAAAACTAGGGTTACAATCCTAGCTCCCCCATGAAGTTCACCCCTACCACTCAAAGTAGCGGAGGTATCATCCCTCATGGAGGTTATACCGAAAAAAGGTAGGCACTCCATGCCTTGGGCCTTGTAGGTTAAGCCTAGTGGTCTCCCACCTCAGGACCCCTATACTCAATTGTTACTACTACTTATTGTGGTTCCAGATTGTAACTGTTTCTGAATTCAGTTGCTTGGCCAAGTCATTTCCTGTGTCTGGCCTAACTCCTATGCCCCAGATTCCTAACCAACTCCATTTCATCCAAAAGAGTGCACATGAAGTGCTTGGTGCTATCTTGAAGGGCTGAGTCATGCCAGTTTTCACATAAAATCATTTGTTTTGTTTATGAAACGATTTGAGGTGCATATTTGATTCCTCATTTGTCTATATGTAGCCCCTCTTTGCTTACAATTCTTTGATTTGGAAGAATACTATCACAATTCTGACTTTGATCCTGTTTGTGGTGTTCCTTGTTCGTGGACTTTACCTTTTTTGCAGTTTTGGGGAAACATCTTTTGAAAAGCAATCAAGGTTTTCAATATCAACAACAAGCAAGGGACATCAGAAACTCTTTCTCCTGATGTCAACAAAAGCCTACGGGCAGGGTTGCGTGGCGCAAGCTCATTGAACCATACTCCTGTAGATGTTTTGTTGCATTCCTTGTTTCTTGTTGCCATCCCTTCTAGCTACTTTTCGGTCACAATTAAACGAAGATACATTGCTGGATGAACTCTCTGCCCCATGTATTTGTTCAGGCCAGCTTTGTGTGTTTTGCAAGCGCCAATGGTGACCCAATCCATGCTGAACGAACCCATGTTATTCTGCCGTGCTCTCTGACGTAAAGTGCGGGATGTGCCAATGTGAGTGAGCAGGCTGAGGCCATGCCACAAACGGACACCACGTCTTCACCGACCTGTCGCCTGGTGACAACAAAAAACTGCGAGCAGGGTTGCGTGGCGCAAACTCACTGAAGCATACCCCGATAGGTTATTAGGTTATAATTTTCAACACATCTACACACTTGATTGTTTATTTCGGTAAAGAACGTATGGAATGGATGGAATCGGAAAATGTGGTTTTTAAGCACCCCAAAACATTAGACAATATTGTTAATTTTGCTTCACTTGACACTCACACTTCTCAGGTTTTACCTGCTAACAGGCAAGCTGAAAGAACCAAAGATGAAGAGCAAGCGTAAAAAACCAATGGTGTTCCAGAAAGGTGCAACAATCGTCAATCCTATGCTGGGAAAAGCATACACCAGACCAACAGGCAAGGGTTTAACAGATCTTGAAGGCGCAAATACCCCCGGCGGTAAGCAGCTGAAAGTTGGAACCACAGTGTTCCTAGCGTGTGGCACCAGACAGAAAAAGGAAACTGACGAAGAAACAATCTTATTGGTATGGCAAGGTCGTCTTGTGCAGCCCACACCCAGAGAACTCAAGGAGCGAGAAGCTTAGGAGCGGAAGGTTTTGCTACATGACGGGATATGTTATTGGTTTCCAGTGTCGACGTGTCTCCTTGACCTTCCAGCCGGTTGCCCCATTTCCCATGGTGTGGAGATTGAGTCAGAACTGGTGGAGGCTGATAATGAGGAGTCTGATGACGAATCATCAGATGCGGACGGAAGGATATTGATTTTTTTTCCTACCCAACGCAACCCATCGGAGGAGCCGAGTGATAAGGATCAGAGTGCTCCAAAAGCAAAGAAACTCACCCAGAAAAAGGCCTCACAACCGAAAGTCCTTGATACACCAAGAGGCTCTTCCTTTAAAAACCCAGATACGCCGGCAGCTGAATTCGCAAACAAGCTTGCGGAGATGGGCTCGGAGAGGAGGTTGCTGGCTTTGGATAGTGTTGTTGGATGTACAAAGCAATTCCTCGTGGACACATGCGACGCACTCGGAATTCGCACCTCCAAAAGCAAAACTATAGCAGATATCACCAAAGAGCTTCGCAGCAGAGGGAGTGGTGAACTTTCAATCAAGGAGCTGTTTATACCAACAAAGAGCTTTGGCTCGTTTGAGCCCCATAGTTGAGGTAGTTTGTTCCATGACATAATGCACGTCTTCTTTACCCTCTGTCTCTCTCTGTGTTGCAATGTAGTTTAATGTATGCTTGCTGTGTGCTGAACGCCGGTGTTTTTAAGGTCGAAGAGGGCACCTGAAGGCCATTCTCCACCTCAGATGCGGTACTGTCAGACCCACGTTTTCGATGGAAAAGCGCATGTGGAGGATTCGTTCCAGATATTTGACAAGATCATGGACATACCGCTCACTGGGAGCCGTCTGAGCACCGTAAGGTATGCCGCCTGCAGTTTGCAGATGGCCACAGGCCGGGCCAGGACCTTTGTGCTTCCTTCGACAAGGGACACCAACCGGCCGGAGCCGTACAGTTTGAACCAATTAAGCAGGAAACCCTGTTTCAAACAAACTAGGCTGCTTTTGAGTCTGCAATCTTTGAGAATTAGGCAGGGCTACTGTACAGTACAGTAGCAAATTCGCTGAAAGTTGCGTCGGCGAAGGTTTTGCCGCATTGGCAATTTTTAGATTTTATTTGCTTGGCCAAGTTCTCTGCATTTTTTGGGAGCTAAAGGCTGCAACTTTGCAGTATAGTTGTTGAACATAAAAACCAAGAATTGATCGTTCCAGTTTGCAGTCCGCATCGATCTAGAAGCGCACGATCCAGGAGAAAAAAAAACACCGGAAAAGAAACTTGGTATATAGACAGATGGCTTTTAGTATAAATAGCCCTTTTACAGAGTACCAGCTTCGTACTCCCAAAACATCCTGAGAAGTCATTGAGACAGAAGTCGAAATAACTCCCGATGCGACCATGGTCAACCCTGGACCTTAGTTGCGGAAACGTCCCTGGCGCATGCGCGGCAGATTTTAGCGTCATGCAACAGGAACAGCGCGCAATGAAGCAAAAAAAGCGGGTTTGCGGACAGAAAAGCGCTGTGCGCAAGGTGCACCAAAATACCCCCCAGTGCCCCGGGGGTAACGCGGGGACACAAAGTGCAAAAGAGTTGCAGCAATGTCCAAAAGCTGAATAGGCATCCAAACATGCGTTTTACTGGCAAAATCTGCGAAAATGCGTTCAACAGAGCAAGGTTACACATGTTTTGATTGTGCAGGGTGTGCAAATATTGCCCAAGCATCCTTGTGCAGTCCAAATGCATTTGCCTAGCATTTGCGTGTTGTGCTCGCTTGTGGCCATTTTTAGACTTTTTTCGGCGTTGTACCTCGCGCACCGCCAAACGGACTAAGTAAACCTTTGTAGAATGTGACAACGTCATCAGTGCCTTGCACAATTGATTATGTACCTAGTTTGTTTGGCATATAGCCTGTACTGTTCTAGAAACAATTTGCAAAAAGGGCTTCAAAATGGCTTCAAAGCCGGTTTTTGTGCCAGTTGATTGGTTAATTTGCACAATCTCTCATCTTGCAATGATCACTTGGACCTATAAGGACCCTTGGTGTATGCAAGGACAACATTCGATCAATGGTTTCCGCCGAACCCTGTATGTTGTGCAAGCTTGTTGCGTCGTTTTTTGTGTTTTCACACATCCACGTATTGTGCGAGCCATGTTGGCATTTTTGCGCTTTTTTGCCCGTTGTAACTTGCACGCCGCTGAATGGACTAAGGGATCCCTTGTGGAGCGTGGCGATATCATCAATGCTTGGCAAAAATCATTCTGTCTTCAGTTATCTTGGCATATAGCCTCTAGTGTTCCCGAAACAAGTTGCAAACAAAGGCTTCAAAATGGCTACAAAGCCCGCTCTTGTTATACCTGATTTGGTACTACGCACTATCTTTCATCTTGGCATGAACAATCGGACCTTTAAAGTCTATTAATGTACGCAAGGACAACTTTGGAGCAATGGTGTCTGCCAAACGTTGTATGTTGTGCAACCTTGTTGCGTGTTTTTTGTTTTTCCAACACATTCTCGCGTTGTGCGAGCCATGTGGCTATTTTCACGCCTTTTCGCCCGTTGCACCTTGGAGAGCGCCAAATGGAGTAACGGATCCCTGGTTGAGTGCAACAATATCATCAATGCTTGGCAAAAACCAATCTGTACCCAGTTGTTTCGGCATATAGCTTCTAGTGTTTTCGAAACAGATTGCAAAAAAAGGCTTCGAAATGGCTACAGAGCCCGCTTTTCTGACATTTGATTGGTTACTTTGCACTATCCTTCATCTTGGCATGAACAATTGGACCTATAAAGTCTTTTGGTGTATCCAAGGACAACATTGGAGCAATAGGTTTCGCCGAAAGTCGTATGTGGTGCAAGTTTGTTGCCTGTTGTTTTTGTTTTTTCGCACATTCACGCATTGTGTGAGCCATGTGGCCATTTTCTTTTTTTACGCCTTTTTGCCCGTTGTACCTTTAACACCGCTAATTGGACTTTTTTGATATTTGATTGGTTACTTTGCACTATCTTTCATCTTTGGCATGAACAATCGGACCTATAAAGTCCTTTGGTGTCCGCAGTCAAAATGTCTGCTGTCATCTTGCTTACGTGCCGGCGTATTTGAAGGTGAGGACAGCAACGGACAACTCAGGTAACATCTGAGTCCATTTCGAATTTGAGAGCTTGTCGCCTTCGACAACCCGAACACAAGTTGATCCGGATGAGAGAATAACTGTGGAGTGCATGGTTTTTGCTGCGTACAGGGACAAGGCTGGCTATTGGGTTTGGAGACCGAATCCTAGCAGCCCTTACTATTAGAGGGAGTGCAGTGTAAGGTGACCGTGGACTTTCAACGGGCAAGTTCCACACTGTGTTCATGGATGATGTATGCATGTTGCATTTTTGGGTGCATTGTGTGTGCCGACAGTGCACACATGTATGTTTCACCATTGGTGGGCATATCTATGCTATGAAAATTATGCATGCTTTACATTTGCAAGCCTTGCGCTTTACATCCCCCAATTTGCAATGTCTTCCTGTTCACTAGTGAAACATGATTGTTGCACCTTTTTGAACTGGTGAACTCCACGTATCTTGATACATTTGTCTGCTATTTTTTCTTCGTGCTTCTGCTAATTGTTGTGTGTTTAATGTGACATTCCACCTTACAGTGTTGTATATTGGTGCTTATGTTGGTAATTAGTTGAGGTGGCTTGAAACCGATATGGATTTGTGGCTACACAAGGTGACTACTGATGTCCGAATTGAACACAATCAACCACAATTCGGCATATCATGGTCGTGTGGGCTCTAAGGGAAGACCGACCATGCCTAAACATTTGCCTTGCATGCCTCCAAGGTGCGGATGGGTGACAATTGAACAAGACAGTCCACAATGCAATTGTCCAATGACGAATGGAGATCAGTGGCTTTTGTTTTGGAAGCTGAATCTCTGAAATGGCTACTTGTGTCATCCAAACAATCGTGGACACGTCAGTCATGCATTGTGAGACCGGGTCCCGTGAGAATACAAGCCTTCGACGATATTGATTGGTGGTTTAAGAAGGCATATTCATTCATGCACAACCCATTTTGCTAGTTTTCATTGTGCGTACATAACGAAAGGAAACGAATGGTGCCAAAAGTAGTGTGTGCTGTGTTTACTTTGCTTGTCATTATTGTTAGCAAAAATACATAGGATGTGACAATGTGGGCAGGCTGGCTGAGGCCATGCC
This sequence comes from Eutreptiella sp. 'Long Island Sound 2002', assembly GCA_964036045.1. Lineage (NCBI taxonomy): Eukaryota > Euglenozoa > Euglenophyceae > Eutreptiales > Eutreptiaceae > Eutreptiella > Eutreptiella sp. 'Long Island Sound 2002'. The sequence continues at coordinate 59,926,989 of OZ038381.1, forward strand.
ACAAACGGACCCCTGCTCTTCACCGACCTGTCGCCTGATGTCAACAAAATCCTACGGGCAGGGTTGCGTGGCGCAAGCTCAGTGAAGCATACTCCTATAGATATTTTGTCGCATTCCTTCTTTCTTGTGCGCATCCCTTCTAGCTACATTTAGGTCACAATTAAGCGAAGATACATTGCTGGATGAACTCTCTGTCCTATGTCTTTGTTCAGGCCAGCTTTGTGTGTTTTGCAAGCGTCAATGGTGACCAAATTAATGGTGAACGAATCCATGATGTTCTGCCCTGCTCTCTGACTTAAAGTGCGGGATGTGTCAATGTGCGCGAGCAGGCTGAGGCCATGCCACAAACGGACACCACGTCTTCACGGACCTGTCGCCTGGTGACAACAAAAAACTGCGGGCAGGGTTGTGTGGCGAAAGCTCATGGAAGCATACCCCAATAGGTTGCTAGATTCCAATTTTCAACACATCTACACACTTGGTTGTTTATTTCGGTAAGGAACGTATGGAATGGATGGAATCAGAAAATGTGGTTTTTAAGCACACCAAAACATTAGACAATATTGACAATTTTGCTTCACTTGATACTCACACTTTCGGGGTTTTACCTGTCAACGGGCAAGCTGGGAGAACCAAAGAGGAAGAGCAAGGTAAAAAACCAATGGTGCTCCAGAAGGGTGCAAAAATCGTCAATCCTATGCTGGCACAAGCATACACCAGATTCACAGGCAAGGATTTACCAGATCTTGAAGGCGCAAATACCCCCGGGTTGAGCAGCTGAAAGTTGGAACCACAGTGTTCCTAGCGTGTGGCACCACACAGAAAAAGCAAACAGATGAGGAAACAATCTTATTGGTATGCCAAGGTCGTCTTGTGCAGCCCACACCCAGAGAACTCAAGGAGCGAGAACCTGAGGAGCGGAAGGTTTTGCTACATGCCGGGATATGTTATTGGTTTCCAGTGTCGACGTGTCTCCTTGACCTTCCAGCTTGTTGCTTCATTTCTCATGGTGTGGAGATTGAGTCAGAACTGGTGGAGGCTGATAATGAGGAGTCCGATGACGAATCATCAGATGCGGACGGGGAGGATGATGATTTTTTTCCCGACTCAACCAACCCAGTGGAGGAGGCGAGTGACAAGGGTCACAGTGCTCCAAAAGCAAGAAAACTCACCAAGAAAAAGGCCTCACAACAGAAAGTCCTTGATACACCAAGAGGCCCCTCCTTTGAAAACCCAGATACACCGGCAGCGGAATTCGCAAACAAGCTTGCGGAGATGGGCTCGGAGAGAAGGTTGCTGGCTTTGGATAGTATTGTTGGATGTACAAAGCAATTCCTCGTGGACACATACGCCGCCCTCGGAATTGGCACCTCCAAGAGCAAAACTATTGCAGAGACCACCAAAGAGCTTCGCAGCAGAGGAAGTGGTGAACTTTCAATCAAGGAGCTGTTTATACCAACATAGGCCATCGGCTCGTCTCAGCCCCTAGTTGAAGTAGTTTGTTCCATGACATAATGTACGTCTTCTTTACCCTCTGTCTCTCTCTGTGTTGCAATGTGGTTTGATGCATGCTTGCTTTGTGCTGAACGTCGGTGTTTCTAAGGTCACAGAGGGCACCTGAAGTCCATTTTCCATGAAGAATCCTGGTTCACACTTCAGATGCGGTACTGTCAGACCCACGTTTTCGATGGAAAAGCGCATGTGGAGGATTCGTTCCAGATATTTAACAAGATCATGGAACGATTGCGGTCGTCTGTCAGGATTCAGTGGGTCTGTGGGCAGGCATCCGGCAAAATTGTCTCTGTACTGTGAAACGTGACATGGTGGCTCTTCTTTGCTTTTGATTTGTCGTTGCATGACCGTGATGGATACAATTTTGTGTCCACAACATCTTGTAGATTCATATTTTGCTGCACATAAAATATCTGTTCAGAGAGCCACTCTGCTGAATGATCAAAGGTGTGAAAAGGAAGAAACAGCGGAGCGCGCCACATGTGCAGCAAAGCTTGAGCAAAGTGGAGAACAGGAGCGTGATGCAGAAGCCGCAGACGAGCAGTAAGAGAGGCAGGTAGTTCCTGTCGGGACTAGGATTGTCCCCGAAGGGGTCTTACCAAGGGGCTTTCACTCACCCACCCACGGAGCTACTTCACATGTCCCCACAAAGGGGCTCCCCCATGTGGGAGAAGGACTCGGCCGCCGCGAGCAGTAACCCATGTCCGACCGTGGTCTCACATACCTCTCCCTTGGGCAGATGATATGTGGGAGTGGGTCCCATCGGACCTCCTCATCAGCCTCCGGATTCCGGGGTCCTGGGGCCAGGGGCCAGGCAAAAAGCGTTGTCCTGCAGGCACCCCCACCTGGGTTTGTTTTCAGTAGGCGTGAGACAAATTGAAGAAGCACGTGCTACAGCATTCGCATGCCGTGACGCGTGCTCACGCCTCCTAACTCGGTGGAGCTTGGGGTTCGAAGTAGTTCGTTGTCGTTGGTTGGTGGGTTGTATAATGGTAGATTTGCGCTGTTCCGTTGTGTCCGTGGGTATGGTCGTCAGCAGGCCGGCGCATAATGGTGTCGCAAATGCACGGGGAGATGTTCCCGTCTCGACCCCTGCATGCCCGGCTGGTTTGGTGTTGGCCATCTTGTGTGTTGTCTGTTTATGCTTGGGTCATTGCTTCTGCAGCGGTTTGGTTGGTGCATGGTTGTGTTAGCCGCCTTATGGTCGGCTTGGGTCTTTTGTGCTGAAGCTCGCGCTGGCGCGTCCTGGGCAGTGGTATAGGGGACGTGTTCTGGGTTGGGCTCCTCGTGCGAAGGCCCCTGTGTGCGCAGCCCGTTTTGGTGAGTCTTTGTTGACCGGGTCTTGTTGTGGCCAGTATGTCCGATGTGGGGTTCGTTTTGCTGCGACCAGGCCGTGCCGGCGCGTCGAGTTGTTTTGCGGTCGTCGTAGCCGCACGCGGTCGACTTGTCTGGGGTTTTGCCGTGGCCTGCCTTGGTCTGGCCGGCTGCGTGTATCTTGTCTTCTGCACCACCCCGTTTTGCGCTGGGTGTGTTCTGCTTTGGCCTGCTCGCGCTCGCCGAGTTTGGGAGTGAGGTTGTCCTGTTGTCGCCAGCGCTATCCATGCTGTTGGGTGTGTTGAGGCGTGGTGGCCGTTGCTGATCGGTTGCCGTTGTCTGGTCGCGTCGGGCCAGGATGATCGGGCCGGCTTCAGGAGCGCGAGTTGTGCGCCACTCATTGGTGCTCCTTCTTGCGCTGCCGGTGCCAGGACCGCCCCCACTTTCGGGCCCGCTGCCATGGTGCGTAACCCCCCTCATCGTGGGGTGTGCGATGGTGGCGTGTGGCCTTCCTCATTCAGGGGCGTGCTCTGTTGGTGTGTGGCCTCCCTGCTGTTGGGGCGTACTGTGGTGGTGCGTGCCCCCCCTCATGGTGGGCTGTGCTGTGTTGATGCTTTGCCCGCCTCTTGGTGGGGCGTGCTGTGGTGGTGTGTGGCCCTCCTCATGGTGGGGCGTGCTGTGTTAGTGCGTGGCCTCACTTATGGTGGGGCGTGCTTTGGTGGTCTGTGGCCCCCCTCATGGTTGGGCGTGCTGTGTTTGTGCGTGGCATCCCTTCTGCTTGGGCGTGTTGTGTTGGTGCTTGACCCCCCTCATGGAGGAATGTGCTGTGTTCGTGCTTGGCCCCCCTCATGCTGGGGCGTGCTGTGTTGCTGCGTGGCCCCCGTCACGGTGTGGCGTGCTGTGGTGGTGCTTGGCCCCCCTCATGGTGGGGCGTACTGCGGTGGTGCTTTGCCCCCCTCATGGTGGGGAGTGCTGTGGTGTTTTGTGGCCCCCCTCATGGTGGGGCGTGCTGTGTTGGTGCGTGACCTCCCTCCTGCTGGGCCCTGTTGTGTTGATGCCTGGCCCCCGTCATGGAGGGGCGTGCTGTGTTGGTGCGTGGCGCCCCTCATGGTGGGGCATGCTGTGTTGGTGCATGGCCCCCTTCATGGTGGGGCATCCTGTGTGTGTGCTTGGCTCCCCTCATGGTGAGGCATGCTGCGATGGTGTGTGGCTCGCGTCATGGAGGGGCATGCTGTGTTGGTGTATGGCTCCCCTCATGGTGGGGCGTGCTGTGTTGGTGCATGGTGCCCCTTATGGTTGGGCGTGCTGCAGTAGTTCTTGGCCCCGCTTATGGATGGGCATGCTGTTGTGGCTGATGGCCCCCCTGATGGTTGGGTGTGCGGTGGTGGCGCGTGGCCCCCCTCATGGTGGACCGTGCTGTGGTGGTGCGGGTGTCTCTGTTTGGTTTTGGTGGCCGTTCTGTTGGTGCTTGGCAGGGTCAGGCGGGCCCGCTTCCCGGGGACTTGTGGTGCGCCCCCCCTTTGTCCTGGCTGGGACGTACGGGCCGGCCCCCCGAGCGCGTGCGCTGTGCCACCCCGTGTTGTTGTTTTGCGAGTGTTGTCACTGTGTCGCTCGCTTTGCTTTTTTCGCACCTTGCTTTCCTGTGTCTGCGTAGCTGCTTGTGGTTGCTTCCGCCCTCTTTTGCCCCCCCCTCGTCGAGTTGTGCTTCACGTGTGTCGTCGTAGTGCCGCGGTTCTGCCCCCCTCCTCTCCTTGCTTGCTGGCTGCTGCTGATGGCCGCATGCGGGGGGTAACCGCCGCCAGCCGTGCCCCCACCCTCCGGCTGTTCTGGGTCTCGTGGGTGCCTTCGCCCTGCTGCTCCTTTTTGCGTACGCGCGCTCTGCTTTGCCCTTGCTGCGCGCCCTTTGGCTGTTCCCTGGCGGTTCCGGCTTCCTGCTGCCCTCGCTGCTTGCTTTCCCTTTTGTGCTCTCTGCTTGTTTGTTGCTGCGCTCTCTTTGGTTTGTTGGCGGTCGTTGCTGCTGGCTGTTACGCCCTCCCCTCTCTCCTCCCCGGGTTAGTTTTTCGGAGTTGCCGCTGCCCTGCCCCTTGTTGTCCCTTGTGCTCGCTCTGCCTTCCTGCTGCTGCCCGTCTGTCTGCCGTGTGTGTCCGTCTGGTGCTGCCCTCCCCCCTCCCCCTCCCCCGGCCACGTACCTGCTTCTGTTTCTTGGGTGTCGTCCCCTGTGTTGCTTGGTGCTGCGTGCTGTTTTGTGCGGTCCGTGGTGCGGTGTACCACGGCGTGTTGTGCCAAGTCGTTTTTTGCTTCGTGTGTGGTGTGGTGCCGACCAGTGCTGTTTTGGCCTGCCGTGTGCTGGGTGCTGTCTTTCCGTGCTGTGTGGCACCGCGTTGTGTGGCGTGGTGCCCTATGCCTTGCTGTGCCGTGCTGCTGTGTTTTCTGCTGTGCCTTTGGGCATGGTGTCTTGTTGCGCTGTGGCGTGCTGTTCCCGTTGTGTCTTGCTGTTCTGTCCGGGTCTGCTTTTCTGTGTGCTGCGCCGCGTTGCGTCTTGTTATTCCATGTGGTCCAGTGGTGTTGTGCACTGTGTTGTCTGCGTCTTGCTGTTCTGCTTTTTCTCCGGCTTTTTGGTGTTGCTTCTTGCTGTGCCGTACCCTCGGGTGTTGTGTGCTTTGCTGCGTGCTGTGCTACTCTGTGCTGTGCTGTGCTGTGCTGCTGTGTGTTGTGCTGTGCCTTGGGGTGTGGTGTGTTGGTGCGCTTTGCTGTGGTGTTCGCGTTGTGTCTTGCTGTTTTGTCTGCTTTTGCGTTTCTGTGTGCTGTGCCGAGTCTCTTGGCCATGTGCTGTGCCGCGTTGCGTCTTGTTGTCCTGCGCAGTGCAGTGACGTAGTTCACTGTATTGTCTGTGTGGTGCTGTGCTGCTTTGTCTTGCGCTTTTGGGTGCTGCTTCGTGCTGTGCCATGCTGTGCTGTGCTGCTGTGTGTTATGCTCTGCCTCCGGGTGTGGTGTCTGGATGCGCTGTGCTGTGCTGTTCGCGTTGTGGTTTGCGGTTTTGTCTGGGTGTGTGTTTCTGTGTGCTGTGCTGTGTCTTTTGGTGCTGTGCTGCGCTGCGCTGCATTGCGTCGTGTTGTTCTGTGCGGCACAGTGCTGTTGTGCTCTGTGCTGTTTGCGTGGCGCTGTGCTGCTTTTTCTCGCGCTTTTTGGTGCTGTTCCGTGCTGTGCCTTGCTCTCGGCTGTTTTTCCATGCTGTGGGGTGTGTGCCATTTGGCACGGCGCTTAGCTGTGTTGCCCTGTGCTGCGTGCGCTGTGGTGTGTCTGCTTTGCCATTGTGTTGTTGTGTGTGCTGTTCTTTTTTCCTGCTGTCGGTTGTGTAGCTGGTGCCCTGTGGTGTTGCACTGTGTGCGCTGGTACCTCCGTGCATTTTCAAGAGCAGAAAAAACCCTTTCCAGCTAACATGTGCTGTGTCCCGTGGGGTCGTGCTGTGTGCAAACTGTCCTCCCAGCATGCAACAAACCCACAAACTGAAACATCCAGCCTGCTTTAGTAATTTAGTTCCTGCACTTAGGCTGGCGTGTACCCTGGGTCTTGTTCTTGAGCTTCTCCGCTGTGTCATTCAGATCTTTGAGTCCGTGCATGTGCAGCAAAAGGGGGGGCAAACGCGAAGGGGCCGGGGCAGAAGCGGGAGGAGAGGGTACATGGAAAATGAAAAAGGGCGAAAGGTAGTGAGTGCAGGGGCGTAACATGTTGGAAACATTTTTCGCGTTTAACGCGCTGCCCGCGACATCATTTTCCTTAACTCTCTCGCACACAGAGCAACGAGGGGCACGTTGTTATGTTCGTACGTTTCTTACGGCGCTTACGGTGTCTTAGGCTTACCTATTTAAGCCCAAAAAAGTTTCCGTCGTGTTTAACGCGTGTCGCCGCGCACTTTTTGCCCTAACCTTTTCTTATACTAAATGGCGTTAACTTCAGCTATTCAGAAACATTTTCAAACGTTGTGTGCTGGAGTAGAAGGTGTAGAACGCACTTTCGATGAAAAAGCGCTTGCGGGGGACTCGTTCCAGATAGTTAACAAGATCATGGACCGATTGCGGTCATCTGTCACGGTCCAGTTGGTGCGTGGGCAGGCATCCAGCAAAGTTGTCTCTGTACTGTGACACGTGACCTGCTGGTACTTCCTTGCGCTTGATTTGTCCTTACATGACCGTGATGGATGCAATTTTGTGTCAACAACATCTTGTTGATTCATCTTTTGCTGCGCATGAAATATCTGTGCAGGATGCCACTCTGCTGGAGGATCAAAGATGTGACAAGGAAGAAACAGCAGAGCGTGCCTCATCTGCAGCACAGTTTGAGCAAAGTGGAGAACAGGAGCTTGATACGAAAGCCGCAGGCCACCAGAGAACAGGTGATCTGACCGCCGCGGAGAAGGCACAAGTGGAGAGCAAAAAGGAGAAGGCAGCGCAAAAGGTTGGCCCAATCCTGTATAGGTCCTGTTTTTGTCGGTGAGCACCTCTCCTCCGTGATGCATTCACCTGCAAAAAATGCTCGTTCCCGGCATAAAAATCCTACAACTGTGTAAATTGTACTCCAAATGTGCACAGGAGCTTGATGCAAAGGATGCAGAAGAGCATAGAGGGCGTGAGCAAAGCGCCGCAGAGGCAGCAGAGCTCGAGAGAGAAAAGAACAGGACAGACGAGAAGGTGGGTGCAATCCTGTTTAGTTCTGTCTCCCTGATTGGGAAATGCTCCTCCTTGTGCATTTCGTAAGTTTTAGTATATTCAGCCGTAAAAGCGGTCCCTGCCGCACTAGAAAACCTACAACTGTGTAAATCTCTCTTCAAATGTGCACAGGAGCATGATTCAAAGGGCACGGCAGAGCACAGCAGGCATGAGCAAAGCGCCGCAGAGGCCGCAGAGCTGGACAGCAAAAAGAAGAGGACAGGGGAGAAGGTTGGTACAATCCTGTGTCATTCGGCCTCCTTGAGTGAGCAATTCTCCTCCGTGCGCATTCTGTGAATTCTGATGTATGCAGCTTCAAAAAGCGCTCGTTCCTGCAGTAGAAATTCTACAATTGTGTAAATCTTTCTTTAAATGTGCATCAGAGACGTGAGCAAACCGCCGCAGAGGAGGTTGAACGGGACGGAGACAAGAGGCGTGATGAAGATTTGGTTGAACACACCAGTCGCAAACCAAAAGCAGCAGACAAGGCAGATGTGCAGACGACCGATCAACTAGTGAGGCAGGTCTGCCTCCTGACCCGAAGGTGCTGCAGGGAGGGTTCGACACTGTGACTGGAATCCAGCAAAATGTGATGTGTACAAAGTGCAATGTCATGGGTTCAGCGACATTCAACAGTCTTGTCAGGGATGCACACTAACTTCTCCAGCCATGCCCCACTGGCTGGTGAAGTATTCTCAGCTTTCCGATTCCATTGGACCTCGCGCATCTCAGTTTTAATCATGCTCTCGCTTTGAATTGCCCAAAATGGGCTCATGGACACTCTTGACGATTCCAGCATTGACGAGTTGTCAGATGATGATTACGAGTTGCCTGGGCTGTTCTCCGATTCGGACGCTGATCCTGCGCATGATGATAGCAATTTTGCTGATGACGCTGATGCATCGGGGATATGTGGCTCATGGTGGGTTATCCCCGAAGACTGCCAGAGATAGTCCTTCAAAACTGAGGAAACATGCAAAGCCTCTGGGTCTGAAGCCGCTGGTATCCAAACAAAGCGAGGAGCCAAAGCACAACTGCAGAAAAAATCCTGAGGAACCCCAAGTATGTGCCCGGCCCGCCGACTTGGAAACCGCGAAAGCTAGGCTTCTAGCTAAGTTATAGTCCAGAGACACTTCGGCTGATTTCAAAGCTGCGCGAAAGAACTGTGGTGGCCTGTGCAAGAACGCTGTCATCAACTTGCAGAAACGCCTCACCAAAGACATTGATCGGGTTGTCACTTCCCGTGGGGCATTTTTCAATTTCAATCAGGCAATACCAGTTTTTCGACTTCTTGCTCGACGAGACGACGTCCTCCACAAGGCAGCAGCTCGGGGTATTCCCACTTTGGGAATTTCTTTCGACACATTCAATATGTACAAACGCCAAATGGCACAACTCATCAGTGTGTTCCTTCCAGAAGCAAAATCACCGCACCAGTTGGGATTGCAATGTCCACTCACCCGCTACTTAGAGTCGGACCAGAGTACTGCAACAGCCATGCACTTCTGTCGCATGGACCTTGTCGCCGCCCTAAAAAGTGCCACTCTAACAGGGTGGGGGGGGGGGGGTGTCGCATGCGGTTGATGTGGTCCCCTGATTGGGCTGCACTGACCAGAACTCTGAATTGTGCTGGCCCCACATGCCAGCAGTGCTGTGCAGAATGTTATGCGAACAAAAATGAGTTCAGGAATCCCGGGCATGCTTCAGCGCAGCTGAGATCCCTGGACTCCTATGACACGCATTGCAGCGACTTTGTCGCCTTGTTCATGAGCAAAGGGGACATCGTGTATGATGTTCTACCTTCTGCAGCCTTGGTTCTCGCACATGGCATATTACATGTTGTCCGCTTCTGGGTCTCAGAGCATTGTGTAGATCGCCTGCCTAGTCTGGACAGAATCTCTGAGGATCACCTGAGCATGCACCCATACTTTGCACCGCTGACACGAAACATCCAACGGTCAGATTGGATTACGTCAAACTTGCATATGACAGAATTTCTTGACGATGGAGCAATTTTGTTGAAACTGAAAAATGTCCTCCCGCGAAATAAGGATGGGCCGAAATCCCGCACGCCACTGCCCGATGATGGTGCAGTGCTGGCAGATCCCCTGCAGGAATATTTGTCATTATGACAACCCTTCTGCGCCAGCTTTTGTGCTGGCATCCAGAGACAGTGAAAGACTGAGATAGGATGTGCAAGACGGCCTATGCCCTGTACAATGCTCTGGGCTTTGAACCCAGACAATTCAGTGTTGCACTACACTATTTTGTTACACATTGTACGCAGAGGGTAGTCCACCATGGGAGCCTGATCGGGATGTTCTCAGAGGGCGGAGAACATGTCCATCAGCCCCATGGTGAGATTGTCCAAAAGCCGCTGTCCTGCCCACGCTACAAGTGCCCTATTGCACTTATAGGGTGTATGCAGGATGCATCCCTTAGGCTTGCCCTGTGGCGCCAGCGCTGGCTCACTCCTTACACAAACTTTGAAATCAAGTTCGGTAGAGGCATTTGTTTTTACTTGAGTTGAAGCAATTCTTGTCATGCGTATCTGCCAGCCTCACCCCTGATACTCACTAAGACTCCTCCCTGATGGTTGTCACTGACCCCCCCCCTGTTAGGGTTGTCTTGTCAGCCCCCCCCCCCCTAAAAAGGTTCCGGGACCAACTTCGACCAATTCTTACCTCCGCAACCCCTTCTTTTGGTGAGTCCTCTCCCTGACTGTGTTCCATGCACATCTGCAAATGCATCCCTGAAGAGACCATCAGAAGAATCGTCACGATGCAGGAGGAAATACGGGATCATGAGTCCTGAGGTCGCTCGCAGGCTGCAGGGCCGCAGGTGTTGAGTGTCCTGACCTGATGATGCATGTCCTCCATGCCTGGGAGGACGTGCATGATTTGGAAGAGGGGGGGGGGGCAGTGGTGGAAGCACAGCTCATTCTGCTACACCACCAGCCTGTTTTGCTTTGATTTGAACAACTATCAGGGGTAGTTGCCGTAGGTTTTCTCCCACTTGGCATTCTCGAAGCCGAGCCGACCATTTATCCTATATGTTTAGACAGGCGTTGAGCATACGTGCAGGCAGTCAGGGTGCTTGGTACAGTGTTTTGTTCCCCAACACTGCTGCTGTCCCTGCCGCTAAGCTCATCTTCTCTGAGAGCTTGAGTGCTATTGTTCCTCCGGCAGCAGACTGAGGAGCTGTACGCACGTGCAGTGACATGGGTGCATTTCAACATCTCTCTGGGCCCGAAATGCGCGGAGCTAGGGCAGGGCGTTGCACTGGCGGGCAGAACGGGTGAGCGAGGTTGTGAAATCATGCTGCAGAGTGATGTCCTGAGGGCTCCAGCTGTGAAGGGCCTGATGGGGGTGTCAAACGAAGGTGTATTGGTTCGTCAAGGTGAGTGGGGTGTCTCAATCAGTTTTCCAGCAGATCTCATAGTGCTGGCGATGGTTTCAGGTACAAGATACACGTGGGACCCGTTGGGGAGTGCACCGATGGGCCAGAAAATGGGGTCTTTTGAATACGTGATGAGGTTGGGGTGAGTAGTGGGCGTGGGGAGGGTATTCCCCTGGTGTTGAGGGTTTGCCTCATCGGTTTGCATGTCCTGTGTGTGTTTTGTAGGAGTAGGTATAAAGGCATCTCGAAGTACCTTCTTCGGTGTATCTCCGGCAAGATCACCCAATTTCTTTATCACCCATGGGGTCATCCAAGATTTGGGAATCTGCACGTGAGAGTGGAGCGGGCGGCTGGGCATCGGGCACTTTGTCACGCGAATCCAGATTACTATCATCGGTACCTATGCAGTCCGTTCTCCTCTTTTTTTTCTCTTCAGCATCTACAATGCCCTTTTCCTCTTCGCGTGGCGAGGAAGGCTCGCGTTCACCGTCTCTTTTTTTTCCATCTTTGTCTCGTGAGCGAGTCGCTAAAGGCATGGGGCGGACAAAAGTGTCACTATGCATGGATAATGCAAGAGAGGGCGGCTCACTCGAAGCGGCGGCTGACGGCCCGGTATAATTTTTTTTGTCCTCAAGCTGGGTAAGAAGCTTGCCTAGATGCGGGTTGCTCTTATGCTTAGGAGGCTTGTGGGTTGAGGATACGGCTTTGGATGAGCCGGATTTTTTTTCTCGTCCTTCTCTTTTTTTTCCCGCTTCGGGAGCTGAATTGGGACGTGGAGGAGCCACGGGCAGGGCCATGGAAAGGGGATTGGCGGCTTGACCGCGGTGTGAGGGGACTCCAGGCTCAGACATCAGTAATGCAGAAAATAGATCAAGGAGAACGGCGTAACGGACAGAACGGCAGAAGAAAGATCAGCTGCGGATCGCAGACAAATTCAAGGAGAATAATGTTCTGTGGTCCTGGGTCCTGAAAAATGTCGTCAAAAGGCGAACGCGCGTACGTTCGGTTTCCGGAGGCACTTGACCTCAATAAAGACACCCAAGCGGGCAAACTCCCCGTCAAAGGCCAATCAACTCTTTCTGAAATTGATATTCTATGCCCGACGCCCCTTACCTACCACGATACCACACCACTGCCCCCAAAAAATCTTTTAGCCTCGCTCAACCCCACACCTCATAACCTTAGATTACGGAGACAACCTACCCTATCATGGGTTCCTTCGCTCATTTTCCTTGGCCGACCTCCCCACCCTTGAGTGGAATAAACTTCCGGCACTTGCTATCTTCATCCTCTTGCCCTCCTTTGCACCCTTCGAGGATGAGCCCCCCTTTTTGTCCCACAAAACAATCGCTAAACAGCTCATCTCCCTACTCCGTTACTCAAAGAAAAACAATAAAGTGACAACAATATGGCTCGCATACTGTTCCCGCTCTAATGTTGCTGAGTGCGAATTCGCGTCCATTTTGGACCGCCGCATCGATATAATACCGGCACTATCTTTTTTGTATGTTACCGTTGTATGTTCCATTGTACACTTGGCTTACCGCCACCTGGAAATCGCTGAGCATTCAAGTCCACTCGACCATCCTCTCATTCTGATGCACCCTCATCCATTCCTTTGCAGAAGCAACATGTGCCTCGCACCATTGAGTTTTACCCGAAGTGTATGCCGGATGTAGTCCCGGGCCTTGATCTCTATGTTCCTACCCCCTCTCTCTTCGAACTCCGCATCGACATCCCCTCCAGTGTCACACTTGAAGTAGAGGGAAATGAAGTCGTTTGGGATATCACGGGCACTCTCCCTCTCATGCTCCTCCTCAACGGCCTCTCCGCGGACGACACGTCTACTGTGCTCAAAGACATAGTAGCGCCAAGAATTACAAAGAAATTTTCCGCCCGTAGTCGTCAACGCGTCGCCAGAAGGTTACAAAATTTTCGATTCTAATGCGCCCATCCATATCCTCTCCTGATTTAATGACGAGCAAGAAACTCTTGCAGAAATGGACGTCTCCCTGGGCCTACTCCACAACTCGGTGAAACAAAACTCCATAGTGATTTCACACCAGCCGCGCTTTGTCAAAAACGCACCAAAAAAGAGGAAAATGCCCTCAAACGAGGTCCGAGATGCGGTCCAAATGAACTCCACCTTGCGGAAAAAGTTTACATTCCTTGTACTGCTTAACAAGTACGATGTACTTGGGATGGTGCATGACCCTATGCTCATCCAACCAGCAGTACAAGAAATTGAAGACTTGGGGGACATGATTGTTGTATCGGCCAGCACACAGCAGCGCATGATCGCACGCGACATCACCCGTAATGTATCGCCACCCCATGTACTTATCTGCTTCCCGCCTACCCTTGCCATCCCCGATGTCCTTCGTTCCGCGGCTACGTTTGGACCTGTAGAGACGCACCAGTTGTTTCAACAATCGGGGATGTTAATTGTTAAGTATCAGTCTTTTCAATCTGCCACAGCCTCGTACGGTGCATCGTTCCCTGGATCAATCTATTTTACATCCGGCACCCCGGATACGGACAGCGTTCTCGCAATCGAGCAACGTCTGCAATGTCTACGTTTGACATCCCTGCCCACCCCGATCCTCGATGAAGCAAATCTCGCTGCAGCCGCCAACCTGTCAGACATGTCACCACTTCACTTACCTGACATTACCTCTGCACAACCCGTGTCACCGGTACCGTCGGCAGTTCCCGCCGCTTCTGCCCCTGTTTCTCCTGGTGGTAGTGACCCGGCCTCGCCGACCCTCACGGTAGGAGGCAGCACGACCCCCTTTCCCCAGTGAACCCCCACTGCATGTTCCGCGCTCGACAGGTGCTGAGCCACATGCTCCGGTCCAAGGAGTTGATCACCCTGTACGGACACGCTTGCCGGTCCCGGTCCCCCTACTCCTGCACGCATCGCATACGCGGGTACACAGCTTTGCTGCACTTCGTGACGTACTGATGCGATCATGCCCGGGGTTTTGCCTTCCCGGCGCTGTTGCACTTGCGGTCACGTTTCGTATTTTCACCTAACTAGAACGTATATTGGCCTCCACTTTGCCCTTGTGGTGAGGCACGCACTCAGGCAAACTGTCCCACCATCCGCCTCGTCGCGCGTGCACACATCAATGATCACCATGGCCAGAGTGCCCGAGCATCGGAATGCCCGCTGGGATTTCGCACATGCCGCCGGAGTCCTCATGTACCTGCGACCCGTGTACCTACTTGCGTCCAAGATCCAAACAGCTTCGGCTGTTACATGCCTTGTGTACGCCTGTATACTCGCACGCGCGCTTGCACACACCTCCCACACCCCAGCCGCACAATCAGGTTTCCCTGACTCACCGGAACGCAACATCTCCCACAGCTGTGACGCTGCCGATGAGTCGTCGCTGGAGAGATGTGATCCTGCCCCCAGCTGCATTATGATACCTTCTGTACCCCACACACAGCTGGACACAAGCCCCACCCCAACCTCGATAAAGCGTGGTACCGTCACCTGACCTGCCGACTCTTGTGACACCCTACCCCCCGTACCTGAGATCCGGCCCGCCGTGCCCGGACCCGCTACGTCTCAGGCGTCCAGCAGAGAGAATCACAGCGATCAGACGACCCAGAGCTCTGCCGATTTGGCGATGCCTGGTGTGTCACCGCCCACACGCACACTCACCTACGACACACTCTCCTTTGCCTCTTTAAATGTCGGGGGTGTTGAGATCACCCCGAACCGGCTGTGCCACATCCTCACCGGATTCTCACCCCTCCCCCACACCCTGTCCCTCCAGGAGTTCCGCCCCAGCGCCCTCTCACACATCACAGACCACTGTAGGGGTGGCAGATTTTGGGGGTACCACCTGGTCAGTAGCTCGCCCTCTTCCAAGGACGGGGTTGCGTTGCTAGTCCATACTTCCATTGCACCCACGTGTCGCAAGCCCACTGTACACATACCCGGCAAGCTCATCTCTGTACAGTTGTCCCTACACCACTCCCCCTTATCCCCACATGTCCGCGTCGCCTCGTTTTACAGCCCGCATACGATAGGTGACAAACATGCTGTAGAGCCAGTTCTTGACACTCTCCTTAAAGACAACCGCATCCTGCTAGGGGATTATAATGGCGTCACCCAGTCCAGTCACACGACTGCCCTACGCCCCAATCTGTGGCCCTGGCTTATAGCCAAAGAACGGTCCCGAGCCCTCTCTGATTTACTGGCGCCGCATTGCCACAGCGCGCCGAACACCCCAGTGCGACGTTACGGAGGCACCAAAAGTTATATTGATAGGGGTTACGGGACACGTACCTTTTGCGCCCTATTCCAGTCCACTGCTGCCTCTGTGCTCGACTTTTCCTCCGTAAATGGGGCCCAGGATCATGATGCCATTGTAATACACACAGTCCGGTGTTCGACTCCCAATGTGCCCCCCCCACGGTGTGCCCAGTGGAACCGCCGGGATGTGCAGCGTTTTCAGAGACATATAGAACAACTTACTGCTAGCCTACCCGTACCTGACATGTATTCTGAGGTAGAGGCCACCTACGCAACGCTATGCGCCCACATGCTCACAGCAATGAAAACCGTCAATGAGGCCAAGCCTGATGCCCCGCGGTCCAGTTGTGATATCACCGACTGGACGTCCGTCGTACGCCAGCTTGCCAAGCAGGCCAAACGGCGCTCCAAAATTTTCTACCGGCGAGTCAAGAATACTCTGCTCAAACTACACTACCGGTACCCTCACGTAAGATACAACGCATATTACAACGTAACAACCCATGGTCTACAGAGGCCGGCCAGCATATACCCCAGTACCTGCAATTTGACAACCCGCCACCACCCACGTATGATGCTCTGCGTACACTCGCGCGAGCCGCCGGGAAAAAGTCCCAGGGGCCAGACGGCATACCCCCGTACCTTTTCGGATTTACCCGAATAGGTGAGGAGGAAAGAAGAGATGGCGAAGCAATAGCACTACACAAGACACATATATGGGCCAACTCCTTAAAACCGGTTTGTTTTCTCTGTTTTCTGCCCTTTTGGTGCCCTTTGCTACCTTTCATTGAAACGGGCACCCTCAAAATATACACAAAAATGGTATTATACATGAAAAATGAAGTTTGTGACCTCAAATACCCCCTCCATGGGGTTTGAACCCACACTCTACCAACCTTAGAGTTGTGTTTTTCCTCTAAGCTACGACCTGTCGTCGACGATCTCAGAGAAAACCGTAGTATAATAAAATTTGGAAAATCAGTACTCCTTACATGCTCCAACCACTATTAACCTCCCATGCTCTTAAAACCGTGGCAACCGACGACCCAAGTGTCAACTGCTTTTCACGGTGAGCGAAGAACTTAAGGGAGGGACAGGGTGGGCATATATGTGTCTTGTGTAGTGCTATTGCTTCGCCATCTCTTCTTTCCTCCTCACCTATTCGGGTAAATCCGAGCTGGCTCAGCTAGCACTACACAATCCCCATATATGGGCAACAGAGCGGAAGACTGAGCTCCCGTGAACTGAACCTACAAGAAATAATTAATCGCCAGGCGCGAATCGCGCGCCGCTTCTCCAGTCGCCAGATCAGGAGGGACCAGAACTTGCGCGATGCGCAACAGAGCTCTGGTCCTGTCGTAAAACTTTCTGAATGTATCGTAACAGGACCAATCACCCAATGCCGCTACCACATGCGGATTCACGCCAAGATAGATTAGTGCAGTTGCTGCTGCTCCTCGTGTAGAATGCGCGGAAAACGAATCCGTCTCCAGTTCCCCCAATTCCAGTAGGTGTTTCCTTAACCAGCGAGTAGTGAGACCGTTGATGGTATCAGATGATAAAGGCTTCCGTGGCTTTCGTAGGGACACAAAAATCTCAGAACCCTCGTAATCACCAGTAGCCTCCAAATAACGCGCTAAGCAGCGCTGCGGATCAATTGACGGTGGCGTAACATTGTGAATAGGATAACGTGCATAGTATCTCCTCCCTTTGCGCTTAGCAGAAATGAACCAAGGCTGAGCAGCGCGTTGGATATCCCTACGTGATCGCGCCAGATCAACGCCTCAGAACAAGGCAAAGAATCTCAAGGACAAAATGGCTTGCAAGCGCAGCTGAGCTTCCGTCTCCACAGGTTGCTGATGCATGACTTGTCTAAGACGCCGTACATCATAGAAACGATGATAATGAGGAACACTGACGAACCAGTCACGTTTCAAGTTGCGTAGCATACCCTCGAAACGTAGTTGCGAAAAGCACGGGAATAAACACACTGCTGAATACGCCATACGCCCAGCACTCAAAGAATGCGTGCGTGAAAACTTTAAAAGTTGCACCGCCACCGTCATCAGTGGGATTTGACCAGAGCGCTCCACCTTTAACAGTGGAGCAAGCGCCGCGTCTTGTAACAAGAACGTACCAAACATGTGCCACGCAGAATTGTAACGTTTCAAGGTGTCCTTCCCGATTTTATTGATGATAAGCGTCGCCTCTTCGTTGGTAGCTCCTCGCAATTGATAGTATTCACGCAAACATACGCCAAGGTCAACACGAAACGTGGTTGTGTCTCCGTGCCGTCTGGCATTTGCAAACGGAACTCCGACGTGTTCACTGCGAACTTCACGTGTTTCATCAATAGGTTCCACCAAACCTCGCGCGGCCTGTACGGCAGAGCCATGAGAACCTTCACCCCTGGTGACTCCAACACTTTGTTGACCAACTGAGGTATGTGCTTGAACGGCGGGAAGACCCACCCCGGTGAAACTAAAGTTAGATTCTGGGAGAAGACATCGATGGCGTAAGCCCCCGGCTGAGGACACGGACTGACGAACTTGCTGCACACCGCATTGGAACTCCTTGACATCCAATCGATTTCCGGCTGAATCCAACTTTTGAACTCCTCCAGGATCCAAGTCAACACATCCGACGGGAAGGTAGCCTCCGACGGTGTCCAACGAAGCCGAGACCAAATGTCCGCCGGATTCACCGAGGTGTGCAAGTAAAACGGTTGAATCTCGATGCGATTGGCTTGTGTAAAATTCCACAGTTGGAGAATCAATGCGTTGGACCGCGGCTTGCGACCTCCCCACTTGCGGAGATACCAGTAAAGGACCATTGAGTCGGTGAAAAATCGCAGCGTGGTGTCCCTCAGCGCATACGCTTGAATCGTCAGTAGGGCTCCCCTGAACTCTTTGACGTTTATGTGTTCCTCTCGATTCAGGAACCAACCGAACGCTGCTTGGGCATTCCCTTGAAGGACTCCGCCCCACGCCAGATCTGACGCGTCCGAGTACATGTCCCTGACGTGACCCATGGAAACTACGAAGGTGCGTCCCTTCCACTGGTGTAACTCGTCCGCCAGATCCATCAACTGACGTGACACGCGCTCCGGGAGCGCCACGTCTGCCTCCCAGCCAGCCTGGACTGCCACCGCCACGTGCACCGCCAGGGCGTCGCTGAGGAGTCGGATATGGGGCATGGCGAACAACAAGGAACGGATTCTTCCAAGAACGGAGGCGCATCGCCTCACTGATGGTGTGTGACTGTGTGCCAGTCTGTTCACGTCCCGAAAAATTGCTTGTAGGCGCTTTGGAGGTACCGCGACGAATCCTTCCCTGAAGTTTAGCATAAAACCAAGCATTATAATTTCTTGAGACGGCTCCAAACATGATTTTGGGACATTGACCAATATACCCAACCGATGCAAAAGTTGTACCAAAAAACGTGTGTGTTCCAGACATTCACGGTAAGTATTGCCAATGATGAGCCAATCGTCCAAGTAGACCCAAACGAGTGCTCCGCGTTCGCGCACGGCATTTAAAATTGGTTGCATGAGGCGTTGCCATTCCCGTGGTGCACCGTTTAATCCAAATGGCAAAACGCACCACCTGTAAAATTCACCGTCGACGTAGACCCCCAAATAAGGTCGATCCCGCGGATGGATACCCATGTGAAAATAAGCACTTTTCAAGTCAATTTTGCAAGCATACTGACCGGGTCTCAAGAACGGTAAAATGCCCCACAGAGTGACCAAACGAAAATACGTGGTCTGTACAAACTGGTTCACGTTCTTCAAATTGGTGATAGGTCGACGGCCTCCCTCAGGATGTGCCTCGTCTGACGCTTTGTCCACTGCGAACATACTTGCACAACACTTAATGTCTTTTCGCTCGACGCGTTCCATGCAACCCTGTTGCACTGCATCCAACACGTGTTTTACCAATTCAGGGTCGGTTACCTCTGCGTGGGAAGAACGAGGACGGAAGTCGTCGGTTGGCCGATCCGGATCAAAACCGTCAACCCAATCAAGCTGCAGCCCATTGCGAATCACTGACGCCGCGTATGTGTCCTTCAACGCTTCCCATTCATGCAATTGTGCACGACAGCGCAAATAGAGT
Source organism: Eutreptiella sp. 'Long Island Sound 2002' (assembly GCA_964036045.1). NCBI lineage: Eukaryota > Euglenozoa > Euglenophyceae > Eutreptiales > Eutreptiaceae > Eutreptiella > Eutreptiella sp. 'Long Island Sound 2002'. The sequence goes on from OZ038381.1 coordinate 59,946,305, forward strand.
GGCATGTGGGGATGGATCGGCGGTGGCACGCACACGTCTGGCGCCAATAAATCCTCTACAGTCAAGCTACTGCTGTGGTCGTTCATCTAACTTGTCGTTACGTGGCACAAATCTTTGGGTGAAACCCTTACCTTTGCCTTTGCCTCCTTTGCCAGATCTCCGTGGATCAAAACGACCTCGTGTTGAAAACGAACGGAAAGAACTACGATGCGAGTAAGGGGAGAAACGCGTGCCTCTCAGGTCTTTTTGTAATTTGTTGCGCGACTGAAGTAGTGACATGTCATCCTTCGAGAGTAACTCTGGTGCAATCGCAGGTTGTTCAAACCGTTTATCTACTGCCACTCGCCGGGAGCTTTGGATGCTGTAGTCCAACGCACCCAACATTGCAAACAAATGTTCACATAGTACCAATGAAACAGGTGCTTCCGGAGCTACCGTTGTGTCATCTTCGCGTGCTAAGACTACTCCCAGGACTCGCATGGCGTCTTTTACCTGTTGTTCCCAACGACGCTTCTCTGCGTCCGCTGGATGTTTGTGCGTTGGCGCGTTATTAACAGCTGCCCTATGGAACTCGTCGAACACTGAAAGGTGCTTCAACATCTTTTTTCTGCGAAACTCGTCTTGCAAAACCTTTCGCTCTTCCAGGAGTGCAGACAAGCGTGAAGGAAGCGACAGAACCTCATCGCGCCACACGAACGTGGACTCCTTGTCCGACGCGGGGCCAGCGTGGTCCTTGGGACCGCTCAAAGTTTCGCATGCCAAGAAGACGTCTTCGCGATGCGACGACGTTCCTGTTCTGCCAATGTCGTCGCCCTTTAAGGTGAGTAAGGCATCACGAACCAAGGCCATCGTGTCTTTGACAGTGGCCAGTGTTTTCTTTCCTGTAAGTTTGGAATACAGTGACGCTGCCTGCCAAGGACTGAGACCACTCATTGCGCCTTCCTTTGCCAACTGTGCTGCATGTTCCAACCACTCAGAACTCAGGTTCCACGCCGAATCCGGCAATTTCAGCACGAACTCGTGAAAATCCAGTGTCTCATTTCCTTCTGTCATTTTGTTAAAATCTATATCCTTAAAACATTTTGGATTGCATCAGAAATCAAAGCTCTGGGTACAGCAAATCACTAGTTGAACAACTCAGTGAGCGCGTGACCGGTTTTAAGAGCATGGGAGGTTAATAGTGGTTGGAGCATGTAAGGAGTACTGATTTTCCAAATTTTATTATACTACGGTTTTCTCTGAGATCGTCGACGACAGGTCGTAGCTTAGAGGAAAGACACAACTCTAAGGTTGGTAGAGTGTGGGTTCAAACCCCATGGAGGGGGTATTTGAGGTCAAAAATTTCATTTTTCATGTATAATACCATTTTTGTGTATATTTTGAGGGTGCCCGTTTCAATGAAAGGTAGCAAAGGGCACCAAAAGAGCAGAAAACAGAGAAAACAAACCGGTTTTAAGGAGTTGGCCCATATATGGGGATTGTGTAGTGCTAGCTGAGCCAGCTGTCCATACTCCCTGCTACCACATTCGCCACTGTGCATGCTTGTGTCTCCCTGTGTTACCAAACAGGTGATATACCCCTCCCATGGCTCAGGTCTGAAAGCCTCTGCCTGGACAAAGGCAAAGGGTCGTCGCAGGACCCAGATAGGTGGCGACTCATCGCAATGAGCAACTCCATTTACCGCCTGCTCATGCGGTGGGTATACTGTACACTGTACCCGCTCCTGTCCCCACTACTGCACCCTAGGCAGTTTGGCAGCTGCCAAGGTACCTCCCCAGCCCACGCCACGCACACATTTCTGCATGACATTGATCACTTGGACAACGTCGAAGCCATACTGGCCTTTGATGTCTACCACGCATTCGACAGCCCCCCTAAGGCACTCATCAGGTTGGCCCTTCAGAGGTTTGGGACGCCGCTCCGGTTGCTGCGCTTGATTTCCCTGGCGCTGGAGTACGGTGCAACCTACAACCGAGGGTGCCCAGAGTCAGTCTGCAGGACCACACACGGTGTCAAACAGGGCTGCCCTTTATCGTGTTTCCTTTTTGTCATTGTCTTTGAAATCCCCTTGCGATACCTACATGTCCGCGGCATCCCCTCTTCCGCTTACGTTGATGATATCAGCTCCCCTGCATTGCGTGGACGCAGTCAGCACGTGTCCACCACTGTACGGGAAGCCCTGGCACTTATTGGCTGTCACCACAACATCCCCGCCCCACCCGCCTTGCCCAAATATCATTATCCCTCGTCGCCCGTACAGGCATCAACCGGCTCCCCGTGGATGAGTCAACCGTGTGCTGACCTTCCGCCGTGGGCAGATACCCAGGTATACCGCTTCACCGCAGCCAAGCATTTGATGCACCTGGGCCACCCGATACCAGCCTACCTCAAATTGAATGACGCTTTTTGCCTCGTTTGCAACGAGCTGAAGGCACAACTGGACGAATTGCACGCGCACCCCATACAAACACTCAACAGGGTTCTCTTGGTCAACACCATGGTGGTTCCCCGCCTCCTCTTTCGCACTGAGTGCTTGCCCCTGTCCGTGCCCCAGCTACAGGAGCTGAGTGCCCTTACTGAACGTTTCGTTTTGGGGGTCACTGGGCTGCCCCCCCTGGTCGCAAAAAGAACTCTGTACACACATCGCAGACACGGACTTGGCCTGTCCCATGTACCCACCCTACATCCGACCCGAGTGCCAGACTCCCTGCACCGCAATTTCCGGCTACAGGGCTTCGACAAGTCGGCCCGACGCCCGTTCACGCATTATGGCATGTTGCTCTCGGCGACTGCCACGCTAGGTAGCCCCACTCGTGACTCCCCCACACCGCTGCCTATCATCTGGGACGCCCCCAAAATATACCGCCAGGCTACCTCGGTTGTTACAGTTGCTGGGCTGCGGGTGTACATTGTACCCTCACCGCACCGCCCTTACGCTGTCTATACCCATGGCAGCAAACTGGGTGACCCCCCCACGTCAGGTGCGGCCGCTCTCCTTCGCGATGGCAGCGTGGCTATGTGCAGGGTTGCTGGCGCCCCCAAACTCATATAAGGCGGAACTATATGGCATCCTCTTGGGGTCACATTTCAGGGGCCACGGGGAACGCCCACGGCTTGACTGTCAAGGGGCCATTCTGTCATCCACCAGGCACAAACGACCCGTCTGTCAAGCCCACTGGGTACAACTAGTCAGAGCATCCCTGCGAAGTAAGGAGCAGGACCTTAACTGGGTAGAGGGCCACACTGGACAGCAATTCAATGAGGCCTCCGACCATTATGCCAAACTGGGCACCACCCTCCCTCCCCCCCCCGAGCGCTTCGCACTTCCCCCTGGGATATCATCAGGCAAGGTGAACACGTCCTGCCCCCCCACAAAGTGTGGTCCCATGACCTTATCCCTTCGCACCTGCATGGGCATTTCCACCCGATCTCATCGCGCCCACTGGGCCACCGGCGCCTGGCCTGGCACAACTGGCTCTTTGGAATCCAGTCCAGGGCAGGGTTCAGTCACTATGCTACGTTCCGGAGAGATGAGGGTGAGAAAACCCCATGTACTGCATGCGGCACCCGCCACAATCGCAGTGTGCACGGTGTGCTGGCGCACTGCTCCCTCGCCCACCCGCTGGTCTCTGCCCCGCTTAATGCGTGGTCTGTTTCGGCCCCGGTTGCCACGTGGCGGGCCACAGCAGTGAAACCGGATCTCAGGGTCGTTGCCCGCCTGGCGGTACCCCGCTCCCTGTACCGCTACCTCGCCCAGCATTCTGGTGGTCTGAGGGCAGCCTGTAAAATCTCGGTCAGTTCCAGAACACGGTCGTGGACAGCGTTAACTCTGCCCTGAGCACTGCGATCCCTCCTCCTTCCTGTCGACCCTGCCCCTTCCGCCCAGAAGACTGGCGATGACCCCCCCTGCTGGACCACCTCTTCACAGGTCTGGGGACCCGACGTGAGCGACCGCCGTCGTGGGGCTGCGACCTTAACCTAAAGGATGCGCGCGCCATCAGGGCGATGCTCATACTTTCAGGCTTTTCCACTGCAACAGCGACCGATTCGACACAAACTGCAGCTGTTTCCCTTTTGGTGCTGTTGCAGTACTCCGCCCAGCGTTGACTCAGTCCCTGCAATTACCCCCTGTCGCCCCCCCCCTGTCCTCAGTGAAACACCCCGCTGGCACGCTGCGCCCGATGCCCGTGGTGTGATGCCTCTGGCCACGTACCGAGATCCAATAGGTTCCTCTCTCCCCCCCACACAATTGCTGTTATTTTCTTGTCCTTTTTTTCACTCAATCGCTATTTTTTTACCAACCACTGGCAGGTTGGCCCTCCCATGGTCCACAGACCCCCACGCCAACACCATGCGAGTGAAATGCCTTCTTCCTTTGCCCCCGCTCTTTACACCCTGTCAGTATGTCTTTGCATGACGGGTACAATCCCTTGGACAGCAACCCACCCAGACAGTGCCCCCAGTTGACCTGCCAGTGCCCCCGGGCCTGGAGTATGGGGCGGCCAATTCTGTGATGTCCGCTATGTAGTATAACTTACTTTCCTTGCACTGCCCCACAGCTGCAATGACCCCGGCCGGACAACCCACTAACCCGAGCCTCGGGGATGTGGGTTACACAATGTATATTGGGCTGGCCTCCTGAGGACATTGCAGCAGTGACTATGGACTTGTGTCTCAAAAAAAAAAAGATACACGTGGGACCATATTTGTTTCTGCTTGCGCTGTTGTCAGAGAGGCCTGCCTGTAGTACTGCACAGACTGCCTGAGGGCTGTGTGTGTGTGGTGTTGCCAGGAGGAAAGGAGACAATAGCAGTAGGAACCAGGTGGTATTCACAGCTATGTCCTGGACAGCAGTTGTGCTTTGCAAGAGGCCTCTCATGTTATGAATGCACGGGTCGCAGTGAGTGTGGTGTGGAACAGAGAATGACACGGCAAGCTGCAACAGACCCAGAAGAAAAGAGGGCACACAAAAGAGCAGCGCAGAAACAGAAGGAACTTGAAGCGAAAGCAAAGATGAGGGAACAGCATCAGAAGGAATCGGAGCGCTGCAAAAGGGAAGCAAAGAAGAAGAAGGACACCATGAAGGGCTGAGGACGCATGGAAAAAAAAGTTGGAACAGCAATGGGAGAAGCAGAAACGACAACACTAAAAGGAGGAGGATGAGAGTGAGAAAAACCGACGCGAGCAGATGGAGAGTAATAAGACAGAGAAAGAGGGTCTGAAAGAGGAGGTGCCCGACCTAAAACGGAAGCTACAGGACGTGGAAAACAATCAGAAGGTGCAAGGCAGACGTAAACCGATGAATGGAGCGATGGGGAGCCAGGAAATTAAGCAAGTAAGTAAGGGCAGCCGCGTCCGCAGCCTCATCTGACATCTCCTTGTTTGTTTTACATGGTGGCCGCCTCTGACGGGAAGGTGAGCTCTCCAGCATCAGTTCCCCTGGCAACCCCTGTCTTGCCTCACGGCCGAGAACTTCAACGGGGTTCCCTTTGGGCATGACCAGCAGTAGGTTTCCTTCACACGCGGCCCTGACGGTTTCAGCTCCCTTCGGTCACCCGTCGAAGGATCCTCTGGCCTTCCCCCCCTGGCACAGCCTTCTGGGTGCCTGCTGGTGGTTTCCTGTGGATAGCTGTCGCCGACAGCGAAGCATTGCTCACAGCCACATCCCACCATTCCCCATCCCTCACGGGCTGGAGTAGCCACTCGGCTCCCGGATGCACTTAACCTGTCGTTCATCCGCAGCTGGAGGCCTTGGGGCGACCCTTTCCACGTTCCCCCAGGTCCCGCTCTCACGTGAACCTACGTGTACTCAGCCCATTGACCAGAGGGCCTCGGGGTCAACCCTCACCCCTGCGGACACCTCACGGCCGTCCTGGAGTTCACGGCATTTTCCTGACTTCCCGTGGCCAGGCTCCCAATGGTTGGCCCACGGTTCACCATTCCATGGCGACTGGTTTCCCCATCCCACGGGGCTGTTGTTCGGCGTTTTCTGCCCCCCATCGTTACCTGGTACGCAACCCCGCGACGTCTCATTCCCCTTTGCCACACCCCGTCACCCAACACGGCCCATTCCCGGCGTCCCGCGTTTTCCCGTTATCCTGAAGCTGTTGTGCGGCCCTTGCCATACTCTCTTCCTGGTCCTGTCCCCTTTTCCCATTCCTCATGCCATGTTTATACCCCACCGGGGCGCCGGCAACCGTGTGGCGCGGGCCCACTGGATCCTCATCCATCCAGGGACCTTTTCGTGCGCCTTGCATGGGTCATTCCGATCCCGCCCTCTTGTGTTTGGGTGGTTTGATTCCTACTGGACCTGTTTAAGGCCCTTCCTCCTGGCCTCGCCCCCGTTTCCCGTCCCGTTGCCCGTGCCTATTCTCCACCGGGCCACCTGCATTTTTTGTGTTTTCTCCGGCCTGCCGCGTGCTACCATGTGTCACTTGCCTGCGGCTCCTTTTCGTGTCCCGTGCACCGATTGCTGCTACTTGTTCTCCAGCTGCCTGTTTGCTCTGTGCTGTGTGCCCTCTGGCGGTGCATTGTGGTTTTTGTTCTTTTTTCTTGTGGGCCGTCCCCCCCCCCCTTCCCTATGTGCGTTCTGTCTTGTGGTCTCCTGTCCCCGCTGTGCTTGTTTTTTTTTACCTCCCTCCCTGAATGCACGCACGTCAGCACTGCACTGGTCATCCGCTCAGGGCTCCCACCGGTGTTCGTCTCTGGTCCTCTCGCCCTCGCCGGGCATGCCCCTTGGCGGTCCCCGGCCATGCCAGGTGGGCGGCCCTCCCTCGCGTCACTCTTCTCTCATCCCTCTGTCCTCTCCCCTCCCCGCCCTCCCCGCGTCGCCTGTCTGTCGCCTGCCCTCTTACTGCCGCTCTCCTGCTCCGTGTGCTCTCAGCAGCTCCTTGCCACGCCAGGGCTGTATCTCGCGTGCCCTCACGCGCCTCTCTGCCTCCGCCCTGTCCTCCGTCCTGTAGGCCGACTTGGGCGGCCTCCTCAGGTACCCCTTCGGGGGGATTCCCCTGTCGTCCGCCCCCGTCGGCCTCCCCTCCATCAGTTCCCTGATGGTGTGGCTGCCGGTACGGCTCAATGCTGGTCATAGGCATGGCATCTCTCTGTGCGCGATGAGGTGCACCTATGTGCCGTTGTTAGCCCCCTGCGTCCCCCTCTCCCGGCGCGGCCCTGCCCCTCGGGTTCGCCTGCTTTTTCCCCTGGTTCCCTCTCCTGTCTCGCTGATCGCTGCTCACGTTCGCCCTGCGTATGCCCCCCGATCACCTCTGCGCTACCCCCGCCCTGCCGCCCTGTGCCCTATCTCCCTGTCTTGTCTTCTCTCCTCTACTCACCACGTCCCTGCTTCCCAACCCGCCGTCACTCGCAGGGGTGTCGCTTGCTTTTTTCTGTCTGAAAATTACTGTCCGCTATCATTGCCTTTGCTGTACATCCACCCGAGTATTCCACTCGTGGGTTTCACCTATGCCCTACCCCGATGTCCCTATCCTTTTCCCTGGAGTCAGGTTGTACTGTCCCCCTGACGACTCCGAAGATTTACCGTCCCCAAACTATTTGCGACTCCGGTAATCCCCGACGCAAACTTCGATCGGGACGCAAAAGGAATATGGCAAAGGAGAGCATTTATGTGCAGACTGGAATGTGCAATGAAATTTGGAATGGTATGAAGATGGGACTACAACTGGTACGACGAGAGCAGGTGGCCAAATACAAGCAATTCCTCACACGGCAGAAGAGATTGAACTGCCGATCGGGCCCACGAAAGCCAAAGAGGGTTCCTTGCAGGCCCAGCGCATCAAGCAAAGCAGTCCAGCTCCATATCACCGCTTGCTGTACTCCACCAGCCACTGTCAATCTCGACACCACGCTGAGCATGCCCTCAAGTCGAGCTCATCAACCAAAGCAGCCCGATTCCATATCACCGCTCGCCGTACTCCACCAGTACCAACTGTCTCCGCATCAAGTCAGGCCTCTTGCTCTTGCCCTCGAAGGTGGATGAGTTTCGTGCGGCACACCGTGGCCCACGGAACTTCCTGTGTGGCTCATGCTTGGCCAGCACCGGCCGCGCCCTCAGAGCGCTTGCCCCTCCTGCGCCCTACGGCAACTCCGCCGCACCCTCCTTGGTCTCCATGTAGCGGGCATGCCGCCTCCCAGGGAGGTCTGCCCTGCTTTGGCGCCATTATGCTGTCGTTCGACCCCGCTCGTGTGCACGCCGGCTGATACTGCCGCGCGCCGCGTAGTCTTCCCGAATCCCGGTGCCATCGTGTCGTAACACCTGCCGGGCGCTGACCCTGACCTCCATACGACGTGTGTGGCGCCTCCACGTCTCGTTGTGGGCTTCCCGTGTAACACTGGCCCTTCGCCCTTTGCTCCTCCCGGGTGCCGACAGACCCTTACCGTGTGCCTGCCCTCCATTGGGGCGTCACAGCCCGAGCTGTCTCGGCCGCCCCGGTGCTCCCTCAGGCGCTGCACCCGCCGCTTTTCCCTCTTGCGTCTCTGTACGCCTCCTCCGTTCCAGTCTCCGGCGCAGAATCCGTCTTCTTCACTGCCGCTCCACTCTTCTGGTGCCTCACACTGGCTGGCAACTCCGGCACCTTGCTGCCCGGCCGCTACATCCGCGTCTGTCGGCGCTCCTGTATCCCACGTTCCAGCCGCCGCTACCGCGGACCCTGATCCTCCCTTTGGGGGGTCCATGTCCCTGAATTTCATCCCCTCTTCCCGTGCTGCCGGCTGGCCATCCTCCTCAACTGGCCGTGTCCCTGCCACTTCTTGACCCTCTATGCCCTCTGGCTCCTCCCGGGCTCCATGCTTCCCCTTCGCCTGTCCATGACGATCTACTTCCCGTGCCCTCCTCTCGAGCCCACCCCGCCTGTAGCCTGTAGCCCACGCCTGTGTGTCCTCCCTGTACCTTCTGTGTGCCTGGCTCGGCATCCTGTTGCCCATGTGATGACGAGGATGCGTACCTCGGTCCTGCTCCTGCCCCTCCCTACGCCTCACCTTCGTACCACCCCTCCCTCTGCAGCAGCTCCCTCAGCATCTGCACCCTGGGCTTTTTGCCCCGTTCCCGGGGACAGTCCAGGCTCAGCCCCGCGAGCGCCTCTCCCAGCATCCTCCTCCAACAGCCCTCCTCCATCTCAGTCCCCTCTTCGCTTGGCCTCCCCGCCCTGCCCACCAGGTCGCTGCAGGGGTGGGTCCCTCGCTTCTCCCGCCCCCCTCTCATCCTCCCTGCCCACTTCACGTAGCGGTCCAGCTCCGCCAAGTCCCCCGCCCTCCACCCCCGGACCGTCCCGGGCTCCCTCCGCCCCGGCTGCGGCACATACTGCCACGGCGGTGGCGACTCCGAGCCCCAGTCCGTCAGCGTCGGCTCCGGGCTGGGCCTGGCGGGCCGCGGCGCCCCCGCTGCTTCCCCTGCTCCCCGCTCCTCAACCCGGCGCCGCTTTTCCCTCGCTTGCCCACCCTCCCCTCCCTCCCCTGTGGCCCTCATCCTGGACGGTGACCGTCCCTCCACATCCGTGGAGGGGGTGTCCCTTTCAGGGTCCAAGAGGACCCGGTGTGCCCCTTGGGCCACCGCCTCCTCTTCCCTCCGCACCCTGCGCTCCCGCGCCGCCACCTCTCTATCCCTCTCCGCCAGCCTCGCTGCCTCATCCCTGATCTGCCTCCATGCCCTCTCCTGCATCTCCCTCTCCTGCTCCGGCGGGATAGCCGTCTGCCTGAATGGCTGTAGCGGGAAGCGACGCTCCGACCCCCCTGCTCTCCTGTGCCAGCTCCCTGGGCTGCTCGCCTTCCCGCTCTGCCCTCACCACCCTCTCGAGCTTTCTCCGAAGATCTGTTCACGCTCTCTGCAGCTCCTGGACTGCCTGCATCTGCCCTTTGCATGGCATGCCTTGCCCCTCCGTCCATCCCTCCGCCACCCTGGCCGCTCCTCCCATCATCCGTGCTTCCCCCCCCCCCAGCCTCCTTTCTTCCTCCCCTATCCTCTGCCATGCCCTCCCGCGCACCTCTCCCTCCCCTCTCTGTGCTCTTCACGCCGCTCTGCCGGCTTGCGGCTGCTGCTGCACGGACGCTGGCGATAGCACACTGGGGTACGCAGGTAGGGGTGGGTACACCATCCCTACCGCAGGGTAAGGTGGTGGCGGGAACGGTGGGATGGCAGGCGGTACTACACCTCCCCACCATCCCAATCACTTCCCTGGGCGTCTGTGACCCCATGTACCCACGGCAACCTACCTTCCCCCGCCCTTTGCCCGCTCCCCCTGCTTTCCCTTGCCCCTTGCTGCCTGTTCTCTGGTGTCCTGCCTTCCTTTGTCCCCTTCCCTGGAGCCCCTCTTGCCCCTCTCCTATCCCTCGCGCCCCTTGTCCACTGTGCCTGTTCTTGCCGCCTTCTTCTCGCCCTGCACGCCTGCCCTGCACTGCGCCTGCCTGTCCGCTTCGGTGGCTCCCACTCTCTTGTCCTCCCTCCTGCTGGCCGTGGCGCCCTGCCACTGCTTCGCTGCTCTGCCCAGACGGGTCTCCTCCTCTCTGCGGTCCGCCACTGGGTTGGCTGCTGTGCCCCCCTCCTGACCCCTCCTGCCGACCCTGCGCTCCGACCTTCCCCTCCCTGACCCGATCTCCAGCCGGTAGATGGTGTCTGGCCCCGGCTTTGGGGCTTGGCGCGACGGCGCTGGCGCCCCATGTGCGCCAGCGCCTCGTACCACACCCTCTGCTGGCGGCACGCCTCCCTCTCCTCCTCCGCCCGCAAAGCCGCGCAGACCTGTGGGGGTGACCCCGGCGGCTGCTTCTTGAAAGAGTGTTGGGGCTGCGGCCACTGTCGCCCCTGCCCGCCCCCTTTTCCCCCTTTCTCTTCTTGGTGCCCTGTCGCATGCCTGGCCCCTGACGCCCCCGCCTGCCCTTTCCCTACCTTGCCTGTCTGCTCCCGTCCTCCTGTGCATACTCCGCTGTCCCTGCCCTCTGCCGCTCCCGCCCCTGCTCGTCCTCGCCTACTCTTGCTCTGTTCCTTCCTCTGCACCTCCGGGAGGATTGACTTCATGGCAGCAGCCGGCACGATGGGTGCCGTCGGCTGCCCCTGGCCCCCCTCCACTACAATCCTCCTCGACTCTTCACCCTTGTCCTCCGACACCACGAGGATGTCGTCGACCAACGAACTGCCTACCCCGTCGCTCTCAGCCAGCTTCAACGGGTCAGCCTGCGGCCGTGCTGCCGCGTGCTCCCCCCGCTCCTCCCTCTTCCCGCCAGCTCCCGCTGCTGCCACCTCCGCCTCCTCCCCACTTGCGACTGCTTGCCCTCCCTTGTCCCCTCCCTCCCCTTTCCCTGCCACGGCCTCGCCCTTCCGCTTCTGCTCTTCCGTTTGTCGCCCCTCCTGCTGCACTGTCTCCGGACTCTCCGGAGACGAGGGTGACGACACCACAGCGGATGCCGCCGAGTGCGTCAGCGAGGGGGGCTGCGGGGCTGGGGCCGCCTGCATTCCGGCGACATCCACCCTCACCCCCTCCAGCCCCGCCCCCCCCTACTCTGGCACTGCCTGGGATGGCGGCGCGGCAGACGCCACCAGCGACGGGCTGGACTTCCGCTCAGGCGTGCGGCAAATCCTTCTGCAGTATGCGGCAACGAGTCCCTAGTCTTGCCGTCTCTTCCCTCCTCTACCCACGCCCTGCACCTGGCGGTCCCCTCGGGACCATGGTTTGCGCGCCCTACGTGTGCTGTGATCCTGGGCCGTGGTGCACTGGCTTCTTGTTCCATGCTGTGGGCCACGCCTCAGCGTACTGCTGCCTCTTCCGAGCCTGCCTCTGGCCACGTATTTGACTGTTACTTCCTTGCACTCCTGGCTATGCTCTAACTTGTCAGCGTGCGCCCCCCCGGGCCCTCTTGAATGCTCCTTCGTCTAGCCTTGCGGCATCCGTCCCCTGCTCGTGAGCCCAGTGCCACGGCGTCCGCCGGGCCACCCACGCACCTCTCTGCCTGTGTCTGTTTACCTGGGGCCTGCCCCTTGTGTGCCCCCCCCCCTGGGGCCTCGTGCCCCTCCAGCCCTGCCCTGCGACGCCCGAGGCGTGTGCCATCTGTTCCTCCTGTTCGTTCGGCTCCCCTGCACTGAATGCCCTTCTCCGAGGGCATCCTTCCATTGTCCTCGGCCTTCTTTCTGTGCCGCCCCTGGTCTCCTGGACTGTTCCTCATCTGATGGCCGTCTGCATGTCCCCTCTCGCGCCTCGGACACCTCTGCCCATTTGCTATCCCGTTCGCCTCCTTTCTTTTCACGGCCCGTGCTTCTGCGTCTACCGACGCTTTCCCTCCTCCCCTGCGGCATCGCCTCTTTCTTTCGCTGCCCCTCCCCATCTGCCTTCCCCGCGCCTTTTTTTGGTTCTCCGGGCCCGGGTCACCAGCTCGACCGCCTGCCCCGGATGGTCCGGTCCGGATGGCAGATGTCGGATGCGTCTCTGCCTTCCGCTCCGGCCGCCCTCGCCCAGTGGCTCGGTCCACCCCTGTTCCGGATACTGCAGTCTGGGTGACTGGTGACCCTTCGTTTTCGCTCCCCCCGGCCCCAGGCGGCCCGCCACCTGCTGCCCCCCTTGGGCAGCCACCTTACGTCCGATCCTCCTCTTGTTCCCTCCTGTTCTCATGTCTGCCAGATTTCCTTCCGCCCGCGTGCCATCAGGCTTTCCCTCTGCTCGTCACCCTCTTGTTCCTCCTCATCCTGCGTGCCCTCCATTTCAGTGATTTGCGGGTCGTACCTGATCAACGCCATCTCCACCCGTTTGGTGACCGGATCTCTCATGTCTCCCGCCTGTGCCTCCAATTGCGCCTCCCTGCACGCCATGCGCTCCTTCAGATGCTCCACCGTACGCCGCAACAGTCTATGGCCCACGGCTTCCGGCGCCACCATATGCTCCTGGAGCTCCCTCCATAGTGATTTCACGAACACCATGTGCCACAATCCCTTGCGATGCCCTCCTTTCCCCAGCTCCCTCTCCATCGCTCTTCTGCCTTTCTCACCCTTCTTGAGCAGCAGGATGTCCTGATTCCTTACGAGCAGCCCCTTTATCCCCCTCTACCGCTCACACCGCATGAAGTGCTCGTACATTTCCAGCTCTCAGCCGCAGTGGCATCGCATGTACTCCTCCGGGAGATCTGTCCCCTTATGCCTGTACCACCTCATGGTCGTCTCCAGCACTGGCACCTGACCGATGACTGCCTGCAGCCGCCTGGTTTGCAGTCTTTTTGAAAGTGCTGCCCTAGGTCGTGTGTGGTGCCGGAGGGCTCAGGGCCGGCAAGACCGGGGGGGCAGGCACGCGAGGAGTCGACCTGAACGCTGCTGTTGGGGGCAGAACCGGATACACGGACACCAACGGAGGCAAGAGCGGCGACAACGGAGGCAAGATCCATGCTGATTGTTATCCGGCAAAAAATCCCAGTCTATGAAGAAAATTGATGCGGATTATCCTAAGTACATCTGAGTGTCCATATCTGTCTGAAAAGATTTATATAAATCCGATTGTGAAAAAATATTTGGCCGATCTGGCTCGCGCACGCGCGTCAGCGGCAAATGGCGATTCCGGGTAAATGATCAGAACGCGGCGGATTTACGATGAATGGACCGCGGAATCAGATCCGGCACATCAGAAATATATAGGTCTGATCCTGAGACTGAGCTGCGGGGCGGCGATTCCGCCGAAGCAGAGAAAATGACCAAAATGTAGCCAATCTGGGGCAGATCTGTGAAAGTCTGAGCAGATGGGGGTTAGCCGCACTTACACTCCCCCTCCAAAAACACACTGGGGTGTGTCTCTACGTCAACGAAGAACGTAGTGCGGGTAAGTCCCAGAAAAAATTAGAAATGTAGCCTCGATGGGGCGAAATCTGCTTGATCTGACCTGATTTGAGCTGAATTGGCACTGAATCAGGATGGATGAAACTGAAATGAGACAGAATGAGGAGTGACGAACAGTCCTCCGTGCAGTAAAACATTAGGTTAAGGACTAACAAGCATGTAAACGTATCGAGAATCGATACCAAACCATGCCCTGGTTGAGAATGAGGTAGATTATTGGTGGATTGAGTGGGAGAACCCAGAAATGGAGTGACATCTCGGCGCTCTGGCACAGTTTAGCTGTCGCGGGCACGCTACGGTGTCCTCCACGTACTCTACATCGTGTGACTCCCGCTTTTCTCGTTCTGAAAAGTGCAGCATGTGCTTCAGATTTGGCGCATCTGGTGGATGATCGCAAGATTCAGCAAGATTGAGAATCAATTTGAGCAGAGATGAAGGAGATGAAACAATCACAGAGAGGGAAAACAAATACAAATGTAGTCTGCAGGCCCTAAGTGAACAGAAAAACATCAGCGTCAACGAACTAACCTCGCCTAACTTGCCTAACTTCGTTGAATGAGAGGAGAAGACAAGGAAATCAACCTAAAATGTCCTAAAATGAGGAAATTCCCTAAGATGAAGGTGAAATGAAGCGGAATGTCTAGAACTGAAACTACTAACAAAGGTGTAACGAAGGTGTTTAGACTAGAGTTAATATATATTGTCGTTTATTCAGCTGCATTGTGCTTTCCGGCACGTTGGTTCGCGAGCATCCAACAGAATCCATGAAAATGTGGATCATGTGATGATGCATCATGATGGGACATGATGGCCCTGGATCCTTGGCATGTAACGCGCCGAAGGTTCGCTGAAGGCGCTTTACTGACAGTATATAACTGAGAGACACCGAATGGTCCTTTATTTACAGTGGCGACGGTGTCAATCGACTTGGACAAGGCCCATCTTTCGATTGAGTCCCACAAGACACTTGGATTCACCATTTTCGACAGTTTCAGGTCGGATTGAGCTCACATTGGCGTGTGCCAAAAATACACCTAAGCTTACGGAGGCTCTGAGGTCCGAGAGGTTGCTGTTAGAAGTCCCTGCAGCTCCTGTATGAAGGTTGTCTGAACAATTGACGTCGGGGTTTTGCTGCAACAGTGCCAGAATGATGGACAAACCTGAGGAATTCAAGGTAAATTCAAGGAATCTGGATCTGAATCTGGACTTTGGCTTCAGCATCACGGCAAATGAAGGTAAGATCTGAGTTCCTGGCGTCGCATCTAGTGCAGCCAGTACTACAGGGGGTGCCTGTAGGGGTGAATGTCGCCGGCCGGCGTTTTTACTATGTACATTTGCTTCCATCTGCACGAGTAGCCAAATTCCAAAGATGCACAGACCAACAGAGACAAGATTACCCCGAATCTGCCTGAATTAAGCCTGAGTTTGGTTTTTTCTGGACACGGCAGCACACTCCGTGGCTTTCGGCAGCGTATCTACGCCTTGTCTGCCGAACGGAGACCAAAGAAAAGTTGATTGACGTCAAATTATCAAACATTCGCAGTTCTCCACATCATGTCGTAATCAGGAAGAACGAACAGTGGATTGAGCAGAATGTGGTTTTTTCAAGTCGTCAGAACACTCACATTGGAATAAGTGGTCGACGGGGCGAGGCTGGAGCTTTTGTAGGAGTTGGACATGCAAGGGTTTCGGACCTACACCCTTGAGCCCTAGCGACGAGTGCCATGACGCCCTGGACTAGACGACTGTTACCCAGATTATGGCGTCGGCGACTCAAGTCACGGCGGGTCTCCCTCAATTCGGCCAAGCACGAATACATGTGACCACCAACCTGTCTGGTGGGGCCCTCGTACGGCTTGGGCGCTGCAAATCAGCGGCCGAACTCGAAGCTTGGTCCTCATTTGGCTCCTGGGCTGGCCTGACCGCAGGAGGGGGGATCGACGGATCAGCCCTGGAATGTGGCTGCTGAGGGCCGTAAAAGGCTGGATCTCGATTCACCACAGGTCTCTTTCCGTCGCTCTCCACCTGTCTGTCTGGTTTCGACAGACAGTCTGTCAGGAGTACGCCAATTTCGGGGTGCTTCTTGAGGAAGTCGATGAACCCCTTGGTGTACCCATGGACAAAAGAGTGGGCTGGTTCCCAGTTGTTGTGACTGGAATCAAAGCCCCTCCACTCAGATAGAAATTCCCATTCGCCCTTTTCGTCACGTCTTGCTTCTAAAATCTTCTTGAGTTCGTACTTCCCCCCTTCGATGACCCGATCAGACAAAAATTTCGAAGTCCAAAAAAGGGGTTTAACCCGATCCTTGGGGGAGGGGATCTCTCTCTTGAGGCAATCGCCCGAAACGTCAATTTCCCTGCTGACATCCACACGAATCCTCCACCTGTTCTCACCTAGACGCGCTGTAACAGCGAATGGCCCCTCCCACAAGGGAAGAAGCTTATCATCTTCGTCCAGGGTGGTTTCGGATTTTCGAAGCCAAACACGATCATCGACTTCAAAATTGTGGGGGTTTTTTCGGCCTTGATTCTGGACCCATAGCCAGTCAGCTTGATGCTTGTCGATTAATTTCGAGACAGTTTTTTCTGCTCGTTGGATTTCGTCCAAAAACAACGAGGCATCTTTACAAGGGCGAGGATTATTCAACGGCATGTTCCACCAACACTTCTTTCGTCCAAAGACAATTTCATTTGGAGAAAGGCCATGGTACAAAGGCGTGTTGTGGTAACGGCGAAGCAATGCGAAGAGAACTTCAAGCCAATGGAACTCTTTCTCACTGGCGAGCTCCTTACGAAGCATATTTATAATAGAGCGGCCGGCTCTTTCGCCAGGCAGCGCTCGATGTGAGTGGATTTCACATCTTAGGTGGTGGATTCCAAGGCGAGCACATAATTCTCTCCACCATTCAGAGGTGTACTCTTTGCCTGAGTCCGTAACCACCTCGGATGGGACGTCCCAACCTCCCATCCAGGTCTGCGCGCACCATTTGGCGGCAGCCTTGCCGGTCATTGACTCGATGTTGCAAGGCAACACCTGAATGTAGCCAGAATGACGGCATTGTATAAGGAGCACTCCATTGACCTTTTTGTTGGTCCAATGGCACTCTTCGTCGTCGAGTTCACCAAGATGGAAGAAATCACTGGTGACTCTGTTAAAGAGGCGCTCCGGAATAGGATGTGGCCTCAGATGGCCGTCCTTCTTCGCGCTGGGGGGCGTCGAGACAGCACTTTGGGCACATCCGGCGGCTACTTTCATACAATGAGTATATAGCCTTGAGCCGAACAACCTATGTTTAATCATCGACCAGAATCTACGGCCATGTGCGTGGGGGGACTCCCATTTGTGCCACCAGTTTAACACTCGGGGGGCCAGGGCGTCTGGTACGCAGAATTTACCCTCCATCCACAGCTTCCCCCCATCCAACGAATATTCTGCATAAATTCCATCCTTGTGAGCATCTTTGGATTTGAGATTTTCAAAGACCTCTTTAAACATGGAATCATGCAGAAAATCTTTCGTCCAGTCACGGATGATAAGGGAATCTTTCGGCAGGGGTGGAGTTTTGGCCGGATCTCGACGCTTAATGCCCTGAATCAACCGAAATCCACTTACTGGTCGGGTATACTCAAACCGTTTCACACTCCCTGAGGAGGGATCGGTGACTTTTTCCACGACTTTCAGTGATTTGGTTATAATTTCATGAGCATGCGCCGGATCTGAGAAGGCCGTGATGTCATGACACGGTAATGCATGCCGTTTAACAGAGCATTGCATGCATTCACGTCGAATGGGCTTTTTTTCTTCCTGATCCCACTCGATTACGACGTGGCGGTCCTGCTCCGTACCATGGATGTTGGTACTTTGCAGCCCTTCTGACGCGGGGTAAGCCCATCGGCTCAGAGCATCCGCTACCGTGTTGTGTTTTCCAGGCAAATACGACACATGGAGGTCAAACAGACTGAGAAATTCGTGCCATCTGGCCCGTCGACCAGCTGGGCTCGCGACAGTATCAATGTGTTCGGTGGCCCAATACTCCAGAGATCGATGATCCGTTAGGACCTCGACTCGATTGGTGCCAACCCACGATTGGTACTTCTTCAGAGCGCAGATTATGGCATAAGTCTCTTGCTCACGCGGTGACCATTGCATCTGGCGTGGAGCTAGCTTCCGAGACCAAAATGCAAGAGGGTAATGATCACCTGTGGCCTCATCAACCTGTTCAAGGACAGCTCCGATGCGTACCTAGAAGCGTCGGTTCTTATGTAGAAGGGTCGGTCGAATTTCGGCACATGCAACGTGGCGACTTCGCAGAGGGCCGCCTTCAAGTGATGGAAGGCCTCCTCGCACTCGTCAGTCCACTTGACACGAACCTTTGAACCTGCCTTGCCCGCATCTCTCCCTACCTTCAATAGTTCAGTGAGGGGGGCAGCAAATTTGGCATAATTCGGCACAAAAGTGTGGTAAAAATTGCAACAACCCAGGAATCCTCTCAATTCCGTGATCGTCTCAGGGCGCTTCCACTTCTGAATAGCGACGAGCCTCCCTGGACTGGGTCGTCGGGTGCCATTCTCAAGGAGAGAACCACAAAATTCGACTGATTTTAAAAGTACTTTTCCCTTCTTTGGCCCACAAATCAGCTGATTGGCATCAAGAATGTCCAAAACCTGGTTCAGCTGCTTTTCATGTAGGGCCACCAGCTCGGCTTCGGTCAGTCCCTCCCCCTCTGTCGCGATGATTATGTCATCTATGTACACACTCACGAAGGCACGAAGCTCAGGATGAGCTGTGAAGAGCACATCCTCCATCATTCTTTGAAAAAACGAAGGGGCGTTCTTCAAGCCCATGGGCATGACCGTCCACTGGACTGGGCCACACGGCGTGCACATACAGGTGAGAGGTCGGCTGTCCTTCCACAACGGCATTTGGTGAAAGCCGTGACGGAGATCCAGCACAGAAAACAAACGACCTCTTGCCCTCTTGGCGATTTCCTCCTCAATGAGGGGCAGGGGGTGTGAATCCGCCTTGGTTTCGGCGTTGAGGTTGCGAAAATCAACAACCATTCGCCAACCATCAATAGTGTTTAGGTCTGCAGGCGGCGGCTTTGGGACTGTGAAGGGTGCACAGCACCACTCGCTGGTCATACAACCCTCAAGCCAACCAAATTCCCTGAGATTTCTCTCGATTATTTTCTGAGTATCTCATGTTTCTGTCCATGGTTCTCATAAGGACGCTGTTTCTTCGCCTTGTACCCTTCGCGAAGCTCGATGAAGGCTTCACCGAACTGCCCACGGACAGGGGGGTCTTTGATCAACTTCCCCGAAAGGGTTGTGTCCTTCCGTTCCTCAAAAATCTTGTCTCTTTTCTTGGAACACAACTCAGTGTCCACCTGATCGCCAGGAATTACTGTCGAAAAAACTTTGGCGATTTCTTCGGCCTTGGCAGGAAGAATCTTCTTACGGATGTCCCTAAAAAGGTCCGTATCAACTGCCTCTTGAAGATAGGTGGGTCGAGTGTCGACATTCCAGAGACTCTTTTCGTGATCCAGCTCCTCGAAAGGATCTATGAAAACTTCCACACGGGACTTTTCATAAAAAACTCTGAATTTGCGGCGCGAAGAAAGTTTTTTTGTCGTCCGTGCGCCGTAGATTCTTTTGGATGTAGATCGTATTGGGGAAGAGGGAGACGAGGCGGATCCATTTGACGTTGGATCACCTTGGGCATCTGACGGACAAAAATCAGAAAAAATAGATTCATCATCAGTACCACGCTCAACCTCAGATTCAGACCCAACACAGGAATCAGTACTAGAATCAGCAGAATCAGACTCAGAAAGCTTTCCATCCACCAGGAATGCAAGCGAACTCCAGGGCCGCTGTGGCAGGGGACCTGTGTCGTCCCTGGCATACAGCTTAGTCTTCCTGGGAAGTTCGATGTAATCTACACAAATGTCTTGCAATTCCTGAAACCAAGGCTTGTCGTCCCACAAGGGCACAACTAAAATCGCCTGGGTTTTATCTTGCTTGATTTTGTGGATGACCTGCTGGATTAAGTGAAACGGAGGATTAATCCATAAGTTCTTGTCCCATTTATGGGTCCAAGCGTCGCGAAAGTGCTTGTCAAAGCGCTTGTTCTCGCGGTTAGCAAAGGCATCATACTGTGGCCAAAATGAATGGTGTTCATAAAAATATTCACAAATTGTATCGCGCCATTTGTCGACAACTCTGTAGGATGAAGAGTGCCAGCGCGAAGGGCGTCGTGGCTGGGAGTCCCTACGAAGACATTCTAACTCTCGGGAGTAATCGGCACTCCCATTCACCTCTGCAATGGTGACATCTTCGCCAAATTTTGGTGTAACCTTTTGCTTCAAAAATTCTTCTGCACTTTTAAACCCTGCGTGCAAAAAACGAAATTCAGGACGCTCCAAGGGACCTGACTCCAGCAAAAAACAACGCCGATGACTTACGGGCGCCACCCTGTTCTTGCGAAGCCAAGGATGGCCCAAGTAAAGGTCATACTTTATGTCGGCACGATAGAAGTAGTCATCCTTAAGGATAACTTCCTCCACATTGCCATCTTCCCAAAGGTCCTGGGCGACCAAATGAGTTGATATATAACAACCGCGTTGCCCACCTGCGAGAGAATGTCCAGAAACTCCCTCGAGGGTAACAGGATGAGGCGAATCAAACACGCAGTCGTCAGGCAAAAAGGAATTGGATTGGAGATTTACCTCCGATCCATTGTCACACAAACAAGTGGCGAGGTGGAAATTGCCCTTGCAATCAGAGACCCACAGCTTTGTGACAAACTGACGGGCCCTGTGCTTGGATTGTACACCAACCTCGTCCACTACAACAGAAGGATCCGCTGCCGGATCCAGGGGAGAGGAGACAAGCAACCCTACATCAAGTAGTGGTCGAGAAGGAATCTGGGGATCATGCCTGAAATCGCCTGGGGAGGGGCGATTTTCGTGGCTCCCCTAGGCGTTCTGACCTCCAGTGGCTGCGTTAACATTGTGGACACACCCTGATTCGTCGACCCACTCATCTTGGAGCGGATCATCTGCTGGATTCAAGGCATTTTCAACGTAATCCCGGTCCGCATCGGACACCTGATCTGCACCTGAGACCTGATCCACACGATGGTTGCCCTTTCCACGGCCGCCGGATGATGGACCTCCACCGTCGCCACGCCCTCTGCCCTTACCAGAGAAAGGGGTTCCCGAAGGGTTTCCCTTACCTTTACCCTGGAATCCTGGAGCATTTCCCTTGTTTGCAGCGGATTGAGGGGTTTGGCCTGGATTTCGATTTCCGCCTCCGGCGTTGCTATTGGGATTTTTCTGGCCGTTCGGCTGCCCACCGAAGCCGGATGGAGTCCGACTTCCTGTGCCTTGGGACCCGCTAGGGCCTCCAGGATTTTTGTCTCCACCGGGGGGGGTCGTATTCCCTTTTCCAGCCTTCCCACTGTGCACCTGTCTTTCATTCGTGTCTGAATTCTGCAAATTACTGATATTTTCACCAATCACCTTGTGATCGTAAGGAGACCATCGGTGATTATCAGTAGAATGCGTCTTAGCTCGGTTCGTAGAACCTAAAAGAAGGCAGATGCTACAGTGCTGCTGAACATTCCGGGTGTCATTCACCTTTTTGTTGCCCTTTTGGGCCCCATTTTGGGTGTTTTGCTGGGTATTCTTGTTTCCCCCAAGACCCTCATGGAAATTCTGGTTGGCGGCGTCGGCGACCCGCTTAACCTCCTCCCAGAGTTCCTTCGGGGTGTACGAAAACACCCAGTTCTTGGCCTTCAGGCGATGGCCATGGAAGCTGACTTGCCTGTTGAGGACTTGGACAAACAAGTCCCGATCCTCGTGTTCATGAAACTTGATTTTCCACGTCTCCTCAGTGAATTTCACCTTGGAGAAGGACGTGGGGGAGCACTTTTGAACTGCCTCCCTGACGGAAAACTTGTTGGCAGAGGAATCGAAGCCTTCCACCTCCGCCCACCAGGTCTTGACCTTTTCTTCGGACTGTTTGTTCCGAAGGGTGGCGGCAGTTTCTGAGGGGATCTTGTCAAAAATCAGACTTTCCAGCTCGGCACTAGAAAATTTTTCGCCTGAATGTTCAGCTTCTTCCACTAAATTCCAGAAGCGCTGTTTTTTGTCTTGCACTTCGTGCAAAATTAATCGCGAGAATGAAGGAAAG
Source organism: Eutreptiella sp. 'Long Island Sound 2002' (assembly GCA_964036045.1). Classification (NCBI taxonomy): domain Eukaryota; phylum Euglenozoa; class Euglenophyceae; order Eutreptiales; family Eutreptiaceae; genus Eutreptiella; species Eutreptiella sp. 'Long Island Sound 2002'. The sequence continues at coordinate 59,968,313 of OZ038381.1, forward strand.
TTCTTCAACATTTGGTGGTAGTGGTCCTCTGGCAGCCTGGATCCACGTACCTCCAACTGTTCCCACACCTCATCAAAGGTAAGGGGGGAACTTGTATCCTCGCGATCACTCCAAGTCCTGAGCCAAGTGTTGGCCGGCGCTCCCTCAAGGCAATCCAAGAGGGCCATCAGGAACTGATCATCTTGGAGTTTTTGAGTCTTAACCCACAGTTTAAATTCCCGTTGGAACTGAGGCCAACGTCGGGGGTTCCCATTATACTTCGGTTGCTTGGCAACCTGACGAAGTCGCAAGGAAGTAGGATTAAGAAGCGAATCCAGCCGAACACCGGCCGTAATGGCAGACACCTTGGCGGCATCATTCGCCACACCTGCTCCGGCGAGGGTCTGGGCGAGCAACAGCTGGGCTAAGGTATTGGAATCAGCAGCAGGAGGGGCAGTACGGGAGGCAGTTCGCTTGGCATTCTGAGCCTCAGTCCTAGCCTTCGCCGTCCTACTCTCAGAACGAGAGATTTTAACCCTTTCCTTTAGCTTGGTCCTGCTGATCCTTGCATCGGTGGAGGAATTGAAAAATCGAAGGAGCAATTGAAAAAATTTCTGTCGCCTCCTCCGATGGCTCTGTTGCTTGTTCCACCGATGAGGCGCCCTCAGACCGCATGTGCGTCTTGAAAAGATCTTTTATTCCCAGCGTTTGAATGATGAGGTGCATTTGATCTTTGAGCAATTGGAGCTCAGCATCTCGCTGGAATCTGCAGGAGCAGTCAGCAGGACAGTACATGCCGTGTCCAGAAGGGCCTGAGCAGGCTGTCGGACCGCTGATCTCGGTGGTCCGCAGCCAGGAGTCCACTTGGGGAGCTCCTTCAGCCCTTATTTCCAGGCTTGCCTGCCTGGCCGCCTCTAAAATTCCCTCCTCAACCGCGGCGGCTAGATCGTCGCGGATGGAAACAGGGGGATGAGGGGCGGAGGGCCCAGGAACAGGTGCGCAGCCCTTCTCCTTCGGGAAGGGGCTTGCCTCCCAGATCTGCAAAAAAATGGCAAAAGAGTCATCTTCTTGAGAACGCCACCACATCCTGGTGTTAATTTCGTTCTGAAGGAGGAAAAAATATTCCGTTAAAAAATCAGAGGCGATTCTTTCTTGTTCGATCAGCTTAGACGACGCTAACCAACAAAGGGCCTCAAGGGCCTCAAGGCTACGGGTCACTTCTGAGGACAAATGGTCGTCCCAGTGTGCCCAAGAGGCTGGTCGATTATAGCTAGGTACCTCACCTGGACCGCCCATCTCAATGTCGTTCAGATCGGCGTCTATGGTCTCAAATGTTGGACATCCGTAGGGAATGTTGGTACCTGCCAGCTCTGTAAGCTCCACCGGAGCGTTGCCATCGTCGTAGGCCGGCGGATTCCAGCTGCTCGATGGCCAGTTTCGACTGGGATTGTGGTAATCTGGGTCCCCACAGCTGCTGATTTGCGCCCTTCTTGGGCAGCTTGGACTTGCGCAAGGCATTCCTCTCAAGGCCTCGTTCGCGCAGCACCAAGGCAGTGTAATCGTTACTTCTCCAGAAGCGGCGGGGTCTACGGGGCCGTACTGGGGAGCGGGCTGTGGACTGGAGGGCTGTGAAGCAACATTCAGGTAGCCTCTGCTACCATGAAAGTGCTGCTGTAGGTCGTGTGTGGTGCCGGAGGGCTCAGGGCCGGCAAGACCGGGGGGGCAGGCACGCGAGGAGTCGACCTGAAGGCTGCTGTTGGGGGCGGAACCGGATACACGGACACCAACGGAGGCAATAGCGGCGACAACAGAGGCAAGATCCATGCTGATTGTTATCCGGCAAAAAATCCCAGTCTATGAAGAAAATTGATGCGGATTATCCTAAGTACATCTGAGTGTCCATATCTGTCTGAAAAGATTTATATAAATCCGATTGTGAAAAAATATTTGGCCGATCTGGCTCGCGCACGCGCGTCAGCGGCATATGGCGATTCCGGGTAAATGATCAGAATGCGGCAGATTTACGATGAATGGACCGCGGAATCAGATCCGGCACATCAGAAATATATAGGTCTGATCCTGAGACTGAGCTGCGGGGCGGCGATTCCGCCGAAGCAGAGAAAATGACCAAAAGTTAGCCAATCTGGGGCAGATCTGTGAAAATCTGAGCAGATGGGGGTTAGCCGCACTTACACTTTTGGGTGGTGTTTCTGTCCTCAGCACATTGCGGAAGTGGATCTGCTGTCCCATTTTGCCCTCCACGTACTCGCTCAGCTCTACCACTTCCGGCCCCCCTCGTACCTGAGCTAGCATGTGCACTGGCTGTGGGTACACTCCTGGCTCCTGTCTGCCCCTGTCCTCCTCCACCACCCATCAGGCTCTCTCCTCGTTCCCTACCCTTGGTGGTATATGTACCAGGTGGAGGTGCTCCTTTCTCTCTGGCACGCTCCATTCCGGTTCCTGCTCCTTGTCGACTGCTTGTGCCCCTCCATCCGCCTCATGATTGCCTACCCCCGCTCGATGCGACTCCTGTTTCACCAGGTGCATGACCAGGGGCACTTTCTTCATCTCCAGCCCGTGCCATATCGCGTATACCTGCGACGCCAGTCCCGTGCCCAGGGCCTCATGTAGCGGCCTGCTGGCTAGTGTCCTGAGGGACGCCATGTCTGCCTCCGCGTCCACCACCATCCACACTTCCCGTACGTCCTCCCTTATCTTCCCAACCACATCTGCCACCGCTTTCACCTCTCCATGGGACGCCGCCCCGTACACCATCTTGTCCACGATGCTTTGCGTCTCTTGCCCCACCCCCGTGACCCGCATAGCCGCTGCCCCCGCCTTGGGCGGCTATCCTTCCGACCCGGACCCGTCCAGAAAGATCACCACCCTATCCTCCGTGGGCTTCGGTATGCAAACCACCTCCCTCGGGTAGTGGCAGTACACCCTCTGCTGTCCAATGTCATACTCCCGCAAGCCATCCTCGACAGTCAGTACTTTGACCCCCCGGTACACTGCCCACTTATTGTCTCTCCTGCCCTTCCAGCCTTTCGTCACCACTACCCGGTGACACCATGCCCTGTCCCCCTTCGCCCTGCCCTGTTCCAGGTACGCCTGCACCAGAACCAGGTACCATACCTTGTCTGCCGGCAACCCCTGGACCGTCAGTCTGATCCTCCACGCACTTTCCCCACACTTGTGGCCCACGGGTACCATGGGCAGCTCCTCCTCGGGCCGCCCCGTGTCCGTCATCCGGAAACTCACCGCCACCTGATCATCCTCTTTCTGCAGCCCCCGCAGTGTGTTCCATCCTATCTGGAATCCTGCCCTTTTCCCCTCCTGCTCCTCCCCTCACCAAACCTCCATACCCCCCTGGGCCTCCTCGTCCTCCTGCACCTCCCTGGGCAGGCGCAGTACAGGCCCCCACCACTGTCCCCTGGCCTCCGTAGTGCGCGTGGTCGCAGTCGGGAACGCCCATGCCGTCATTCTCAGGTACCTGCCCCGCCTCCTTGGTTCATCTCCAGCACTGGTCCCCTGTCCTGTTGCCATCGGGATGTTGGCTCTCCAGAACATATTGGCATGGACATCGTACCGCTGCCCGCTCGTACTTTGCACCTTCCCCCCGGGCCCCTTGAGTTGCAGCGGTGCACACAACAGTATGCCCGACCTGGCCTTATGTCTTTCTCCTCCCTCCAGCACCTTCTCTTGTACTGCCCCTGCTCCTCTCCCGCGCCTCTGTTTCTTCATCGTGATCACCCATTTTGCCACCCACTCATTCAACATCCTTCGCATTCGTCTGTCCCACCTTGTGTTGGCTTCTTGTCCTCTTGCTCGCCTCATCGTCCACTTGTATACACCCTATCCCACGACTCTTGAGTCTCTTTAGAACTCTGCGTGTTGCAGCCCTGCTTTTCTGTACTCCTTCATATTCTTCCTGCGCACGTGCAGCACCTCCAAACCTACTCCTTTCTTCATGACCCACCATACAGTTCCATGCGCTGCCCCTCAGAAGTCCACGTCCAGCACAAGGACCGGTCTACGCCCGCCGCACGTCCTGTTGGTCGCCAACATGTGCTCCTCCCCCGGCAAGACTGCCCTTAGGACGTGCCACATGCGCTCCTTCTTCCCTCGTTGCCAACCGCCTTCGTCTGTGCCACACATAGCGTGGGCACATGTTCTCCTCATTCTGCACCTCCGCGAGCGCATGGTAGCACCCCCGGCGCACCAACTCCTCCTGATTGTGGCATATCGTGTTCAGCGTTCTCCCCGTATGTGCCCTGTACGTCTCCCCCGCTGTGGGCATCCTGGCCCAATTATAGGCCGTCGGCGGTCGCAACACACACCATGGGACCTCCGTGGGTATCCCCTCATACCCCCTGATGAGCCTCTGCACTTCCCCCTGCACCTCCTCCAGCTGCCCCCTTCCAGTACGGGAGGTGCATCCCCTGGTACCCTATCGCTGCATTGAGCACTGGTCCCAGGTAGAACAGGGTTGGCTGCACCGACAAGGGGTGATTCCGGAGGACCACCAGCATCGCTCTGAACCCCCTGAGCATTTTTTCTGGCAGCCTGACGCCTTCCGCCTCCATGGCCTGCACATGTCCCAGCACCACTGCTTCTTCTGCCCTCTCCAGCCACGCCACCCCGTCTCCCACATCCAGCGCCATACCACCCTCGCCACCCTACCTCAAGACCGCCAACTTATGCGCGCTCCAGACCAGGTGGTTATCCCTCCCGTACCTCTGCATCAGTTCCTGCACCACCTGTTGGGCCTTTTCATCCCGGGTCATGGGCACCGCATCATCCACATACGCCTGCGCTGGTGACGTGTGTGGGGCCCTCGGCAGCTGTGGATACTCTGGAACTATCCAACTCATCAGGGGGAGCATGGCCAGCATGTACAGTAATGGGCCCTCCATCCCGCCCTGTGGCACACCGCTACCTGGGGTTACCCACTCCGTACATCCCTTCCCCATGGCGACTGTGTACCTTCCTGTGCGCAGGTACTTCCCAACGAAGTCATCGTAGGGGAGCCCCAGCTGCCGCCATACCTCCTCTCTGAGCTTGTGCGGCCTGTTGGGTAGCGCCCCCTTCACGTCCACGGACGCCATGAATGCCTCCAGGTCCTCATCATCGAGGTAGATGTCATACAGGAAGCTACCTTCCTGTGTGGACCTGCCCGGCACTGACCCCAACATGTTTTCTGGTATGACACCTGCTGCATACAGTCTATATATACACTCTATCCTGCCAAAGACCACCATCCACACCAGGTTGGCCTTCGTGACGGCACAGCATATGGGCCTCCAGCTCCACAGCCTGCGGTGATCCCCTTTCTTATACAGGGGCCGCAGCTTGCCCCCCAACTCCGCTGGGGGCTCGCCTGTGCGCAACACCTCCGTGACCCTGTCCGCCAGACCAACCAGTCCTGGCGCCCCCAGGTTCTGGTATGCCTCCGCCACCAGCTGGTCCTTTCCTGGGCTCCTTTTTTCTCTTAAGAGCCCATACCGCCTCCTTTATTTCCCCCAGCGTCACCCTGCTGCGGCGTATGGCCTCGCTCTGCTCTGCCGTGAACACCCTCGGTAACGCCTGGACCATCCTCCGCGTGGTTCCGCTGAGCCTCTGCTGCCCCTGGTTGTGCTGCTTCCGGAAGCTCTGTGCCACCTCTTCCAGCACCTGCAGTTTGTTGCCCGTGACTCTGCCATCCTGTAATCTCACCGCCTGGATCTCCTGCGGCCTTCCAGCCTCCACGAGCTCCCGGATGTACCGCAGCGACTTGTACGGCACTGCTCTTTCCATGTACCGTTCATGCTCTGCCACCACCTTCTGGTATATCCTCTCATGCTCACTCTTCACTGCCCTCCTTGCCGCCTGCACCCTCTTCTTTGCCTGCGCCACCTCTTCTTGCCACCCTGCACCCTCTGTCTTCGCCCTTACCTCAACTTCCTCTTCCTACCGCTTCCTCTGTGTGGCTACCAGTCGCTGCACCTTGGGCTGTGCCTGCGACTCCCCGAGCTGTCTGTTAAAACCGCACACTCGTGCTGCTCTCCTCACGGCTTGATGCACATGGCTCCCCCACCTGATTTCGACGCGCATCTACTGCCCCGACTGCTGCCACCTCTCATCCTCTCCTCCGTGCACCCCACCAGCGGCGGCAGATGGACCCCCTCCTCGTCCGACTCCTGCTCATCCTCTTCTTCGTCTCCTGGCTCCCCCACCTTCATCTCCACTGTCACCATCAGGGGGCAATGCCCTTTCCTGTGCTGCATTTCGTTGGGCCCCATCATATACCCCGCCGTCACCCTTTGACCCACCATGGGTCTGCGTACACCGCGTCTATCCGTGACGGCGTGCTGCCTTCCATTGCCGGGTAGTGTCAGGGGCCTGGCACCTCACTGTATGACACATCCTGTAGCCGCATTTCCTCCACGAACAACCGCACCTCGCGGTCCACCTCCGTCTCCGCGCCTCTCCTCCGAGGATCGTAGTTGCAGTCCCCAACCACGATGACCGGTCCCCTCTCCAGCGCCCTGACGTACTCCATCCCCGGCTGCGCCACATACCCCTTGACCCTCTTCCCATGCGGGACGTGGCAGTTGATGATGACCACCTGTCCATGCTCCGTCGCCACATCATACACCGCCACTCGTCCCCTCGCTCCGATCTTCTTGTCCTGTACGACGCTGAGGCCTCTGCGCACCAACAGAGGCACCCCTTGTGCCCACTCCCGCTGGTACTCTCGTCCCTCCTTGTCGTACATCTGCGCGGACACGACGTTGTCCCTCCCCTGCAGTCGTATCTCCTGGTACGCCACCACGTCCGGGTCTGCCTCGTGTAGCCTCATCTGCTGCCACGCTGCCTTGTCCGCCCGATACAGTGCCGCCCGGTCATTATGGGTGTACAGCTTCATGTGTTGCCACCTGCCCTCCCCATCTTCCCGCACCTCTTCGCGCTCAATTGGGTGTCGCCCTTCCCCACCGCCCTTTCTGCCTTGCTGTCGTCCGGGGCGTATCTTCTCCACCGCCGCAGCCCGCCGATTCGTTAATTGTCACTTGTGCTTCTTACTTTTCCTTCCTGCTGACATCTCCTCACCTTCCAGCTCTCGCACCTCCTGTTCCGGAACCAGCTGCCCGTGTATCTCCATCTCCCTACCTTGCAAGCATACCTGTAATCTCTCCAGCGGGTACGGCAGTCTCTCCTTGTCCTCCTCCGCTGCTCCTCCCACCGCACAATGGCCGCCTTCGTCACATGCCCCGTGCGATCCTGCTGCTCGATCAACTCCTCCACCGTCCCCACATACATCTTCCACTTCCCACGCACTTTGTGCGGACCATACACCATCACCCCTTCTCTCACCGCTCCCGGCTCCTCGCGTCCTATCCGTTCCTCTCCGTACCTGACTCCCCTCACTCGCTTCCTCTTGGGCCTCCCATCCTTGTCCTCCCCTCGCTGCAGCCTCTCTGGTGGCTCCTGCTGGTCCTTCTGCCTTCCCCGCTTGCTCCCGTCCCCTTCCCTGCCCTCCCATGCCTCCGCTCCTCTGTCTTGCTCCTCCTCTCCTTCCCTCGCAGCACTCTCCCGCCCTCCGCCCTCCGCCGCTCCCTCCCCCTCCTCTACCCCTTCTCTGTCCTCCTCTTGTTCCAACCGCCCGTCCGCCTCCTGCCCTGGCTCCCGACCTTCCTGATCCCGTGCCCGTCCTTCCCCTCCGCCTTCCTGTTCCCCCACATCCCCGTTCCCCAATATGAACCTCATTTGTCCTCCCCTTCCCCTCCGCAATCCCCTCCACTTACTTGGCCTCCCCCCCTCGAGGTCTTCCTCCTCCTCCGGGCACTGCTGCCGCACCCCCTCCACGAGCCTCCTCGTCCTCGCCAAAGCCTCCCTTCTTGTATCCTCCTCCGCACCTGGAGGTGCTTTTCACTCCCGAGCTATTCCCTTTCCCTGCTGTTCGTCACCCACTGAAGCGCCAACCGGATCTGTTCCTTGATGTCCTCCACTTCCTGGGCCTCTGCGCACCTGCCCATCTGCGACTCCAATGCCCTTAGGATGGCCCTCTCATGTACCTCCTCCGCTCTCTCAACCCGTACCTCCGCCCCCTCTCCTACCCACCGCATGAGTGGGTGTTACACTCCTTCTAACGGGGCCGTAGTATACGCTACCGCCGTGCGCCTGTCCCCCCTGGGTTCCACGACCCACCATGTGTGCCCATCCTGTACCAGGTCGGTGACCCCCTGGTCCGCAGCTCCTGTGGCACTCGCCTGCGGGGACACTACTTGTACAGTCTGTCCCTTGGTCCTCCCCATCGCCCCGTCGTAGTCAACCATGGCCATTATCCTTCGGACCGGGTGCATATCTGTGTCCCGGGTCCCATTCTCCGGCCATTCCCCTGCTGCGGCGCACCGTCTCGCCAACATACAGCGCCATCGCCAAGACCTGCCCTGTGGGCTCCCACACCTCCACCGTTCTGCTTGTGCTGTCCACTTAGGCGGCTTAAGTTGCAGTGTGAAAAAAAACAGAGAAGGTAGGAAAACGACGGGTTTCAGAAAGCATCAAATGATAGTTATTTTGATGGATATGTCTGGACCGTTGCGAACCAGTACCATGAAACAAATATTGTCATAGAAATGACACGTCCCATGGGTCATATACAGAAAAGTATTGTTTTGTGAACCTTCTTTGCGCGAGGCCTCGCGCAAAGGCGCTCATTTGTGCGAGATGAATGTACTACAGCGCAATGCATTTGGCAGGGTGTCGGAAGAGAGAAACGTAACGTATTTATACACGTAACTTTGTGCCATTATCAGGATGGAGTGATAGAAACGGATCTATTAATAAATGAATTTCGATATCGCTACACCCGTGAATCTTGAAATGTAGAAATGTTCCGCAACAAACTTTAGTTTCATGCGCGAGGCCTCGCGCAAGGAATGGCGCATGAGAAACAGTAAATTTTTAGTGATGTCTGCGCGAGGCCTCGCGCAATGGATGACATGACCGCGCATAGAAGAAGAAAATGGACAGATCCACCATCTACGCAGCATGTAGATTCCCTCCGATGCGGCGCTGCCGCATAGGCACCAATGCAGGTCCCGCCGGCATCTCTAGTTTTCATACTGTGGTCACCGCTGACTTCACTGCCCAACAGCGATGGTAGCGCGCCGCAACTGGGTACCACAGTTAGGCTTAACCCGTTAAATGTGGGACGAGCAGACAGTTACATTAAACTGAAAATGGTGCATGCGACCAGCGAATCATTGAACATTTGGTCGCGCGAAAACTGTGTGACAGGTTGATGTTTCAAGCGGTAAAACATTTTTTGAGGATACATTTACGCAATTCTCTTTCACAGTAACAATCCCTTTGCGAAAAGTGTCGGACCCTGAGCAAACAGTGGCCGCAGCATCCGGAGTATTCCGCGATGTCTGCACAGAGGAACTGCCGTATCACACGGCAGAAGAATTGTGGGAAGGGCTCAAACAGGCAGACGACGGCGCGCGATTGCTGTTTGTGTTTGTTCTCCATCTACACACAAATGAATGGATGCGCTGCAGTGTTGAAAAGACAATCGCGGCAGAGGGCTAGAGATGGGTTGCTGTTTTGATAGAAGAGGCCTGGCGCCTTTTTTTACCGATGCGCCACCGCGCAGTTCCGTACCAGGGAAAACCAAAGTCTGTTATTGCGATAGAGGGGAGTAGAGCGCAGCGGCGCATTTTGGCAAGGTCCGGTCTGGCGCGATACAGCGCACCTTCAGTGAAAGAAAGGGCCGCAGTCAGGTTACAGACTACATGGAACAAACTCAACCAGCAGTGGGTTGTGTTGTGGATGGACAACTGGTACAACAAACAGTTCACCACAAACCCTGACAAGAACGACAAGAGACTTCAAGCAAAAGCGTTGGCTGTCTTGCTACTACAGAATGCACCACGCCACTGGCATGGTCATCCTAGCCTGCAAGAGCTCGAACGGCGTGTTCCTGTTGTTGCGCGCATGGTGGGGAACACCGATGGAACCTTTGCATGTATCCTGCGTGACCTAGAATTTGCAAGCACGAGCCTGCCGTGCGAAACATCAGGGCACCGCTTGACATTTTTCGCGCAGTGCCTGCCAAGAGACCGCATTGGCGGCCCCTCTGTCTAGACAAAGAAAAGATGAGCAGCAGCGCATCGCTTCTTAACCTACTGCAATTCACTAGGGACTCGGTGCAACACACTCGACCAGTTGTGCCTGTTTTATGTCACAAGAACATCCATTACCGCATTTGTAAGCTAATGTTTGATGAAAAAACAACTGGGCTGGAATGTCTGACTATTTTTGTGGTCACACCCTATATTTTACGGTTTCTCGCACGCGTACAATTCTTGTGTTACACAAACATTTGGCTCATTCTGGCGGATTGTGACGTTTTTTTGTTGAGGTCTGTTGCGCAGCGGTGACACCGTCCCCTGTTTTCCCAAGCTGATCACGATGGAGATAACAGTGGGTGCAACGCTGTTGGGTATGGGCCCCCACATATGGCGCCTCAACAGGAAATATCACCCTCATGGGTTGGCACGTCCAGCGAATCGGCGAAGTCGTCTTCGGTACGCGGTGTGTAAAGCCATGCGGGTTCTGTTAACACAATACTGTCCTATGTCATTATACCTAGGACGGCTCATAAGGCAGTGCAATTGGGCCGGTGAGACCGCTAACACGGGTGTTCTTGCTTCTGAGGGATTGCAGATCGTCATGTGTCTTTTGGACCGTTTGAACTTGGGGGGCACCTTTTTAAAGTACGAACGCACTGTTGCAACTGCCTTATTATGCCACACTGCATGGCACTCAGCCATGCCTGGACAGTCGTTTGCTGAGGAGTTTTGTGAAAGTCTGCTCTCCAGCCTTGTAACAAACAAAGGGCAAAACAGAGGTGCAGTGATCATTGACAATGTTGACGATCTGTACCATGTAGTCACTATCTGGAAAGAAGGTCACCCGGTTAACGCCTGCAAAATGCCCAATTCTTTTGTCAAATCCGTGCGTCAGCGGCTAACCGCTTAGTTGAACGCAGAGCGTGTATACGTGCTTTGGGTTAGGTGGTGCGCGGAGCCTACTTGTGCCATCCGGGCACATTGGCCACGCAGGGGTGTACCCTGCTTGCCACCATCTCATCTAATTCGGAAGGGGTCTAACCATTACAAACAAGTCCTTGCCTCTGTGTTGTTAGTGCTGACTCAGCAGGGGCCGCTTAAGGCTGGTTTCAAGAGAAAATAGTCGGAGCTGATTCCCCAACGCAGTGTGTTGGAGGAGCAGAGAGAAGGTGACATGATCTGGAACGTTGGAAGAATATTGGAGCCCATGCAGTGATGTGCGATGCCCCGCGCAAACAGCGTGGAACAACATGCTATTACACCCCCTCTCTTGCGCGAGCCCTCGCGCAAGGTTGTTAGCAAAAACAGTTGGGGAACCTCTCAGTTTTGCATTCTGAGCAATACCTTACCCGTCTTCGCTAAAAATGCGTCACACATGGATTCTTCACGACCATTCTAACCCTTTTGAATACTTCGTTTCTTGCGAAACAGACTTTCTTCTTATCACAGAATGGCAGGCCCCGCCAAAAAGACAGGTGAGGAACTAGTGGATACCGACCATGACCCTGAAGAATCTGAATCGGAGACTGGAACGCCAAAGAAGGGGCGGAGGAAGAAGGAAACACCAGATCCTGGCCTGACAATGGGTACAGACATCAAGGACCACGTGAAGCCAGATGGGAAACAGGTGAAGATTGAGCTGAGCAAGGTGAGAATCAACCAGGAGGAAGCCAAAAGGACAGATGAGACGGAAGAATGCAAAGTTACTGCAAAAGCGTATTGACTCACTCGAAGCAGCACCACCAACACGCTCCATACACATTGTTCTCTGGGAAGACAACAGTAAGTTTTCAACGGACTGTTCTTTCTTCTCGTTGCGCGAGCCCCCACGCATGGATCTGTCTTCTATTCGCAGATGGCGATTATTGGTGTGTATCTGGACAGCACAGCGTTGAAGCCGTTTTGAAGGTTTGGGACCAGCAACGAGCATGCCTGAAGTTGTACAAGTGCCATACCAAATCCACGGCCAATATTTTGAAGCCAGATACACCGTGGGCCTTCCGTACGAAACTGGCGGGACAAGCACAAGGAGGCGGAAAAGACGTTGAGCCGATACCACTGTATGAGGCGGCAGATAACCTCCTTCGCTGTGATCAGCGGCGGCGGAACATACCTGACACATACAACAACCGCAAGATCGCCATTGTGGATGCTGTAAAGATGAGTGCCCTTGTTCCAACCGCTGAACTGAAGCAACCGGGTCAATTCGTATGTTCATTTAACGTTGTTTCGACTCTGCTCGTTGCGCGAGGCCTCACGCATCACCTTGTCATTTTCAGTATAATCCGTAGAAATTGTTGAACAATTTCATGACCTTTGCCTGTTGTGCTGGTCCGGATGCTGTGAAAGGTTTGCAAAAGTTCCATGACAAAGGGGAGAAATTCTCGAAGAACGCACGAAAGAAACTGGAGGGTGTCATCTTGCCGAAGTTCTACAAGAAAGTGGGAGAAGAGATGCAGGAAGAAAAAACAATCCTCAGGTCCTTCCAGGAATCGTTCGACACCATCATCCCTGAACAGTGGGTCTCAATGCATCTGGATCACCCAGGAAACGACCAGTACATCCGACCTGAGAAAGGTGTGTATCATCGACAAGGCCTAGGTTGTGTTTCCCCACGGCTGCGCGACACCTTTTTTTTTTCTGTTTTGTAGCCAACGACATGCGCAGCCGCAAAGAGGTTGCTGCACTTGGAAAGCAAGCCCTGAAGGTGACTCTCGGCACATGGGGACATTGGCGGAAGCCTGAAGGCAAAGGGCGCGGTCCATGGCCAGCGTGGAGAAGTCCATGTTGTGCGCACCACTTTGGCACCTGGCAGAGAAGGGCAAACCCGTTCCCCCGAAAATCCCAAATGTCCAAAGACTCCTGGGCACAGACGTTACCAAGAGCCGTGTGGTCCCCGCAGCTGCTGGCGTTACTGGTGACTTCAAGACAGTGGAACAGCAGGATCCATTGCTGGCAAGTCAAACTATCACAATTAAGGCGACCCGAATTGCAGCTCTGGTGCACAAACCTCTGAAGCGGTTCCTGGAGATTGACATAAACATGATTGTCATCAACGGCAACATATTTGAATATCTTGATCCTGAGATGATGTGCGCGGCCTGGCTGTATGAAGAAATGGCGTGTGCTGATACCCTCATCTGCGGATCTCAAACTGTTGTTGACAACATGTACGACGCTCTGGACACGGAGGCAGAGAGGCGCCTCATCGATGATTTCAACGCGCCGCGCATTGGCAGCATGTTGTGTATTCCCATCTTCAGTTGGCCAACCAAACTCAAGGCAGCAGGGGATCTTCCGTTGTTCGACGTTCGCTGGTTGCTGATTTTGGCACCTGATAGCTGGTGCGAAAAGGTAAAATTTCGTCGTTGTGTCCTCTCTTTGCGGGAGGCCTCGCGCAACAACTTCTCCCTCTTCGCAGATTCCGAATTGGACCTACTCAAGTACAGGAGATGGTAGACACCGAATTTGGCGTCCCCCTGCCCGTAGCGGATGTTATGTGGTATTTCGATACTCACCTTGATCATCTGAAGGAGAATCATGGGCCGGGCTTCACGGCTGCTTTTGCGTTCATTGATCATCAACCAGACCTGGCGTGCAAGATTGCTGACATCGAGCCTGATTCGCGCATGTACCTTCTTGGTGTGTCCACCGACAGTCTCTCTGATTGGGTCAACAGAGTGAAGAATCAGCTGAACCACGTCTTGACACAGGGGTCGAAGCTGGACGAGTCTGGTGATTGGGACCAGCAGGGCAACTGGACAAACCGTGGTATTCCCCGTTGGATTCGGGATGAAAAGTACGGTTCTGATGCATGCGAGCTGAAGGAGGAAGAGGTCGTTCAGAAGGGTCAACCTGCAGAAGCACAGGCCCCTGCAGCAAGACGGAAGTCAACTGGTGAGGAATCTGCCCACAAGAAGAAGAAGACTGCTTCCAAGCCCCAAACACCAGAATCGGATACCAGTGAACATACCGACGAGAGCGATGGAGATGAAGAGGAGGAGAGCGAGGAAGAAGAGGAGGAGGAACCGCAGGTCACCCAAGGCAAGACAGCGAAGAAAGCGGCAGTGAGACCGGGGTCCGAGGAGAGCCGGGCAAGACTTCCATTCAAGCAACCAGCTCGTCAGTCCAAACCAATAAACCAGCCTGCAAAGCCACCGCCAAAGTGTAAGACGTCCGTTGCTAAGTCTATGAGTGCTAAGCTGCAAGCTGCTCCGAAGAAGAAGTAATTTCTTCGCCTGTTCTGATATGTGCGAGGGCTGGCGCTATGCATTCCTCTTCAATGATTTTTTTGCTGTCACTTTGTGCGGCAAATTTTTCCCCCTGATGATTTTTACTGCGGTGTTGTGCTGATGTCTGCGGGAGGCCTCGCGCAAAGAAGGGTGTGAAAAAATGCTTCTTGTGGTGCTGTGTGCAAGAATGATTTCCAAAACTGGTTTTCGAAAGGATTGCTACCTAATGGGTATTTTCTTATGAATGCATAAGTGGTAGAAGAAAGAAAAAGACGTGGTTTTGGAAAAGCAGCAGTGCATTTTTAGGGAGATAATTAATTCCCGGGGCAGTCGGTTTTCTTAACAACAAACAAAACGTTCCAAGTAATCATTTTTTCGTTTGACTTTGTGTCTCTTTGTTTTCGGGTCCCCCAAACAACTATTTTTCCTGAGTGTTGCAGACAGGCACTTTTGGGCAGATTTTGACCCTGCAACTTGAGCCGCTTAAGGTCCACACACGCCGCAACTTGCGCATCCCGCTGCATCTGCATTCACAGCACCGCCTGCTTAGGCTCCACTTTCCTTGCGGTAAGCACCTGCGCCTTCGCCTGCCTCTCGCCTGCCGCCGCACCCTCCTCTACTGTCCCGCTCCGACAATCCGCATATCCCACCCACATGTGTTTGACTTGGTGGAAGTACACCAGGGGTGCCCCACAATCTTTCCCCATTTGTAGCCACATGGGCCCTTGTCTCCTGTGCTGCCGCACTCTGATCCCATGGTGTCCTCCCTTGGGTTTTTGCGGTACATCCAGCCTGCACAGGCACCTGGCCAGTGGGCATTCCGGCCTGCACTTATCCTCCACCGCCTCTGGTCTGGCCTTCATGTGGTACCTTGCCTTGCTCACTGCCTGCCGTACTTCTTCAGCCCGACACCCCTGAATGTGTTCCTCCAGTCCAGGCTGCGCCTCTTCGTTTTCTATCAATACATTTTGCCATGGTGAGGCCTTCCACCTCAGCCTCTGTGCCCATCTCTGAAGCATGTCTCTTCTGTCCCTTCCGTCCTGCAGCATGTCCAGCCCCTCCGCCGCTGCCTCCTTTTGGCGCTTCTCTTCTTCTTGCTCCGCCCTGCGTAGTTCTGCAGCGTCCTCCCCATCCGCCTTTTCCTGTCCCTTGTGGACCTCGGCATGTAGCGGCTCCCTCCATGTGGGCTCCGCCTTCCAATGGATAAACCGGCTGTCCCTCCGTGTGCCCCATGGTGTACACCTGTACTGCCTGTTCTTTCCGGCTGAGCCCAATGTGGACCTCCATGCCCTCTGCTGCCGCTGTGGTGACCACGACGTTAGTGAAGCGGTACCCAGAACCCCATGGCTAGGGTAGGGCATACAACCGGTCTCCGGTCCACTAACCCCATGTAGGGAAGGGAAGACGCCCGTTGACGCCCGGTGCGAGCCCAGCGGGAGCGTGTTCCGTGCCGTAAAGCCCCGCATCGGCAACCGATGCACCGCCAGCGGAGATTTATATATCAGAATATCAGGAATCAACAGGGTTTTATTTTCATATTGTTTCGGTCAATTTTTACGCTTCCGTTCTGATATTCACTGTTTTGACAGCTGGCGGTTAGCTCGCGACTTTAGCGTAACCGCCAGTTTAACTGTTATATACAGAGATTTTCTAGCGCAAATCGTGACGAAGACTCTAAAGTGTTCAGAAATTGCATTGATGCATCCGCAATTTTCTCATCTTACAATCGCAACCTTGATCCCAAGTTTTCAGGATTTCAAAATCGTCACCCCCGCACTTGATTTGACCTCTTTCGAGTGGACCTACGTGCTTCCCTATGCACGAATCAACTTTCCTTTTGTCTTGCCCTCCATTTGTCTTAGAGATATGGGCAAAACAAAGTTGATTCGTGAGGCCACATGTGAGGGTCATATCTCGTGCCGCTTGCGAGGAATGACAATAAAGGAAACGTGGGATGTATTCACAATACTCCTGACGTAATTTAGGAAGCTTTATATGCCTTGCGTCTCCACACGTGCGCGCTAGTGTAATGGATCATGGTCAAGAGGGCTAGAGTTTGCGTTATAACTCTTTGGCCATGATATTGCGTGCGTTAAAATAACTTTCGAGTGTAGCGCGCAAGTGTTGGTGTTGCATAAGAACTCTTCTTGAGTTCCTATGAGCGATTGACACAAAGTTATGCCCTTGGAGGGGCATGACATATCGAGGGGAAGCTACCTTTTTGGGCAATATGTGGTATGTGCCATGTGTTGTGTTGCGTGCCCATTTGGCGGGTCCATTGCTCCAAGCCAAACCCGCCAATGGACCTCATATTGCGCAAGCCTCTTAGCCATACTCCCCACAATCAATTGCAAGCCTAACCTTCCTGGAGGAAAGCTTGTGTGGCTATCCCAAAGCGATGCGTTGGGAGCAAGGTGTGTGTGTTGCAATTTTCCATATTTTCATGTGCCCACTTGGGAAGTAGCGCTCGCAACCTTTCAAAGCGCCCCAAGTGGAGCACATATGTAGAATCCGAGGTCAGTGGTGTCAGGTCATTGTGTTTGGAAGGATTGGTCGATTACTCAATCCAAGCAGAAGATATTATAATATAAATGTGCACCTTTCAAGGCACTTTTGTGTGTCTTTTTGCCAATTTTGCCATTTTTGGCCCGTCATGATGTCAAGTGGCGACCGTGTATCTCAACGTGGCGCTCAATTGACATCATGACCCAAGTATGTTGTGGGGGTACATACTTCAGTGCCAAGCATATCTTGGACCCGGCGAATAACTTCTCTTGGGCTCGGCATACCGTGGCCGCCATGTTGGCGATTTGGGACTATCCCAAATCATGGGCTCACTTGGCGACCCTGCCATTCCCAAAACCGGAGGAGTTGGGCGACGCCCAAAAGATATGTTGGACACATATGACTTGATACCAATCCTATGGCACACTCCGGTCCAAGCCGGGCATGTGCCTCATCTGCCCCATCCATGAGTGTGCGCATTTTCGGCCACTTCGAGCAATTTTCCACATTTTCTGCCCGTCGTGCATAATGTTCAGCCCACCCGTGCACGCCGGACGCATGGACCAATGGACAATATATGACGTGGGTGTTATTCATATTGGTCCCCATGGTTCACATACCACGTGGGCGAAGCGGAGCAACTTTCGTGAAGGTGCTAGCCCAAAGTGAGTGTGGGCAATTTTGCCATTTTGGCATTTGTGGACCCAATTGGGATCGTCACCACGCCAAGTGGCATGGAGATCTTTGAGAGCCAAGGGCATGGGAGTCCCTGTTGGACTCCCGGTGGATGGCGTATGGAGAGGCTGATCCGATATCCAAGCCGGCGTGGAGCACCCTGAGTTTTGGCTCATTTCGAGCAGCCAAAATGACCCCCTTTTGGGACCCCAATTTCAACCCCCCGTGTGGTCAATTGGCGGTCCCATATGTCTATGCCCACATGGAGCCCGGACCCAATTTCAAGTTGTACACTCAGATAAAAGTCCTAGGTCCTGCCTCCTACCCTGTGAGCCATTGGCCTTGCCCTGACCGGGCGAGCCACGCGTGAGAATGATGCCAATTTTGGTGATTCTGGCATCATGACCCCACTTGACGAACCCGTGGTGCCCTGATGCCGTGATCTCAGAGGGAACCAGGTTGGGTGAGGGCTCCAGAGAGTTCGTACTCAAAAAGCATCGGGTCAGTTGCCACGTCCCTACCTCTGGCGGGTCCAGACGAGGGGTCAACTTCGGAGATTTTTGTGCTAATATCAGTTTGGGCTGAAACAGCCCATTTTCAGCTACCAACTCCTAGGGGATAATGGCGGAGCCATATCTCTGGCTCAGAAGGGAGGTTGGGACCTGTCGTTGAGGGGGCATGGGGAGTTACTGTCAGTTTGCCTTGGAGCCACTTGGTTTCTCAGGAACTCGCCTGTGGCTGGGCGGGACACCCCCCCTTTTGGCAGGGGTTCAGGGTCCGGACTGAGCAGGGCATGGGTTGTGTTTGAGCCCCCGCCCCCACCAGCCACTGAGAGGGTCGGACCTGGGATTGGGATATAAGTTGGGACTGAGTGTCTATTGTCCTGTGATGCCCTTACCCCAGTCCAGTCTTAACCCCATGTGTACATATCCTGATGTGTTGCTGTACATACTTTTGTTTCCTTGTTTCAGAGTGGCAAGGATCCTGAAACGCTTTGTCACATGACACAGGCGTAATTGATGCCCCTGTGAGCGCAGTGCTTTGCCTGCCTGCTTGCTTATGCGTGTCACCGCAGCGTCCCGTGGCCGGCCCCCCACGGGAACGCGTCACCAGTACATTGTACTGGTACCTTGCCCCTTGCCCGTGGGGTACCGAGACTTCCACCGTCCCCCTGTCTCCCACTCTGTCATCCAGGAGGAGGATGTGGACTGCCTGTCCCCTCGACTGTGCTGCCGCCGGCCCCTTGGTTGCCACGGGGAATATCACCTTTGTGTCCTCCCATGTCATCCATTCTCCCCTGCGGTACCTGTGGCGCCGAATGTCCCCCACCGTCCACGTCCCCTGCTCTGCTCCTCCCGTCTCCCGCACCCATTCTTCTACCACCTTGGCGACGGCCGATACCTCGTTGCCCTGCCTCGCACACTTGGGCAGTGGTGCTCTACGCTCCATGCCGTCTTCCCCCGGGAACGCGTAATGCCACATGTCCCCCGTGTGTGGGTGCACATGGTATGTGCGTTTGGCCGTGCTTGCCGCCTGTCCATCCAGCGCCATTATGATGGCCTCGACCGCCTTCAGCGTCATCTCCTCCCGGAACGTATACACCACCTTCTGCCCCCTGTGTCCCTGCGTAGTGGGTGCTGGGGCCATTGCTGCCCTTCTGAGGTGTGTGCGCACCCCACTAGTATCCTTTCCTCCTCCTGGCAGTTCCCTTCCCCACTCCTTCCTGACCGGGACCCCCTGTTCCTCTCTTCCCCTGCTCCCTTCCTCTCCCTTTGTGGTGGCTTTGCTGGGGCACGCACTCAAGCGCCCAGTGTCTACGCGCGCATGTTGCTATGTTTTGGGGCGGGCACACACGTTCTCTCTTCTTCTCCCTTTCCTGCCTTTGTTCTCGTGCATTGTTCCTCCGTTCGTCCCGTCCCTTGTCGCATGCACTTTGTGTTGCCTTTGCCTACCTCTTGTCCTCTCCTCCTTTGTTTGTTTGGGGCACGCACACAAGCTCCTACTCCTACGCATGCTCTTTGCCACCATTCTCATCTTCCATTCAATCATTTGTTTTGCTCTCTTGCCGCACGCCTTTTATGTGTGTCTTCACGTGTAGACATCGTGGGGGACGCCGCGGCGAACTCGCCACTTGCCTTCCTGCCTACGATGTCCGGTTTCCTATTGTGTCTTTCTTTTTCGTCCCGTCTTGGCCTCGTTGCTCTTTTGGCGTCGTCCTAGCTTAGGCGTGCTTGCTTTATGCATTCATGGCATGCTATGCTTCTTATTCCTTATGTCATGGACTCTGTGTTTTTTTTTGCGACGCCCAAGAGTCCCCAAACCAGTTTTGGCGCTTGTTGGTGAGGTGGATTTTGCGCAGCTTCTCAAACAGCTGCTTTCCAGCCACTCCAGCTCGGCCAGCAGACCTGCTGAGATAGGCGACGCTCTTGGCATGCCGTATCCCCATGAGGGAACACATGGCCTTGAATCAGCTGCCAGCAAACGTGGGTCCACGGTTGCTGCAGATGGTGCGCGGGACGCTGAAGACGGTCACTCAATAACGAATCATCATGCCTGTCACTTCCTTGGCTAGCAACCCCTTTCTGTGCGCCGGGACGGCCACAACATAGCCACTGTGTCGGTCCACAAACAGGACCACACAATCGAAAACTTTTTTTCCGATATGCACTTCAGGCATGGAGACGACAACCATGGCAGCACTCTCCATTGGCTGGTCAGGGAACGGCGTCGATTGGGCTCCCCCCCCCGAGACATTCCGATTGTCAGGTTTTCAGACCTGACGAATCGAACAACCCTTCCTGACCTGCTTGATGGCATTCTAGAGGCCGACCTTTTCGATCTCGAACCGACTTTGCATGTCTAGGGCTTGCTTCTTAAGCCCTGGGTGCATCGTGTGGTGGTGCCAAGCTTCACATAGCTCAAGCACCCAGGACTCCACTACTAGCAATCTAGCATTCCGGTAGAGGTTGCCATCTTCCTCAGTGAGCCCCTTTGGCCACTTCTGCCTGTCGTCAGGGTCAGTAAGCGCCCGGTCCTCGGACCCAAAAGCCTCAGACTTGGCATGGTCGTCGGTCCAGTCATCTTTGGGGCATGACTCAGGGAAGATGTGCTTACCGGACTCAGCACCCTCTGAGGCGAGTACTCGGACCGCTCTGCTCACCCTTCTTCTTAGGGGAGCCTCTGCGGCAATGAGGACGAAACAGTTGACTCCCTCCTCCTCCATCATAGGCTCCATACCAATGATCTTCTTGGCTTCAGCGGTCCCAGCCTCATCGCCATTGGCAGAAACGTCCGTCCTGCCCTTGCTGGCGGGATAGCCCCACCTGCTGAGACAGTCCGCCACGTTGTTGTCCTTTCCCGGATCGTAGACCAACGTGAGATCGACCTTGGCCAAATTCTTGTGCCATCCCGCTCCACGGGAGCCTGGTCCTGAGGGAGTGTCCACGTGCTCCTTGTGCCATGACTGCAGACTCTGATGGTCTGTGCAGACCGTGACAGGATGCAGGGCTATGTACCCGGCCAACTTCCTGAGAGCCATGACAATGGCATATGCCTCCTTCTCACGGGGCGTCCATGTCCGCCTCTGGCCTTTCCGCCGGGACTCTGCTCCAGAAGGCAGCGGGCACGTGTCTCCCGTCGTCAAGCACTTGTTCCAACAGGGCGCCGATGGCGTAGTCGGAAGCGTCTGTGCGCAGGACAAACCCTCGGTCCGGATCCACAGGGTGCTGACCCACTGCGGATAGCAGCACCTGCTGCATTCCCTCAAGTGCACGGTCGGACTCTTCATACCAGACCAGAGCCTTCTTGGACCCCTTCTCGGTCTCCTCCCGGTTGCCCTTGAGCATGGCAGTCATCGAGTCTGCATACCCGGCATACATCTTGATATACCCCGAGTAGTAGTTGCAGAACTCCATGTATGCACGCAACTCGGACACCGTCTTGGGCTTCTCCCAGTGTTCAGTCGCCGCTACCTTTCCAGGTATGGGCTTCCGATGCCCGTTGCCAACTACGTGGCCGGCGAAGACCACTTCCCTTACCGCGATGGTGGCCTTGTCACTGCTGCCCGTAAGCTCGTGCTGTACCAGCAAGTCCAGCACTCTGGTAACGTCCCTCTGATGTGCCCCCAGCAGCTCATCGTAGCTCATGCTGGGGTCCCCTGACACAATGATCACGTCCTCAACAAAGGGGTCTGCACACTCACACACCGGCTCAAGCAGGTTCTCCAGCATCCTCTGGAAAGCCGAATTGCCGTTGGTAACGTTCATGGGCATCACCTTCCACTGGAGTAGTCCGAGTGGGGTGCTCATTGCTGTGCAGGCACGGGAGTCATCGGCGAGAGGCATCTGGTGATAACTATGTTTCAGGTCAATCACCGTGAAGATCCTCCGCCGGAATTGCTCCTGCAGCATGTCCTCAATGAGGGGCAGCGTGTAGCTGTCCTGCTGCGTTTCAGCATTCAGGCCGCGCTAGTTGACCACCCGCCGCCATTCCCCGGCAATCTTCTTGGGGACAACGAAGCAGGGGGAGGCCCACTCGAAGTGAGAGGGCTCCAACCATCCTTGGTCGATGAAATCCCTGAGAATCTTGTCCGTGGCGTCTTTCCTCTCCGTGCTCCGTGCTGGTACACATGGGGGTCTGGCTTCAGTCGTATCTTTGCCTCACTGTACGGTCCACCAATAGGCGGTTGGAACACAGGGTTACCACCGAAGAAGGTATCACCATACTTCTGCTTCAGCCTGGCCCTCAATGCCCTCAATGAAGTTGTACCCTACGATAATGTCCCAGTCCATCTGGGCCTCGTAGAAAGTTCCCTTGAGGAGGATTTCTTTGCCGAGGTCCGGGCCGGCGCGGCCAACCCGGCGCATGGCGTGCAGGCTGAGAATCTCTGGTCTTTCCAGAAGCTCAATTAGCGAGTGGTCCAAGTCACCGGTGATGGGCTCTAGCAGCCCATCTGTAGCGTTCAGCTGCGGTCCCGGTGATCCCCCGATACTCTCTGAAAGATCTTGTAGTATGTCGAATACATCTATAGTCGCGAAGGATGACCTGATGCAAGGGTTGGTGCCTTCACCGGAACCTTGGTTGGACATGTGCGTCCGCCTAGGACGGTTATCCCTCCGGTATTTGCCCTCACCCAGCCATTGCGACTGTTCTTCCCCTCCGGTCTTGCTCCGGGCATTCTGCTGGGTTGACCAACGATTCCGGACAATGATGGGGCGGCGTTGACCGCGGCACCACGCTCCGACCGCCCCCGCTGCGGCCCTTGGCCGCAGGGGCTCTGCTGAGGCTCGCTGGCGGTCGCGGTGTCCTTCTCCGCGGCAACCTCTTTCACTGCATCTCCCATTTCCTCCACCAGCTGTTGCCCTTCTTGTCCTTGTCCTTGTCCTTGTCCTTGTCCTTGTCGGGCTTAGCTTCCCAGGCTCTCTTGATCTCCTGAATCTCCTCCGCCAGAGCTCGTCCTTGGACACTCCCACTTTGGCTTCCCGGATGTTGGCTGACGTAGGCTTCTGGGTCCCGTATGCCTTCTTGTACGCCTCCGTGTTGGCCTTGTGGATCCGGCTCGTCGGGTGATCGTGTTGGAAGAGGGATCCCTGCCCGTAGCAGACGAAGCAGCCCTGTGGATGAACTCAGATGACCTCCCCAAAGGACAGTGGCGGGTTGCCAACTTGGCGGGGCTCCTTCTTTTCCCTCTTCTTCCAACCCTGCTCAAAGGGCTTCCAGCTTCCCCGGTCGCCTTGCTTGTGCAGGTTGTTGGCCAGAAGGCACAGACGACGGTCTCAGCGGTTTCATCCTCGTCCTCATTATCGTCGAGACCTTCGCCGCCCTCAGCTCCCGCCAGGCCCATGACGGCTTCCCCGTCAGACCCTGCGCCCACCTGGCAGATGCTGCGGTCACCTGACTGCAGTCCGCGGTTGTGGGCGAGGTTCTTGTACTCTTTGGGTACTTCTTCTCCGACCCACTCCAGCACGCTGCCGCAGCTCATCCGCGCCGGGATGGCCTGCGAACAGATCGTTTGGCCACCCACCTTACTCTCGTCCAGGCGCCAGATCGCTGCCTTCTCACAATCCCCCGAGACCGTGATGAGGAGAGCGGTTCGCAGGGACTGCCTCTTGAAGTCCCGGGCCACTTTGGCTCTTGTATAGTTCACGATCTTCTTGTGGTGCTCGTTGTCGAGCATCATCTTGACGGTGTGGTTGCTCTTGGCCCTCTTTGCATCCTCCTTCGTGACCCGCTTCACCCAGGCGTCCGGGAGGAGTTTGAGCAGGCGAGACTGCTCATCCCCCTCGTTGCAGTCCTCCACGTTTCGCCGGAGCAGGACGTATTGTTCTCGTAAGTTTCGCCAATACCGCAAGCGCATCTCCTGGCCATCATGCTGGAGCTGGATGGCTCTCCACCTCCTGGCGGCCACCTGCGGGGCGTCCACCCGCTCTTGCTCGCTGAGCCACTTCTTGGCCTCCTTGAAGGTCGTGATCTTCCCCTCCTTGCCTGCCAGGAAGTACAGCTCTGAGAAGCACCTCCAGTAGGCACCATCTGAACCGTATGAAGACATATTTCTCCGCCGCGGCGGGGTCCAGGTCTTCAGTGATGGTCATCCCCCAATTGTTCAGCTTCTCGAGGAAGCGGGTGAGGTTGAGGGGGTTCCCATCGTACATGGGGGGGCTGTTGTCCTTGAGGTCTTCCCACACGGCGGCGTCCGCAGCCTTAGAGACCATGAACGACGGTTGCGAGATCAACCGACGTTCCCACCGGCATCCTCCACCGGTTCCCACGGCTGCCGAGTCCATCTCCTTCTCGAAGTCCAAGCGGCTGCGCCGCAATTCCTCCAGGTACGCTTCTCCAACGACTCCTCGGCGTACGCCTTACATGTATTCCTCCTCCTCGCGGCGGCTTCAGCTGGCCGATCTCCGGGCTAGGCTGATCCCAAAGTCCTCCATGGCGTCTCCACGGGACCCTCGAGGTCCCAGTCCATGTCCTTTTCGGGCACCTCATTCTGCAGCGCTCCGTAGCGGCCATATGCGGATGGGGCTGGCTACGGGGCGTGCCTCGGCCGCTTGGGCTGAACGGGGGTTTGGAGGGGGTCAGGGCGTCTGCGGTAGTCCGCACTCAGCCATTTGTCCCGCTCCTCCTCTCTGCTGCGCCGCGGGTGCATAAGTTTGCTCTGTAGGGCGCCGCCACGGCTGGAGGGCGCGTGGTCACTCTCAAGGGCTTCAGTACGGCCACGGGACCTGCCTGGATCGGGTCCAGGTCCCCAGCTGTCGTCGGAGGCCGACTCCAGAGGGGGCAGCCGGTCGCTTGAGTCGCTTCTCAGGTCCTTCAGCCTGTCAGGCCTCCTCTGGAGCTTGGTCACCACGCCCCTCATGTCTTCGGCTGCCAACTTTGCGATCTCCAGCTCCTTCTGGGCCTTGGCAGTGACGGCGGCACTCTTGCCGATCTCGATCTTGTTTATCTGCGCCTCGCGCTCCAAGCTCTAGATCTTCATCTTGAGGTACACGATTCATTGCGAGATGTCCTCGGTGATGTCCGCCTCCAGCGGTACATTGGGGGGTCCCCTGCCTGGTGGCCCTCGGCTCGGGGGTCCACCAGGTGGTCCTCCTTCCGGCGATCCTCCGGGTGGTCCTCCACCCGGAGGTCCGGGCGGTCCACCATCCGGGGGTCCGCCGCTGCTGGATGGGTCGGCGCCCGGGCCGAGTCCCATGTCGTCGTCGGTGTCCATGTCTCCCATTCGGGGTCCGGATCTCGGCTGGGTTTGGCTCGGGGTGCTTTGCTTACTGCGGTAGGGAGATTGGGGACCCTCTCCATCCGAGCTCGAAGGGGTTTCCTCGCCTCCTCCGCCACCAGCTCCGGGCACTTCCACCTTGCAGCCCGTGGGTTCATGGCGATGCCGGCAGTTTGTCCATCATCATCGCTGCAGGTGACGAACCGGTTGGAGTCGTGGGGGTGCCTCTGGGCAGACCTCCGTGGTCTTTCCGGGGTCTTCCCCTTGCCCTTGCGGTGGGGACGGTTTGAGGTTTGAGGTTTGATTTTGCGGGTACTAGACGCCTTTCAGCCCGGGGGGGCCACCTGGTCGGGCCAGGTGATATCCTCCCCACCGGGTCCTAGTGGGGGGCCCTCCAAGACGCACCTCCTGCCTGGTGGCGGAGTCCCCCGGGTTCACAGAGCTCAGAGCCCTGTCCTTCCCCGGCTTCCCCGTTTCGCCACTCCCCGGTCAGTGCATCAATTCGCAGCCGTGGCTGCGGGCGCTTAACCACTGCGTCGCCCCCCTAATGGGTGGTCGCCCGGGGCGCCGGCGCCGCTGGGCCCGTGCTACTGGCTTGTCGCCAGTGGGACCCCCTTGGGCTGGCGCGGAGGCTGCCTAGCCTAGGGGTTGCGGCGTGGCGCTGTGCGCCACTACTGCGTTGGCGGGTGCAGTGCCCCGTCTGTGTGTGCGCGGCGCTCGCGGCCAGTTCGGGGGGTTCGGGCCGGTACCTGGTGTTGTGTCTCTCTCGTTTCCCCCTCCCCGCCCCGCGTGTTCTGCGCTGCGTGTGGCGGGCCGTCCCGTCCGGGCGTCCCTTACCCTCGCTCGCTGGTACGCCATTCCACGCGGTCTGTGCGTTCCGCGCGCTCGGTCCGGTTGCCCTTCTCGTAGTCCCCGTGTGTCCCTTTCATGTGTGTGCGCTCGCGCTCCCGCGGCGTCCGCTCCCCCCACCCCTGGTTGGTGTGGCGTGCGCACCTCGCGTGGTCCCGGCACTGGGCGCTGGTAAGGCCGTTCCACGTGGTCCGTGCCCCTCCGCGTGTCCTGCCTCGGTCCCTTGCTCCGTCTGGCGTGCTTGGGGGGGGGGGTCCGGTCCCGGTTCCCCCCTACTTGGCTTGGGGTTGTGGGGGTGGAGGTAGGGCGTCCCCGGGGGGGGGTGCCTTGTTCTGTTGCGAGGGGCGTCTGGGGTCAGGCGCTCCCCCTCCCCCAACTGCCCGCCCACTGGGTGGGCTGTCGGGGTCCGCGATCCACGTGTTGTGGGCGCGGGCGTGCGGGTGTGGGGGCCCTTCTCTGTCCCCTCAGCCGGCACGCCCTGTGGGGGCTGCGCGCCGCGGGGCGGGTCAGTGGCGTTCGTGTGCCGGGGGGCGGGCTGGGGGGGGGGGCGGGGGGGGGGGGGGGCTGCGCCGTACCCCCCGGTTGTGCGGCCGGGGGGGGGGCTGTAGGGCGGGGGGTCGCTCTGCCTCATTCCGTCCCTCTGCCTTCCCTGGGCAGGCAACAAACCTCAAACCTTGCGGCGGGGACGGGTGGCGGGGCCGCTGTCCTCGCTGCTCTGAGAGCCCTCCGCGTCCAGGTCGATCTACATCCCGGAGGTGGGGTATCCGTCGAAGAACCTCCGGACGGTCTCCACTCCGGACCCTCTCGGTCTCCCGCATGGCCGCCGTGGTCGCCTCCGCGGCACACCTCTCGGCCTCCTAGTGGGCACAAGCGGGCTCCTGCTCCCGCTGCTGCTGCAGCCGAGCCTTCTCCACCTCCAGAACCCTGAGCTCTGCCTTGGTCTCCGCCTTCTCCTCGGCGACCTTCCGTCGCGCCGTCTCGATGGCCTCCCGCTTTGCGGCGTCCGCTTGGGCCTTCATCTCTGCCTCTTTTTGTGCCTTCTCTTGGGTTAGGGCTTGCACCAACGCCTTCACCTGCGCCTCTTCTTTGGCCACGGCCTCCTGGGCAGTGCGGGCTTTGCAAGGGGCCGCCGTTTTTAACACAGCTGCCTCCGCCCCATGCCTCTCACGGTCATCAGCCGCTTCCCGCGCGGCTGCGGCCGTAAGTGCGGCCGAGATCGTTGCCACGGCTGAGGCGTGGATCGCCATGCCCTCATCCCAGTGGGTGGCCTTCTCCTGGATGATCAGGACAGCTCCGTCCACCGTAGCATTCTGCTGCGTGGTCCGGTCTTGGGCAGCCTGGAAGTTGCAAAGCACGCAGCAGACACGCTCGCGCGCGCGGGCCACTTCGTCTCGCTGAGGGGCAGCGAGGGGTGGGGCCACACTGCTGCTGCTGCTGGTGGAGGGTCCCGGGCGGGGTGGCGCTCCCCGGTTGGACGACTCCACGTCGCTGCTTGGACCTGAGCGCTTCCGCTGCAGCGGACGGGCGGGCTTGGCCTTGGATCTTCGGACGGCCTCCATGAAGTCGCCCAGGGTGGCGGCGCTCGGCTCGGGGCGTTCGGCTCTTCAGCAGGCCGGTCCACTTGGTGGAGGTCGGGGCTGAAGTCGGCGACGTATCGGCTGTCACACCTGACATGCCACCGCTTCCGCTGCCACGCGTGCTCGTAGCCGAGGGCTTGGAGCTCCGCTTCGATATCGCGATGATGGTTCACATCCTCGCGGATCTCCACGTAGTGCGGGGCAGGTTCCCCCTGGGGCCGGGAGTGGCGGTACTCCCGGTCCCACGCCAGCCCCCGCATGATGCTGCGGATGATTGCCTTGCTGGGCTGCTTGGGGCTGGCCATGGGGATTGGTTGTGGCTGTGGCTGTGGTTATTGGTGCGGAGGATGCAAAGGGATGTTGGTGACGAAGTTCTCTGGGTCGGGTTACTCGTTGAGCCCCGAGTGGCACGCTGAGATTGGGTATTCAGCGGCGGTAGAACGCATTCGACGCGTTCCCGTGGAGAGGCCTGGCCACGGGACGCCGCGGCAGACACGCAAGCGAGCAGGCAGGCAAAGCACTGCGCTCATAGGGGCATCCTCATAGAACAAAGCGTTCTGGGAACCTTGCCACTCTCGAACAAAACAAAGATATGTACAAAAACACATCAGGGTACGTACACAGGTGGGTTAAGCCATGGACAGAGGTAAGGGCCCCTCAGGGCAAAAGACACTCACTCTCCAACCATATCCCATCCCTTGGTCCCAGCTCCCCAGTGGCATGCAGGTACGGGGGTTCAAACCCAACCGACGGACCTGCCCAAACTGGACCCTAGATCCCTGCCAAGTGGGAGGTCTCCTGGTGATCCACGGGCGCGTCCCCAGGAGCCAATACGCTTCAAGGCCATACAAAGGTCGCCGCCCCATGCACTTTAGACGGCAGGTCCCAACTATTCTGTGAGCTGGAGATATAGCCCTGCCATTTTTCGCTAGGAGCTAGGCGCTGAAAATTGGCTGTTTCAGCCCATCCTGACTATGGCTCAAAAAAGTCCGAAATTAACCCCTCAGCTGGGCCATACGAGGGCAGGGGCGAAGCAACCAACGGGGTACCCTTCGATTACCAACTCCCCAGAGGCCCTAATCAACTTGGTTTCACCCGAGTTCCTGGCATCTTGGCGCCACGGGGTCACCACGTCGGGTCAGGATGCCAAAATTGGCAAATTCGGCCTTCTCGGGCGGCCGACCAGGGTTTGCCTTCGTGGCGATCTTGTCAAGCCAAGACTTGATCCACGGCCCTTGATATCTGCACTGGTCCCCTGCATAGGGTTTTGGCTTGCTGTCACGTTGGCTGCTTGTTGTTCCCCGAGGGCCATAGGGCAAATGTCTATCCTTCCCCGTCACCTAATCATATTCTCAGCCCTGCTTGTGGGGATATGTTTCGTCCAGCCCATTGGGAATTGGCATGAAACTGATCCCGTCCTCAACCTTCCCAATCAATTAAATCGATCAGGCATTTTTATAATTTCAATGTAATTATCGAATCTTGCGGGAAATCGATCAAAATCGATTATTCTGACCCCATTTCTCGCCGCCGTGAAAATGTCAACTGTCGTCACCTGCACGCATGTTGGCGGCGTGTTCCCGTGGCGAGTTTTTTTTCGACTTTTTCTCCTGTACCTTTGATGCTGGAACAGAAGTTAAGGGATGGATCTGTAGGGTTTTTTATGTACTTTCATCTGGTGCGCTAACCAGAGTTTTTCGCCGTTAAGTCTGAGAGGAAACCGACGAGCAAGCTTTTCCGTCAAGGGACCAAACTCATTGTTCTCATAGACCATGAGTTCGTCAGGAACTCTACATCTTCCCCCTTTGAGTTCCTCGCATGCCCCTTTCACGTCGGCATATCGCTTCCTTCGGGAAAGCGGCTTATAGGGGTGTATTAGGACGCATATGGGTGCGAAAAACCAAAGTCAAAATCGTGCGCAAACGCTAACCTTGTGTACTTGTGAGGATGAACGTAAATATGACTTGTCAGAATGCTCACAAGACCAATAGCCCTAAGGGAAGTTCCATTTCTGAGCCAACTCAACGATGGCTCCACGAAATTAAATTTGTACCAGAACATGGTCGCTTGAGAGGACAACTTTTCCTCTCAACGTTTGGCCAAAATGGACACACAGGCTTTTAAAGGCAAAAGTGTTAGTTTATTCCAAAAACTAGGAAAATGGCGAGATGACTTGTTTTTGGGCTTAAATGTCATGCCAATAGTGCTGCAACGCCTATTCAGGTGAATTCAGGACCTGCAAAATGGGGTGGGCGGGCCGTGAACGGACCCCCCTGGCGGAAAACATACAGATTTTGTTAACAACATTGGCAATTTGGGGTCTTTCTCTTACACATAATGGCCTTTTTCAGGTTGGTTCGGCCCTGAAACACCTATTCTCTGGCTCCTATACCCTACAGCACATGTTTATTTGAGTCAAGCACCTCGAAAATAGGGGTCGGGAAGCTGCAACTGAGCACCCAGGCCCAAAACGTAATGTTTTTTGTTACCCAAAATTGGCCTTTTTAGGCCATTTTTGAGCAAAAAATGGGCTTTTTTTTGGGAGGGGGCCTGGAAACACTCATTTTTCAGCTTCCATACCCTGCAGCACATGTTTCATTGAGTTCAGCACCTGCAAAATAGGTTGAGGGAGGGCTCCAATTGACTACCCGAGCCAAAAAAATACTTTTTTCTGCCCAACATTGGCATTTGTGCGCCATTTTTGGGCACAAATTGGGAATTTTTTGGGGGAGAATGGGCAATTTTTTGGGTGGGACGGCCATGAAACACCCATTTTCTCGCTCCCATACACTGCACAAAATTTTTTTTGTTAGTCTAGCTCCTGCGAAATAGGGTGGGGGGCTGGGAAGTGACCATCCGAGCCCAAAAAACACTGTTTTCGGCCCAAAATTGGCATTTTTAGGCCATTTTTGGACAAAAAAGACCATTTTTTGGGTGGGCCAGCCCTGAGTCATCCAATTTTCGGCTCACATACCCAGCAACACAGATTTTGGTTTAGTTGAACAACTGCAAAATATGGTGGAGGGGCTTTGAAATGACCACCCGAGCCCAAAAAACACTGGTTTTGGCCCAAAAATCCGCATTTTTGGGCCATTGTTGGGCAAACAATGGCCCTTTTTTGGGGGGGCTGCCTTCAAAGACCTATTTATCGGCTGCCATAGCCTGCAACATATATTTTGTTTGAGTCAAGCACCTGCAAAAAAGGGTGGGCGGGCCTAGAACTGAACACCCAAGCCCGAAAAACACTGTTTTTGGCCCAAAAATAAAATGGCATTTGTGGGGAGGGGGGGCGGCCCTGAAACACGCATCTTCCGGCTTCGATACCCTGCAACACATGATGGCTTGCAGTCAGCACCTGCAAAATCGGGTGGGGGGGGGCTTGAATTGGCCACGCAAGCCCAAAAAAACACTGTTTTTGGCCCAAAATTGGCATTTTTAGGCTTTTTTTTTGGGGGGGGGCTCTGAAACACCCATTATCCGGCTCCCATATGCTGCGACACATTTTCTTGTGAGTTGAGCACCTGCAAAAATAGGGTGGGGGGGCCTTGAACTGACCACCCGAGCCCGAAAAACACTGTTTTTGGCCCAGAAATGGCATCTTTCGGCCATTTTGGGGCAGAAAGGCCTTTTTTTGTGGCGGGGCTGAACCACCCGTTTCCCGGCTCTCATATGCTGCAACACATGTCTTTTTGGGTCGAGCACCTGTGAAATAGGCAGGAGGGGCTAGAACTGACCATCGGAGCTCAAGAAGCACTGATTTTGGCCCACATCTGTCATTTGTAGCCCTTTTTTGGGCAAAGAATGGGCATTTTCGGGGGGGGGGGGGGGGGGGCTGAAACACCCATTTTCCGGGTTCCTTATGCTGCGACACATGATTTTGTGACTTCAGCACCTGCGGAATAGGGCGGGGGGGCCTTGAACTGACCACGCGAGCCCAGAAAACACTTTTTTTGGTCCAAAATTTGCATTTTTAGGCCTTTGTTGGGGAAAAAATGGCCGTTTGGGGGGGGGGGGCAAGGCTCCCTCTTGAACCCAAGGGTCATATGGGCCTCAAACCAATGCAATTTACAAAGTAGAGAGCACCAAGGACATAGTGCATGGCTTGTTTGATTTTTTGAAGCCTATCTAATATTTTATATGATATTGCCTTGTGGGCACGCGCGCTTAACCTGCCTTTTGCACACGTGCCCATATGCATGCATAGAAAGATGTCCTTGATTAGTGCCCTGGATATTTTGATGAAATCCTGCAGGTTTTCAAGTTGAAACCCCAAACCAAAGCAGCAAGTAGAGCAAGAGCACGATGTGGATCGTATCAATGAATATTTTTGAAATCCAGTGTAACACAGAAGGGCTGCAGATAGACAAAGCAGGTATAAACACAAAGATTCAATCACAAATGGATAATACAAAAGATTTTATATGAAGCCTGGACTGACTCTAGCCTCCAAGATAGCATCAGGCACTTCATGTGTACTCCTTTGGGTGAAATGGTGCTTGTTAGGAATGTGGGGCATAGGTGTCAGGCCAACACAGAAAATGACTTGGCCAAGCAACTGAATCCAGAAACAGTTAAAACGTAGAACCACAATAAGTGGTAGAAACAATTGAGTATAGGGGTCTTGGGGTGGTAGACCACTAGGCTTAACCTCCAAGGCCTAAAGCATGAAATGCCTCTTTCATTTCGGTACCTCCGCTCAGTTGAGTGGTAGGGGTGAACTTCATGGGGGGCTAGGGTTACAACCCTAGTTACTTTGAGAAAGTGTACTTTAGGCTTCAAAAGAGTGACAAAAATACTTAAGTTAGTCTTAGCATCAACAAGAGGGTTTTGAGGGGGGCTTGGCCTGGATCAAGCCCTCCAAGAAAGACATGGCAGTGACCTTTTCTTACTCCCCCCTGGAGTACTAGTTAGCTAGGCTAGTAGGACCATAGAAGAAGGCTCAAATATTCCCATAATTACCTCAGAAAATGCATTAAACTTACCAAAAGCATCCTCATCAGTTCATAGAAGCCTATCACACTGTAGGTACCCTCGAAAAACAGTGTAATGTACGGTGAATGATGTCCCTTCGATGGGGCATTCCTCAAAAGTCGCCAGCGTTCGACGAAAGCTTTTGGTACAAATTTGGGGGTAGTGGGGTTCAAACCCAGGACTCCCTCCCTAGAGTGCATATGCTTGCCCACCAGGGTACAGTCGAACGCTCTACTGCAGACAGTCATCGCTGTATAAACAGCGTTTTAGTAAACGTCCTGACCAAGGGCCAGGGCAGAGCAATACTCTCAATGGAAGACGCAAATCTCCAGGAGCTGAAAAAAATAGAGAATGTAACCAACAGGGAGTGATTCCTGCGGTTTAGCGAAAGGTGTAGCGATTATAGAAGTCAAATCGCTGGAAATTGACGAAAGCACGCGAGAAATCGTCATTTTTCCACCAAAACTCAAAGTCGCAGACAAGCGCACCGGAAGCAGACTTCAAAAACAAGGTTGCGCAAGCGTAAACGGCTTTTGAAAAAGAAGGTATGAGCCGTAGTTTTTAAAGTTCTAAAGGAAATTTTTGCACAATTGCATCACAATTTTCATAAACTTTAGGGAAACGTATTCAAACTCAACCCACACCACAGACCAGGTGGACAACCCACCTCTCAGGTATGCCAGTGCCATCTCACACGCATGCATTGCGTTCTTGTTGGTTGCTTCGTTAAAACGTTAGGGTTGTCAACGCTGTGTTCGTTGGGAGTTCGGGTGCTCCTCTCCCTTGCTCTGCACAGGTCAAAACAGGAATGAAAGGTATGCGATGCAAATGGAGCGCGCAGCGCGCACGTAGGGTTAGAATATGCGCTGTGCTCGCGATGCATGTGCCTCGTCGAGGCATTCACATGCTGTGGCGCTTTCCCTGTACCCCGATTCACCCTTGTTCTCTCTTCACAGGGAAGTAAAGAAAGTGTTTGCTCGTGTTTGTTTGCTCGCGCGTAGCTGTAGTGCTAAAGTAGGGTTGCTTAAAACGCTTAGGCTTGTTTTGCTTTCGCCTCACTTCGGCATTCACATGATGCATGGTGAGTAAGGTAGGTAAGCCCAGGAGGAGCTCACATCCTGGTTGAGTCAGTGTGCTTATGTTCTCGCCTCCCTTCCCTGCATGCGTGCACACGATGCATTAAAGGGATTTGACAGTAGGCCACGCGCTGTGCACGCGGTATGAACCCTTGCCAGCTTACCCAGGGCTTCGCCCTACTGACGCGCTCCCGTGGGGGGCCTGGCCACAGGACGCTGCGGTGACACGCACAGGCAAGCTGGCAGGCAAAGCACTGCGCTCACAGGGGCATCATTACGCTCTTGTCATGAGACAAAGCGTTTCAGGATCCTTGCCACTCTGCAACGACGGAACAAAAGTATGTACAGCAACACATCAGGATATGTACACATGGGGTTAAGACTGGACTGGGGTAAGGGCAACACAGGACAATAGACACTCCAACCCAACTCATATCCCAATCCTAGGTCTGTCCCTCTCAGTGGCTGGCAGGGGCGGGGGCTCAAACGCAACCCATGCCGTACTCAGTCCGGACCCTGAAACCCTGCCAATAGGAGAGGGTGTCCCGCCCAGCCACAGGCGAGTTTCTGAGAACGATGCAGCTCTCATGCGAACTGAGGATGGCTCCTCTCCCCCCTCCAACGACAGGTCCGAACTCCCCTCTGAGCCAGAGATATGGCCCCGCCACTATCCCCTAGGAGTTGGTAGCAGAAAATTGGCTGTCTCAGCTCAAACTGATATCAGCTCAAAAATCTCAAAACTTGACCCCTCGTTCGGACCCGCCAGAGGTAGAGACGAGGCAACTGACCCCATGCTTTTCACCTACAAACTCCCTGGAGCCCTCACCCAACCTGGTTTCCTCTGAGGTCCTGGCATCAGGGCACCATGGGTTCGTCAAGTGGGGTCATAATTGCCAAAATGGCAAAATCAGCCGTCTCGGGCGACCGTCCAGGGTAGGAAACCTTGGCGATATTGACGCGCCAAGCCTTGATTCACAACCCTTGATATCCCCTCTGGTCCCATGCCCTGGGTTATGGCTTGCTGTCACACTGGCTGCTTGCTGTTCATCGAGGGGATGAACACGCGGATGGGGCAGAAAGCAGCATGCGGTGCAAAGGGGGAGATCATGGATCGCACCAAAAGTTGAATAACTCCGGATGAGCCGGAGGAGCAAATACGAAACTCAATGGCGTTCAACCCTTGGTCATATGCTACAATATTCGCACTATGGTAATTCCAATATGGCATACAATGGCAAAAACAGCGGAATTTGGCCAAAATGGCCCACACTCATAATTCCATATCTCCATCGCCACGGCGAGGATCCTTTCCACCAAAGATGCGATAGACACGGGGGACTTAGGTCCCGATATATGCCGCTTGCCAGCCCTCATGGTCGCCTCTAGCTTTTTTCCTCATTGGAGGGAAAATGACACACAAATGGGGCAGAATGGCAACATACGCCAAATTGGGTGACTCACAACTCTCCCATCGAGAGGAGAGGCCACATGGGGAAACACCCCATTCGATTCGGGTTTATGTGCCCTCTCCGAATTGCCCTTACCCTTGGTCAAGTGGCGCACGCAACCTCGGGGGCGAAATCAGGGGGAGATGGGGTTTGTGGCCATTCCGGGCAAAACGGCCAAAATTCACCCAAAAGTGGTCCCTCCAAATATCGTATCTCCGTATCACAAGAGAAAGGAGCCTCGGGCTTTTGCATGGATGCTAACCGAAGCTTTGCCTCCCTTTTGCAACAAGGGTTGGGGTTCAAAGCATAATGGAAGCATTTTTAACACCTCCCCAGTCCGCCTGCTACGTCATATGCCACCCCCACCACCGCTGTCCCCCCGCCGCCACCTGGTACCTACCCCGCCACCCTGGCTCCAGCCACACAGCTCGGTCCATTCGCATTGGGACTGCTCTTTCTG
Organism: Eutreptiella sp. 'Long Island Sound 2002'; assembly: GCA_964036045.1. Classification (NCBI taxonomy): domain Eukaryota; phylum Euglenozoa; class Euglenophyceae; order Eutreptiales; family Eutreptiaceae; genus Eutreptiella; species Eutreptiella sp. 'Long Island Sound 2002'. Next base: position 60,003,914 of record OZ038381.1, read on the forward strand.
CCCCCCATCCGGCCCCCAAGTCATCCCTGTGCTGCAGCTGTAATACCGCCTCTCCCCCTCCGGTGACCCACACGTCCACCCCTCCCTCCTGTCTCCTTTTCCATTTGACCTTTCCCGTACTTTCCGGTACCTCGTAATACTCCATCGCCTGTACCTGCACTCCTAGCAGTCCTTCCCATCGAGCTCTCAGCTTCCTGTCACGTGCCGTGCACTCCCCCACCTGCCTCCTCTCCCTCATGGGACCCTCTTGCCCCTCGTACCGCCATCCCGCGCCTCTCTGCTGGATCTGTATTTGGTGTACATCCTGCCACACTTGCTCCTCGGTCTGTCCCCCTTGCCAACGTTCCGACCCTGGCCCTCCTCTTGCACCTCCAGCTCCAGCCCCACTTCCTCCTCGTCCGCCGACTCGTTCCCACCCCCTCCCTCTGCCCCCTTCACTTTCTCTTCTTCTGGCGGCCACAGCAGCTCATAGTGTCCCCCTCCCCTTCTGCTCCACAGCAGCGCCGCCCCCGTCCGCTTTCCTTCACCGGCCTCCGCCATCTTCCGATACACCCCCTTGGGTCCCCACTCCCGGCACAAGGCTATTTTGCATCCTCTGCTTTGCGCCCACCTCCGGACTTCACACGCTCCTCCCCATATCTCCCCCTTGCGAACTTTGTCCAGGTACTGCTCCCACGTCTGCTCTCCTGCGCCCCGCATGACCCGCTGCGCCCGCCCCAACTCTGGGGGCCGCGCCATATCTCCTTCTGTGAGCGCTTTGCACACTTCGTTCGCCGCTGCTTGCCCGCTGTTCCCGTCCACCGGGCTGAGTGCCCAATATAGGCACTTGCCATCCCTACGTATGACTTGTCGCCTCGCGCCGTCAGGCATTCCTTCGGGCCATTCCTGCCCGTCCTGTGCACTGTCCAGTACCCTTTGCACCGCCGCTACCACCTCATCCGCGTCACTCCTGGGACCCCTCACCACCCACAGAATCGCGTAGACTCGTCGCCTGGCCCACAGGATTCCTGCTTGCAGTGGGGTTCCCTCCCCATATTCCACCAATTTCCTGTACCCTTCTCCGCTTTTTGTCTCTCTGTACACCGCAACTTTGTAAACCCCCTCTGTCGCCCATGCTTCCACCTCCGGTTGCCCTCCCATCCTTCTGCCCTGCCTCATTCTCTGAATGTACCTCTGCCACGATACTTCCTCACGTGGCAGGCATTCCTCCATCGTGCCCGAATTCAGTCTACTCTCCACGCTGGTCGCCACTCCTTGCCCCTTCTTTTGCAACTCTTCCTCACTGCTCGGCCTGCCCTCCAGTGCACACAATACGCCCCACAGGGAGTCGACGTCCTTGCCGTACATGTGTTGCACTAGCGGCCTGTCCCGAGTCCTTTCTCGCGCTCCCCCTAAGGCATCCTCTCGCCTCTTCCACGCCCATGCCGCCTTGCGCTACTGTTCCACCTCGTTTTCTTCTGTACTCCCAACACTCTGCGGGCCACACGTTGACGGCCGGCTATTGCCGGACGTCACACTGTGCCCTCTTTCGCTCCCCACATTTGCCCGAGCCGGCGCAGCCCTGCATATGCCTTCTCTGTCTCCTTCTTTTGCTGTACTGCCTTTCACTTCTCCTTCTTGCTCCCACACAACCTCGTACACCCTCCTCTTCTTCAACAGGATTCCTACACTTACTCCTTTCTCCTCTCCATACTCCTGTATCTTCCTGTAGCCTGCTCCATCCTTCGTCTCCCTGTACACCTTCACCCTGTATCCACCCACCATGGCCCATGCCTCAACCTCTGGCAGCCCCGCATCCTTCTCCCTTGTACCATCTTCTGTATGTACACCTGGCAGCTCGTTTCCTCCGATGGCAGGGGCTCCTGCAGCTCCCCGGCTTTCCACCTCTTTTCAGCCGTGGCAACTACTGTAATGGTCTTTGTCCTTGATTTTGATCATCCTTGTAACGTCTGCGGAGCACCCAAGAAGAATAACCAAAAGTTAATATCATCCCGTCAATCTGTACAAACATTTTGAGTGTAAAATACATACCTAATTTATGCTTTCTATTATGCCTACTTTATTCTGATCTGGCCTATGCTACGCATGCGCGACACACGCGATCGCACTAGCGATCTTTACTCTGTGTCCTATTACACTCCCTTCCCAAGCTTTTTGCTGGGGTTTACCTCAGCAAATGGCTGACTAAGGAAAATAGACACTCAGATCTTTACACTAGTGACGGGGGGGGGGGGGGGCTGAGCTGCTGTAGACAGCCCAGAGCAGGGTGTCAAACAAAAAAACTGTCAATCACACACCCTAAAAAACATTTTACTGTGGTGTGCTGCAGTGCAAGAGTGCACTGGAGCCCTACATGCTTGTTAGAGTGGGTGTGGGGGCAGAAATGTGGGTGGCCCAAGTTGCACAGCAACCCTACAATACTAACCTGCCTACAAACAGCTAACTGCCTGCAGCAATGGCTAAGCAGGCATCGCACTGCACTAGACCTTGTGCAGAGGAGGCGGGGGGGGGGGCTGCCAGAAAATCTGTAACAATTTTCTGCCTGCCTGAAGGGGTTAGAATATTTTACAAATAAAAATTTGTATCCCTGCACCTGCACTGCTGCAGACAGTAACAGCACCACATAAAAGCTTTTTCTCTTCCTAAAACTTCTCAGAAGTTTTTCAAACCTGAAGTAAAGTACAAAAACCCATTAACCTGATTAACCTGACTTCTGAGTTCTGTCTTCACTTGTTTTCTGTCTTCATTGGCGCTGTAGTCTGCAGAGCAAGCAAGGCAAAGAAACAAGGAGAGAAGAAAAAAAAACGAAAAGACCGAAAGCGCAGAAAAGCGATGCCAAGCAACCGCTCGCGCACAAACGACCGAACACCGCAGAGCAGCAGAAACACACCTGAAGTGCTCTGCTCCCGCGTTCTGTGTCGCTCGTCGTCTTGAACTTCTTTGCACCTGTGCAAAGCAAAAGAATAGAACGAAAACACACATGTCATATTAAAAAAACGACGTGTCAGATCGTCAGTCATACCTGATGAAAGTTTCATACTGAAACTACTGATTCCCAGCTCTGATTCCTGAACAGCCTGCAGAGCACACACAGAGGATAGAAAATACACACAACACGCAAACTACAACTATGCTAATGCACATGAAGTGTGGAAACACAAACGAAAATGTACCTAAACACAGCATGCAAACTTTTTATTATTATCTTCTGTTGTCAAACGCGTAACTGTAGTTGTGCAATCTATAACAAAAACTGAGCAAGCTGGACTAAACAAACCTACGCAAACGCATTCACACACATTGCGCACGCAAAAATGCACTCTCGAACTCGAAACAAAATGAAAACACTGAGAAACACACATGATAAAACTTACCTGGACAAGGACAGAAATGAAAGACTGAAATTAAAAAGTCTGAAAGTAAACGACTGGGCAACACAGCAAAACAAAACAACTGCATAAGTTAAAATGAACACATACACACACGGGTCATTGTTTATAATATAATAGAAGAGCCTACCAAACAGCTGGAAATAAGCTGCCTGAAGCAGCGGTAACACTTCCGACCGCCTACGCCCCCGCAGACGATCAGGGGTTGTGGCGAATCACCCGCCCGACCCGAGTAGGCGCCACCCCCAGAAAAAGAATCGCCCTTCAACTCAAGGTGGGGTGTCCTGCCTTACAAACCCGAGTCCAGGACTAAAGGAGAAGGGCTTTAGAAGGCATCCGAGACCTCAAGGCTTTAGAGGCGCCTTGGCGGGAGGACTATCCCTGCCTACAGTGGGGGTTACTGTCTTACCTAAGCAAGTGCTCGCCAAGCACTCAAACAAACTCTTAAGCAAACTACAAAAAAAAGCTAAGAATGAAACGTAGAAGTAAAGACCACAAAACAACACAAACAGAAACTGAAAGCAACAAAGAGGAAGCAGAAGCACCCAAACTGGGTCGTGCGTGTTCGCCAAGGGCAAAGCGACGCAACTGCAACCCAGCAAACAACTCAAAGATGCCAAAAAAAAAAAACCAAAATGAGAAAAGCTGGAAAAAATACAAAAGGAGGAAAAAGAAGACAAACCTGTATATACATACACACATGCAAACACACTGCACACTCAAAAACACACAAACTGAGCACGCAGCACATACTCAATTTTCACATTCACCCATTTGCATCCTGGATTTCTGGCTGCTCCACCTGCAAAAGCAGGAGCAGGAACGCCAGAACCACGGAAAAAAGATAAGACAAAAAAACGAAGCGAACACAGCAGGCATGCAACACATAACACACCTGTAAACAGGATGTGTCCACGTGTGCTCACCCTTTGTGTCGCGTCTCGCTGCGTTGGCTGGTGTTTCGCTGCTGCACCCGCACACACACACACACACACTCAAAGGCAAAACCAAAGAATAAAGCCTTAACAACGAACGCGTAAGCGAACGAAGCAGGCAACGAAAAAGACAATATGACGGGAAGCAAAAGCTAAAGGCGTCCAACGCTGAAAATTACCTACTCCTCAGGGCGGCGCTTGCAAGGCCTGGGCGCCACTCCTTCAAAAATCTCTGCGCCCGCTCAAGTCGTTGCTGCCTCACATAGTGTGGGCAGTGTCCACCACGCTGCTGCGCTTAGCCAGCGCGTTTGCAAGCAGCGTCCACAACGCTGCATTGAAATCCCAACGCGGTCTTCCAAGAGTCCACCACGCTGCTGCTCGGCCAACGCGACTGATGCAGCGTCCACCACGCTGTGTTGACGACTCACGCGTTGTTCGTAGCGTTCACCACGCTGCATTGAGGGCAAGCAGCGTTCACCACGCTGCGTTGTTCATCCTCAGTGTGCTCCGCAGCGTCCAGCACGCTGCTGTGATGCTCCAGCGCGGTTGTTCGCAGCATCCACCACACAGCCTTGATAACCCAACGCGCTGCTCACAATATGCTCCATACTGCTGCCAAGGCAAGGGGCTGTCAGATGCCCCATTGTTGACGAAGGCGACCAAAGCTCTGTTGGCTGCGTAAACACGCTGCCATGATCACCCACGCTGTTCTTTGCAGCGTCCACGACGCTGCTGTGATCAGCCAAACTCTGGTTCTGGCAGCGTCCACGACGCTGCTGATCCCCAAGCGTGTCCTGTGGCAGTGGTCACGACGCTGCTGTGATTTCCCAACACTTTCATGGCAGCGTTCACGACGCTGCTGTCCTCCCACTCGTTGATGGCAGCGTTCAGCACTCTGCTCTTCTCTGCCCACTCGTTGTTACTGACCCTCGTTGCACAGCAACAAAATACCTCTTCGATCATTGGGACAGCATAAGCAAGACCTTTTTTTTCATTGACGGGATTGTAATAGTCTTTGTCCTCGATTTTGATCATCCTTCTAACATCTGCGGAGCACTCAAGAACAAAAACTAAAGCTTAATATCATCACGTCAATCTGTACAAACATTTTGAGTGTAAAATACATACCTAATTTATGCTTTCTGATATGCCTACTTTTTTCTGATCTGGCCTATGCTACGCATGCGCAACACAGGCGATCGCACTAGCGATCTTTACTCTGTGTCCTATTACACTACCTTATCTCGCACTTATGTCGCCTCTTCACGGGTTCCTTGGCCTCCTTCGATGAATTTCATCGCTTTCGATAGGGAGTTCATTCTGTTGCCCTCCATACTCTGTGTCAGGACACCTGCACGGATCCGTTCTGGCTCCCCGTCCAACGCCCGCTCACTCCGCGCCCATGCGCACGCTGCTCTTCTCTGCTGTGCTTCACCTTCGGTGCTCTCTGTATCTCCCATTGTCTTTACGCTGTCAACTGACTCTCCGCTCCGCACGCTTACCTCTTCTTCGTTCTTGCTCATTGTGTGTCTCCTGCGTACACATGAGCATGCCCCTGCCCCCACTGGTCCCTCTTATTTGCTTCCCCATCCGCCTCAAGTCGCCCTCGACACCTGCTCTCCTTGCTGCCCGCTTTGCCCAAGGAGAAAACGTCCCCGGCATCCGGGGGTGCTTATGTACCTATGTGGCCCCTCGAGGACCTGTTGCAAGAGTACCGTCGCCATGACCCTTGAGCGAGGCTTGTCTCCATGCGTGCCCCACGAGCGCTGCTAGTGGAAATCGAACCCACGACTACGGCTCGTGTAGCGGGGCGTCTAGCTCCTAGGGTACTGCTCAGCTGAGTCCATTTCTCACGGCCTCGCCTTATACTCCTCGCCGCCTCCGCCTTTTATGTCTCTCTCGCCTTCCCCTCTGTGCCTTTGCTCCTCCCCTCCACTCTTTCCTCTCCTGCCTTTCCTTCTGCCTCGACCCTGCCCCGACCGGGCGATCCACCCTCTGGTCTCCCGCCTCTACCTCTCCCCCTCTCTTGGCCCTCTTCTCCGCCTCCCGGCACGTGCCGCTCTGTCCTGGACACTCCAGCCCGAGGGCTCTCCCCTCCTGCTGGTCCCCCAAGTTCTGCGCTGTCCCCCTCTCGCTGTGCCGGTCCCTTTCTCACCTGCCTTGTCTTGGCCTGCATGTCCTTCCCCACCGCTGTTGTCCCCAACCTCGCCTTCGCTCTTGATCGCCCCGGATGACCTCGCGCTTGTCCGCTCTCTCCTGCTGCTCTGTATTTCCTGCTTCGTGCATTGCCGGGTGTCTCCTTCCGGGCCGATCATTCATCCCCTCCACTTCTCGCCTCTCTTGCCGTGGCCTTCTTCTCCTCTCCCCCGATCTTGGTCCCGCTCCTTGCTCTTGATATTGTGCGCCTCGGCTGCTTGTTCTTCTTGCCTCCTCCTCCTTACCGATCCCCGGGCGTTCCTATCCGGGGTTACTCACTCGCTTCGTCCCCGGAAGGTCCAGTCCAGGGTTCCCGCCCACTGCCCCCCGGATACTCCTGTCCGGTGGGCCCTGTTGCTTGCCTGCTTCGTCTTCCCCGGACGTTCCAGTCTGGGCCCCTTGCGCTGGTCTTCCTGTCTCCTCGGCCCCCTCGTTGCTCCCGTCGAGGGGCCTCACTTCCCGCAGCTTTCTTCTATTCTTCCACCCACGTGGTCCCGTTCCTTGCTTTTGTTCATGTTTTCCGTGACTGACCTCCCGCTTGTTCCTGCCCCTGCCACCTCCTCCTCCTTATGCAGCTCCGCCGAACGTTCAAATCCAGGGTTACTCGCTTCTTCCCTGGGTGTTCCAGTCCAGAGTTTCGGCCCCCCGGATGTTCCAGTCCGGGTGGCCCTGTTGCTGGCCTGTTCGTTCTCTCCCGGATGCTCCAGTCCGGGCTGCCCCTTTTTCTCCTTCCATTGCTGCCGGGTGCCTCCATCGGGGCCGATCATTCGTCCTCTTCACCTCTCACCTCCCCCTCCGTCTTCGTCTCGTGCCTTGCTCTTGATCTCTTTTGCCTTGGCTGCTTGTCCTTGCTGCCTCCCCCTCCTTGCGCAGCCCCAGACGCTCCAATCCAAGGCAACTCGCTTCGTTCCCGGTTGATCCCGTCCAGGGTGCTGTCCACTGCCCCCCGGATGTTCCAGTCCACTGGGCCCTGCTGCCTGTCTGCTCATTCTTCCCCGGATGTTTCAGCTCGGGCTCCTTGCGGTTGTCTTCCTTTCTCTGCGGCCCCTCGGATGCTCCAGTCCAGGGGGCTCTCGTGTTTTGTTGCTTGTTCCTGGTCTGCCCCGGATGTTGCAGTCCGTGGCACCGGGCCAACAATCCTTCTCCTTCTTGCTTTGCCGGTTGTCTCCTTCTTTGCCCCTCCGTCGTCCCCTTCTCTTCTCACATCACTGACCGCGTCCTTCTTCTCCTCTCCCATCCACGTGGTCCCGTTCCCTTCTTCTTGTTCATGTTATCCTTGACTGAACTCCCGTTTGTTCTTGCTGCCGCCGCCTCCTCCTCCTTGTGCAGCCCGGGAAGCTCCAATCCAGGGCCCCTCACTTCTTCCCCGGATGTTCCATTCCAGGGTCTCTGCCCCCCGGATGTTCCAGTCCGGGCGGCTCTGTTGCTGACCTGTTCTTTCTGCCCCGGATGTTCCAGTGCGTGCTCCCTGCGCTGGCCCTCTTGTCTGTTCTCCCTCCTGGATGCTCCAGTCCAGGGGGCCCCGCTGCTGTTCTTCCATCTCCCTCACTTCTCGCCGCCTCTCCCTCCGTCCCGGTCCTTGTTCCTGATCTTTTTTTTTCTGCCTTGGCCGCTTGTTCTTCTTGTTCGTGCCGCCTCCTCCTCCTTGCGCAGCCCAGGACGCTCCAATCCGGGGCTACTCGTTTCGTTCCCGGATGATCCATTCCATGGTTGCTGTCCACTGCCCCCCGGATGTTCCAGACCAATGGGCCCTGCTGCCTGCCTGCTCTTTCTTCCCCGGATGATGCAGCTAGGGCTCCTTGCGCTTGTCTTCCTTTGTCTGCCGCCCCCGGATGCTCCAGTCCCGGGGGCTCTGGTGCTTTGTTGCTTGTTCCTGGCCTGCCCCGGATGTTCCAGTCCGTGGCATCGGGCCAACATCATTCATTCTCTTTCTTGCCTTCCGGGTTGTCTCCTGCGGACCGCTCCGTAATCCCCTTGTCTTCTCACATCACTGACCGCGTCCTTCTTCTCCTCTCCCATCTACGTGGTCCCGTTCCTTGCTCATGTTCATGTTTTCGTTGTCTGTCCTCCCGCTTGTTCTTGCCGCTGCCGCCTCCTCCTCCTTGTGCAGCTCCAGAATTACCAATCCATGGCTTCTCGCTTCTCCCCTGGATATTCCAGTCCAGGATTTCTGCCCCCCGGATGTTCGGGTCCGGCTGGCCCTGTTGCCGGCCTGTTCTTTCTCCCCGGATGTTCAAGTCCTGGTTCCTTGCGCTTGTCCTCTTCTCACTTCTTCCTCCCGGATGCTCCAGTCCATGTGGCCCCGCTGCTGTTCATTCGTCCCCTTCTCTTCTCACCTCTCCCTCTGTCTTGGTCCCGTTCCTTGCTCTTGATCGTTTTTGCCTTGTCTGCTTGTTCTTGTCGCCTCCTCCTCCTTGCACAGCCCCGGACGCTCCAATCCAGGGCCACTCGTTTTGTTCCCCGATGATCCAGTCAAGAAATTTTGTCCACTGGCCCCCAGATGTTCCAGACCAATGGGCCCTGTTGCCCGTCAGCTCATTCTTCCTCCTATGTTCCTGCTCGGGCTCCTTGCGCTTGTCTTCCTTTCTCTGCGGCCCCCCGGATGCTCCAATGCAGGGTTCTCTGGTGCTCTGTTGCTTGTTGCTGGTCTGCCCCGGATGTTCCAGTCCGTGGCACCGAGCCAACTATCCTTCTCCTTTTTGCTTTGCCGGTTGTCTCGTTCTGTCCCGCTCCCTCGTCCCCTTCTCTTCTCACATCACCGATCAAGTTCTTCGTCCCCTCACCCATCCACGTGGTCCCGTTCCTTGCTCTTGTTCATGTTCTCCTTGACTGACCTACCGCTTGTTCTTGCTGCCGCCGCCTCCTCCTTCTTGTGCAGCCCCGGGCCCCGGACGCCCCAATCCAGGGCAACTCGCTTCTTCCCTGGATGTTCCAGTCCAGGGTTTCTGCCTCCCGGATGTTCCAGTCCGGGTGGCCCTGTTGCCGGCATGTACTTTCTTCCCCGGATATTCCAGTCCGGGCTCCTTGTGCCTGTCTTCTTGTCTCTTCGTCCTCCTGGATGCTCCAGTCCAGGGGGCCCCGTTGCTGTGCGGCTTCTTCCTGGCCCCAAATGTTCCAGTCCGTGGCACCGGGTCCACTCCCCCGGACAATCCAGTCCGGGGGCTGTGCACAAATCTGCCCTGGATGTTCCAGTCCGGGGCGTCATATTATCCGTCCTTCCCGACATTGGCCGGTGGTGGTGGTGTGTGTGCTTCCCTTTTTTTTCGGGCGCCCTTCGTTGCCCCACTTCCCCCGTTCCTCCCGCCTCTGCTATGTGTTCCCTCATGCTTCCCTCCCTTCCCCTTCCTCCCTTTCTCGCTTCCCTTCACTCCGCCCTTCCCCTCTCTCCCACTGGCCCCTCTTCTCCATTACCTCGGCTCCCTTGTCCTTCCTTTGCGGTGGCTTTGCTGGGGCACGCACTCAAGCTCCTAGTCTCTACGCGCCTATGTTGCTGTGTTTTGGGGCGGGCACACACGCACCATCACGTTTTCCGGTTTTCCTCTCTGTTTTTTGTTCTCTCCTGCTTTCTCATTGTTTTCTTGCATTGTATTCTGCTTCATCACCTGTCCTCTTGTTCCCTCTTCCTTTCCCTCGTCGCATGCACTTTGTATTGCTTTGGGGCGCGCACTTGTGTTCCTCTACTGTATGCTTGCACTTTGCTTCCTTCGGCATATGTGTGCTTCCCGGTTCTCTTGTCTTTTCCCCCTTTGCACGCACGTTTTGTTTGTTTCGGGCACGCACTCAAGCTCCCGTTCCTACGCATGTACTTTGCCACCTTCTCGTTCCTTGTTCCCTTGTTCCCCTCGTTCACGTACTCCCATGATTAAGCACGTATTCTTAATGCATACATGCCGATATATCAGTTTCAATGTCACCACTTCATCTGCGACTTATCATTATTGCTGTCTTTATGCATTCATGACACATGCTATTTACCTATTTACTCGTTGGGTCGTGGACTCCTTGTACTTGGGGAAGCCCAAGAGTCAGCGTGTCGTCTTAATGCATTCATGACATATGCTACTTCTTCTTTGTGTTGTGGACTGTTTGCATTTGGCGACTCCCATAGTATGCGTGTTGTCTTAACGCACTTATGTCACATGCTATTTATTCATTTGGTTGTGTACTCCTTGTACTTGGCGACGGCAAAGAGTAGGCGTGTTGTCTTAATGCATTCATGACACTTGCGACTTATTCTTTGTCTTGCGGACTGTTTGTTTTCTGGCGACCCCCAAGAGTAAGCGTGTTGTCTTAATGCATTCATGACACATGCCATTTATTCGTGACGTTGTGGACTCTTTGTTTGTGTCGACGCCCAAGAGTAAGTGTGCTGTCTTAATGTATGCATGACACATGCTTTTTATTATTTGGTCTTCGGGCCCTTTGTTTTCGGCGACGCCCAAGAGTAAGTGTGTTACCTTAATGCATTCATGTCACATGTTACCTATTTGTTGCGTTGCGGACTCTTTGTACGTGTTGACGCGCAAGAGTAAGCGTGTGGTGCCTTCCCTTTCCCTGGTGTGCACTTTCTGTGTTGTTGGAGCGTGCACTCAAGCACTAATTCCCTGCTTGCGGGCACTTTGCTATTGTTTTGGCGCGTGCACAAGCCAGTTCACTTGCTTTCTCTCTTTGCTCGTGTTGTGTTGATGTGTGTGGTGGATTTTCCGCCAACCTCGCCAAACAGTGGCGCAAAATTCTTGGGGGGTTCCTGAGGTCGGAAAAATCCTTTTTTTCATTCTTTTATTCTTTTTCTGCGTTGCTTTACTGTGTAATAAAATCGACATCTCAATTCGTGGCCCTGCGCCTTTTTTGCTCTGTGCCTCCCAGCTATCCGGGTGGGCGCTCCTGGGTCACGGGAGCCAGGTAAACAGGGATTGAGGGGCGGCAGAGGGCAGGAACGATAGAGACGTAGAGCAGAGGTCAATCACAGGGGAACAGGCGGCAGGCACCTCGGGGATTCAAGATGTCTTGGTGGAACTGAAACAGGCACTGCATGACATAAGGCAGGCCCCTGCAGCTCAGCCTGCTAATGGTTCTGGGCACCTCTTCGCTACTTCTTCGCAGTCTGTCGCTGCTTTTCAGCCGCCTTCTCAGCCATTGGTGGCACCCCATCACATCTCTGCGACTTGTTTGCAGTCTGCTGCTGCTTTTCAGTCCCCTACACAACCACTTGTGACACCTCAGAACCCTTCTGCAATGCATGCACAGGCCATTGCTGGCCCTCCCCTGCCCACCCCACCCAGGTACACATCTCCGTACCCGGTGTACCCATCTGCAATGCCCTCGCATGCTGCAGCAATGCCTCCAGTTCCTGCTTACTACCAATATCCAAGTGCTTCGTAAGCTCACGCTTTGTTTTCTTTACAGTTTACAGATCACAGCGATCAATTTTTTCCTCAAAGGATGCAGGAGACAATGAATCGAAATGCAGTGAAATCAGTCTGCTGGTGAAGTACAGCTGAAGTCGAATCCGGGAGTCGGCGTTTTTTTCAAAGCGAAGGCGGGTTTGTGTACATAGGTAGTCAGATCTCGGTTGTCTTGGACTGGGCACAGCCTTCACGTGTGCCTGTTGGGTTTGCTTGCATGTTCACTGAATTCACAGTATTTTTTGTCATGTGGACCCAGATAGAGGATCAATTGCGGAACGGTGCAAAGGGGCAAATCAGTGACAATCCAGGGTGTATGACGGGCAACCCACTGATTCATCCCAGCCTTAGATCTTCACAGCGCTGTTTTTTTTTCGCGTCATGCACACTGAGCGGCCTACAAGCTCGGCAGTGTCCCGCTGCAGTACCTGGTTTCAGACGTAGTCAACCAGAGCTGTCACATTTTCCCTTGTGGCTGCGTGCAGTATCGCTGCAGCCCGCCTCTTGTTGTCTGCGGTTGTCTGTGGTGTCACTGCAGCCCGTCTCACTGGGATAGGCAATCACAGGGGAACAGGCGGCAGGCACCTCAGGGGTTGCAGATGTCCTGCTGCCACTGAAACAGGCACTGCACGATATAAGGTAGACCCCTGCAGCTGCTGCTCAGCCTGTTAATGGTGTTATTTAGAGTTTAGAGATAAGGGCGATCACATTGATGGTTGCGGTTTCGTGCAGTTTCCCTGCAGCGCACCTCATGTTGTCCGCGGTTGTCTGCAGTGTCAGTGCAACCTGTCTCACTGGGATTGGCAACATCAGTGGGGGCATGGGTCTTGTCTTCGTGCAAGTGTGCCAGGTGTGGCAGGGTGTTATTTAGAAAATTGCAGGTTTCATTGGTTATCGAGCATTTAAGGTTTTTGGAGCGTCAGGAAACTCTTGAGAAAATCCTTGGGGGCATTTGTTGGATTTTCAGTCTCTAGTATTCGTGCCATCTTTCATCTGTTTCGGGCTGTCTTTTGGAAACTTGCCTTGGTTTTTCAGCTGTCTAGGGCTGTGCACCCCTGGAAAAAGGTTCAATTTTTTTCGGAGCATTTTTGAATGGATTCAGAACTCTTGCAGGAATGTGCAAGGTTGAAAGAGTGCTTTTCTAGGCAATTTTGGCATTTGTAGGCTGTTTTTGGCTGTTTCCGACCATCCTTCGCACATTTTTGACTGTGCAGGGATGAGGGCTGTGCAACCCCGGGAGAGGGTTGCAAAGATGTTTTGGAGCATTTTTGAATGGTTCCAAAATTGTTGCAGGAATGTGCAAGGTTAGGACAAGTGCTTTTCTAGGCAATTTTGGCATTTTCAGGCTGTTTTTTGGCTGTTTCGGACCATCCTTTGCACATTTCTGACCTGTGCAGGGCTCATCAGGTCTGTGCAACCCCACAAAAGGGTTGAAAAGATGTTTCGGAGCATTTTCGAATGGTTTCAAAACTGTTGCAGGAATGTGCAAGGTTGAAACAAGTGCTTTTTGGGGTAATTTGGGCATTTCCAGGTTGTTTGTGCCTGTTTTGGATCATCCTTTGCACATGTTTGACCTGTGCAGGGTGATCAGGCCTGTGCAACCCGGGGAAAGGGTTGAACAGACGTTTTTGAGCATTTTTGTAGGGCTTCAAAACTGTTGCAGGAATGTGCAAGGTTGGAAAAAGTGCCTTTTGGGGTGATTGTGGCGTTTTTCCGGCTTTTTGTGGCTGTTTCTGGCTGTTTTGACTGCTTTTTGAGCTGTGCAGGGGCGTGCATGGCGAGAAAAATTAGAGAAAAAATTGTATGTTACTCTACGCTTTTCAAACGTTTGACAGATGTGTTGTGAAAAAAAAAAATTTGAGGGTCGTTTTGCAACTTAAGGTACAGGGTCCTTATTTCTCGGGGTTGGCAGGCATCAACCATCGTGTCTTACAAAATGATTTCGCACAGTCATAATACGAGAGCCTGTTGTCAGTGACGCAGGGTTCTTCCGCCCCCAACAGTGCCAACAAAGCCCCCCTCATGACCACCACCTCGAAAGGAAAACGTCTGACAGCCCCCAGCAAAGAATTACTGACATCCACGCGCAAGAGCTAGACGCAGCCCCGCCCCCCCTAGCCTGGAAATATACATGATTCACACGTGTAGCGCGGCCTCCCCGCCTAACTTTGCAGCTGCTGAACCCCCCCCCTGTCAGAGCTAGTCACAGCCCACCACCCTCCCCAGCCTGAAACTATGCATCTACCACAGCCCCGTAACCAGGATTCAGTGTAGGTGACCCTCCCAGCATTTGACGTTGCACCTGATCACCCCCTACTCCACAGTCAAGGTCAGGGAAACCCCGAACAATTCACGTCAACACAGTCCCAGGAACCTGCAATATTGTGGAAAATGCCCCTCGGCCGGCAGGTGTCTGCCTCCCTCAGATTTGGGGTCTGCAGGTTCCCACCTGCCCCCACCCTGGTTCCTCCGACCCTTTTTTCCATCCCTTCCCATCCCCCTTTTTGTTTTTGTCCTGTCCATACAATGCTAGCGTACATGGACCAGCGAGAGATACCGTCCCGCCATGGTGATCTGCAAGGCCCTGTGGACGGTTGGCGGTATCCCGAACCACGCTGATCCGTGCTCATCTGAGGCTAGGCATGCCAAGGACGGTCCCACCTAGGAAGGCTCATGGCCCTATGGATGGCAGACCACGTCCACGTTATGCAGCGCGCTACTGGCCCTGTGTTCTTGGTTTCCAAAGCTAATCGTCCTTACTGTAATAAGGATGCCCAGTTTAGGCCAGATAGGTAGGTAGGTAGGTGCATTCGGTCGTGGAGGGGCGCCCCATAATTCCCCCTGGCGTCGATTCTGTGACGGACAGGAAGAGGCTCCGCGCATGAAGAGGGGAGGCGGCTTACATCACGCTAGACTTGACCGGTGGCCCCCAACAAAGCAGCCCCGGGCAACACCGGGAGGGCTGATTGCCGCCAGCGTGACTGCTTGTCATGCCGGGAGGGTGGGCCCCCGTGCTTGCGCACCTCCCCTTCCTTTGGCTGGAAACCTAGGGGTTCACCGGACTTCCTGGCGTATCCCGTTTCCCAAGGCATGCATGCATGTTCTTGGTACTGGGGTTCCAAGCTGCTTTGGTGTCCCACGCTCCGCCTCGAGTCCCAATACAGCTCAGTCCTTAGGATGCAGCCTTACCCCCGGGCTCCGGATTTCGTTTGGCCGGGTCTCCTGCATTGCACGGGCTGCCTCACTGCCCGGGCTACCGACACTGGGTTTCCCACTGTTGCGCAGCGCTTGTGTTTGGGTCACGGTCGTGCTTGGGCTCGGGTTTCAGCGGCGCCCCGCCACTCCTGGCTGGGGTGTTGGGGTGCGTGTTCCCCTGTGTGCGCGCTCCACTCGTACCCCGCCACTCCTGGCTCGGGTGTGCGATGTTGGTGTGTGTGCTTGGGTTCGGGTCTCGGCTGCGCCCCGCCACTGCTGGCCGGGGTGTCGGGGTTGGTGTCCGCTTGTGTGCGCGCTCCGCTTGTACCCCGCCACTCCTGGCTGGGGTGTGCGGTGTGGGTGTGTGTGCTTCGGCTTGGGTTTCGGCTGCGCCCCACACTCCTGGCTGGGGGTTTCACCGCTGTGTGTGTGCTTGTGTGCGTGCTCCACTTGTACCCCGCCACTCCTGGCTAGGGTGGCGGCGTGGATGTGTGTTTTTGGGCTCGGGTCTCGGCTGCGCCCCGCCTCTCCTGGCTGGGGTGTTGGCCCGTGTGTCTTTGTGTACGCGCTTTGCTTGCACCCTGTGACTTCTGGCTGGGGTGTGCGGCGTGGGTGTGTGTGCTTGGGGTCGGGTTTCGGCTGCGCCCTGCCACTCCTGGCCCGGGTGTTGGGGTGCGTGTATGTTCGTGTGCGCGTTCCGCTTGCACCCTGCCACTCCTGGCTGGGGTGTGCGGCGTTGGCGTGTGTGCTTGGGCTCGGGTCTCGGCTGTGCCCCACCATTCTTGGCTGGGGTGTTGTGGTGTGCGTGTGCGTGCTCCGCTTGTACCCCGCCTCTCGTGGCTGGGTTGTGTGATGTGGGTGTGTGCTTGGGCTCGGGTTTCGGCACCGCCCCACCACTCCCGGCTGGGGTGTCGGGGTGTCTGTGTGCTTGTGTGCGCACTCCTCCTGTACCCCGCCACTCCTGGCTGGGCTGTGCGGTGTGGGTGTGTGTGCTTCGGCTTGGGTTTCGGCTGCGGCCCGCCTCTCCTGGCTGGGGTGTTGGGTGTGTGTGTTTGTGTGCTCTCTCCGCTTGTGCCGCGCCACTCCTGGCTGGAGTGTGCGGCGTGGGTCTGTGTGCTTGGGCTCGGGTTTCGGCTGCGCCCGACCTTTCCCGGCTAGGCTGTTGGGGTGTGTGTGTGTTTGTGCGCGCGCTCCGCTGGGGCCCCGCCACTCCTGGCTCGGCTGCGCGGTGTGGGTGGGTGTGCTTGGGCTACGGCTTCGGCTGCGCCCAGCCACTCCTGACTGCGTTGTTCGGGTGTGCGTGTGCGCGCTTCGCTTGTACCCCGCCGATCCTGTCTGGGGTGTGCTGTGTGGGCATGTGTGCTTGGGCTCGGGTTTCGGCTGCGGCCCACCACTCCTGGCTGGTATGTTAGGGTGTGTGTGCGCTCGTGTGCGCGCTCTGCTTGTACTCCGCAACTCCTGGCTGGGGTGTAAGGTGCGGCTGTGTGTGCGCGGGCTCGGGCTTCTGGCTGTGCCCCGCCACTCCTGGCTGGGGTGCTGGGGTGTGTGTGCGTTTGCGTGCGCGCTCCTCCTGTACCCCGCCACTCTTCGGTGAACTGTGCTGTGTGGGTGTGTGTCCTTGGGTTCGGGTTTCGGCTCTGCCTCGCCACTTCTGGCCTGGTTGATGGGGTGTGTGTGCGTTTGCGTGCGCGCTCTTTTTGTACCCCGCCACTCCTGGCTGGGGTGTGTGGTGTGGGTGTATGTGCTTCGGCTTGGGTTCCTGTTGCGCCCCGCCACTCCTGGCTGGGGGGTCGGGGTGTGTGTGTGCTTGTGTGCGCGCTCTGTTTGGGCCCCGCCACTCCTGCCTTCGGTGTGCGGTGTGTGGGTTTGGTGTTGCCGGGCACCTTTTCATGTGCCGTGGTTCATTGCCTGCTGTGCGCGCTGCCCGGGTTTGCGGCACCTGATGGCCGTTGTTGCTTGGCACCTGTCCGTGTGCCTTGGTTGACGCCGGCGGCGTGCCTCTCTGGCGTGCTTGGTGACCCCGCATGGCGCGCCGTGCCTTGTCCGGTCTGGTCGCTCTCGGTGCTCTGGTTGGCTTTCCCGACGCCGTGGTGCCTTTTCTCACCCCAGGGGCTTGCGCCCCGGGCTTTACTGGGTGGCTGCACGGAGCACGCAGAGGCTGGCCAAGAACCTGGCTCATTGTGCCTGCCGCTGGCCCCCGCCGAGGCTGGGGCGCTGGGGTCGCTCTGCGTCTTACCCGTTCGGGGCCCCGCGATGGGGTTGTCCCTGGCAGGTCCCTCTGGCGTCGGTCTTGGGCTGCGTGCGCTGCGGTGGTTGGCGTGTGTGGACCCGGTCACTGACGCGTCCGGTTTCCCGTACCGTCTGTCTTTCGACGGGGGACTCGGCCGGTGCACCAGGGCTGTTTCGTGTGGACGCCGACACCGCCCCTCTCAAGTCGGGGGTCCTGTGCGTCTGTGTGTGTGCGTGCTGTCTTGGCCGGGTCGGGCGGGCAGGCCTTCCGGACGCGTTTTGTTGCATCTCACCTTTTCCTGTGCCCGTTCTTGGTGCCCCTAGTGTCTGCTCGGCCCCCTCTGGGCTTGGGTTGCCCTGCTTGTGGTTGTTCTTGTGCTTTTTTTTTTTCCTTCTTGTCTCTTTGCTCCCCTTCTCTCTTGCGTTTCGTGTCTTCCGGCCCTGGCTGCCCTGGGCCTTGGCGTTTTGCGCCCCCCGACCCCTCTCCTGTTTTTTTCTTCCTCCTTCTTTCGCCCCCCCCTGTGTGTTTTCTTTTCCTGCCCATTTTTGTTTTTTGTTTTTCGCCTCCTTCCTCTGTTTTTTTTTCTGTGCCGTGGTGTGCTGGTCGTGCAGTGCTCTGTGCTGCTGTGCCCTTGGCTGTGGGGCGTGTTGGTGTGTGCCGTTGTTGGCCTGATGCTTCGATGGGGGCTGTTGTGCGCTTGCGCTCCGTCCTTCAGTGCTCCCTGCCTGTGCCTCCTCCCTTTGTGTTGTTGCTTCTTGTGTTGCGCGTGCCCGCTGGCGCCGTGCTGGCGGTGTTGCTCTTCCCCGTGCTGCCTCAGGTGTTTTGCGCGGGTTTTCATTTTTTCCGCCTGTTGGGTGCTTGTTGTTTCTCCCCCCCCCTCCCCGGCTGGTTGTGGTGTCCTCTGTTGTGCTTTATCGTGCGTCGTGTCGTGTGGTGCTGCGGTCTGTGGTGTGTTTTGTGTTGTGCCCGGTGTTGTTTGGCGTGCTTGTGTCGGGTTGGGTTCTTGCAGCGTGTTGTTCTGCGCGGTGTTGTGCTGGGTCCTGTGTTTGTTGTGCTTTGCTGTCGTGCGCTGCTGTGTTCTCTGCTGGTTTTTTTTCGCATTGTTCCTTGCCTCTCCGTGGTGCTCCGGGCTGTTTCTGTGTCTGTGCTCTGCTTGTGCGGTGCTGTGCTGGTGTGCCTGTGTCGTTGCCCCCTGCACGGTGCTCTCTTGCCCCTGCTGCGCTGGCTGGTGTATTGTTGCCTGTTGTGTTTGCGTGTCTGCTGTTGAGCCTGACTGTCCTCTGTTGTCTCCTGCTGGGTCCTGGTGGCTCCTGGTGTCGTGTTTCGATGATGTGCTGTGTTGTGTCTCTGGGTGCTGTGCTGCCCTGTGTTGCTGCGCGTTGTGCCGCCTGGCGTTGAGTTGTTGTGCGCTGTGTTGTTTCGTTTTGCTCCGTTTGGTGCTGTCGCGCGCTGTGTCGTGTCCTGGGGCGCTGTCCATCGTCCTGGGGTCCTGTGCCTTCTGGCGCTGTGTTTTGTTATGTCTTCCCGCGCTGTGTGTGTTCTGTTGTGGTGTGTTGCTGCGTGGTGCTATTCGCTGTTGTGCTTTGTGCCCTGTGCATCCTGGGGTGTCCTGCTGTGCGTTCCCTGTCCTCTCCGCTCTGTGCGGTGCTGCTGTGCGCCGCTGCTCTCCCTTGGTGCCCTGCTTTCTTGTGCTGTACCCCTTGAGGCTGTGGTGCCGTGTGGTGCTGTGGTGTCCTGTCCTGCTGCCTTGTTTGGTTTGCTTCCTATGTTTGTTTGGTTTCTCCTACTTGAAAAACCGCTGCAAAATGTGTTAAAAAAGGGGTTTTTTTAGAAAAAAATGTTCTTTCAGAAAAAAAAGATTTTTACAGGAACCAACACATCCGCGAGCAGCAAGACCATGTATGCTTCTGTGGCTTACGTGCTACCCGCCGATCTTGATGTACTTGGCCTTGTACTTGTGCTTGGCGTTGTGGATATTGTTGGTGTCCATTGCCAGGGGTTAACCGCGTTCCCCCAGGGCCGCCGCCTGAGCTGCAGGGCAAGGGGAGTGATGGGCACGAGGGTGGGGAGGGAGGTACATGGAGAAGAATGAGAAAAAGGTGGAAGGGCACGACGTGAGGGGTCGTAGCGAGTTATGAAAATCTTTCGAGTTTTAGGCGCCGTTCACGACGCGTTTTTCTTTGCACCTATGGCTAGTTAGTCGACGACAAGAACGGCGTTAGGGTGCTACGAGCGTTACGATGTTTACGGCGTTAACTATGCACCTTCTTCACTTCAAAAGCATTTTCTGTTGTGTTTCTAAGCGTTTTGCAGCGCGTTTTTTGGCCCAAGCGTCCTTTATGCTAATTAGCTTTATTTTCAGCTATTCTAAAAAATTTTCCGTCGTGTTTTACCTATCTTTTTCTTTCGTTCTGGGACAGGACCCCAGCGCGCGCGATCATTGGAAACTGGTACTGGCCCAGTTTAGGCCAGATTGCAGTTCAGGCTTCAGCAATCGCTCAAATGCGTGCGTGATTGTTGTAGTTTTACATAGGTATATCAATGTTCATTATTTGAGTGTTAGATTTAGAGTCGTATTTTTTGTCTAGTTGCTGTGTGTGCGCGGGCTTGAAATCGCGATATGCGAGATTTTCCTGTTGTTGTCTATTCTGTGTTTGTCTGTAAGTCGAGTGCGCTTTGTCCAACAGGATGTTAATTCAGATTTGTTGGCTTTAGGTGTGTGCCGATGTTACGGATTCCACACGACGTTCGGAGGTTGCAGTTTTCCATTTACATCACATTTTCAGATTGTTGGTGTTAGCTTTGTGCTTGTCATGCATGTTGGTGTAGTATTAAGTGTAATAGTGCAAATGCATGTGTTCACAGCCTCTTTGTTTCTTAGACATGAGGGCTTGGTGAGCGACCCCCCAAACCATGGCAGCTTGGCGATCGCTGAGCCAAGCAAGGAACCAAGGCCGTTAACAAAGTCCGGCGGCCGGCGGAACATGGTGAAGATGGTTGTTTTGCACTTGCACTGCCTGTGTGTAGGAATTTGGGTTTACGTTTATTATTTCAAGGGATTTCAGATTTTGTGTTGAATCTTTAAGTCTTTTGGTCGTGTAGCTTAGTTATGAGCCCCTAGGCTACGTACCCGAATCGGGTAGGACTTTGGGGAGATTGCTCCCTAGCCGGGAGGTTAGATTATGAGCTGGTAGCTCTGCCCCCTTAAAGACTAGCTTATTACATGGTAGCGGCTTAGGTAAGATCCTTCTCCCCAACCCCCAATAGTTGCTTTTGGGTGAATGCCCATTTACTCTTCCGTTGTTCTCTTTTTATATACCATGTAGCTTATTACATGGTAGCAGGTGAGATAAGATCCTTGCCCCACCCCCCCATAGTTGATTTTTGGGTTAGTGCCCGTTCGCTCTTCAATCTTCTTTGTCTATACCCTGTAGCTTATTACATCTTAGCAGGTTTGGTTGCGACCATGCCCCCCCCCCCTCTAGGGGTTTAGTACGTTGGAACCTCATTTCCAAGTGTATTTTCTACTTTATTTCACTTTTACGTTTTGTTTTACGTTTACTTTCTACTCATATCTTTTAACCTTCTTTTCACTCAATATTTTTCATCAAGTTCATTCTAACCCATTGCATGTCATTTGTGTTTGTTTTGCATTGAACTTTTGTCTTGGTCATTTTTGGTACTGGTATGGTGTTGGTATACCTCCCGACCTAATCCATCAATTGACTTCTGATTTTCCTTTGCAATGAATGTTTGTCTTGCCGCCCCATTTAGCACATCATTTAACTTCTGATGTTGCATTCAATTGTGCATTGAAGTATTGCATTTGATTTTGATTTCACTCTAGGCCTTTGTGGTCATTGGGAAATCTCAAGAACTTCCAAGAGTTCATAGGTATCAATTTTTCGGGTCAGATGTTTCTTCCTCTCTGGTTCTCAAGGGTAGGTTCTCAAGTTTTCTTGGGATCTGGGGGGGGAAAGGCCCCAAGGTCGGCACCCACACATCCAAGGAATATGGTAATTCAATTCAAAGGCAGCCGGACAACCCATTTGGTAACCGGCATGATCGACTTCATCTTGGTCAACATGAGTTAATTGAAGCTATTTTCAATTCCATTCTTGCAACAGATTTGAGTTGAATAGTGTGTCATAGTGTGTTGTTTATGTTTGTGTGCACTTGTGTTACGGTGAGTGTTGTTTGGACACTCATGTCTTTGTTGAGTGTATTTGTTAGTATACATACATGTTTTGCTCTTTTTTTGTCGGTTATTGTTATAGTTTCGAATTTTGAAGCCAAGATCTGGTTTGGCTTCAAGTTTTGTTATGTTGAGGGGTTTGGTTGTTGTTTTGGTTGTTTGTGTCAGTTTTGTTTCAACTGTGTTAACTTTGGGTGAGCCTTCTACCTAGGAGTCATTGTTTGTTGTGTTACAGTTGTGGTTGTGTTTTCAGGTTCCCTGTTGTTTAGTTTTTGTTCTTTGGAGCGCTCTTGAGGTTTCGAGCACTTGAGTGCTTTCATTTGAGCGATCATGTGTGTTGGAGCGCTCATGTGTGTTTGAGCGCTCGAGCGCGATATTTGATCCTGTTTGGTTGTTCTTGTCCAGTTTTGTCAAGGTTTGTAGTGTTGTGTTGAGCTAGGATACTTGTTCTTGCGTTTACACTGTGTTTTGATATGTTGCTAGAGTAAAGTTGACTTTCTGTGGTGAGTTTGTGTCGAGTATGTCTGTATGTGTTTGTTTTTTTGCACACGTGTGTTTGTGTGTGAGCAAGCGACCTTGGGCGCTCGAGTTCGGAGACCGGCGCCGACGCCGCGAAAAAACTTTTTACAAAGTGTGTGTGTAGTGCATTGTTGTGTGTTTCCACTCGGCCGCCAAGTTCACAGGCGGCCGTCGACGGCGGTATTTGTGTGGGATTGTAGCCGAGCGGCTACAGTCCTAGGTGCTCAGTTTAGGGTCCTGCGTTCGAACCCCGGCGCCTGTAATGTCCCGGCGCCGCGCCCGCTCGTCTTTGTCTGTTACGCGTGCGGTGCCTGTTCGCTTGCGTCGCCGAATGTGTATTTGTGTTGTGTATTGCATCCCTGTTCACTGGGTATCGGTCTGTTAGCGCCCAGCGCGTTTGGGATAGTTAAAACAGTGTGTGTCGAGAGTATGGCGCGCATGGTGTCTTGGACGAACGCCGGAGAGGGTCACAAACTCGCTGTACTATAATGGATAGAATGTCAGGCACCGGTTCTGCGGCTTGCGTTCGAATCCCTATGCCGGCACTGTCCTGGCGCTAGCGCTGGTTTGTTTTCGAGTGTTGTGCGCGCTGTGTGTGCTCGCTCGCGCCCTGGAGTGTGCGTTCGTGTCCTGTATTGTGTGTTTGTATGATGGGCCTGTGTCTGTAAGCGCGTGGCGTTTGTAGGCGAGCTGTAGGAGTGTGTGTAGCATGTCGAGCGCGTGCTTTGTATGTGGCGAAGGCAGGCAAGATGAACAGGCCGGCTGTGCCCTAGTGGTTAGAGGGTGAAACGCCATTTTTTGTACCTGGGTTTGAATCCGGTTTAAGGTAAACGTCCAGCATGATTATTCTTAAGTGCTTCGTGCCCTCTCGGTTTTTTCTCTGAGCACCTAGTGTGCGTTTCGAGTGTGTAGAGTGCGTTGTATGCATGCAAGTGTGTCCGTTGAGTGGCTGTGCCAGCCGCCAGAAGTTACGAGTGTGTTTTGGAAGGGTTGTGTAGGTTTAGGTTTCCGTACATCTTGTGCCTGCAATGGCACAGCAGTCCCTGTGCCTTATTGGTTCTGCACATCTGGGCCTTGGCATTGGCCTGGGAGGGCCGGGACCTACGTGGATGATGTGATTCCACTATGTTCCATCAAGTTGTGGAGTTCAAGGAAATGGTCATCCTCAAAAATTGGTTCATTATTTGTGCGGGGAAAGCGATGGGATGTTAGGTGGATGAGGGACACCGATGCTTCTTGGCGGTAGTGCCCAGAAGCTATTTTCGAATATGGTGTGTGTATACACCACCCAATTGGGGTTTCGAAAGTTCCACCCCCCCCGTAAAACGTGTTTTGGACCAAATCCCTCAGAGAGGGAGTACCCCAGCGGCTAAGTCACTGGTGTGCGGCGCTGAATACCTGTGTTCGATTCCCAGAGGACCAATGAGTTTAAGCAATTTTTGCCACATTTTTCCGGGAGGGTTTCCCCAATTTAACCCTACTATGTCTATTCTCTCGCCAATTCAAGTACCCCCCCCCTCCGGGCTCCACCTGCCCAGCGCATTTGCTCCTGTTGAAGGAGCAGGCGTACGTGAAGGGGGATGCATGTGGGTGAGTCGACACTTGCCACTCTCAATGAACACCCACACAAAGTATTTATTTCTGCATCAGAGACATCCCCATTCATTCGCCCCATATCAGCCCAAAACCCCGCCAACCCCCCCCCTCCTCAAAGGATTCCCAGGGCAGGGACACCCACTCAATTTCCCCTTTGGGAGAGAAAACCCCCAACCAAGGAAATGTTTGAGGTTTGAGGTTTGATTTTGCGGGTACTAGACGCCTTTCGGCCACGGGGGGCCACCTGGTCGGGCCAGGTGATATCCTTGCCACCGGGTCCTAGTGGGGAGCAGTGCCCCGTCCGTGTGTGCGCGGCACTCGCGGCCGGTTCGCGGGGCTCGGGCCGGTACCCGGTGTTGTGTCTCTCCGTTTCCCCCTTCCCGCCTCGCGTGTCCCGTGCTGCTTGTGGCGGGCCGTCCTGTCCGGGTGTCCCTTACCCTCGCTCGCTGGTACGCCATTCCACACGGTCTGTGCGTTCCGCGAGCTCGGTCCGGTTCCCCCTTTGGTAGTCCCCGCGTGCCCTTTGCGTGTGTGTGCGCTCGCGCTCCCGCGGCGTCCGCTCCCCCACCCCCTGGGTGGTGCGGCCTGCGCACCTCGCGCGGTCCCCGCACTGGGCGCTGGTAGGGCCGTTCCACGTCGTCCGTGCCCCTCCGCGTGTCCTGCCCCGGTCCCTTGCTCCGTCTGGCGTGCTTGGGGGGGGGCGTTCTGGTCCCGGTTCCCCCCTACCTGGCTTGGCCTGCATGCCCTGTGGGGGCTGGGTGCCGCGTGGGTTGGTGGGGGGGTGTCCCCGGGGGGGGTGGCCAGCCACCCTTGTGAGGGGCGTCTGGTGTGAGGCGCTGTCTCTCCCCCGGAGGATCGGCCTCTGGGGCGGGCAGCCGGGGTTCCGCGACCCGTGCGTCCCGGGTGCGGTTGGTTCGGGCGTGGGGATCAAGCACCGGCCCCACAGCGTGCGCCCTTGCGGGCCGGCTTTGCTCGCTGTGGGGCCGGCGGAAGGGCATCCCCGTGGGGGTGCCTTCCACCGTTCTGAGAGGCGTCTGAGGTCAGGCGCTCCCCCTCCCCCGACTGCCCGCCCACTGGGCGGGCTGTTGGGGTCCGCCACCCACGAGCTGTGGGGGCGGGGAAGTGGGTGTGGGGGCCCAACACTGTCCCCTTGGCCTGCATGCCCTGTGGGGGCTGCGTGCTGTGGGGACAATGGGGGGCCGTCCCGGGGGGGGATGGCCTTCCACCGTTCTGAGGGGCGTCTGAGGTCAGGCGCTCCCCCTCCCCCGACTGCCCGCCCACTGGGCGGGCTGTTGGGGTCCGCCAACCACGAGCTGTGGGGGCGGGGAAGTGGGTGTGGGGGCCCAACACTGTCCCCTTGGCCTGCATGCCCTGTGGGGGCTGCGTGCTGTGGGGCCGATGGGGGGCCGTCCCGGGGGGGGATGGCCTTCCACCGTTCTGAGGGGCGTCTGAGGTCAGGCGCTCCCCCTCCCCCGACTGCCCGCCCACTGGGCGGGCTGTTGGGGTCCGCCACCCACGAGCTGTGGGGGCGGGGAAGTGGGTGTGGGGGCCCAACACTGTCCCCTTGGCCTGCATGCCCTGTGGGGGCTGCGTGCTGTGGGGACGATGGGGGGCCGTCCCGGGGGGGGATGGCCTTCCACCGTTCTGAGGGGCGTCTGAGGTCAGGCGCTCCCCCTCCCCCGACTGCCCGCCCACTGGGCGGGCTGTTGGGGTCCGCCAACCACGAGCTGTGGGGGCGGGGAAGTGGGTGTGGGGGCCCAACACTGTCCCCTTGGCCTGCATGCCCTGTGGGGGCTGCGTGCTGTGGGGCCGATGGGGGGCCGTCCCGGGGGGGGTGGCCTGCCACCGTTGTGAGGGGGGTCTGGTGTCAGGCGCTGTCCCTCCCCCTTGCGCCCGCCCTCTCGGCCGGGCAGCCGGGGCTCCGCGACCCGTGTGTCCCGGGCGCGGCCAGTGCGGGCGTGGGACCCAGCACCGGCCCCACAGCGTGCGCCCTTGCGGGCCAGCTTTGCTCGCTGTGGGGCTGGCGGAAGGGCGTTTCCGGGGGGGGTGTCTTCCACCGTTGTGAGGGGCGTCTGTGGTCAGGCGCTCCTCTTCCCTGAACTGCCCACCCACTGGGGGGGCTGTTGGGGTCCGCCACCCACGTGCTGTGGTCGGGGGCGTGTGGGTGTGGGGGCCCAACACTGTCCCCTTGGCCTGCATTCCCTGTGGGGGCTGCGTGCCGCGGGAGTGGTGGGGGGCCGTCCCCGGGGGGGGTGGCCTGCCACCGTTGTGAGGGGCGTTTGGTGTCAGGCGCTGTCCCTCTCCTAGCCGCCCGCAATCTGGGGCGGGCAGCCGGGGTTCCGTGACCCGTGCGTCCCGGGTGCGGTTGGTTCGGGCGTGGGGACCAAGCACCGGCCCCACAGCGTGCGCCCTTGCGGGCCGGCTTTGCTCGCTGTGGGGCCGGCGGAAGGGCATCCCCGTTGGGGGTGCCTTCCACCGTTCTGAGAGGCGTCTGAGGTCAGGCGCTCCCCCTCCCCCGACTGCCCGCCCACTGGGCGGGCTGTTGGGGTCCGCCACCCACGAGCTGTGGGGGCGGGGAAGTGGGTGTGGGGGCCCAACACTGTCCCCTTGGCCTGCATGCCCTGTGGGGGCTGCGTGCTGTGGGGCCGATGGGGGGCCGTCCCGGGGGGGGGTGGCCTGCCACCGTTGTGAGGGGGGTCTGGTGTCAGGCGCTGTCCCTCCCCCTTGCGCCCGCCCTCTGGGCCGGGCAGCCGGGGCTCCGCGACCCGTGTGTCCCGGGCGCGGCCAGTGCGGGCGTGGGACCCAGCACAGGCCCCACAGCGTGCGCCCTTGCGGGCCAGCTTTGCTCGCTGTGGGGCTGGCGGAAGGGCGTTCCCGGGGGGGGTGTCTTCCACCGTTGTGAGGGGCGTCTGTGGTCAGGCGCTCCTCTTCCCTGAACTGCCCACCCACTGGGGGGGCTGTTGGGGTCCGCCACCCACGTGCTGTGGTCGCGGGCGTGTGGGTGTGGGGGCCCAACACTGTCCCCTTGGCCTGCATTCCCTGTGGGGGCTGCGTGCCGCGGGAGTGGTGGGGGGCCGTCCCCGGGGGGGGTGGCCTGCCACCGTTGTGAGGGGCGTTTGGTGTCAGGCGCTGTCCCTCTTCTAGCCGCCCGCAATCTGGGGCGGGCAGCCGGGGTTCTGCGGCCCGTGCGTCCCGGGTGCAGTCGGTGCGGGCGTGGGCACCCAGCACCGGCCCCACGGCGTGCGCCCTTGCGGGCCGGCGTTGCTCGCTGAGGGGGTGGGGGAAGGGCGTCCCCGGGGGGGGTGCCTTCCACCATTGTGAGGGGCGTCTGAGGTGAGGTGCTGTCCCTCCCCCGACTGCCCGCCCACTGGGCGGGCTGTTGGGGTCCGCCACCCACGTGCTGTGGGCGTGGATGTTTGGGTGTGGGGGCCCAACACTGTCCCCTTGGCTTGCATGCCCTGTGGGGGCTGGGTGCCGCGGGGGTGGTGGGGGGGCCCTCCCCGGGGGGGGTGGCCTGCCACCGTTGTGAGGGGCGTCTGGTGTCAGGTGCTGTCCCTCCCCCGGCGGCCCGTCCTCTGGAGCGGGCAGCCAGGGTTCAGCGACCCGTGTGTTCCGGGTGCAGTCGGTACGGGGCGTGGGGACCCAGCACCCGCCCAACAGCGTGCGCCCTTGCGCGCCGACGTTGCTCGCTGTGGGGGTGGCGGAAGGGCGTCACCCGGGGGGTGGCCCTCCACCATTGTGAGGGGCGTCTGAGTTCAGGCGCTGTCCCTCTTCCGACTGCCTGCCCACTGGGCGGGCTGTCGGAGTCCGCCACCCACGTGCTGTGGGGGCGGGGAAGTGGGTGTGGGGGCCCAACACTGTCCCCTTGGCCTGCATGCCCTGTGGGGGCTGCGTGCTGTGGGGCCGATGGGGGGCCGTCCCGGGGGGGGTGGCCTGCCACCGTTGTGAGGGGGGTCTGGTGTCAGGCGCTGTCCCTCCCCCTTGCGCCCGCCCTCTCGGCCGGGCAGCCGGGGCTCCGCGACCCGTGTGTCCCGGGCGCGGCCGGTGCGGGCGTGGGACCCAGCACCGGCCCCACAGCGTGCGCCCTTGCGGGCCAGCTTTGCTCGCTGTGGGGCTGGCGGAAGGGCGTTTCCGGGGGGGGTGTCTTCCACCGTTGTGAGGGGCGTCTGTGGTCAGGCGCTCCTCTTCCCTGAACTGCCCACCCACTGGGGGGGCTGTTGGGGTCCGCCACCCACGTGCTGTGGTCGGGGGCGTGTGGGTGTGGGGGCCCAACACTGTCCCCTTGGCCTGCATTCCCTGTGGGGGCTGCGTGCCGCGGGAGTGGTGGGGGGCCGTCCCCGGGGGGGGTGGCCTGCCACCGTTGTGAGGGGCGTTTGGTGTCAGGCGCTGTCCCTCTCCTAGCCGCCCGCAATCTGGGGCGGGCAGCCGGGGTTCCGTGACCCGTGCGTCCCGGGTGCGGTTGGTTCGGGCGTGGGGACCAAGCACCGGCCCCACAGCGTGCGCCCTTGCGGGCCGGCTTTGCTCGCTGTGGGGCCGGCGGAAGGGCATCCCCGTTGGGGGTGCCTTCCACCGTTCTGAGAGGCGTCTGAGGTCAGGCGCTCCCCCTCCCCCGACTGCCCGCCCACTGGGCGGGCTGTTGGGGTCCGCCACCCACGAGCTGTGGGGGCGGGGAAGTGGGTGTGGGGGCCCAACACTGTCCCCTTGGCCTGCATGCCCTGTGGGGGCTGCGTGCTGTGGGGCCGATGGGGGGCCGTCCCGGGGGGGGGTGGCCTGCCACCGTTGTGAGGGGGGTCTGGTGTCAGGCGCTGTCCCTCCCCCTTGCGCCCGCCCTCTGGGCCGGGCAGCCGGGGCTCCGCGACCCGTGTGTCCCGGGCGCGGCCAGTGCGGGCGTGGGACCCAGCACAGGCCCCACAGCGTGCGCCCTTGCGGGCCAGCTTTGCTCGCTGTGGGGCTGGCGGAAGGGCGTTCCCGGGGGGGGTGTCTTCCACCGTTGTGAGGGGCGTCTGTGGTCAGGCGCTCCTCTTCCCTGAACTGCCCACCCACTGGGGGGGCTGTTGGGGTCCGCCACCCACGTGCTGTGGTCGCGGGCGTGTGGGTGTGGGGGCCCAACACTGTCCCCTTGGCCTGCATTCCCTGTGGGGGCTGCGTGCCGCGGGAGTGGTGGGGGGCCGTCCCCGGGGGGGGTGGCCTGCCACCGTTGTGAGGGGCGTTTGGTGTCAGGCGCTGTCCCTCTTCTAGCCGCCCGCAATCTGGGGCGGGCAGCCGGGGTTCTGCGGCCCGTGCGTCCCGGGTGCAGTCGGTGCGGGCGTGGGCACCCAGCACCGGCCCCACGGCGTGCGCCCTTGCGGGCCGGCGTTGCTCGCTGAGGGGGTGGGGGAAGGGCGTCCCCGGGGGGGGTGCCTTCCACCATTGTGAGGGGCGTCTGAGGTGAGGTGCTGTCCCTCCCCCGACTGCCCGCCCACTGGGCGGGCTGTTGGGGTCCGCCACCCACGTGCTGTGGGCGTGGATGTTTGGGTGTGGGGGCCCAACACTGTCCCCTTGGCTTGCATGCCCTGTGGGGGCTGGGTGCCGCGGGGGTGGTGGGGGGGCCCTCCCCGGGGGGGGTGGCCTGCCACCGTTGTGAGGGGCGTCTGGTGTCAGGTGCTGTCCCTCCCCCGGCGGCCCGTCCTCTGGAGCGGGCAGCCAGGGTTCAGCGACCCGTGTGTTCCGGGTGCAGTCGGTACGGGGCGTGGGGACCCAGCACCGGCCCAACAGCGTGCGCCCTTGCGCGCCGACGTTGCTCGCTGTGGGGGTGGCGGAAGGGCGTCACCCGGGGGGTGGCCCTCCACCATTGTGAGGGGCGTCTGAGTTCAGGCGCTGTCCCTCTTCCGACTGCCTGCCCACTGGGCGGGCTGTCGGAGTCCGCCACCCACGTGCTGTGGGCGCGGGTGTGTGGGTATGGGGGCCTAACACTGTCCCCTTGGCCTGCATGCCCCGTGGAGGCTGCGTGCCGCGGGGGTGGTGGGAAGCCGTCCCGGGGGGGGTGGCCTGCCACCGTTGTGAGGGGCGTCTGGTGTCAGGGGCTGTCCCTCCCCCGGCCACCAGTCATCTGGAGCGGGCAGCCAGGGTTCTGCGACCCGTTTGTCCCGGGTGCGGTCGGTGCGGGCGTGGGGACACTGCACCAGCCCCACAGCGTGCGCCCTTGCGGGCCGGCGTTGCTCGCTGTGGGGGTGGCGGAAGGGCGTCCCCGGGGGGGGTGCCTTCCACCATTGTCAGGGGCGTCTGAGGTCAGGCGCTGTCCCCCCCCTGACTGCCCGCCCACTGGGTGGGCTGTTGGGGTCCGCCACCCACGTGCTGTTGGCGCGGGTGTGTGGGTGTGGGGGTCCAACACTGTCCCCTTGGCTTGCATGCCCTGTGGGGGCTGCGTGCCGCGGGGGTGGTTGGGGGGCCGTCCCCGGGGGGGGTGGCCTGCCACCGTTGTGAGGGGCGTCTGGTGTCAGGCGCTGTCCCTCCCCCGACCGCCCGTCCTCTGGAGTGGGCAGCCAGGGTTCCGAGACCCGTGTGTTCCGAGTGCGGTCGGTGCGGGCGTGGGGACCCAGTACGAGCCCCACAGCGTGCGCCCTTGCGGGCCGGCGTTGCTCGCTGTGGGGGTGGCGGAAGGGCGTCCCCGGGGGGGGTGCCTTCCACCATTGTGAGGGGCGTCTGAGGTCAGGCGCTGTCCCTCCCCCGACTGCCCGCCCACTGGGCTCGCTGTTTGGGTCCGCCACCCACGTGCCGTGGGCGCGGGTGTGTGGGTGTGGGGGCGCAACACTGTCCCCTTGGCCTGCAAGCCCCGTGGGGGCTTCGTGCCGCGGGGTTGGGGGGGGCCGTCCCCAAGGGAGGTGGCCTGCCACCGTTGTGAGGGGCGTCTGGTGTCAGGCGCTGTCCCTCCCCTGGCCGCCCGTTCTCTGGAGCGGGTGGCAAGGGTTCCGCGACCCGTGTGTCCCGGCTGCTGTCGGTGCGGGCGTGGAGACCCAGCAGCGGCCCCACAGTGTGCGCCCTTGCGGGCCGGCGTTGCTCGCTGTGGGGGTGGCGGAAGGGCGTCCACGGGGGGGGTGCCTTCAGCCATTGTGAGGGGCGTCTGAGGTCAGGCGCTGTCCCTCCCCCGACTGCATGCCCACTGGCGGGGCTGTCGGGGTCCGCCACCCACAAGCTTTGGGCGCGGGTGTGTGGGTGTGGGGGCCCAACACTGTCCCCTTGGCCTGCATGCCCTGTGGGGCCTGCGTGCCGCGGGGGTGGTGGGAGGCCGTCCCCGGAGGGGGGTGGCCCGCCACCGTTGCGAGGGGCGTCTGGTGTCAGGCGCTGTCCCTCCCCCGGCCGCCCGTCCTCTGGAGCGGGCAGCCAGGGCTCTGCGACCCGTGTGTCCCGGGTGCGGTCGTCGCAGGCGTGTGGACCCAGCACCGGCCCCACAGCGTGCGCCCTTGCGGGCCGGCGTTGCTCCCTGTGGGGGTGGCGGATGGGCGTCCCCGGGGGGGGTGTCTTCCACCATTGTGAGGGGCGTCTGAGGTCAGGTGCTGTCCCCCCCCCGACTGCCCGCCCACTGGGGAGGCTGTTGAGGTCCGCCAGCCAGGTGCCATGGGTGCGGGTGTGTGGGTGTGGGGGCCCAACACTGTCCCCTTGGCCTGCATGCCCTGTGGGGGCTGCTTGCCGCGGGGGTGGTGGGGGGCTGTCCTTGGGGGGGTTGGCCTGCCACCGTTGTGTGGGGCGTCTGGTGTCAGGCGCTGTCCCTCTCCCGGCCGCTAGTCCTCTGGAGTGGGCAGCCGGGGCTCCGCGACCCGTGTGTCCCCCATGCGGTCGGTGCGGGCGTGGGGACCCAGCACCGGCCCCACAGCGTGCGCCAATGCGGGCCGGCGTTGCTGGCTGTTCGGGTGGCGGAGAGGTGTCCCCGGGGGGGGTTCCTTCTACCATTATGAGGGGCGTCTGAGGTCAGGCGCTGTCCCTCCCCCGACAACCCGCCCACTGGGCGGGCTGTTGGGGTCCGCCGCCCACGCGCTGTGGGCGCGGGTGTGTGGGTGTGGGGGCCCAACACTGTCTTCTTGGCCTGCATGCCCTGTGGGGGCTGCGTGCCGCGGGGGTGGTGGGGGGCCCGTCCCGGGGGGGGGGTGGCCTGCCACCGTTGTGAGGGGCGTCTGGTGTCAGGCGCTGTCCCTCCCCTGGCCGCCCGTCCTCTGGAGCGGGCAGCCAGGGTTCCGCGACCCGTGTGTCCCGGGTGCGGTCGGTGCGGGTGTGGGGACCCAGCACCGGGCCCACAGCGTGCGCCCCTGCGGTCTAAGCTATTCCCTTTGAGGATGTTCTGCAGAGTCTGGCCGGAGGGCTCAGGGCCGGCATGGGGAAAGGGAACAGAGGGCAGGTATCCCTTCTGTGCGTTGTGGCGATATGGAGGGATCGATGCTGGGGCCTTGCCCTTGGGGTCCATGTGTTACAAGCACGACATTGAGGACAATGAAGATGAACATACGAACTTGCAAAAAATCCCAGTCTACAAGAAAATGTAGGCGAATAACATGATACGTATAATTTCGGAATATTCTTCCTGTATAATTTATAAAAAATCCGATTGTGAAAAATTATTTGGCTTATTTGATTTGCGCACGCGCGCCGGCGATCACACTAAATCATCGGAACGCGACCATCTCAGCCGCAACGGACACCAGAATTGAATCTGGCGTGTCCATAATATACAGGAACTGTTCGGGTAAAAATTTGGGAATGCTCCCATATGTAAATCTCCGGGAATGTGCTGAATCTGGCTGAATGGGGGTGCATTGACCTGAATTGACCTCAGATCTGCGCGTATGGAGGGTAGCCGCACTTACACTCTCCCTCCACGAACACACTGGGGTGTGTTACTGGGTCGACGAAGGCGTGAGTGTGGCGAAAAGCCGGAAAACGCGCCTCTTAGCAGCAAAATCTGTCCAGATCTGCTCACCATCCAATGGATTGAGACTGAATCAGGGTAAATGATACCAGAATGTAGAAGAATGAGACTTGGAAAACAACCAAAGGAAACAAAATTAGGTCAAAAGACACGTAAACGTACCTCGAAAGGATACCAAACCGTGTCCTGGTCGAGAATGAGGAGTAATTCAGCACAATCAGGCAAAATTACACATGAAATGCAGGGGGATTCAAGACAAATGACCTGTTCTGAGCGGTTGTTGCTCTCGCGGGCACGCTACGGTGTCCTCCACGTACTCTACATCGTGTTATTCCTGCTTTTCTCTTGTCGAACCGACAGCATGTGCTCAAGATGGCGAAAATGCATACAGAATTGGCAAGAATTGAGACAATTGACACTGAATTGGGCTTGGATTAAGGAGTCAAAATACACACAGAGAGCAATCGTTAACAGGGATAGTATATATTCACCACAAAGTGTCCTGCCTAGGTCCGCGGCAGGGCAATTGGAGGAAGCCATCACTAGATCCTACAGAAATCCAACAAACTGACACCACAATTTCCTGGAATGCAGGAATGTACAGGATTGAGGCTGGAATCAGCTGAAATCAGCCACAATGAGTAACCAGAGAGTGTGCAAACGAGCACCACAGCAGTAAACAAAAGTCAGTTCACCTTGGGTAGGCGAGTTTTTATCTCACAAAGCAAGCATCTAACAGATTCTAAGAAAATGTTGAGTTGATGAATCATTCATGATGATGGACATGCTGACCTTGAATCCTGCAGCTAGATCATGACGAACTCCGCCGGAGGTTCACGGAAGGCGATAGCCTGTGGGCCATAAGCTGCAACACACCGTATATAACCGTATTTACAGGTGCGGTGGTGTTTTCGAACGATACGTAGGTCAATCTCTTGCTTTCAGACCACAATCTGAACAATTCTGCTGATCTAGAACCTGAATTCGCAAATGAAGCTCACTTTTCTGACCAAACAATTTTTGCCTGTGCCACCAGACTCCAGAAGTGTCTGCTTGAAGTCCGCAGAAGCCATATATAAAGTTCCTTAAGAGAACTGACGTTGCGGTTTAGCGAAATGGTAGAAACAAGTCAGTAGGATGCTCTCAAATCAAGACAAAATTGGAGGAATCTCCACGGATGAAGCTGGAATGAAGTCTACCGGCAGCAGAATGAGGCTCAGAACTAAGTTTCTGGTTGTGTTCGGAACACTACCAGACTACAGGGGGTTCCTGTAGGGAGTAAGCGGCTGCGCAACCTGAGATTTATCTACATTACATCATCTGCTGGTGGTAGAAATTCAGGAATTCCAGTTCCACAGTTCAGATTACCCCTAGTCTGTCCTAGTGGAAGCCTGGCGCTGACATTTCCACACATTACAGCACTACACCGGACATACCAGTAGCGTTCTTACGCTCCAGTAATTGACCGGAGGTGGCTGTGAGGTGCCCCTCAAAATCGGGCGGAATGAAGGCCTGATGATCAACATCTGCTCACTCATGACAATCTAGCAGTAGTGCTCCCCGTTCTTGGTCTAACGGATTGAGCGTGAAGCTGCAGCAGCGTTAGCGCCAGTTCGAATCCCTTCTTCTGAGTTTGGAAGAAGAGGAAAATAAAGGCGGGGTTGCTGAGGAGCGACCGCGTCACGAGGTCACGGCGACCTTTTATTCGTGACCCTCCACCGCCAAGCCTGGGACCGCAGGCGAAGCCACCCAGGTGGGTGTTAAGAGCTGGGTATGGACTGCCAGACCTACTAGCGAACACAGAGGTCAGAGGAAGTGAGCATCTACAGGGGATCAAACCGGGGCCCCTAGCTCGGAAGAAGGCAGTCCTAACCACTATAGTAACGAAGGTCCTTACAATCTCCGGTGTTCTGCGGTACATAAGCCGTCTTAGGCTGACCGCTCGGTACATGTACATGTGGTAACAATGTAAATAAAATCTGCATGAACTCTGCCAGCCGGAGACGCAAAAAAATATGTAAAACCACATATACCGGCCTCCAAGGGACAGCCCCATGGCGCTGATGCAGCCCCGGATGCAGGCGCTGGATGGGCGGGTCGGTGCCACACGCAATGGACATGCCTGAGAAAAAGTAAGAGTGTGACCCTACTGGGGTTCGAACCAACGACCCCCGTCTGTTGACGAAGGCATTTACCAACTAGAGTAGCACCGGCCATACCAGTAACGCACAGTCAAAGTTTAACAACCGGTTTCGGACTTACCGGAGTGAAATCTATCGACCGACCGTTCCGGGTCTCGAACCTACGACCCCGGGACGCGAACCAAGTGCACTGCCCAATTTGACTGACGAGCTGTATACCGATAAATGGCGAACGAAGTTCAAACCTCTCATCGGTTACCGGATTGGTACATGAAACCTCCAACTTCTAGTGATCAGCTCAGATCTTCGCCTGTCCGGCTTGAATCGGACTTTTAAGGGCCAGGACAGTTAGTGCACTTTCGCCGGCAACACATGGCGCCCTCAGTCGCACAAGTCCAATGTAGGCTGATTTTCTCACTCATGTGGCCAAAGTCATCCGTTCACCAGTAACACCTCAGAATTGAACCTGAAAATTACGCAAAAACTTGTCTCGAGACTACAACACACCTGGTGTACTGGGTAGCCCCACAGTCAACTCAAAGGGGACGTAATTGGGCTTGATGTACCAGGAATTTGAAATTTGGATCAGAATTTGATGAAACGGATGTGAGTGAGTAATGTACACAGACCCACACCAACCACCAGCAGCATCAACAACATCAGCGACACCGTGAACCATAGCAGCGCCCGCAACGACCTCACCACCGGCACCACCGACGGCGCCACCGGCAGTGCGACCTCACCGACAGCAACCCGGAGCATCCCCCATCCCGCATCCCGGTGAGACACCATCGGCAGCAAGGACACCGAGGGGGCCAAGGCCAACCCACCAGCCAACGACGCACGTGGGAACCTCCGCCAGGAGTGGCGAGGTCCCCCCTCCGCCGTCAGAACACCGCCAGGGCAGCACTTACAACACCCTACAACGCCAACACACACAGCTCCCCCGGCAGCACCCCCACCAACGCCAACACCGGCACCACCGACAGCGGCAACACGGCGACACCACCACCCAACCGCAGCAAGGTCACCCTAAACCGCAACCGCAGCAACACCTGTCACTACGGACCCACGGACAGCCGACACCACCAGGACCACAGACCGGCCAAACACCAGCCACGAATGGCACGCCCGGAACCACCGAACACCAGCACACAGGCCACCGGACCACCGCGGGACACACCACCGCCCCTAACACCCCTAACACCACCACCACGACCCCGGCACAGAGTAACACCTAGGGCGCCCCCATCGACGACACCACCCAGGACGCCACCACGGCTGGCGAACAAACGCCACCAGCGCCGCCCACCAGGCCCCCAACCAAGGGTAGAAACAACAACGCCACACGCCATCGCACCCACCGCATCGAAATCACCCGGAGCAACGTCAACATCAACCAGGGGTCCCCACCACCCACCCAAGCAGCACAAAACACCACAGCAACACCACCACACCCTCACCACCAGCGACACCACCGCCAGCACCCTCCGCCAGGAATGGCGAGGAGAAGGCCCAACAGCGCGGACCCACTCAACGTCCCCGGCACCCTCACCATCGGACCGTCACCACCGGCGCCGACCCCCAACACACCACCGTCACCAACGCCACCGACCCCGGACGCAAAAATCACACAGCCCGCACACACGGCACCAGCCAGAGCAACGCCGACACCACTCCCGGCCAACTCACACGAACACCACCGGAAGCACCACCGTCGACCGAACGCCACGGCGACCCCAGGGTACGAGTCCCCCCCACCATCTGCACGGCCAGCAACACCGTCACCGGCACCAACCGGAACACCGACAACGACAGCCTCACCAACAACCGACACCCCCCTACCGCTGCCACCCACCAGTCACGCCACCCGCCGTCAAAGCCACCCACCAATGCCGCACCCCGAACCACACTTACAACCGAAACCGGCACCAGCACGCCCGGCCGAACCGTCAATGGCACCACCGCCATGGCACCGCCTACGCTCACCACCGCCACCACCACCCCACGCGAGACCAGGAACCCCCGCCGTCGCCAACGGCCTCAACGAGCACCGACACCACCAACACCACCACCGCCGGACAGGGACTACCCACAAACCAGGAACATCTCCACCACCAACAACCAATACACCACCCGCGGCACCCCACCATCGCCGACACCACCACGGCACCCATCACACCTCCACCACCGGAGGCGACGTGGGCCACACCACCCGTCAACTACAGCACCCTCGCCACCACCGCCACATCCGGCCCACAAACGTTACCGCCGACAACACCACATACGCCAATACGTCACCCACGCCATGCTCACCGACCATCACCTCGTCATCAGAGACACCAACACCACCGGCGACGACGACGGCGACAACAGCTGACCCACCAGCAAACCACCATCAACCATAGCCCAACACCAGCTTCATCTACTCTAACGCCCATACCACCCTCGCCAACAGCGCCGCCACCGACACAATCATCCACTCCGGCGCCCACACCACCCTCACCACCAACATCACCAACACCACCACCCCCAAGGTCAGGGCCCACGGGAAACAGAACGGCAGAGCGAGCACGCCACCACCCGCACGCGTCGCCCACCCTATCTTACACCGCTCCGCAACACGCCCCCCCCCGCTTCCCCTGACAGGGCGTGCGCTCCAGCCCACTGCTGGGAAGACGACTTCGACATCCTCCCGGCCATCCGACACCTACTGGCAGCCACGGCCCCGCGCCCACAAGCCCACAATCCGCACCGATGGACACCTGAAGACGACGCCACAGCCACCATCACCGTACAGCAAAGCCCCGAGAACCCGGAGGAATACCACATCACCTGGGACGATCCGGCACCCCACCCCCCCGCCTCCCCCACCCTCCCAGATGTCTTCGCCGCCATCAGTGCAGAGCTCCAGGAGGCCAAAGCCCCCCAGCAACTGGACGAAGACATGCCCCAGGCACCATCACCATCAACCACACAAGACCAACCTTGCACAGAGCACCTCACCCACCCCATCACCACAATGGAGCTCCCCCCACAACACCGCACCACCCCAGATCGAAACGGGTTTCGAGACCTGCCGCGGGAATGGGCGGTCCACAACGGCACACTCCGATGGGACGAAATCACACCGGGCCTCCAGGCCATCCGCCTCCACTCAATCGCAGAGCCCACCACCACCTGGGCACTACCGACGGACCGCCACCACCTCCTCCTCACCGTCCAAGGCGATGCCACGATCACACCCACGGAAGGAGACCCCGTAACAGCAGCCGCCGCCCACGCCGTCCACATACCCCCGCAAGCATCGTCGGCACCTATGACGGTGCATCCAGGCCCCACCCCTTGGCAGGCCATCGTCGTCACCTACCCCACCCCCAATGACCACAAACATACCTGGCAGCAACGATGGGAGGACATCCGAGGGGACCTCCTCCAAGAACACCTAGGGCTCACACGCACCCACCACACCCTACAACCGATACGAGGAGTAGGCCAAGCGTCACACGGCATACACGCCCCGGGAGTATGGGCCTACGCCACACCCATAAACCCACAAGCAGCGGAGGACATCAAGACCGCCCTATCCATCCAGCAAGCCCAGACCCAAACCCCGCACCGCAACACCCAACGAGGCTACACAATTTGGTGGGCGTACCAAGACCATGACACCCTCACCCCCCAACCGGGGGCCCCCCCTCCAGACACCAACACCACCGCCCTCCTCCAAGCCGCAACAGCGGCAGCCACACAGGTAGGGGCCCCGGAAACCTGGGGCCCACAATACCTGGTCGAAACCAAAGTGGCGCCCCACGCGAAGGGCCAAAACAAGCCCCCAACACCGAAGCCGCTCCACCCCCCGCTCAAGCTAGACCCGACAGAGCACAGCCCCCAGGATGAATGGGCGACCCACTACATCATCCCCCACACCACCACCCGCAAGAACGACGCCGCCAAGATCACCGTCACCCGCCACCTCCCCCACACCACACAGGTGTATGAGCTGACGGCCCCCAACGTCCTCGTCACCCGTCGCCGACACGACGAGCGATACACCATACAGGCGGAAGGGGCCGCCGCGACCACCCTGTACACATGGGCAACACGGGGGGACCTCCCACACTCCACCCTCCACCACGCCCCCTCCTGGCCCACCCCCTTCCACACAGCGGACCGCCCCAACAAGAAGCCCAAACACACGGGTGTGCACACCCACGCCCAGGAGGCCCAGCACCGACACGAAGCGAGGCGCAAGGCCCGCACCCTCCACGACGACCACACCATCCCCCGCATCGGCGCCCCCCCCGCCAGGGTATCAGATACCACCCACAACCGCACGATCACAGGCATCACCACAGACTGCCTGAACCCAGCGGCGTCGCGGGCAGACGCCGTATGGATCAGCGAAGGGCGCTCCCACACACGGGCGGTGGCGCGCCTCCACAACATCCAACCCCACAAACTCCAGCGCGCCGTTGGACCCTTCCCCGTACACGTCACCCCGTACGGCATCGACCACCCCCGGTGTGAGCACCATGACCCGCCCTGCTCCACCCCATGCACCTCGCCCCTCCGCCAACCACTGCCGGCCCCCACCATCACGGGCAACATGTACCTGGGCACCGTACCGGGAGACCCGGGCATATACATCCTGCCCAACAGGTCCAGGGAACACGCCATCCCCCTCCACTGTGTGGAATCCCTCGCCCTGGGACCACCCCCACCAAAACACCAACACCAACACATCCCGGGGGACAAACGGACACAGGCCCCAGACGGGGGAAAAAAGGCCCACCAACGCGCCCTGGCCCACATCACCCTCCACCCCGCAGCCCACCTACCAAAGGACTTCGGCACGGAGCGCCACATCGTCCTGGAGGGCCAAGCCCACCACATCATCACCGCCGCCCTGTACACCCTCGCCGCCCACGAACGCCACTGGGACCCCACAACCATCCCAGCAATGCCCCCACCGCCCCAAGGCCCCAACGATCCCGTCACCCCCTTCCACATCGATCAACTCCTAAGCCGCAAGGCCCCCCCACACCTCCACCCCTCCAGGATACCACTAGCCATTGCATCGTGGGACACCCTGGACACCCCCCCCCAACAACCCGCCATCCACATCCTCAAAGCGGACACCCAATGGTGGGTCCTCCACTGGGCACACGGAGTCCTCATGGCGGCCCAGGCCTATACCCCGGAAATGGACCCGGAAGACCCCCCACGGGGCCAACAGCGACTCCTCCAAGCCACCACCCTCACAGGCCGCGAAGGCGCCCCCTGGGAAGCCCTCCACACAGCACTCTACTGGGCTCAAGGCTCCCCCAACGGCCCGGACACACCGGAACCCACAGAGGCCTGGGTCAGGCAGGCCAAGGCCATGAGGAACTACCACCTACACCACCCCTTCGACGACAGCCCCGCCGCACCGCCATGGCCAACAGATCCCCCGGAGACCGTACGCAAGCTCGCCGACATCGTACGCAGCCACGCGAAAGCGAAAATGCAAACACCGGCAGAACCCCCACTGAGGGATCCAGACCAGCAAGCAACGCACCCCTTCTTCCAATCCCATGCCCCCCCAGCCCCGCCACCTCCAGTCCCGGGCAAGCGAACGAGACGACAAAAGGGCGCACCCGCCCCCAGCCAAGGCGGAAAAGCAGCAACCTCCCGACCCCCCGCATCCCAGCCGACCCACCCGACGAACCCAGACCAAGCATCCTCGTCATCCTCCCTCCCACCACTACCACCGCCCCACCCGGACCAGGCATCCTCATCATCCTCCCTCCCGCCACCAGCACAGGCCCCGCCCAAAGCGTACCCAGGGTTCGAAAAAGGTGCGAAGGTCCAACAGCCCTTCCGCAACGACCACACAGGCGACTGGATCTGGTGTGAGGGCACGATCCAGTACCGCCTCAAGGGAACGGGGGACAACGGGGGGCCACAGATCCGGGTAATCTGGCACCGCCAAAAGGAGCTAGACCAAGGCAACAGCGCCCCGGACAAACCACTCGGCGACACCCTGGAACTCACCAGCGCCCATCCCATCCGGCTCCGCAGCGAAGAGAACAAGGCCCACACAGGCACCAAATACACTGGGGAGCTCCCCCCGGAGTGGAGCCAAGGCCTCCTCCCGCCGCGCCTACCCAAACGCCCACAAACCGGCAAAAAGTCCCCAACCCCCAGTCCCCCTCCCTGACGGGGCAAGGGCCGAGGGCACAAGCCTCCACAGCCCCGGCCCGCCCCCACCGAGGCCACCGTCAACCTCCTCGACCTCAACCACCCGGCCGTCACATACTCCAAGGACGCCACAACCGCCCTCCAAGAGCTCCCGATGGCACAGGGGCCGGGGTGGGTCGCCCACCTCCTCACCTTCCAGGAACAAGGCCTACAGCGCGACGACCCCCCGGAAACCACCCCCATGTATACCCCGGACCAGAAAGCGTACAAATGCTACTGGCACAAGGGGACCCCCCTATACGCCCAAACCGGCATCCACGTCCACCTCGTCCACCACCTCAGCGTCCCAGGGAGGCTAGGTGTCTATGAGGTCGTCGGGGACGGATGGCAACTCAACGTCATCAACACCCACGTCCCCTTCGGCGAAGCCACGGAACCCTTCCTCCAGGCCCTGGCCGAGGCGTACCACCAAATGGCCATGCTCGCCCCCACAGTCATCATCGGCGACATGAACGCCGCCCCCACCCCAGCGGACCGAGGAGGACAGGCCACACCCCAGGACCAAGCAGTCCGCGACACCATCGAAATGCTGGGGCTCGTGGACCTAACAGCCAGCCTCGAAGGCCAACCATCCCACTTCCCCCACCAAACGGATGCCGCCCCATCCCGCATCGACGTATGCTATGGCGACCCCACCACCATCATCCGAGCGGAGGCCCGATATGGACCCCTCCCGCTGGGACCCACAGGCCATAGCCCCCTGCACATCCGCCTCACCATCCCCGACCTTCCCCCCAGCCCCCCAGAAGATGCGGACCAAGGCCTACCACCCCCCCTGAAGATGCCCCCGCTGCATGACAAGCATGCCTGGTCCCAATATCACAGGGCCATAGACCGCGCCCGGCGCATCCAACCAGACCCCACCGACCTACTCACAGCCATGCGCACGGCCGCCGTCGCCTGCGGCTTCCAGCAACACCCCCACACAGACGACGACCAACCACCCACGGCCCTGGGGGACATGCTCCATGACCTCTGGCATGCGAAGCAACAACTGGCGACCCTCCTCCACACCGACACCCCCCAAACCCGCCGCCAGATACACCACTGCAGGACACAGATAGCCCAAATCAGGGCGGACCTGCAGCGGTGGCACATCCACAGGCAACAGCGCATCGCCCAGGAACACGAACGGTATGCGCAACACGAACTCCCCTACAAGGCCATCCGCCACCTCAACGACGCCATGACCGATACCGGCCACCGCACCATCACCACGGTCCGGCAGGAGGACGGCTCCCTCACCAACGACCCAGCCACAGTGCTCCAAGCCACCCAAGACAGCTTCCTCCGGCAACACACCCCCACCCAAGACACACTGGACCCGGACACCCAGGCCAAAATCGACCGCCTCCCTCGGGTCTTCAACCACGCCCAGAGGAGGCACCTGGAAAAACGCCCCTTCACCATCCACGAAGTCCGGAAGGCCATCCACAGTCTCCGGCAACACAAAACCCCAGGCTACGACGGCCTCCCTGCAGAGGCATACTACCACCTCCCCGCCCACCTCCTCCGCGTCCTCGCCCACCGCCTCTGGGACATCGTCACGGGGCGGACCCCCCTGCCACCAGACTGGGCAAACGTTGTCCGCCCCCTCTACAAAAAAGGGGACTGGGCGAACCCGGACAACTGGCGCCCCATAGTCTGTGCGGTCACGGAGGTCAAAATCGTCTGGACCATCCTCCTGCGCCGCATCCGCCCCCACCTGGACCCCCACATACCAGCGAGCCTCTGGGGGGCCATCCCAGGCCGCTCCCCACACGAGGCCATCTTCCTCCAGGACACCATCGCGGACATGGACCCGGTGGACCTCATCATCGCCTCCCTCGACGTCAAGGGAGCCTTCCCGAACACCCCCTGGCTCCTTCTAGAAGCGGTGTGGAAACGCCTAGGCCTCCCCTTCTACAACTTCACCTCCGACTACATCCGCACCCGCAAATACACGGTCCGCACAGGAGCAGGCCACACCCCTCCTGGAGCCAGGCAGCGGGGTCCCCCAAGGGGGAGCAGAGGGCCCCTTCCTGTACCTTCTAGTGACGCTCCCCCTGGCCCTCGCAATCGAGCAGGATTACCCGGCCTACGCACCCTACCCCCTCCTCTCCCCCCTGGTCGGCTTCGCGGACGACACCAACCTCACCGTCGCGCACACCCCACACGACCCCCATGCCCCGGACCCCGGACCAACGGTCACCCAACAGGCCAACGACTTACTGGACGTGACCGTCTCCTACCTCTCCCACAACAACCTCATCGTCCACCCCACAAAGTCAGTGGCCATGATCAAGGGGTCTGCCACACCTCCCACCCTGGGGCCACAAGGGCCCCCCATGCAAGTCGTGACGACCACCACCCACCTGGGGGTAGTCCAGGC
Source organism: Eutreptiella sp. 'Long Island Sound 2002' (assembly GCA_964036045.1). Classification (NCBI taxonomy): domain Eukaryota; phylum Euglenozoa; class Euglenophyceae; order Eutreptiales; family Eutreptiaceae; genus Eutreptiella; species Eutreptiella sp. 'Long Island Sound 2002'. The sequence continues at coordinate 60,047,225 of OZ038381.1, forward strand.
CGCCAACCCTGAGGACGCCACCCTCCCTCCCAAGTTGCAGTCACACCTCGCCCATCTCCCCAGATATGCGTCCCCGACCACCAAGGCCCTCTCCCTGTCCCACCAGAGCCTGGCGTACTACCTCACCGGGGTCTTGAACGCCTCCATAGGCTTCCAAGCACTCCACCTAACACACCCCACCTACGCCCTCCAGTCGGCCACACGCGCCGTGACCAAGGCATGGGCAGCACACGGGGGCTGGCCCACCTCCATACCCACCCGCGCCATCCGAGCGGCATGGCCCCACTATGGAGACGCCATAGGGGACGAGGTGAAAGCGGCCTATACCAGACACACCGCCCTCCTCCTTCACCGCATGACCCACAACCACTCACCGGAGGTCCGCGAGGTCACCGCCATCCGCCTCCAAGCCGCACAACGGGCCCGCAACACATGCCCGCGCTGGGTACTCCACCAGACGGGCATGCCCACCAACATGAACACCCGCCTGTGGAACCACCTGCAGCTTCTGCTCCCATCCCCACACCACGCCATACTCACCAACCACACGTGCCCAGAGAAAGGGCCACTAGCGGTCCTCTGCGGGGACCTCCACCACCACCCCAAGGGCACCATCCACACCATAGACCTTGTCGGGGCCTCCATCACTGTAGTATACGTCACCCTCGCCCAAATGCGGGTCCTGCGCCACAGCGGGGCACACCACACCCCCTTTCTACACCTTCCCGAATGGCCACAATACCGCTCCTTCCACCAGTACCTCACACAGACGGCACGAACAGCGGGACACACTCTACCGGGCAGCAAAGACATGCGCACAGCCTACCGAGAATTCACAAGGCAACACCCGCGACCCATCCCAGAGACACCGCCCTACGCACCCACCGGATCGAAACACAAACCTGTCCCCCCAGTAACGGGCCCAGTCCCACCACTAACCCTACTACTGGCCCTGAATGAAGCCAAACCCACGCAGACCACCGTCATCCACCACGGGGCAAAATGGCGCATACCGAAACACCACATGACCGCCCGAGACCTACCAAAGGTCCCCCAAGATTCCCAGAGCATGCCACGCACATGTTGGGCCTGTGACCCCGAGGCACCAACCGCACCATGGCCTGTGCTACACCTCATAGCACGCCACCACACCCACCCCACGACCCACCTACCACCACAGGCCTACGCATGGATAGCCCCATGGTTCCACCGCACCGACACTAACCCCACGGTAGCATGGAACCCCGACCACGCGCCCAAATGGCTCTTCACCACTACACCCACATGCCCCCGCCCCGACCCGGCAGGGGTCGCCATCCGTTACAGCATGTACGAGCCAGGCAGAACGGGCAAACACGAGCACCCCTACTATCCACTCCACCACTCCTGCCACACACCGGAGCACCGAACACAAACCCTCACATGCCACGACCTAAACCCCGACACAGCCTACATCCTCCACTACATCTACTCCTACCTCACACAAGGACAGCCGGAGCAGGGACTCATAGCCCTGTCCCCCCAAGCAAAGCACATCATCTCCAAAGGAATAGGGGTGTACGCCACCCCCATCCTACAGCCCACAACCCCAGTAGCCCACCTCGCCACGGGCCTTGCCATATACGCCTACCTGCCCATGAACCCATGCCGCCTCCCACAACCATCACCGGCGGACCGGCTCTTCTTCACCGACGCCTCAGGCGAATCCGCCCTCACGCCCATCACCGGGGGGGCCACCCTGCAACTAACCCACACCGGGGGACACTACCACATGGACCACCACACGGGCCACACCACCTATGGGGCCTCTTCCCACGGGGAGCTAGGGGCCATGGCCGACGCCATCACCGAGGTCGCGGCCCACCTACCCGCCCACTCCCCGCACATCGTCCGGGTCTGGTTCGTGGTAGACGCCACTGTCGACACGCACCTGCTCCTCCGCATAGCAAGGCAACCACTTCACAAAGCAACCGCGACGAGCCTCGGCACCCAGGCACTGCTACTCTGGAAAGCCCTACGCAGCCTTCCCCCCTACGTCCAACTCCACATCCCACAGGCACCAATACGGAAATGGTAAGGTCGACAACCAGGCAGTACACCAGCGCACAACACACCTACCAGCCCTCCAGATCCCTGACCTCGGCCGCAACCACACACACCTCCAACACGTGCCCCCTGTACCCGAGCCCCATCAGACCCCGGACTGGTTGGGTTGGGTTGGGTTGGACTCTCCCGACTTGAAAAATGCGACGGACCCGTCTAGGTAGAAAATTTGGGTCCCCCGGGAGCGGCGCAGTCATCGGAGTAGTCACAGCACGGTCCGCCTCCGAGGACCACTGCACCGCACTTGGAACTGCTTCTGGGGCCCAGCCCCTCGGCGGTCGCACGGGGCCTTGCCCCACTCGGCTTCTGGGGCCCAGCCCCACGGCGGTCGCACGGGGCCCTGCCCCACTCGGCTTCTGGGGCCCAGCCCCACGGCGGTCGCACGGGGCCCTGCCCCACTCGGCTTCTGGGGCCCAGCCCCTCGGCGGTCGCACGGGGCCCTGCCCCACTCGGCTTCTGGGGCCCAGCCCCTCGGCGGTCGCACGGGGCCCTGCCCCACTCGGCTTCTGGGGCCCAGCCCCTCGGTGATCGCACGGGGCCCTGCCCCTCTCGGCTTCTGGGGCCCAGCCCCACGGCGGTCGCACGGGGCCCTGCCCCACTCGGCTTCTGGGGCCCAGCCCCTCGGTGATCGCACGGGGCCCTGCCCCACTCGGCTTCTGGGGCCCAGCCCCTCGGCGTTCGCACGGGGCCCTGCCCCACTCGGCTTCTGGGGCCCAGCCCCTCGGCGTTCGCACGGGGCCCTGCCCCACTCGGCTTCTGGGGCCCAGCCCCACGGCGGTCGCACGGGGCCCTGCCCCACTCGGCTTCTGGGGCCCAGCCCCACGGCGGTCGCACGGGGCCCTGCCCCACTCGGCTTCTGGGGCCCAGCCCCTCGGCGGTCGCACGGGGCCCTGCCCCACTCGGCTTCTGGGGCCCAGCCCCACGGCGGTCGCACGGGGCCCTGCCCCACTCGGCTTCTGGGGCCCAGCCCCTCGGTGATCGCACGGGGCCCTGCCCCACTCGGCTTCTGGGGCCCAGCCCCACGGCGGTCGCACGGGGCCCTGCCCCACTCGGCTTCTGGGGCGGAGCCCCACGGCGGTCGCACGGGGCCCTGCCCCACTCGGCTTCTGGGGCCCAGCCCCACGGTGGTCGCACGGGGCCCTGCCCCACTCGGCTTCTGGGGCCCAGCCCCACGGCGTTCGCACGGGGCCCTGCCCCACTCGGCTTCTGGGGCCCAGCCCCTCGGCGGTCGCACGGGGCCCTGCCCCACTCGGCTTCTGGGGCCCAGCCCCGCGGCGGTCGCACGGGGCCCTGCCCCACTCGGCTTCTGGGCCCAGCCCCACGGCGGTCGCACGGGGCCCTGCCCCTCTCGGCTTCTGGGGCCCAGCCCCACGGCGTTCGCACGGGGCCCTGCCCCACTCGGCTTCTGGGGCCCAGCCCCTCGGCGGTCGCACGGGGCCCTGCCCCACTCGGCTTCTGGGGCCCAGCCCCTCGGCGGTCGCACGGGGCCCTGCCCCACTCGGCTTCTGGGGCCCAGCCCCTCGGCGGTCGCACGGGGCCCTGCCCCACTCGGCTTCTGGGGCCCAGCCCCACGGCGGTCGCACGGGGCCCTGCCCCACTCGGCTTCTGGGGCCCAGCCCCTCGGCGGTCGCACGGGGCCCTGCCCCACTCGGCTTCTGGGGCCCAGCCCCTCGGTGATCGCACGGGGCACTGCCCCACTCGGCTTCTGGGGCCCAGCCCCTCGGCGGTCGCACGGGGCCCTGCCCCTCTCGGCTTCTGGGGCCCAGCCTCACGGCGGTCGCACGGGGCCCTGCCCCTCTCGGCTTCTGGGGCCCAGCCCCACGGCGGTCGCACGGGGCCCTGCCCCACTCGGCTTCTGGGGCCCAGCCCCACGGCGGTCGCACGGGGCCCTGCCCCACTCGGCTTCTGGGGCCCAGCCCCTCGGCGGTCGCACGGGGCCCTGCCCCACTCGGCTTCTGGGGACCAGCCCCACGGCGGTCGCACGGGGCCCTGCCCCACTCGGCTTCTGGGGCCCAGCCCCTCGGCGGTCGCAAGGGGCCCTGCCCCACTCGGCTTCTGGGGCCCAGCCCCTCGGCGGTCGCACGGGGCCCTGCCCCACTCGGCTTCTGGGGCCCAGCCCCACGGCGGTCGCACGGGGCCCTGCCCCACTCGGCTTCTGGGGCCCAGCCCCTCGGCGGTCGCACGGGGCCCTGCCCCACTCGGCTTCTGGGGCCCAGCCCCACGGCGGTCGCACGGGGCCCTGCCCCACTCGGCTTCTGGGGCCCAGCCCCACGGCCGTCGCACGGGGCCCTGCCCCACTCGGCTTCTGGGGCCCAGCCCCTCGGCGGTCGCACGGGGCCCTGCCCCACTCGGCTTCTGGGGCCCAGCCCCACGGCGGTCGCACGGGGCCCTGCCCCACTCGGCTTCTGGGGCCCAGCCCCTCGGCGGTCGCACGGGGCCTTGCCCCACTCGGCTTCTGGGGCCCAGCCCCTCGGCGGTCGCACGGGGCCCTGCCCCACTCGGCTTCTGGGGCCCAGCCCCCGGCGGTCGGTGATCGCACGGGGCCCTGCCCCTCTCGGCTTCTGGGGCCCAGCCCCTCGGCGGTCGCACGGGGCCCTGCCCCACTCGGCTTCTGGGGCCCAGCCCCTCGGCGGTCGCACGGGGCCCTGCCCCACTCGGCTTCTGGGGCCCAGCCCCTCGGCGGTCGCACGGGGCCCTGCCCCACTCGGCTTCTGGGGCCCAGCCCCTCGGTGATCGCACGGGGCCCTGCCCCACTCGGCTTCTGGGGCCCAGCCCCACGGCGGTCGCACGGGGCCCTGCCCCACTCGGCTTCTGGGGCCCAGCCCCACGGCGGTCGCACGGGGCCCTGCCCCACTCGGCTTCTGGGGCCCAGCCCCTCGGTGATCGCACGGGGCACAGACCCCGGACTGGGTACCAGAGGACGCCCCCTATTCCTCCCACGACAGAGCGTACCACTACCCCAACCCCGTCCAACATCTCGCCCGCGTGCTCGGCGACGCAGACAGCCGGGCGCACATCCAGGAGCTCCAGGACAGACTGCAAGTCCCCCTCTACCACTCAGCGCTCCGCCCAGCAAACGTCCCAGCCCACCTCCAGAAACGACGCATCCAGCTCCTCAGGGAGCAACTGCCTTTCCTCACCAGGGTCGCCAGATGGCTCGCCCTGCAAGCACATCCACGTCCCCGACGAACACACCCGTTGCCCATGCGACCACACCACCCCGGAGGACTGGGAACACTTCAAGAAATGCCCCCTCCATACAGACAGGGACACCCTAGTGGGCTGGTCCCCGGCGGAAACCCTGCGGCAACACGAAGGATGGCCAGCCCACAGCCACGCACACCAGGCCACCGAACACCTCTTCCGGGACCCCCTGATCAAAGAAGCCACCATGAGAGGGGCAGTGACACAGGCCCTGCACCGACACCTCACCAAACACACGGAAAGCCCCATGGAGGCAGCAGCACACCTCCAGCTAGAAGCAGTCCGCAGAGCAGCGGCCCAAATGGTACACCGCAAACACCTCCTGCTAACACACGCGGAACAACTCACCGACCCCACCGCCAGGGAACACATGCTGACTCTCATCCACTACCATGCCGTGCATGACCCAGACGTCCACTAACCCGCTCCGCGCCCCGCACGCGCCCCCCGTCTCCATCCACAGGTCTCCAAGGCACCACCACAGCGCCCCGAGACCCGTCTCGCACCCAAGAAGCCACCCGGCACCGCCCAGTCCGGCCGAACCCAGCCAGGGCCAACCATCCATCGACGTAGACGCGCAAGACCCCGGCAGCCCATCCAGCCCACCCCCCCCGGACCCGGGACACCCCCCCCTCACACCGGCCACCATCCGCGACCCCGACCTCCTCCGAGCGACCCTCCAAGACAGGGCCCCGACCACCCCCCTGGGCTGGTACCGCCTACAAGAGGACTGGACCAAGCTCACCGTCAAAGCCCTCCGGGACCTGACCACCCCAGGCAGCGGCCTCCACGAGACCATAGTAGACCTCGTGCTCTGGCGAGCCCGCAAACACACCCGGGGCCAGCCCATCTGGATCCCCCCCATCGAGTGGGGCCAGGCCCTGACGCACGACACCGGCAGCAACGTCACGCGTCGAGGGACCGTGCGCCTACGGCGGGCCCAAGCGGAGACGGACCACCCAGCGGACCCGAACCACCCGGAGCAGTGGGAACAGGCCACCGCGCCCAACCGCGACACCGCCCTCCGCGCCGCCGGCCTCCGCACCCCGGACGACGACCTCCCCCCCCCACCTACAGACAGTGACCACCCCCCGCCGGAGGTCTGGGTTACAGTCCTCGAGCGCGGCCACTACTACGTGATAGCCGCTATGGCTACGTCCCACGGCCCGCAATGGATCATCCAGGGGACAGACACCATGTTCGCCCCGGAGACCGCCCCACCAGGGGCAGTGGGGGACCCCACCACCCAGCACAGGATCCTCAGGGGTCTCCTCCAGCCAGGGGACACGCCCCCAGCCCGCGCCCTGGCACAAATCACCTCAGGGAAGGCGGGCTACCACCTGGGATTGTCCATGCTCTGCCTAACCCACTGGATCCAGCGCCACTGGCCACCCACGGGGACCGTGCCCTGGGTTTGGGCCATCCCCACCGCCCACACACAAGTCGAAGCAGGCCCGGACACACGACCAAACCCCCCCCCCAGGCCGCAGCAGTCCCTCACCTGCGGGTACCACGCCATCCACAGGGTCCTCAACCGCGCGGGTCCTAGCCCAAAGCTAGCATGCCCCCTTCCCACCACTGACCAAGAGGTCCACCAGATACGAACGCTCGTCTGCGAAATCCTTGCCGCGGCAGCAGAAGACGGCAAGCTTCTCCTCCAAACCGCCCGGCCTACAACTGCCCACGCAAGCGCGCAGCAAGCGGACACATACACCGGCACAGCACAACCCCCCGCACAATCCCCGCCCATGCCCCCCCCCTCTCGCTGCTCAACCGGAGACCCACACACGCCCACTATCGCGCGCAACCCCGGGCCCCGCGACACGGGCCTCCCCCACCCGCCCGAACACCAGCACACGCCCACCACACACCCACCCACCGGCCACCCTTCACCGCCCCCCACACTCGACAACCCACACACACCCGCCAAGGGGAGCCCCACGCCCCGCGGCACGCCCACCCCACCCAGTGGCCCGCCCACACCCCCCACACACACCCCAGAGGACCCAGGCCCACCCCCCCCGGCCCCTGAATGCAGCCCACGCGAACTGTTCCCCCCCTGCTGACACCAACCCACACGACCTCGCACATTGCAGGACCCGGGCCCAGCCGAGCCCAGAAAGAGAAGGCCGCAGCCCCGCGCCTCCCTCCCCCGCCGCAGCCGACCAGATCGGCCCGCCGGGCCGCCAGGTCACGACCGGGCCCCCCCAGCCGCCCGCCCCCAACCTACAACCCGGGGACATGCCCTCCATCCTCCCCGCCGTGGCCGCAGCAGAAGCCGCCGCCCGCAAGCCCGCCCGCATCACAGCCCAACCCGCGTCCACCACCTCCTCCTCGTCCTCAGCCTCGTCCACCTCCTCCACCTCATCCTCCGACCCCCCCCTCCCCGCCAAACTCATCCTCAAGGCCACGGCGAAAGCCAAAGCCGCGGCCGCACGCACCAACCCCCCAACCCCCACACAGGCGACTCAGGCACCCCGGCAACCCACCGGGACGACCCCCGACCCGGCGGCGACGCCCTCACACCTCCGGACAGAGGTACTCCTCAACCTGGAACCGGACCCCAACCCCAAACCCGACCCCAAACCCAAACCGGACCCCAACCCCAAACCCAACCCCAAACCCAAGCCGGCGCCCACACGACCACACACAACACCGCATACGCAACGACACAAAACCACCCGATACCACCCCCGCCCGGGCCCTCGCCCAAGCCAGGACCCCCCACCCACCACGACCCGCGCCCACCTCCCGCCGGCACCCACCACCACCGCGGAGACGGCCACCCAGCACGACCCTGTCCAGACCCTCGTCAAAATCCCCGTCACCAAGCGCCCCGTCATCCATCCCCCACAAACCACCACCACCGCCGGCCAAACCGACCCAGGGACGTGGGACCCCTCAACCATCGTCACCGTCAAGCCGGGCCCCCAACCCTTCCCCTATGCCCACCACATAGTACAGCCCCGGGGACTGCCCACGATGCCCAACCCCCCACCCCCGCAAGGGGGACCGGAAAACCCACAAGGACTCCATGGGCCATACCCGCAACACCAACCCCACCACTACACACACCACCACCACCAGCGGCCCCACCACCACCACTACCAACACCACCCCCACCACTACCACTGCCCACCGCCCTACCCCACCGGGCCACAACCCCCCGTACACCAACAGCACCAGCGGACGGGATGGCAGCCGCCGAACGCCCCGCCCGCATACCCAACCCCCCCGTACCAGCCGCCACCCCCGTACCAGCTGTACCCCCGCGGCCACCATCCGATGGCCGAAGGGGCCCCATGGACGACGGGGGACCTCCCCCCCCAACCAGCACCGCGTGACGCCCCGTACCCCCCCGGCCACCATCCGATGGCCGAAGGGGCCCCAAGGACGACGGGGGACCTCCCCCCCCAAGCGGCGCCGCGCGAGGCCCCCCAGAGGCCGCCGACGCTTCCGGACTGGCCCGACTCGAGGGACGAGGGCCGGTCCCGCAAGCGGCGGCGCTCCCGCTCCCCCCCCGCACGGCACACTCGCCCACGGCGCCCACACTCCCACCGCGCCTCAACCACCCACTCGCGCCGCTCCCGCTCCCCCAGGTACCACCACGACCCCCAGGGACCCCGCTCCCGTCGCTCCCGCTCCCCCGGGCACCACCACGAGCGCCACCGCCGCCCCATGTCCCCCTCCCCCTCCCCCCGCCGGCCACCCAGCCCCCGCCACCACCACTCCCGCTCCCCCCGACGCAGCCAGGCACGCCACTGCCGCCCCACGTCCACCTCCCCCTCCCCCCACACGCCCCGCCGGGCTCCCCGTTCCCCCCGCCACCCGTACCCATCCACCACCCCCAGCCCCCGCCACCACCACTCCCGCTCCCCCGGACGCCACCGAGCGCGCCACCGCCGCCCCATGTCCACCTCCCCCTCCCGCTCCCCCCTCCGCCCGTACCCGTCCTCCACCCCCAGCCCCCGCCGCCGCCGCTCCCGCTCCCCCAGGCACCGCCACCCCCGCCACCACCGCAGGTCCACGTCTTCCCCCCGCCGCTCCAGGACCCCAGGCACGGACCCCTCCCCCCCCCGGGCCCCCGCCTACCTCGCCTGGTGGTCTCCCTCCGCTCTGCAGGAGCTCCGCCGCTGGGTGAAATGGGCCGGAGGAGCGGGAAGGCACGAAGGGGTGCACATGGTGCATACCTTCGAGGAGGTGCGCACCCGCACCCCCGCAAGCCCCAACGAGGCCGCCCCGGAGGCCATCATGCCGCAAGCGGCATGGGAGGCCCTCCTCCGCGATGCGGTCCAGGGCCTCCGCCCCCCCTACACCCCCCAAGCCCTCCGCCAGTGGCTCCAGGCCACCCACCCGCAAGCCTGGGCCACCGGCGCCCCCTCCCCACCCCGCCCCTCCCACCGACACCACACCAGGAAGGGGCAGGACAAGGGCAAGGGAAGGGCAAGGGGCACCAAGGACCACACAGGCAAGAGGGCACGGAAGGGCCCCAAGTGAGGGCAGGCACACGCAGGGACAGGGCGCCGGAAGCGACACCACATGGGGGCAGGACACCACCCAAGAACCAGGAAGGAGCGGGAACGGGGACCAAGACACGGAGGAAAAGGGCACCACGACAGGTACCACGACCCACACCGACGGGGAGACCAGCGCCGCCCCACCCCGACCAAACACCCCAACACACACCACCGAAGCAAACATCGAACGCCATGCGGATCACACCAGCGCACGCCCACCGGCCACCGGAAACCACACGGAGAACGGAGGGCACACCTACACGGGGAGAACGGGCAACACCCACGGAGGAGGCCGCAGGGAACACCGCCGCACGGCACACCACCATGCCCTCACCGCCAACCGACGACCCCGACCACCACGAAGACCAACTCACAGGCACCGGAAGAGGACGGAAGCACGGCCGCGGCACCCACGACTACGGACCGACACCCCCAGAGGACACGGGACCAAGGCACAGGCCCCCAGGGAGGGCAACCCCACGGACCGTCACGCGACCACACCATGGGCTATAAGGGCCGGGCTGCGCTACCGTCGCGGTTTGACGCAGAGTATTGCTACGGGGGCTTGATCTCGGCTGGTCTCACGTCCGTCACCAACCTGATGCGTCCAGTGGAGGAATGGCACTGCGGCGGCACACCGATCCCGTGCATGAAGAATATCGAGCACCGCAAGGGGAAGCGAAAGGCTGTGATCGATCGCGAAGGCTTTGGTGCTACTGGACGGTGCCCCCTTCAAGGCCATCTCCGAGCGCCGTGAAGACTGGAAGTGCCAAGAATACTACCGGTGCCCCGGACCCCAGCAGTTCAGCACCGGAGATATGGACATCCCCCTGACCCTACAGTACGAGCTCATCCCCGCCGGCGGCACCGACCCGGACCCTGCCAGCGCAGCCGAGCTGCAGTGAAAGCCGTTCGCCACTCAAACAGCGTTCGAAAGCCACCTCCACCGTCCGACTCCTGCTGTCTGTTTGTCTGCCTTGGAGAATAAACGCCTTTCCTACACCCCGAGTACACCTGCCTGTCTGCGACGCCCGGTGAAGATTGAGTCCATGGGTGAGAGTCAGTGTGCACGCCCCAAGGACACCGTGATCATTCAGCAGAATTTCCCGAAGACCTAACCGACCCACACAAGCCAGGCTGACCTCCACTGACCCACCGCGGCACCACGCGAGACCACGGCACACCGCACCACAGCGCGCCACAGAGCAACGCACCACAGCAAGACGCGACGCGACGCGGCACAGAGCGGCACAACACGACACAACTGACCCTAACCTGAGGGACTAACCGAAGCCAGCCACCGCACACCCGGGAAGGCGCCGCACCACCACGCCACGCACCAGCACCACAGGCCACACACGGGGCCACAGCGCGCCAGGCGACAACGGTGACGGACCACCCAGAAGGTTACAGCCGGCACCGCAGAGGGGTAAGGACACGAGCAACCCCAGCCCCCTAACCCAAAACCACAAGAAGCCGCCTGGCGCAGCTGCCCAACCGGCAGAGCCAGGACCTGACCCAGCAAGAAGGGGCGCCGAGCCCACCGTGTACAGAGCCCACCCGACCCATGGGGCCGGAACATGGCCACACAGAACGCAACTGAAGACAGCAGCCCGGAAGAAAACACTGAATACAGGCCAGTGCGTGCGCCAGCCCAGGGAAGGCAGAGGGAGGAACAGGCAAGCCCCCCCCCCCAAAAAAAAAAAAAAAAAAAAAAAAAAAGGGGGGGGGGGAAGGGGAAAAGGCACGAAAACAGCCCACAGCCGCCCAACCACCCGCCAACACCACCACAGGCGGCCAGGCCCCCCCCCCAGGAAAAAAAAAAAAAAAAAAAAAAAAAAAAGGGGGGACCCCCGCAGAGGCACAGGGGAACCACCCACCCGAAACCGGCAACACCAAGCCAGTAACAGCGGACCACGTGGAAAAGGGACACGGAAAAAAAAAAAAAAAAAAAAAAAGAGAGCCACCAGCCCAGCCCGAAAGAAAGGGATGGAGGGACAGGGACCACAAGGCCCAAAAGAAAAAAAAAAAAGAAAAGAAAAAACCAAAGCGCAAAAAAAAAAAAAAAAAAACACACCCCGACAACCCAGCCAAGACGGACTGAGCACAGGCGAGACCCGGGCCCAGCACACACGCCCACACCGCGCGCCGGAACCGGAAACGGCGGGGGGCAAGCGGGGCACCCACGAAACCACACACGTCCCAAAAGCAGGCCGAAACCGAAGCCCAACCACGAACACCACAAAAAGCCGACACTAGAGGGACAACACCACAAATCGAGCCCAAAAACACCCACCCAAGACCCCAGCCAGGACTGACGGGGTTAACAAAACCCGCACCCAACCGCCAACCGGACCCGAACACAAACACCACACAACAGTAGGAAACCCAGTGCCCACAGCCCGGGCACTGAGGCAGCCCGTGCCGTGCAGGTGACCCGGCCAAACGAGATCTGGAGCCCGGGGGTAAGGCTGCATCCTAAGGCCTGCGCTGCTTTGGGACTCGAGGCGGAGCGTGCGACACCCAAGCGCCTCGGAACCCTAGTACCAGGAACGTGCATGCACGCCTTGGGAACGGGATACGCCAGGAAGTCCGGTGAACCCCTAGGGTTCCGCCCAAAGGAGGGGACGTGCGCAAGCACGGGGGCACACCCTCCCGGCGAGACAAGCATGTCACGCTGGCGGCGATCAGCCCTCCCGGCGTAGCCCGGGGCCGCTTTGTTGGGGGCCAACAGTCAGGTCTAGCGGGAAGTAAGCCGCCTCCCCTCTTCACGCGCGAAGCCTCTTCCTGTTCGTCACAGGGGCGACGCCAGGGGGAACCATGGGGCGCCTCTCCACGACCGAGTGCACCTACCTACCTACCTGAGTAATGTACAAAAATGAGCTCAGAATGTCTCGGAATGTGGACGACCAAACACCTGGCTCAACGCTGCAGGCTTGCTGCCACCGCGGAACTGGTCTGGTGGTCTTCGTTCACGCACCGGACGCCCCTCCTTGCCCTCCTGTGCATGTGCCCCAGAGGGGCGTGGTGCTTCCGGTCGCACGGCACCTTGAGGCGCCGCATTTCGTGCAGAATGTGCTGGAATCTGTGGCGGAGGAGCTGGATCTCCGTCCACCACGACAGCCTTTGCTCCGTTTTTTTCAACTACACGGTCTGGCTTGCTCAGACAGTCAGTAAATAGGACCGGAATCTCAGGATGAGCTCGCAGGTAATTTCTGAAACCTGTGGTATAACCATGTACAAAGGAAGAGGGAGGTTCCCAAGTGTTCTCAGACTCAGGGAAACCCTTGTACTTGACAAGAAACCGCCAGTTACCCTCATCATCCTTATAATGGTCGACAAGGCGTTCTACCTCGTAATTACCACCTTCAATCCTGCGTTCTGAAAGCCACTTGGAGGTCCAGAAAAGGGGATTAACCCTGCCATTTGGACTCGGAATCTCAGGCTTAAGCCTGTCTCCGCTCACCTCTTAACTCCCGATTCACATCCACACGCACCCTAAAATTGTTATCCCTGACTCGAGAAACAATTTCAAAGGGACCTTCCCACAGGGGGAGAAGTTTGGAGTCTCCATCCTGGGTAGTTTCGCTCTTGCGGAGCCAAACACGGTTTTCTTTTCTCGAGATCTTGTGGTTCTTTTCTGCCCTGGTTGGCAATGCTCAACCAATCTGCCTGAAATTTCTCAACAAGTCTCTTGGCCTCCTTTTCCGCAGCCTGAACCTCGTCGAAAAATGCTGATGCATCCTGACATTGCCGTGGATGATCGTACGGGAGGTTCAACCAGCACTTGTTTCGACCAAAAACAAGCTGATTGGGTGAGTACCCGTGATACAACTCTGTGTTGTGGTACCGACGGGGCAGGGCGAAAAGGATCTCAAGCCAATCGACATCCTTGTCGCTGCCGAGTTCCTTTTGCAACATATTAATGATGGTTTTTCCTGCTCGTTCTGCCGGCAATGCCCTGTGCTGGTGGACCTCACATCGGAGATGATGGGGTCCCAACCAAGCAGAAAGGGTTTTCCACCACTCGGAAATATATGCACTGCCTGAATCAGTTCAAATCTCCGAGGGAACATCCCAGCACCCCATCCATGTCTGCGCACACCATTTGGCGGCAGCCTTGCCAGTCATGGCATTCACGTTGCAAGGCAAGACATGAATGTACCCTGAGTGTCTACATTGAATTAATAACACACCATTGATTTTTTTGTTGGTCCAATGGCATTCCTCTCCCTCCAGGTCGCCGAGGTAGAAGAAATCAGAGGTGACTCGGTCGAAGAGTCGCTCGGGTACGGGATGCGGCCTTAGATAGCCCTTAGGCTTGGCCGTAGCAGGCACCGCCACTGCACATTGGGCACCTGATGAGGCCACGTTCATGCAGGGGGTGTGCAATCGAGCTCCAAAGAGACGATGTTTAATGGATTTCCAGAGTTTGGCGCCATGGGAGTGAGGAGTCTCCCATTTGTGCCACCAGTTGACAACTCTGGGAGCCAATCTGTCAGGCACGCACAGTTTCCCATTCATCCACAGTTTTCAGTTGTCCAAAAAATATTCTGAATAAATTCTGTCCTGAAATGCTGACTTTGAAGTCAAATGTTCGTAGATTTCTTGAAACATATTATCGGATTTATATTCTTTGGACCAATCCTTGGTTGGCGAGGAGTCCTTGGGGATCGCCTGGGCAGGTGCCACAGGTTTTCGACCCAATGGATGGACACATCTGAACCGCACCACAGGATTTCGTCGTTTAACGAACTGGGGGGTGGATTCTCCAGGTTTAACTACTCTGAGGGTGTAAACACGCACTGCAGAGCATTGGACATGGGAATGTAGGGGATGATCCTCCACTGTGATCTCGTGGCAGGGCAATCGACCCTCCCGGACTGAACACTGTAGGCAGTGGCGCTTAACCAACTGCCTTTTCTCCGCGTCCCACTCAATTACTAACCCACGGTCTTGTTCAGTCCCATGGATGTTCGTCGACAGGCATGCTTCGGAAGCAGGATATGCCCATCTGCTTAAAGCGTCAGCGACAGTGTTATACTTGCCAGGAAGGTAAGCCACATGAAGATCAAAGAGACGCAAAAACTCGTGCCATCTAGCACGCCGTCCAGCAGGACCTGACACCGTGTTGACATGTTCTGTCGACCAATACTCAAGAGAGCGATGATCGGTCAGAATTTCAACTCTGTTTGTGCCTATCCACGTTTGATATTTTTTTAAGGCACAGACGATGGCGTAGGTCTCCTGCTCACAGAGGGACCACTGCATTTGTCTGGGAGAAAGCTTCCTCGACCAGAATGCAAGCGGATAATGAGCCTCAGTTTCTAAATCTTGCTGTTCTAACACTGCCCCAACCGCATACTTACTAGCATCAGTCCTAAGGTAGAAAGGGCGATCGAATCTGGGAACGCGCAAAGTGGCGACTTCGCAAAGGGCGACTTTTAATTGTACAAACGCCTCATCGCACTCGTCGGTCCACTGCACTTGCACCTTCGAGCCGGCACGACCAGCCTCCCTACCAACCTTGAGTAATTCAGTAAGGGGGGCGGTGTACCTGGCATAATCCTTGACGAAAGTGTGGTAAAAATTGCAACAGCCAAGGAATCCATGAAAGGCCGAAATGGTCTCAGGGCGCTTCCACTTCTGAATTGCAAGGAGCTTCCCTGGACTCGGCTGGCGAGTCCCATTTCGTAGCAAACTGCCACAGAAAACGACCCTTTCCAGGAATAATTTACCCTTCTTGGGACCGCAGATGAGCTGATTGTTGTCCAGAATGTCAAGGACCATGTTCAGCTGTTTCTCATGCAGGTCCACAAGCTCCTGTTCGGTTAAACCATCGCCCACAGTGGCGATGATTATGTCGTCGATATACACGGAAGCGAATTTGCGAAGCTCAGGGTGCTCTGAAAACAAGACTTCTTCAATCATCCGTTGGAAAGAGCTCAGAGCATTCTTCAAACCCATAGGCATGACGGTCCACTGAACCGGACCCACTGGACTGCACATGCACGTCAGGGGTCTGGATGACTTCGCCAGAGGCATCTGGTGGAAGCCATGCCTTAGATCCAGGACTGAGAATAGTTTCCCCTTGGCTCTCTTCACAATTTCCTCCTCAATGAGGGGTAAAGGGTGTGAATGGGCCTTAGTTTCCGCATTTAAATTAGGAAAATCAACCACCATGCGCCAACCATCAATAGTAATCTGGTCCGCTGGGGGCGGTTGAGGCACTGTGAAGGGCGCAAAACACCACTCAGAGGAGTAAGAAAAAGTCACTGCCATGTCTTTCTTGGAGGGCTAGATCCAGGCCAAGCCCCTCTTAAAACCCTTTTGATGATGTTAAGACAAAGTTAAGTGTTTTTATCTCTCTTTTGTTGCCTAAAGTACACTTTCTCAAAGTAACTAGGGTTGTGACCCTAGCCCCCCCTGAAGTTCACCCCTACCACTCAACTGAGCGGAGGTACCTTCCCTCATGGAGGATATACCGAAATAAAACAGGCATTTCATGCTTTAGGCCTTGGAGGTTAAGCCTAGTGGTCTCCCACCCCAAGACCCCTATACTCAATTGTTTCTACCACTTATTGTGGTCCTATTTTGTAACTGTTTCTGAATTCAGTTGCTTGGCCAAGTCATTTTCTGTGTGGTCCTGACATCTATGCTCCACATTCCTAACCAGCACCATTACACCCAAAGGAGTGCACATGAAGTGCCTAATGCAACCTCTGAGGCAAGAGTCAGACCAATTTTCATATAAAATCTTTTGTATTATCCATTTGTGATTGAATCTATGTGTATAAACCTGCTTTGTCTATCTGCAGCCCTTCTGTGTTACACTGGATTCCAAAACCAATCATTGATTCGATCCACATCCTGTTCTTGCTCTACTTGCTGCTTTGGTTTGGGTTTTCAACTAAAAAACCTGCAGGACATCATCAAAATATCTGGGGCATAAATCAAGGACATCTATCCGGTAGCAGAGGCAGTCCCTTGTGACCTTTTGAACCAACCCTGAGAAGAAGTGCAGCACAAAAGCTCAACAACAAGTTCATCATGTCCACGCCAAGCGTCAGGACCTGGCCCATCAGAACTGTCCAAGTGCAAATGGGCAACATGGCCCACCCTATGAGTGAACCACCTTACTGAGCTCCACAACATCTCAGTGGCGCGTCTGGGTCCCAAGGAGATCCAGAACGCAGAAGGGCGCAAGAAAATAAAGGCCTTACCACCGAGGCCTTAGCAGCACACGGTGGCGACAGCTTCAGTCACCTCCACAGACGTGTAGCTGTCTCAGTATCCAGATCCAACTGTCCGGCTTCATCCTCAGCAGCGATTGAAGGCCCTGAGGAGTATGAGGAACTGAGGAAGAAGATGGATGAGTACATCCTACATGAGGAGTACTACAAATCCATTCGTGGGGAAGATGGGGAGGAGCCATTGGCTGTACATGGATCCAGACCAGGTACAGACCTAGGGTCCTACGCGCACTCTGGTCCGCCGTCCGACAGAGCCGAGACTGCATCCCTGCCAAGACGACCAAGACCTGAGTGTCCAAGACCATGTTGTCCAACCCCAAAGGGCTCCCGAAGTGGGCCCGACTCGAGTCGAAAAACAACATCATCCAAGGCCAACCTACGGTGCCCTGGATCATACGGCCGAGCTGTTGGCCTAACTCCTGTCTGGATCAGAAAATCCAGATGTGACGGCCCTATCAGAGGCCATTAAGGCTAAACTGGGTATTGCAGAACCCTTACCCAAGCCAGAGTTGCCCTCTCTCTCTCCAGGACTGAGTACCCTGGCCGAAGATCTCAAGAGATCAAGGGTCTCAAGGCTGTTGCCTAAGGTCACCTGCCCCAGCCCCTTTCACCCCCGTGCCAGGACAGTGCCTATGGCTGATCTACAGGACGTGCCTGTCACAGAGATTGAGAGAAGAGGGCTGTCAGCCCTGGCACCTCTTGCCGGCGTGTCGCCTTCAGGCCTAACCCCGGGGGGTGGGAAGACGGGCAGACCAATTGCCCAGGCGAACATCCAGCTGGAACTGCCGGGATTTGACCCCAAAATCTGCCCGAATGGGCAGAAGAATTTGCAGAGTTCCTTTTGTTGACTGGCAATCCCATGTGGATGTGGCCACGAGATGCTCACTGCTAAAACGCTCATGCAAAAAGAAATTTTTGCAAAAACAGGTGAAACAGATTGTGAAAACCTCTTCTGACTGGGCAGAGGTACTCCTGAGGTTGGAGAAAACATTCCCAGTCTATGAGACTGACCTCAGCGTACGCACACAGATCGAGGAGCTACCTATGCTCCCTGAGTTTCCATCCGCTGCGCGAATTTCTGAATATGTGTGCGACTTGGAGTACTTGTTTTCGAGGATGAACGTGGGCTCCTACGGAGCCACTGAGCCCCACCTGTGGCTCATGAGTAAGATCCCCCAACGTACGTGGGATGATTGCCGCTCCGCCTCTGAGAGGAAGAGCAGGACCCACTCGTACGATGAACTGGTGGCTCTCTTGATTGAGCTAGCTCTTGAGAGAGAGAATGACTCCCACATGGAGAAACTCCTCAAGAAGCATTTGGGACGCGCTGGTACCCCTACCCCCGAACGTGGCCAAGGGAAAGGGCATAAAAATCCCACTAACACCAACCAGGGAGCTGGCAAAGGGAGGGGTAACCTACGTGCCATGAATGAGGTTAAACCTGATGCAGGTACACCCCCCCTGTTCTACTGCAGACCTGTCAATGACAAGGGAGGACCTTGTCATGCCTCTGACTGCGATCTCCGCAGTGGCTGTATGCTGCAGATGAAACGTCAGCAGCATACCAAGGATGGGAAAACTGTGACCCATCAGGACCATTTCAGGTGTACCATCACCTGTGGTTACTGTGGCAAACGTCGTCACTACGAGGACGAATGCCACATCAAGAAGCGCGAGAGTGACAAACTCAAGCGTCAGGAGGCGGAACGCCAGAAGACCCAGACGCCCGCCAGAAATCCCCCGAATGGGGATAAAGGTGGTAAAAAAGGTGGCAAGGGGGGTGGCACAAATGGACCCCCTAACCCCCAGAGGCGCTCATCAGCGCCCGTTGCTACACCCACTCCTGCTGCTACACCCGCTCCTGCCGCAGGTGACCCCAAGAAACGCCCCCAAGGGGATAACGCTACCCCTGAGGGGAATAATTCTGAGAAGAGGAGCTTTGCCTGGATGGCCAAGTGCCTCATGGCTGCAGGGGTGGATGTGAAGTTCCCTGATGAGGAATAGGGGGGCGGCTCCGAAGAGGAGGACTTGGTTTTCTGGATCCTCGTGAAAATCGGGGATCAGGTTTTTCGAGCGGTGCTTGATACCGGTGCAACACTTTCCATAGTGGCCCGGCGCCTGCTTAAGACTTTCAAGAAAACTAAGACCGTGGCCATATAAGTAGGGGATGGGCGTACCATCCATTCCTTGGGGGGGGTCGATGTGACTATATGTCTGGGTGACGAAACCGTGACCCAAAACTGCAGAGTGTTGGACACTGACGCCTTTGACATCGTCATTGGCACCGACTTTCTACGAAGAAACCCCCAGGTAAAAATGCTGTCCCTACAGTGTCCCTATTCTTTGCACGGCGACTTTGGCAGTGGGCTATTCTCCGTACCTTTGGAGCTGTCAGGACGAAAAGAGTCTGGGCTGCGCTACGCAGCCAAGACGAACTATCGTACTGAAAACTACCAGCTGGCCCGTCACGTTCTTCCAAATGGACTGGCGGCCCTTCAGGTAAACCTGGATGAGATCCAGGTGGAATTGTTTGCGAGCCAACAACAGCACATCATGCAGTTGTACTGCTCGAAACAACTGAACAATGCTTTCCGTTTCTTCTGGAAAGCAATGGGCCTAGCGTATGCTAACCCTCCCTTCTCCCTGCTCGCGAAGGTTCCAACGAAAATCGCTTATGAGGGAGGAAGGGTTGTTATGTGCACCCCTGACTGGGGTTGCTCTGGTGAACATGCTTACTGGCGCCGTATGCTAGATCGGATGAATGTGGGAAAAGTGCAACTCCCCGACGGCCCCATCTATGTGCCTGAGGACTCAGACACAGCTATGCAGGCCCCTGAGTGGGCCAGCTTCCTGTCCATCGTCGATGGATCTCTCAATCCTGTACCCCTGTGTGACCTAGACCAGGTGCTACTGAAAGAGGTCATGGCCGAAAATCGTGGCCTGACCCTTTATGATCTCAAAAATCGATCTCCTGAGCACCTATCTGCCACACTTACAGGGTGTGAGTCTCCCGGTGACTATCTGGAACCTGCAGCTGTAAAGGAGGATGCTGACGACCAACTGTCTGAGATCCCCAGCACTATTCCCTCTGTTGATCCCAGCTGTGTTGACCTAAAACATAGGGCCTTCTTAGCCCAGCTGTTGCTAGAGGAGGTAGATCTAGAGTCAACCTCTGAACCCGCTTCCCCTGTTGGGAAGCCAGTGCTACACATGCAGCCTGTGCACACAGGTGAACCCGTGGCCCGGAGTGCTGATGCTCTGGCGCGGCCTGCTGCTAACAACATGCCATTGTCTGAGCATGACACTCAAGAACTCCGGCAGCTGCTGTACCTGAAGGCCGAAGGTATTGAGCGCCAAGAGCGGCTGCAATACCTCAGACAGACCTGGAAATCCTCCATCTGGTCTGAGGAGGACGATGAGTCCTATACGCTGCCTGATCCTGAGATACCTCTAGTGTATTCTCTACACTATGGGCAGCAATGTCCCTCTGAGTGGGACGATGGTACTGTGCCTGCCGAAACTGCTGATCGGCAGAAAAAGAAAGAACATGGAAAAAGCAACCTCCATGCTGAGGAGGATTTCCTTCAGAAACTCGAGAGTCTTAACCTTTACCCCCGCCTGAAGAAACTGATGATAACCTATGAGGAGGTGTTCGGCGCCTTGCCGCCTCCCCTTTCTTGCAAAAAACTGGTCCAGATGGACCTGAAATTGAAACCAGAATTTGAAAAGACGCGAGTGAGGCGTCGTCCCTATCCCGCTCCACAGGAACAGGTTGAAGAAATCGAGCGCCAGATCCAAGAATGCATTGATGCTGGCCTCGTTGAAGAGTATAAACACGGGGACTATCCCCATCACTGCAGTCCCTGTTTCCTTGTTGCAAAACCAGGGTCGACTGCCCTACGTCTTGTTGTAGACTATGGTGAGGTCAACAAAAAAACCCATAACCACTCAGGGAGTATTCCTAACATGGAAAACACCCTGGAGCGTATTGCCAAATGCAGGTATAAGACCAAAATGGACAAACGCTCTGGTTTCTGGCAGGTGGACCTAACCGCCGCAGCTCAGGAGCTGTTGGCCTTTATAGCCCCTAAGGGTCGCGTCTTCAAGTGGAAGGTTATGCCTTTCGGGGTGGCTAATGCCCCAGCGCTCTTCCAGGAGCTTATGAACAAAATTTTGTACATACTGAGGCGCAGGCCTCTAGTACAAGAGTTGATTTCTCGGGGTGCAGAAATGGAGGCTCACATCGACGACGTGAGTTTGGGTACTAATACCAAAGAGGACCACGTCCTTCTCCTCTGTGAATTTTCCATTGTCTGTCAAGAGAACCATCTCCGAATCAAACTCGAAAAATGTGAGTTTCTGAAAGAGGAGATGGAGTATTTGGGTTTCGACGTGGGGTATGGCTGGTGGAAACCAGCCGCGTCTAAGATGCAGCCCCTACAGGACATGCAGATTCGCGATGACCCTAAGAAGGGTCTACACGATGTGAGCAGTTTTGTGGGCGCCTGTAATTTCTATCGGCGTCACATCCACAATTTTTCTTACTCCTCTGCACCCCTCACTGACCTGATCAAGAAAACTACTCCCTGGAAGTGGACCTCAAGAGAGGAAGAGTGTTTCCAGGAGTTGAAAAAGAAGATTGCCTCCTCCAACTGCCTGGGAGTGCCCCACCCTGAGGGCGAGATAGTCCTGATCACTGATGCCAGTGATGTAGTGGGGGGTGGTACGATCTACCAATGACAGGAGCTTAACCCCGCTGAACTAACCCACTGCCATTATCGTACTCCTGGACTGAACCGTGATGGTTCGTTGAAACATGACTATCCTACCAGTGAGTGGCGACTGGTACCACTAGGACACTGGAATTGGAAATGGAACCAAGCGCGTTCCAACTACAGCACCTATGACCAGGAACTCCTGGCCGGTATGTTGGTGCTATCGTCACAATCCCGACTCCTGGGATCTAACCCTATTGTCTGGCTGTGTGACCAGGAGCCTGTGAAGTCTTTTCAGAAGGGCCCACCACCAGAAAAAGCAAAGCTAAAACGGTGGTGGACTTACCTGAGCCAGTTCAGGCTGACAGTGCATCATATCCCCTGGATTAAGAATGAACTGTCTGACTATATATCGCGCCACAACTTCGATGCGCTTATTTCTGAGAGCTCTGAGGCGCTCGCCAAAGAGGCTTTCCAGCGTATGGATGTCCAGCTTGACCTGTCCATGCGCACTGCTGGAATCCTGGAGGATTGGAGGCTAACCGACTATCAGTCAGAGTATGAAGAAATTCTCCAAACCCTCAGCACTGGTCTCGAACCCCGTGTCATTGACGGGCACCAGTGGTAGAAAAACCATCAGTACCTCTTCTACGAGGACCGAATTGTGGTGCCTGAGGCACGACTGGATGGGTGCCTACAGTGGTCCCATCTCAGTTCTGGTCACACTGGCGCTAATCGCTCAGGGGACTTCTTCCCTGAGTGTTTCTACTCTAGTCTAACCCTTGAGTCAAACTGCCCTTGCCACTCCTGGCTGAGGCGCAGTCAATTGATTGTGTGATAAGCGCCGTATACTTTAGCACTGCTCAAGGGACTGCACCATTTCACCCTGACCCTCCCACCTGTACAACGAAGGCCAATGGACTATGGTCAAGACGGAGGAACCAAGACACACTCCACGTATTATACGCTTCTTAGTGTGCCCTATAATACACGGTTCCTGAACCCAGCTGCAAGCAAGCAAGCTTAAGGACTTCGCCCGTTCCCTTATGGAACGTAGGGTGAAGCCCTGGGTAACCTGGCAAGGTTCATACCGCGTGCACAGCGCGTGGCCTACTGTCAAATCCCTCTAATGCATTGTGTGCACGCATGCAGGGAAGGGAGGCGAGATCTATACCACTGTAACCACAGTGACTCAACCAGAAGGTGAGCTCCTCCTGGGCTTACCTACCTTACTCACCATGCATCGTGTGAATGCCGAAGGGAAGCGAACGCAAAACAAACCTAAGCGTTTAAACAACCCTATTGCGAGTTATAAACCACCCTAAGCGTTTAATTGCATCGTGTGGCTTGCACGATTCTTCCCGTTGTGCCTGTTTTGTCATCTGCGATAAGAAGAACAGGGAATGCCGAATGAGAGACGACGGCACGACGCAAAACAAGCCTAAGCGTCTAAGACAACCCTAATTTAACGCACAAACGACGCAAACACGAGCACACACTTCTTTTTTGGACCTGTGAAGAGAAGGGAAGGTGGGTACATGCACAAGGAAGCGTGGCAACGTGTGTATGTCGGAATCCGGCACACGACGCTATGCATAAGTGTGTATGTTCTAATCAGTGCAACAAAAAGGGTGGTTGTGCTGTAAGAGCAGTTGTCACGGTTGCCCCGCATTGCACCGCAGGGCAGGACCATTAGCCCCCCGTGACAACCACTCCCTGGCCAAAGGCCATTTGTTTTTTCTGGTCTCGGTTGGTGGCGCGGGCCGGGTGCTCGTTGGTTCTCTCGTGTGCGCGGCGTGGCACGACATGGTAACGTACTTGCGCTCTCGGTGGCAGTGTGTGGCTCCCCCCTTGCCTACTACTCGTTTGCATGCGGCGGCATACCTTTTGTTCCCTATGCAAGCAGGTGGGTGTGGGTGCGGCACGCATGTTTGTTGTGTTTTTGCACTTGCGTGTTGTTCTTTCTCGTGGTTGTGTGTGGTTCCCCACGCGACTTCCGCCCGTCATGCTTGGCGTCCTTCGTATTCCTCCATACCATTTTGCTTGCTCGCGGCGGTGGTGGTCTCGTTGCACGTGCGGCGGTATGCACGGGCGGGCATACCTTTCGCTCCCTTTCGCCTCCTACGTAAGCGGGCGTGCGGGCGGGGGGTGGGCACGTCTCGGCTACGCCTCCTGGTCACCTTCATTATTTGTGCGGGAAAGCGATGGGATGTTAGGTGGATGAGGGACACCGATGCTTCTGGGCGGTAGTGCTCAGAAACGATTTTTGAATATGGTGTGTGTATACACCAACCAATTGGGGTTTTGAAAGTTCCACCCCCCCCCGTAAAACGTGTTCTGGACCAAATCCCTCAGAGAGGGAGTACCCCAGCGGCTAAGTCACTGGTGTGCGGTGCTGAATACCTGTGTCAAATTCCCAGAGCACCAATGAGTTTAAGCAATTTTTGCCAAATTATTCCGGGAGGGTTGAGCGATGCGCAATGCTTTCCCCAATTTCACCCTACTATGTCTATTCTCTCGCCAATTCAAGTACCCCCTTCCTCCAGGCTCCACCTGCCCAGAGCATTTGCTCCTGGTGAAGGAACGGGCGTACGTGAAGGGGGATGCATGTGGGTGAGTCGACACTTGCCACTCTCAATGAACACCCACACAAAGTTCTTCTCTCTGCATCAGAGACATCCCCATTCATTCCCCCCATATCCACCCAAACCCCCCCTCCTCAAAGGATTCCCAGGGTGGGGACACCCACTCAATTTCCCCTTTGGGAGAGAAAACCCCCAACCAAGGAAAGTTATTCAAGGTTTTGCAGCCCAAGGAGGGGATGACATGAAACATTTGAGTGGGGTCTGAGACCTTAATGAAACGGGTTTCTTCCATTTTTCTCTTTGAGGGTTAACTTATCATTAGTGGCCGGCAAACCGATCGCCGGCATTTGTGAGGTGAATTTGGGATTGCGTTTTTTGGGTGACCCGGGTCAATGGGATACAAAACCCCAACCTCCAATCAGGCCATCGCCCCGACGCACAACCCGTTGAGGTGGCATGAGTGGCCACAAGCCACAATCCTCCTCCATTCCCTTCCCTCATATTGTATGAATTCCACCTGTTACCTCCACCTGTTTACTGGGATGAAAAGCGAGAACCCAGCGTATATGCGTGACCGACCATCCGTCAGTCAATGGATTTAGTGGAGGAAACCGGTGGTAGGCGGTCAGCCGCAAAACGTCAAAAAGCCCTAATGCACCTCTGCTCGCTTAATCCCACCATGAGCCGACGGTATCCCTCCCATGTTGACCTTTCAGACTTCAGCAATTTCAGTTCCTCCATCCTCTCTCTTACAGAGATCTTCATTTTTTCCTATTTTTTTCGCTCCATCCATGAACGGCTTGGCCCTTCTTCGGGAGTGGGAAGCCTAGGGCGACATCTCCGCTATACAGAGTGGGTACATTCAAACCCATCCCTCCCAACCTGAGTGTGTGGTGTAGGTAGGCAAGCATACACACCCCCGTGTACATGCTCGACCCTCTTCCCCGTGGCACTGTGTGGCACTGCGTGGCACGGATGAGGAGAAGGCCAAGGACAACAGGCTTTGAGGACCCTCTCGAGAGCTCCCAGAAAAACAGGGCTATCATACCCTTATGGCCTACAGCCGACTCACAAGGAGGCTGTCGACTCAAACGCGGCCCCGCCACCGCCATCAAGGGGAACCTGACCCCACCACCTGCTCCATCACGGGGAAGTCTACCCCGATGACCGTCCCTTGGAAGTCAACTCCCATCCATGCATCGTCCGGGGACAGCAAGAACCCCGCGACTACTTCCATGGGGACAGTCACCAAGCAATCCACCATGGACTGGATCCTCATGACCAAGACGTGGGCCCCGGGGTTTCCTTCCCTGCTGCCCCTAACCAGCAGCATGACCGAGACCCTTGAGTTCAGCCACGGGCCGTTGCTGCAGCCCGACAATCTTTGGGTGGAATCGCGCCCCTTGTTTTGCCTAACCCCCCCCCTCTGCCCCCCCCCCCCCGTGGGGCATGGCAGCCCTTGGCTAGGGCTGAAGTCGGAGGCTACACCATCCCATGATAGGCAACCTCAGCCCGTAACTAAGGTTTGAGGTTTAAGGTTTGATTTTGCGGGTACTAGACGCCTTTCGGCCCTCGGGGGCCACCTGGTCGGGCCAGGTGATCTCCTCCCCACCGGGTCCTAGTGGGGGGCCCTCCAAGACGCACCTCCTGCCTGGTGGCGGAGTCCCCTGGGTTCACAGGGCTCGGAGCCCCCTGCCTCCCCGGCTTCCCCGTTTCGCCACTCCCCGGTCAGTGCATCAATTCGCAGCCGTGGCTGCGGGCGCTTACCGGCCGCGTCGCCCCCCTAATGCATGGTCGCCCGGGGCACCGGCACCGCCGGGCCCGTGCTACTGGCTTGTCGCCAGTGGGACCACCTTGAGCTGGCGCGGAGGCTGCCTAGCCTAGGGGTCGGGGCGTGGCGCAGTGCGCCACTACTGCCTTGGCGGGTGCAGTGTCCCATCCGTCTGTGCGCGGCGCTCGCGGCCGGTTCGGGGGGCTCGGGCCGGTACCTGGTGTTGTGTCTCTCCCGTTTCCCCCTTCCCGCCCCGAGTGTCCCGGGCTGCGTGTGGCTGGCCGTCCCGTCCGGGTGTCCCTTACCCTCGCTCGCTGGTACGCCATTCCACACGGTCGGTGCGTTCCGCGAGCTCGGTCTGGTTGCCCTTCTGGTAGTCCCAGCGTGCCCTTTGCCTGTGTGTGCGCCGGCGCTCCCGCGGCGTCCGCTCCCCCCCCCCTGGTTGGTGTGGCGTGCGCACCCCGCGCGGTCCCGGCACTGGGCGCTGGTAGGGCCGTTCCACGTGGTCCGTGCCCCTTCGAGTGTCCTGCTCGGTCCCTTGCTCCGTCTGGCGTGCTTGGGAGGGGGCAGTCTGGTCGCGGTTCCCCCGTACCTGGCTTCGGGCTGTGCGCCCCCCGTGGGGCGGCCCCGGGGGGGGTGGCCTGCGACTGTTGTGAGGGGCGTCTGCTGTCAGACGCTGTCCCTCCCCGAGCCGCCCGCCCTCTGGGGCGGGTAGCTGGGGTTCCGCGACCCGTGTGTCCCAGGTGTGGTCGGTGCGGGCGTGGGAACCTAGCACCAGCCCCACAGCGTGCGCCCTTGCGGGACGGACGAAAGGGCATCCCCGGGGGGGGTGCCTTCGACTGTTGCGAGGGGCGTCTGATGTCAGGCGCTCCCCCTCGACCGACTGCCCGCCCAATGGGCGGGCTGTTGGGGTCCACTACCCACGTGCTGTGGGCGCGGGCGTGTGCATGTCGGGGCCCAACGCTGTCCCCTTGGCCTGCATGCGCTGTGGGGGCTGCGTGCCGCGGGGGTGGCGGGGGGGCGTCCCCGGGGGGGATGGCCTGCTGCTGTTGTGAGGGGCGTCCGGTGTCAGGCGCTGTCCCTCCCCCGGACCTCTGGGGCGCGCGGCCGGAGTTCCGCGACCCGTGTGTTCCGGGTGCGGTCGGTGGGGGCGTGGGGACCCAGCACCGGTTCCACAGCGTGTGCCCTTGCGGGCCGGCGTTGCTCGCTGTGGGGGTGGCTGAGGAGCGTCTCCTGGGGGGGTGCCTTCCACTTTTGCGAGGGCCGTCTGAGGTCTGGCGCTCCCCCTCCCCCGACTGCCCACCCATTGGGCGGGCTGTTGGGGTCCGTCACCCACATGCTGTGGGCGCGGGCATGTGGGTGTGGGGGCCCATCATTTCCCGCTTGGCCTGCATGCCCTGTGGGGGCTGCGTGCCGCGGGGGTGGCGGGGGGCCTTCCCCGGGGGGGTGGCCTGCCACTGTTGCGAGGGGCGTCTGGTGTCAGGCGCTGTCCATCCCCCTGCCGCCCTTCCTCTGGGGCAGGCGGTCGGGGTCCCGTGACCCGTGTGTCCTGGGTGCGGTCGGTGCGGGCGTGGGGACCCAGCACCAACCCCACAGCGTGCGCCCTTGCGGGCCGGCATTGCTCACTGTGGGGGTGGCGGAAGGGCGTCCCCGGGGGGGGTGCATTCCACCGTTGCGAGGGGCGTCTGAGGTCAAACGTCCCCCTCCTCCGACTGCCCGCCTACTGGGCGGGCTGTTGGGGTCCGCTACCCACGTGCTGTGGGCGCGGGCGTGTGGGTGTGGGGGCCCAACACTGTCTTCTTGGCCTGCACGCCCTGTGGGGGCTGTGTGCAGCGGGGGTGGTCGGGGGCCGTTCCCGGGGGGGGGCTGGCGTGCCACTGTTGTAAGGGGCGTCTGGTGTCTGGCGCTGTCCCTCCCCCGACCGCCCATCCTCTGGGGCGGGCAGCCGGGGTACCGCGACCCGTGTGTTCCGGGTGCGCTCGGTGCGGGCTTGGGCACCCAGCACCGGTGCCACAGCGTGCGCCTTGCGGGCCGGCGTTGCTCGCTGTGGGGGTGGCGGAAGGGCGTCCCCGGGGGGGGTGCCTTCCACCGTTGTGAGGGGCGTCTGAGGTCAGGCGCTCCCCCTCCCCCGACTGCCCGCCCACTGGGCGGGCTGTTGAAATCCGCCATCTACGTCCTGTGGGCGACAGTGTTGTTACAGTGTGTGGGTGTTGGGGCCCAACACCGTCCCCTTGGCCTGCATGCCGTGTGGGGGCTGCGTGCCGCAGGGTAGGTGGGGGGCTGTCACTGGGGGGGCTGGCCTGCCACCGTTGTGAGGGGCGTCTGGTGTCAGGCGCTGTCCCTCCCCCGGCCGCCCGTCCTCTGGGGCGGGCAGCCGGGGTTCGGCGACCCGTGTGTCCCGGGTGCGGTTGGTGCGGGCGTGGGGACCCAGCACCGGCCCCACAGCGTGCGCCCTTGCGGGCCGGTGTTGCTCGCAGTGGGCTTGGCGGAAGAACGTCCCCGGGGGGGTTGCCCTCCACCGTTGTGAGGGGCGTCTGAGGTCAGGCGCTCCCCCTCTCCCGACTGCCCGCCCACTGGGCAGGCTGTTGGGGTCCGCCACCAACCTGCTGCGGGCGCGGGCTTGTGGGTGTGGGGGCCCATCACCGTCCCCTTGGCCTGCATGCCCTGTGGGGGCTGCGTGCCGCGGGGGTGGTGGGGGGCTGTCCTCGGGGTGGGTGGCCTGCCACCGTTGTGAGGGGCGTCTGGTGTCAGGCGCTGTCCCTCCCCCAGCCGTCCGTCCTCTGGGGCGGGTAGCCGGGGTTCCGCGACCCGTGTGTCCCGCGTGTGGTCGGTGCGGGTGTGGGGACCCAGCACCAGCCCCACAGCGTGCGCCCTTGCGGGCGGGCGTTGCTCGCCGTGGGAGTGGCGGAAGGGCGTCCCCGCGGGGGGTGCCTTCCACCGTCATGAGGGGCGTCTGAGGTAGGACGCTCCCCCTCTCCCGACTGCCCGCCCACTTGGCGGGTTGTTGGGGTCCGTCACCCACGTGCTGCGGGCGCGGTTGTGTGGGTGTGGGGGCCCATCACTGTCCCCTTGACCTGCATGCCCTGTGGGGGCTGCGTGCCGCGGGGGTGGTGGGGGGCCGTCCTCGGGGTGGGTGGCCTGCCACCGTTGTGAGGGGCGTCTGGTGTCAGGCGCTGTCCCTCCCCCGGCCGCCCGTCCCCTGGGGCGGGCAGCCGGGGTTCCGCGACCCATGTGTCCCGGGTGCGGTCGGTGCGGGCGTGGGGACCCAGCACCGGCCCCACAGCGTGCGCCCTTGCGGGCCGGCGTTGCTCACTGTGGGGGTGGCGGAAGGGCATCCCCGGGAGGGGTGCCCTCCACCGTTGTGAGGGGTGTCTGAATTCAGGCGCTCCCCCTCCCCCGACTGCCCGCCCACTGGGCGGGCTGTTGGGGTCCGCCACCCACGTGCTGTGGGCGCGGGTGTGTGGGTGTGGGGGCCCAACACTGTCCCCTTGGCCTGCATGCCCTGTGGGGGCTGCGTGCCGTGGGGTGGTTGGGGGGCCGTCCCCGCGAGGGGTGGCATGCCAGCGTTGTGAGGGGCGTCTGGTGTCAGGCCCTGTCCCTCCCCCGGCCGCCTGCCCTCTGGGGCGGGCAGCCGGGGTTCTGCGACTCCTGTGTCCGGGGTGCGGTCGTTGCGGGCGTGGGGACCCAGCACCGGCCCCACGGCGCGCGCCTTTGCGGGCTGGCGCTGCACGCCGTGAGGGTGGCGGTAGGGCGTCCCTGGGGGGGGTCCAGTCCGCCGTTGTGTGGGGCGTCTGGGGTCGGGCGCTCCCCCCCCCCCTCGTGCTGTGGGCGCCCCGACCTCTCGTCCGTTCGGGCGTGCGGCCGGGGCCCACTACCCACTGGCTGTGGGTGCGGGCTGTGCGGGCGTGGGGGCCCGTCACCAACCCCTCAGCGCGCGCTCTCGTGAGCTGGCTTTGCGCGCTGTGGGGGCGGCACGAGGGCGCCCGGGGGGGGCGCCTCTTGCCTGGGTGTGGGGCGTCCGGGGTCAAGCGCTCTCCCACCCCCGACCACTCGTCCGTTCGGGCGTGCGGCCGGGGCCCACTACCCACTAGCTGTGGGTGCGGGGGGTGCGGGCATGGGGACACGTCACCAACCCCACAGCGCGCGCTCTTGCGAGCTGGCTTTGCGCGCTGTGGCAGCGGCACGAGGGCGCCCGGGGGGGGGGCGCCTTATGCCTGGGTGTGGGGCGTCCGGGGACGGGCGCTTTCCCACCCCCGACCTCTCGTCCGTTCGGGCGTGCGGCCGGCGCCCACTACCCACTGGCTGTGGGTGCGGGGGGTGCGGGCGTGGGGACCCATCACCAACCCCACAGCGCGCGCTCTTGCGTGCTGTGGGGGCTGCATGAGGGTACCCGGGGGGGGCGCCTCTTGCCTGGGTGTGGGGCGTCCGGGGTCGGGCGCTCTCCCACCCCAACCACTCGTCCTTTCGGGCGTGCGGCCGGGGCCCACTACCCACTGGTTGTGGTTGCCGGGGCTGGGGGCGTGGGGACCCATCACCAACCCCTCAGCGCGCGCTCTTGCGAGCTGGCTTTGCGCGCTCTGGGGGCGGCACGAGGGCGCCCGGGGGGGCGCCTGTTGCCTGGGCGTGGGGCGTCCGGGGACAGGCGCTCTCCCACCCCCAACCACCCGTCCCTTCGGGCGTGCAGCCGGGCCCGCTTTCCACTGGCCGTGGGTGCGGTGTGCCGCGTGGGGGCCCCGCTGTCCTTCGCACCTTGTCCCGTGCCGCGGTTCGTCGTGTGTTGTGCGCGCTTCCCGGGTTCGCGACACCCGATGGCCGTTGCGGCTTAGCACCTGTCCTCGTGCTGTGGTTGTGGCCGGCGACCCGCCTCTCTGGCGTGCCTCGTGGCCTCGCGTTGGTGCGCCGCTCCTCGTCCGGTCCGTTCGCTCTCGGTGCTCTGGTCGGCTTTCCCGTCGCGGTGGTGCCTTCCCCCACCCAGGGGGCTGTCGCCCCCGGCTTTACTGGGTGGCTGCGCGGGGCACCTGGAGGCCGGCCAAGAACCAGGCTCATTGTGCTAGCCGCTGGCCCCTGCCGAGGCAAGGGCGCTGGGCGCGCTCCGCGTCGTTCCTGTCCGGGGCCCAGCGATGGGGTTGTCCCTGGCGGGTCCCTCCGGCTTCGGTCTTGGGCTGCGTGCGCTGCCGTGGTTTGCGTGTGTGGACCCGGTCACTGACGCGTCCGGTTTCCCGTACCGTCTGTCTTGCGACGGGGGACTCGGCCGGTGCACTGGGGCTGTTTCGTGTGGACGCCGATACCGCCCCTTTTGGGTCGGAGGACGCCACGCCCGGGTCCCGCGCGTGTGTGCCCTGAGTGCTCTCTTGGTCGGGTCGGGTGGGCCTTCCTCCCGGGCGCGTTCTGGTGCGCCTCACCTTTTCTTTGGCCGTTCTCGGTGCGCTCTTTGCTTGTTCGGCCCCCTCCGGGCTCGGGTAGCCCCGTTTGTGGTTGTTGTTGGGGGGTTTTTTTTCCCTTCCCCCCTCTCGTTGTGTCCCCATCGTGTCCTGCTTTTCGTGTTTTCCAGCCCCGGGTGCCTTGGCGTCTTGCCCCCCCACCCTTTCTCCTTTGTTTTTGCCCCCCCCCCCCCCCGTGTTGTCTCCCCGTTCCCTCCTGCTTTGCGCGTTTTCCGGCCTCGATTGCCTTGGGCCTTGGCGTCTTGTCCCCCCTCCCCCCCCCCTTTCTTTTTTGTCCCCCCTCCCTGCCTGTTGTCTCTGGCGTTTCCTGCTTTCCGGATGCCTTGGGCCTCTGTGCCGGCCCTCTTTTTTTTTTTTTGCCCGTTGTGTGCTGCTGGGCGGGTTTGTGTGTCTTGGGCCGTCGAGCGTGCCCGCGTGTGCCTCGGTGGTGCTGTCCCTGTCGTTGCTCTGTGTGCGCTGGCTGGTGTTGTGTGGTGTTGGCTGTTGGGCCTGGGTGTTCCCTGCTGTCTCCTGGTGGGTCTTCGTGTCGTGCTTTGGTGGTGCTGTCCTTGTCTGGCCGCGTGGCTCGCCGCCCTGTGGTTCGGCGTGGTGTGTCCTGGTGTTCGGCTGCCCTGTGTTGTTTTCTGTCGCGCTGTGCTGTCGTGTGGTGGTGTGCTGTCGTGTTCTGCCGTTTGTTTGCGTCGTTGCCTGTGCCTGTTGTTTGTTTCTTGCCGCTGCGCGTCTGCTGTGTGTGTTCTGGAGTGTCGTGCTGTGTGTTTCCTATCCTCTCCACCCTGTGCGGTGCTATGCTGCGCTGTGTTGGTGCCCTTTTGTTGTGCTAGGCGCATTCTCTGTGCTGTTTCTGGTGGCTGGTGTTGTTGGTTCCTGGTGTCGCTGTCTTTTGTTGGGGGTCTGCTGGTGGCTCTGGTTGGCCGGCGTTGTCGTTTGGTGGTGTGTGTCTGCCTTGGTCCCCTTGTCTGGTCTGGCTGTTGCTCGGCGTCTTCCTTGTGGTGTCCTGCTCCCCTGTGTTGTGTCCTGTGGTGCCGTGCTGCCGTGTGGTGCTGTGCTGTGGTGTTCTGTCTTCTTTTCTGTTTTTCTCCTTGCTGGTGGCGCTGGTTTCCTGTTGTTCCCCGTTGGTTCTGGGCTCCGGGCCGGTTCCGGGTCGTTTCTGTTTCTGGGCCCTGCCTGCGCGGTGCGGTGTCGTGTCTCGGTGCCCTGCTGTGGTGTGTCTCTGGGTGCTGTGCTGCGCCGTGTTGCTGCCTGTTGTGCGGCCTGGCGTTGCGTTGTTGTGCGCTGTGCTGTTTTGTTTTGCTCCGTTTGGTGCTGCCGCGCGCTGTGTTGTGTCCTGGGGCGCTGTTCGTCCTCTTGGGGTCCTGTGCCTTCTGGCGCCGTGTTTTGTCTTGTCCCCCCACGCTGTGTGTGTTTTACTCTGGTGTGTCGCTGCGTGGTGTTGTTCGCCGTTGTGCTTTTTGCCGTGCGCGCCCTGGGGTGTCGTGTTGTGCGTTTCCTGTCGTCTCCGCCCTGTGCACTGTTGCTGTGTGGCCCGCTCCCCCTCGGCGCCCTGCTCCCCTGTGCTGTGCCCCGTGGTGCTGTGCTGCCGCGTGGTGCCGTGGTGTCCTGTCCTGCCGCCTTGTAGGGTTTGTTTCTTGTGTGGGTGTGGTTGTACCTACTTGTAAAACCGCTGCAAAATTTCGTAAAATATTTTTTTCTCTCCTTTTTTTGGCTTTCAAATAAAGAAGAAAATGGGCCCCGGAGTTTCCTTCCCTGCTGCCCCTAACGAGCAGCATGACCGAGACCGTTGAGTTCAGCCACGGGCCGTTGCTGCAGCCCGACAATCTTTGGGTGGGATCGCGCCCCTTGTTTTGCCTCGCCCCCCCCCGACCCCCCCCCCGCCTGGGGTATGGCAGCCCTTGGCTAGGGCTGAAGTCGAGGCTACCGCTCCCCATGATAGGCAACCTCAGCCCGTAATTAGCCATTCCACAACCCCCACAGAGTTCGAAGTCTTTGGACCGGGTGTCGGCAAGCGTATGAGGGGCGTGTCCGCCAATATCAGTTATTCCTCTGGATCCCTTCGGGACTCAGTTTGGACAGTGATGAGTGTGTGCTGAGTTCAGCACTTCAGGTAGATACGGGATGGGTCGGAAAAAATTGTAAGGAAAGCCCGTAATTGGTAACCAGTCCCATCTGAACTTAGGGGTCACCGGGCAGGGCCTTTTGCCCATCAGAAGAAAGCACGCAATCTACTCTTTCTTCTCCTCCAGTCAGGATATCTTCAGGTCAGTTCAAGATGGTTGTTTCGGCAGTTCAATGCGGTGCTGACTTCTGCTCCTGTGGCAGATTTGTGATTCTTTTTTCTTGGCGTGAGCTGTTCCGTGTGTCCCTTTTCGGCCGTATTCTTCACAGGAGCTGATCCGTTTCTGATGACGACTTGGGCCACTTAGATCAGATGGGATCAGGCTGGGATGGGATGTCTTTTGTGCCTCCGTCAAGGAACGTGAGCTGTCCAGCCTTTGAGGTTTGAGTCCTTGCAGTATCCTTGTGCCACATTTCTGGGCGTGACTGGGTGTGGTAAGTATGTCGTACCCTGACCCCAGAGTAAGGTATTCGCCCCACCGACCGCCACAGATTGAGCCATAACGGTTGCCATAGCGCACGGTGGAAGTGAAACCCCTCCCTCAATTCCATTGCCTGAGGCCTTGTGGTTTGTGTCAGTTTTTTGAGGGCGATGCTGGTCTTTCGGCGTCTCAAGCTGAGTGTGCCAGTCCACAGGTCACTGCCGATGGTCGCGTGAGGAGTTGAGGCCGGAGCATCCCAGTAACTCAGCACCCTACAGCAGATGAGGTGACGCTGTCCGGGCGCAAGACGAAAGGGGGCACCGAAGTTTTAGACATACAGGGACATCCATGCCTCCAGTTGGAACTCGCGCCTACAGTATAAGAGGGGCATATTTTGACTGCTGGCGCCGTCTTGCGCAGTATGTAAGGATCGGGAGGTAGAACCTGACCTGCTCGGGTTGAAACAACTGTTGCCCCTCAGGCACCGCCACGCCCTGGTTGGCCCGTCCGTGGGTTTGGGACCCCCTTTGGACTACTCCCCTACTGACTTTTCTGTAGAAAATTCTGTCCGCCATTGTTATGGCGTGCGAGTCAACTGAGGGGACGGCAGTCTGGATTGGCTGAGGGACTGTGCATGTGAGTGACAAATGTACGATCAACGAATTACTTTTGTAGCTACTAATTTTCTGTGTATTCCCCCTGCAATTGTCCCTTGGACAGCCAAAAACCCCCTATGTCACCGAAACAGTACCGTCCGATGCATACAGAAGTTAAATGATGGCAGCGGCACTGGTGGTGAACCGGCGTCGCGCCAATTCGCGGGCCAAACGCCAGTTGGGATCTGGCCACCCAAATCGCGAGACTATGAACTGGCCTCTACGGCAACTTCATCGTGTTGACCTGAATTGATTCTGAATGCACGGTTGTAATAGTCAATACTTACTTTATGCTAGGGATTTAAAGGTTCAGGTTCCGGTGCCACTATCTTCAAAAACCCCTTAACGTCATTGTGCGCAGCCATTTAAAGTAGAGGGATAGCTCAGGCATTGTTGCCGGCACCTTAGGGTGCCTTTTCCTTTTACCCCTCATTGTTAGATTAGGCACCGCATGAGAGAATGAAATCAAAAGATAAGAAAAACAGAACGAAAAAATCTTCTAAATAGCTGAAAATAAAGCTAATTACCAAAAGAACGGCTAGGACAAAAAACGCGCAGCGAAAGGCGTTAAAACACAACGTCGAAAATTTTGAAATTAAATAGACAACCAAATAGCGCCGTAAGCGCCGTAACGTTAATAGGAACATCACGTCGTGCCCCCTGTCCCCTAATACGCCGTCCACGCAAAGAAAAATGCGTTGCAAGCAATGCGTAAAACACAAAGAAACGTTTTCGTAACGCGCCGCACCCCTGCACTCGCTTCCTCACGCCCTCCTTTATTCACCATGTAACTCTCCCTCCCGCTGCTGCTCCCCCCTCAGCGCCTTTGCTTCCTCTTCGCTGCAGGCGGACATTACGCGCCGTCAAGACCAGGACCACCAAATTCAACAACAACTTCAAGTATGGGAAAAAGACTTTGGAGTACTCTCAACAACGACGCCACGGAGGCCGACGGGTAACACGTAAGTCAGTGAGTTGAATGTGGTGTTGGTGCTCGCGCGTGGGTTGCGTGGAGTATAATTTTAATTTATTTTCAAACAGAAACCCATTTCTACGCGTTTTACAGGAGATTTTTTAGGGGAAACAGACAACCAGCGCCACAAGCAAGGCAAAAAAAAAAAAAAAAAGACGACAGGGCACCACAGCACAGCACCACACGGCAGCACAGTGCCATACGACACAACACAGGGGAACAGGACACCACAGGGAAGACGCCAAGCGACGGGAGACGCGGCCAGACACGGCCACCAAGGCCGACACACACCACCAAACGACAACACCAGGCAACCAGAGCCACCAGCGGACCCCCAAAAACACACAGCGACACCAGGAACCAACAGCACCAAGCACCAGAGACAGCGCAGACCACGCGGACAGCACAACACAAGGGCACCAACACAGCGCGGCACAGCACCGCTCAGGGCGCAGAGGGCAGGGAACACACAGCACGGGACCCCGGAACACACACAACAGACGCCCAGCGGCAGGAAACAAACAACCGGCACAGGCCACGACGCAAACAAACAGCAGAGCACGACAGCACACCACCACACGACAGCACAGCGCCATACAACACAACAGAGGGCAGCGGAACACCAAGACACACCACACCAAACCACAGGGCGGCGAGCCACGCGGCCAGACAGGGACAGCACCACCAAAACACGACACCAGGACCGTGGAGAAGGCAATGGAGGACAGCCAGGCCCAACAGCAAACACCCAAACACGACGGGCAACACCACACAACACCAGCCAGCGCCAGAGGGGCGAGAGAGGACCGCACAAAGAGCAACGACAGGGACAGCACCACCGAAGCACACACCAGCACACCCCAGAGCCCAGGACACACACGCCAGCCCCGCACCGCACCACTGGCAAGGCACAGACGAGGAAAGAAAAAAGCAAAAAACAAACAGGAAGGAAAAAACAACAGGGGGGGGGGGCGACAACAAGGCGCCAAGGCCCAAGGCGTCCTGGGCCGGAACACACGGAACGCCAGAGACAAAGGGGGCGCAAAAAGAAAAACCAAGGGGAGGAGGAAAAAAAGGACCGAGGAAAGAAAAAAGAAAAAGGGGCAGGAGGGGGAGACAAGAAGACGCCAAGGCCCAAGGCACCCCGGGCCTGAAAACACGGCACGCAAGAGACAACGGGGGCGCACAAAGGGAAAAAAGCACAAAAAAAAAGCCAGAGGAGGAGGAACAAGAGGAGCGAGGAAAAGCAACAAAAAAAACGGGAAGGGAGGGGGAGACAAGATGACGCCAAGCCCCAAGGCACCCCGGGCCGGAAAACACGGAACGCCAGAGACAACGGGGGCGCACAAGGAAGAAAAAAAAGGGGGGACGGAGTAAAAAAAAAGAGGGGGGGGGCAAGAAACCAAGAGCGGGCAACCCGGGCCAAAAAACAAGGAACGCCGGAGACAACCAGGGCGCACAAAAAGAAAACAAAAAGGGCGACCCCAGCCCGGAAGGGGGCCGAGCAAACAAAGAGCGCAGCAAGACCGGCCACAGGAAAAGGTGAGGCGCACCACAACGCGCCCGGGAGGCCGGCCCGCCCGACCCAGCCAAGAGGGACACGCACACGCACACACGCACGAGAACTGGGCTTGGCGTCCTCCGACCCGAAAGGGGCGGTGTCGGCGTCCACACGAAACAGCCCCGGTGCACCGGCCGAGTCCCTCGTCAAAAGACGGTCGGTACGGGAAACCGGACGCTTCAGTTACCGGGTCCACACACGCCAACCACCGCAGCGCACGCAGCCCAAGACCGACGCCGGAGGGACCTGCCAGGGACAACCCCATCCAAGGGCCCCGAACGGGTACGACGCAGAGCGAGCTCAGCGCCCCAGCCTCGGCGGGGGCCACCGGCAGGCACAAAGAGCCAGGTTCTCGGCCGGCCTCCGCGTGCCCCGCGCAGCCACCCAGTGAAGCCGGGGGCGCAAGTTCCCGGGGTGGGGAACGGCACGTCGGCGTCGGGAAAGCCTACAGGAGCACTGAGAGCGACCAGATCTGACGAGGTGCAGCGCACCAAAGCTGGGCCACCAGGCACGCCAGAGAGGCACGCCGCCGGCCACAACCAAGGCACACGGACAGGTGCCAAGCAACAACGGCCACCGTGTGCCGCAAACCGGGGCGGCGCGCACAACACGCATCAAACCACGGCACAGGGACAGGTGCCACACAACACCAAACCCACACAGCACAAACCCCAGCCAGAGGTGGCGGGGTACAAGCTAAGCGTGCACACAAGCACACACACACCCCAACACCCTAGCCAGAAGTGGCGGGGCGCAGCCGAAACCCGAGCCCAAGCACGCATACCCCAGCCAAGAGTGGCGGGGTACAAGCGGAGAGCGCACACAAACACACACACACCCCGACGCCCCAGCCAGGAGAGGCGCGGCGCAGCCGAGTCCCGAGCCCAAGCACGCACACCCCAGCGGGGGGTGGTGGGGTACAAGCGGAGCAAGCACACAAACACACACGCACCCCAACACCCCAGCCACGAGAGGCGGGGCGCAGCAGAAACCACAGCCCAGGCACACCCACCGACACCGAGCACCCCAGCCAGGAGTGGCGGGGTGTAAGCGGAGCAAGCACACAAACACACACACACACCCCAACACCCCAGCCCGGAGTGGCGAGGCGCAGCCGAAACCCGAGCCCAAGCACACGCACCCACGCTGCATACCCCAGCCAGGAGGGGCGGGGTACAAGCGGAGCGCGCACACAAACACACACACACACCCCAACACCCCAGCCAGGAGTGGCGGGGCGCAGCCGAAACCCCAGCCCAAGCACACACACCCACACCGCACATCCCAGCCAGGACTGGCGGGGTACAAGCGCAGCGCGCTCACAAACACGCACACCCCAAAACCCAAGCCAGCAAAGGCGGGGAGCAGCCACAACCCGAGCCATAACACACACGCCCACACCGCACACCCCAGCGGGGAGTGGCGGGGCACAAGGGGAGCGCGCACCAAGCACACACACACACCCCAACACCCCAGCAAGGAGTTGCGGGGCGCAGCCGAAACCCGAGCCCAAGCACAAACACCCAAGCCGCACACCCCAGCCAGGACTGGCGGGGTACAAGCGGAGCGCGCACACAAGCACACAC
Organism: Eutreptiella sp. 'Long Island Sound 2002'; assembly: GCA_964036045.1. Lineage (NCBI taxonomy): Eukaryota > Euglenozoa > Euglenophyceae > Eutreptiales > Eutreptiaceae > Eutreptiella > Eutreptiella sp. 'Long Island Sound 2002'. The sequence goes on from OZ038381.1 coordinate 60,086,124, forward strand.
ACACCCCAACACCCCAGCCAGGAGTGGCGGGGCGCAGCCCAAACCCGAGCCCCAGCACACGCGGCCACACCGCACAACCGAGCCACGAGTGGCATGGTACAAGCTGAGAGCGCACAGAAACACACACACACCCCAACACCCCAGCCACGAGTGGTGGGGCGCAGCCGAAACCCAAGCCCAAGCACACACACCCACACCGCACGGCACAGCCGGGAGTGGCGGGGTACAAACTGAGCGCGCACAAAAGCACACACACACCCCAACACCCCGGCCAGGAGTGGCGGGGCGCAGCCGAAACCCGAGCCCAAGCACACACACCCACACCGCACACACCAGCCAGGAGTGGCGGGGTACAAGCGGAGAGCGCACACAGGCACACACACACCCCAACATCCCGGCCACGAGTGGCGGGGCACAGCCGAAACCCGAGCCCAAGCACACACACCCACACTGCAGACCCCAGCCAGGAGTGGCGGGCTACAAGCGGAGCGCGCACACAAGCACACACACACCCCAACAAACCGGCCAGGAGTGGCGGGGCGCAGCCGAAACCCGAGCCCAAGCACACACACCCACACCGCACACCCCAGCCAGGAGTGGCGGGGTACAAGCGGAGCGCGCACATAAGCACACACACACCCCAACACCCCGGCCAGGAGTGGCGGGGGGCAGCCGAAACCCGAGCCCAAGCACACACACCCACACCGCACACCCAAGCCAGGAGTGGCGGGGTACAAGCGGGGCGCGCACACAAACACACACAGGCCCCAACACCCCAGCCAGGAGTGGCGGGGGGCAGCCGAAACCCGAGCCCAAGCACACACAGCCGCACCGCACACCCCAGCCAGGAGTGGCGGGGTACAAGCGGAGCGGCCACACAAGCACACACAGGCCCCAACACCCCAGCGTTGAGTGGCGGAGCGCAGCCTAAATCCCACACACCCACACCGCACACCCCAGCCAGGAGTGGCGGGGTACAAGCGGAGCGCGCAGGCAAACACACACACACCCCTTCTCTCCAGCCAGGAGTGGCGGGGTGCAGCTGAAGCTCCAGCCCAGGCACACACACCCAAAACGCACACCCCAGCCAGGAGCCCAACCACAACTCAGACCCAAACACAAGCGCCACACAACAGTAGGAAACCCGTCGTCCATAGCCCGGGCACTGATGCAGCCCGTGCGATGCAGCTGACCCGGCCAAACGAGATCCAGAGACCGGGGGTAAGGCTGCATCCTAAGGCCTGCGCTGCTTTGGGACTCGAGGCGGAGCGTGCAACACCCAAGCGCCTCAGAACCCCAGTACCAAGAACATGCATGCATGTCTTGGGAACAGGATACGCCAGGAAGTCTGGTGAACCTCTAGGGTTCCGCCCAAAGGAGGGAACGTGCGCAAGCACGGGGGCACAGCCTCCCGGCGAGACAAGCACGTCAAGCTGGCGGCGAACAGCCCTCCCGATGTTGCCCAGGGGCCGCTTTGTTGGGGGCCACCAGTCAGGTCTAGCGGGATGTAAGCCGCCTCCCCTCTTCATGCGCGGAGCCTCTTCCTGTTCGTCACAGCGGCAACGCCAGCAGGAACCATTGGGCGCCTCTCGGCAACCGAGTGCACCTACCTACCTACCTCCAATTGGAACTCGGGCCTACAGAATCAGAGAGGCATATTTTGACTGCTGGCGCCGTCGTGCGCAGTATGTAAGGATCAGGAGGTAGAACCTGACCTGCTCGGGTTACAACAACTGTTGCCCCTCAGGCACGGCCACGCCCTGGTTGGCCCGCCCGTGGGTTTGGAACCCCCTTTGGACTACCCCCCTACTGACCTTTCTGTAGAAAATTCTGTCCGCCATTGTTATGGCGTGCGAGTCAACTGAGGGGACGGCAGTCTGGATTGGCTGAGGGACTGTGCATGTGAGTGACAAATGTACAATCAACGAATTTTTTTTGTAGCTACTGATTTTCTGTGTACCCCCCCTGCAATTCTCCCTTGGACAGCCAAAAACCCCCTATGTCACCGAAATAGTACCGTCCGTTTGCATGCATCTTCAGCGCGGACATCTGAGCCCCCGACTTCAGTTTCAAGGACTTGACTGAGTTGTATTGTTGTGATTTTCCGTCACTTTTGTGTGGAACAAGACATTGTTTCTGAAGTATTTTTTCGAGTTGGTACAGCTGGTGTAAGTAAGTAGTAAGTAAGTAAGTGCGGCCGCGTCCGCGGCCTCATCTGACATCCCCTTGTTTATCTTTTATGGTGGCCGCCTCTGGAGGGAAGGGGAGTTTTCCACCATCAGTTCCCCTGGCGTCTCACCTCACGGCCAAGAACTTGTACCAGGTAACGTTAAGGGCATGACCGGTGGTAGGTCCCTTCAGCCAGTGCCCTGACGGGCGCGGCTCCGGGTCCCCCGTTGAAGAATCCCCTGGTCTTCCCCCCCGAGCGCAGCATTTAGGGCGCCGGCAGGCGGGTCTCCTGTGGATAGCCGTCGCCGACAGCGCAGCATTTGTCTCAGCCACATTCCACCGATCCCCATCCATCACGGACTGGAGTACCCACTCGGCTCCCGGATGTACTTGGGTGTCGTCCATCCGCGGCCGGAAGCCAGGGGGCAACCTGTTCCATGTTCCCCAAGGTCCCGCTCACGCGTGAACCTACCTGTACTCGGGCCCTTGACCGGGGGGCCTCAGGGTCAGCCCTCATCCCTGCTGACACCTGACGGCCGTCCCGGGATTCAGGGCATGTTCCCGACTTCCGGTGGCCAGGTTCCCGGTGGTTGACCCACGGTTCCCCACTCCATGGCGACTGGCTTCGCAGGCCCAGGGGTCTGTTGCTTGGTGTTTGCTGTCCTATTTCCCCTGTCCCTCTGCTTTCGCCGCCCCGCGAGGTCCCTTTCCCCTCTGCCACATCCCGCCACTGGCCCAGTCCCCATACCTCTCCCCTCATCCGGTGTTTATACCTGACCGGGCCGCCAGCAACTCCATGGCGCGGGCCCAATGGATCCTCATCCATCGGGGAACCATTTCATGCGTCCTGCACGGGTCGCTCCTATCCTGCCCCCTTGTGTCCGGGTGGTTTGATTCCTACTGGACACTTCAGGGGACCCTTCTTCCTGGCCTCGCCCCCGTTTCCCATCCCATTACTCGTGCCTATACCCCACCGGGCTGCCTGCACCCTATGTGTATACTCCACCCTGCTGCTTGTTACCCTCTGGCGCTTGTCCGCAGCTCCATTTCTTGCCTCTTGCGCCTATTGCTCCTCCCTTTTCTCCCGCTGCCTGTTCGCGCAGTGCTGTGTGTCCTCTGGCGGTGCATTGACGTTTTTTTCCAGGTGTTTGTTTGTTTTTTTTGCGCAGCCCGTGGGCCGCCTCCCCCCCCCTTTCCCTCTGCGTGTCCTGTCCTGTGGTTTCCCGTCTCTTCTGTGTTTTCTTTCTTTTTACCCTCCTCCCTGCATGCACGCACATCATCACTGCACAGTTCATCGGGTTACTGCTCCCCTCTGTGTTCGTCTCTGGTCCTCTGACCCACGCGGGGCGTGCCGCTTGGCGGGCCCCGGCCACGCCAGGTGGGCGCCCCTCCCTCGCGTCACTCTCCACCCCCCCCTCTCTCCTCTCCCCTCCCCGCCCTTCTTCCGTCGCCTGTCTCTCGCCCGTCCCCTTACTGCTGCTCTCCTGCTCTGTGTGCGCTCTGCTGCTCCTCTGCGCGCCAGGGCTGTAGCTCCCGCGCCGTCACGCGTCTCTACGCCTGCGCCCTGTCCTTCGTCCTGTAGGCCGACTTGGGCGGCCTCCCCAGGCACACCTTAAGAGGGATTCCCCCGTTGTCCGTCCCCGCCGGCCTCCCCTCCATCAGCTCCCTGATGGTGGGGCGGGGCGGCCAGTACTGCTCAATGCGGGTCAAAGGCATGGCGCCACTCTAAACGCGATGTGGTACACCTATTTGTTGCTGTCCGCCCCCTGCGTCCCTCCCTACCTGTGCGGCCCTGCCCCTCGGGTTTGCCTGCAATTTACCCTTTTTGACTCTCTTGTGGCGCTCGTTGCCGCTCGCGCGCGCCCTGCGTGTGTCCCCTGCTCACCTCTTCGCTACCCCTGCCGTGCCGCCCTGAGCCCTCTTTCCCTGCCACGTGTTCTCTTCTCTACCCTCCACCTCACCGCGTCGTAACCGGTCGTCTCACAGAGGGGCGTCGCTTGCCCCCTTCTGTCCAATCATTACTGTCCGCTATCATTGCCTTTGCTGTACATCCACCCGAGTATTCCACTCGTGGATTTCACCTATGCCCTACTACGACGTCCCTGCCTGGAGTCAGGTCCTACCTGAAGGCCTCTCACTCTGGCCCACCAATGTGGGTGAGATTTGTGTGGCAGGACTGCGCCTTGTAGCCCACGGAGCCTCCGGATTCGCTCATCCCTGGCGGCACTGGCCGCACCTTCCGAGCGCTGCTCACTCATGCGGCCCTACGGTACCACCGCCGCACCATCTTTGGTCTCCCGGTAGCGGGCATGGCGCCTCCGAGGGAGGTCTGCCCTGCATGGGCACCATTATGCTGTCCTTTACTCTCCACTCGCGTGTACGCCGGCTGATACCCCCGCGCGCCGGATGGTCTGCCCGGACCCCAGTGCCAGCGTGTTGTAACACCTGCCGGGCGGGGTGCTGACTCCAACCTCCACAGGACGGTTGCGTCTCGTAGCGGAATTCCTGTTTAGCACTGCACACCTCGTCCCTTGCCCCTCCCGTCCGCCAACGGACCCCCGCTGTGCGCCCGCCCTCCATTGTGGCGCCATAGCCAGCGCTGAGTTGGCTGCCCCATTGCTCCTTCAGGCGTTGTACCCGCTGCCTTTCCCCTCTTGTGTTCCTGTACGGCTATGTCGCTCCGGTCCCCAGCGCAGACTCCGACTTCTCCACTGTCGCCCGCTTCTGTCGGCGCTCCTGTACCCCGCCGTCCCAGCCTCTGCTGCTGCTAATTCGGTGCCCGGTCCTCCTTTGGGGGGTCCATGTCCCCGACTTTCATCCCCTCGTCCCCTTCTGCCATGCTGGTCATCCTCCTCTGCCGCCACCACTTGACCCTCCGTGTCCCCTCTCTCATTCCCTTCTCCATGCTTCCCCTTCTCCTGTCCACGACCACCTCCTTTATGTGTCGACCTCTCTAGCTCACCCCGCCTGCAGCCTGTAGGCCACGCCCTTCTGCCCTCCCTGCACCCTCTGGGCACCTGACTCTGCATCCTGCCGCCCATGTGGACCCTCTCCTGCCCCGCCCTACGGCTCGCCTACGTACCAACACTCTCTGCAACGGCTCCCTCAGCATCCACACAATGGGCTTTTTTCCCCGTTCCTGGGGACTGTTCAGGTTCACCCCCGGAACCGCCTCTCCCAGCATCCTCCTCCACCTGCTCTCCTCCATCTCAGGCCCCTTTTCCCGTGGCCTCCCCGTCATGCCAGCCAGGTCGCAGAAAAGGCAGGTTTCTCGCCCCTCCCACCCCTCTCGTCCTCCCTACCCACTTCACGTAGCGGACCAGCACCGCCACGCCCCCCGCCCTCCACCCCCGGACTGTCCCGGGCTTTCTCCGCACCAGATGCGGCACATACCGCCACGGCGGTGGCGAGTCCGAGCCCCAGTCTGTCGGCTCTGGCTCGGATGTCATATGCTTGTGCTTGGGTGCATATAGAAAACCCTTTTTCCTTGTGTTGCACTTAAAAATCAAATTGTTTCCAATGTTCTCCATTACAATTGATCTTGTTGGCAAGTACAGGACACAGGCAACAGCAAGAAGACAAAGTCGTGAACGAACATTGAGCTGGACCAACTGGCTGTCCAGTAATAGGGGTTCACATGCCTAAATAACAAGAAAATTGATATAACAAAAAATTCTCATTAAAAAGGCAATAAAACATATATTTTAGCAACTTTCTGAGTAGTCTATCTTATCACAGGCCTTGTCAACATTACGTAAATTGCTGTCGGCAGCAAAAGATGGCGACAGTCGCATCAGGCCATCTGAAGCTTTGAAATAGCTTCGAAATAGCTTCTAATACATTAGAACCTTCTAAAATAGCATAAAACATGATTAAATCACATTATAAGTATATGGGATGTGATTATTCATGTATGGCTACTAATGTATCCTAGATCTCTGCTCTCTGTAGTGTACCTAAGAGCAGTCGAGTGTAGCAGCAAGCTAAAAGCTTGGAATATAAGCCAAATATGAGCAAATATCCTAGTTTTCTAGGATCTTGAAGCTTGGAGAGGTCTAGTATAGATCCTCCAGAAAGCTTGTGAGAGGCCCCAATGCCCTGACTTATTACACCCCCTTCCTAAGCTTCATGTACATTCGCTAAGAATGTTCATGAAAAGCTGATAATCTAAGATAAGGAGGGGTATGGGCATAAGGCACGCTCATATTGAATGTTCTGAGTGTCTAATGTAGTGTCTTACTAACCCCTTTCTAGAGGTAAAGACGTATCTCTACCTAAGAGGGTAAAGCTCCTGAGTCTTGAGTATGGAAGGGCTCAAAATGAAACATGAGAAACACTAAGCAAAAAGCTAGCATACAAAGTATGAACAATGATAACCTAAATCTTCAGGCAACCAATGAGGGTAAGGGTAATACACCTGGATGTAGACGTATAAATTACAATGAGCTGTACAGAAAATCAATCACAATTGAGGATGAAATGCAACATGTGGGGTTAAACTGGAATTTCAAGCTCTGCCCAAGCTGTCCATTGACAGGCTTGTCTTCGTCATCCAAAGAGTCGGATTTACCCGAATAGGTGAGGAGGAAAGAAGAGATGGCGAAGCAATAGCACTACACAAGACACATATATGGGCCAACTCCTTAAAACCGGTTTGTTTTCTCTGTTTTCTGCTCTTTTGGTGCCCTTTGCTACCTTTCATTGAAACGGGCACCCTCAAAATATACACAAAAATGGTATTATACATGAAAAATGAATTTTTTGACCTCAAATACCCCCCATGGGGTTTGAACCCACACTCTACCAACCTTAGAGTTGTGTTTTTCCTCTAAGCTACGACCTGTCGTCGACGATCTCAGAGAAAACCGTAGTATAATAAAAAATTTGGAAAATCAGTACTCCTTACATGCTCCAACCACTATTAACCTCCCATGCTCTTAAAACCGTGGCAACCGACGACCCAAGTGTCAACTGCTTTTCACGGTGAGCGAAGAACTTAAGGGAGGGACAGGGTGGGCATATATGTGTCTTGTGTAGTGCTATTGCTTCGCCATCTCTTCTTTCCTCCTCACCTATTCGGGTAAATCCGAGCTGGCTCAGCTAGCACTACACAATCCCCATATATGGGCAACAGAACAGAAGAACTGAGCTCCCGTGAACTGAACCCTTATATAAGAATTAATTAATCGCCAGGCGCGAAGCGCGCGCCGCTTCTCCAGTCGCCAGATCAGGAGGGACCAGAACTTGCGTGATGCGCAACAGAGCTCTGGTCCTGTCGTAAAACTTCCTGAATGTATCGTAACAGGACCAATCACCCAATGCTGCCACCACATGCGGATCCACGCCAAGATAGATTAGTGCAGTTGCTGCTGCTCCTCGTGTAGAATGCGCGGAAAACGAATCCGTCTCCAGTTCCCCCAATTCCAGTAGGTGTTTCCTTAACCAGCGAGTAGTGAGACCGTTGATGGTATCAGACGATAAAGGCTTCCGTGGCTTTCGTAGGGACACAAAAATCTCAGAACCCTCGTAATCACCAGTAGCCTCCAAATAACGCGCTAAGCAGCGCTGCGGAATAATTGACGGTGGCGTAACATTGTGAATAGGATAACGTGCATAGTATCTCCTCCCTTTGCGTTTAGCAGAAATGAACCAAGGCTGAGCAGCGCGTTGGATATCCCTACGTGATCGCGCCAGATCAACGCCTCGGAACAAGGCAAAGAATCTCAAGGACAAAATGGCTTGCAAGCGCAGCTGAGCTTCCGTCTCCACAGGTTGCTGATGCATGACTTGTATAAGACGCCGTACATCATAGAAACGATGATAATGAGGAACACTGACGAACCAGTCACGTTTCAAGTTGCGTAGCATACCCTCGAAACGTAGTTGCGAAAAGCACGGGAATAAACACACTGCTGAATACGCCATACGCCCAGCACTTAAAGAATGCGTGCGTGAAAACTTTAAAATTTGCACCGCCACCGTCATCAGTGGGATTTGACCAAAGCGCTCCACCTTTAACAGTGGAGCAAGCGCCGCGTCCTGTAACAAGAACGTACCAAACATGTGCCACGCAGAATTGTAACGTTTCAAGGTGTCTTTCCCTTTTTTCTTGATGATAAGCGTCGCCTCTTCGTTGGTAGCTCCTTGCAATTGATAGTATTCACGCAAACATACGCCAAGGTCAACACGAAACGTGGCTGTGTCTCTGTGCTGTCTGGCATTTGCAACCGGAACTCCGACGTGTTCATTGCGAACTTCACGTGTTTCATCAATAGGTTCCACCAAACTTCGCGCGGCCTGTACGGCAGAGCCATGAGAACCTTCACCCCTGGTGACTCCAACACTTTGTTGACCAACTGAGGAATGTGCTTGAACGGCGGGAAGACCCACCCCGGTGAAAGTAAAGTTAGATTCTGGGAGAAGACATCGATGGCGTAAGCCCCCGGCTGAGGACACGGACTGACGAACTTGCTGCACACCGCATTGGAACTCCTTGACATCCAATCGATTTCCGGCTGAATCCAACTTTTGAACTCCTCCAGGATCCAAGTCAACACGTCCGACGGGAAGGTAGCCTCCGACGGTGTCCAACGAAGCCGAGACCAAATGTCCGCCGGATTCACCGAGGTGTGCACGTAAAACGGTTGAATCTCGATGCGATTGGCTTGTGTAAAATTCCACAGTTGGAGAATCAATGCGTTGAACCGCGGCTTGCGACCTCCCCACTTGCGGAGATACCAGTAAAGGACCATTGAGTCGGTGAAAAATCGCAGCGTGGTGTCCCTCAGCGCATATGCTTGAATCGTCAGTAGGGCTCCCCTGAACTCTTTGACGTTTATGTGTTCCTCTCGATTCAGGAACCAACCGAACGCTGCTTGGGCATTCCCTTGAAGGACTCCGCCCCACGCCAGATCCGACGCGTCCGACTACATGTCCCTGACGTGACCCATGGAAACTACGAAGGTGCGTCCCTTCCACTGGTGTAACTCGTCCGCCAGATCCATCAACTGACGTGACACGCGCTCCGGGAGCGCCACGTCTGCCTCCCAGCCAGCCTGGACTGCCACCGCCACGTGCACCGCCAGGGCGTCGCTGAGGAGTCGGATATGGGGCATGGCGAACAACAAGGAACGGATTCTTCCCAGAACGGAGGCGCATCGCCTCACTGATGGTGTGTGACTGTGTGCCAGTCTGTTCACGTCCCGAAAAATTGCTTGTAGGCGCTTTGGAGGTACCGCGACGAATCCTTCCCTGAAGTTCAGCATAAAACCAAGCATTATAATTTCTTGAGACGGCTCCAAACATGATTTTGGGACATTGACCAATATACCCAACCGATGCAAAAGTTGTACCAAAAAACGTGTGTGTTCCAGACATTCACGGTAAGTATTGCCAATGATGAGCCAATCGTCCAAGTAGACCCAAACGAGTGCTCCGCGTTCGCGCACGGCATTTAAAATTGGTTGCATGAGGCGTTGCCATTCCCGTGGTGCAACGTTTAATCCAAACGGCAACACGCACCACCTGTAAAATTCACCGTCGACGTAGACCCCCAAATAAGGTCGATCCCGCGGATGGATACCCATGTGAAAATAAGCACTTTTCAGGTCAATTTTGCAAGCATACTGACCGGGTCTCAAGAACGGTAAAATGCCCCACAGAGTGACCAAACGAAAATAGGTGGTCTGTACAAACTGGTTCACGTTCTTCAAATTGGTGATAGGTCGACGGCCTCCCTAAGGATGTGCCTCGTCTGACGCTTTGTCCACTGCGAACATACTTGCACAACACTTAATGTCTTTGCGCTCGACGCGTTCCATGCAACCCTGTTGCACTGCATCCAACACGTGTTTTACCAATTCAGGGTCGGTTACCTCTGCGTGGGAAGAACGAGGACGGAAGTCGTCGGTTGGCCGATCCGGATCAAAACTGTCAACCCAATCAAGCTGCAGCCCATTGCGAATCACTGACGCCGCGTATGTGTCCTTCAACGTTTCCCATTCATGCAATTGTGCACGACAACGCAAATAGAGTGGCATGTGGGGATGGATCGGCGGTGGCACGCACACGGCTGGTGCCAATAAATCCTCTACAGTCAAGCTACTGCTGTGGTCGTTCATCTAACCTGTCGTTACGTGGCACAAATCTTTGGGTGAAACCCTTACCTTTGCCTTTGCCTCCTTTGCCAGATCTCTGTGGATCAAAACGACCTCGTGTCGAAAACGAACGGAGAGAACTACGATGCGAGTAAGGGGAGAAACGCGTGCCTCTCAGGTCTTTTTGTAATTTGTTGCGCGACTGAAGTAGTGACATGTCATCCTTCGAGAGTAACTCTGGTGCAATCGCAGGTTGTTCAAACCGTTTATCTACTGCCACTCGCCGGGAGCTTTGGATGCTGTAGTCCAACGCACCCAACATTGCAAACAAATGTTCACATAGTTCAATGAAACAGGTGCTTCTGGAGCTACCGTTGTGTCATCTTCGCGTGTTAAGACTACTCCCAGGACTCGCATGGCGTCTTTTACCTGTTGTTCCCAACGACGCTTCTCTGCGTCCGCTGGATGTTTGTGCGTTGGCGCGTTATTAACAGCTGCCCTATGGAACTCGTCGAACACTGGAAGGTGCTTCAACATCTTTTTTCTGCGAAACTCGTCTTGCAAAACCTTTCGCTCTTCCAGGAGTGCAGACAAGCGTGAAGGAAGCGACAGAAGCTCATCGCGCCACACGAACGTGGACTCCTTGTCCGACGCGGGGCCAGCGTGGTCCTTGGGACCGCTCAAAGTTTCGCATGCCAAGAAGACGTCTTCGCGATTCGACGACGTGCCTGTTCTGCCAATGTCGTCGCCCTTTAAGGTGAGTAAGGCATCACGAACCAAGGCCATCGTGTCTTTGACAGTGGCCAGTGTTTTCTTTCCTGTAAGTTTGGAATACAGTGACGCTGCCTGCCAAGGACTGAGACCACTCATTGCGCCTTCCTTTGCCAACTGTGCTGCATGTTCCAACGACTCAGAACTCAGGTTCCACGCCGAATCTGGCAACTTCAGCACGAACTCGTGAAAATCCAGTGTCTCATTTTCTTCTGTCATTTTGTTAAATTTATATCCTTAAAACATTTTGGATTGCATCAGAAATCAAAGCTCTGGGTACAGCAAATCACTAGTTGAACAACTCAGTGAGCGCGTGACCGGTTTTAAGAGCATGGGAGGTTAATAGTGGTTGGAGCATGTAAGGAGTACTGATTTTCCAAATTTTTTATTATACTACGGTTTTCTCTGAGATCGTCGACGACAGGTCGTAGCTTAGAGGAAAAACACAACTCTAAGGTTGGTAGAGTGTGGGTTCAAACCCCATGGGGGGTATTTGAGGTCAAAAAATTCATTTTTCATGTATAATACCATTTTTGTGTATATTTTGAGGGTGCCCGTTTCAATGGAAGGTAGCAAAGGGCACCAAAAGAGCAGAAAACAGAGAAAACAAACCGGTTTTAAGGAGTTGGCCCATATATGGGGATTGTGTAGTGCTAGCTGAGCCAGCAGTATATACCACCTTACTCAACGAATGCGTTGCATGTGGCTACCTAATGCAATGGATGCATTGGTACCTATTTGATGCAATGGGTTTCGTGGCCTGCATTACATGGACAGAGAAAGCGAGGCAGCATCAGTAATGACTAACTGTTGATTAGTTTAGCGGGTAGGGATAACTCATAGTGTGTGGGGGGGGTGGCAGTCACGATGAGTAGATATCATCTGACCCGGATCTGCTCTTTCTTATCCCGGCCATGGGGATTGATCCGTCTGGGGGTATGGGGATTCATACTAATACTTGAACCAAAAAAACGTTGAAAGATATAGTCTGTCATTACCAACCTTTTACTCATACTTTCTAGCTATCTCTAAAAACAAAGCTGAAACATCAGTTACCTAACATGCCTAGAAATCATGTACAAATAAATCAATATCCCATCACGGAAAAATGCTCTCGGCCGCAGAGCATATGAACCATGTTCCCCAATAGGACATGGCCAACAGGAATCTAATGAGATTTGAAGCTAGCGGGAATGCTGATTTGTGTAGACATGTCCCAAATGACTCCAATTACCAAAGCAAAAAATTTACACGAAGAAGTGAAAATGTAGAAGTGTGTTCATCATGTAAATTCCAAAAAGAAGATGTATGGGTTGTGGCAAGTGCTGGAGATGACAAAACCAATGAATTGTATGTGTGCATGTAGGGGTTGGGTTCACGGGTAGGGGTGGGTTGGTCCCCTGGGGTTGGTTGGAAACGAAGTAGGTAAGTGATAAGTGAAAAAGATTGAAAGGTCGGATCTTTCATGGAACGCCGTTCAGCTCTAGTGCGAGCCAACGGATATCCTACACGACTGGAGGGTCGCCACTGCCTCATACGCAAAATGTATCAATGTCAAGTTGTCTTAGACAAGTAGAAGTAGTAAATCTCCGAAAAATGCTATCGTAGTTAAACCGTGTTCTGTACCTTACCGGAAGACCAATTACGGCGAGCCCCATTGCCCAGCAGATGGTTGTACAAAGCCATCCGTGCGGGGGCCTGTCTTCCTACATGAGGAGTGAATTCCGCTCAACTGAATTGCAGGATTCAGGCTATCCTATTGGAGCTTAACTCCGTCATCTATCTCTACCGCAAGAGAAGGGGTCTATCCCAGTGCAGGGACAGTACTTATCTACCCGCGCGAGGGTAGAAGCCCATTACTGTAGGCTTCCCATACCTTTCGATAATCCTTTTCAATGAGCCTACCGTAGTGCACCGCTGGTCTCCGTGGCTACCGGCGTAGGGCTCTTCACTAACACATCGCGGAATGCATTAGCCAGGTCACAGGCTAAGTGACCAAGCTTAAACCTGTTCACTTGTGTTACACAACAAAGACGTGGCGGGGTGAGACCAATGCCGGCACCTGTAAGCGGACACTGACTGTCTACACGAAGGAAATGACTTAGATATTGGCTCGTAGGCGAAAATTTGATGGATGTGGTACTACAGCAAACCTCAGAGTGTGATATCCAAAGAGAACAGATGAAACAATCAAATGACTCATGGTATGTGTTTGTGTGTGGGTTGTATGTGTGGTGTGATGAGGGAGGGAATGCGTGAAAAATCCAAGTAAGTCTGTCATGCTGATGGTCTGGTCGGGGGGATAGAGAATGTAGTGTTGTACAGCACTCTCAAACCTTGGTAATTGAGGCTGTACCAGGCGATCTGGCGAAAGTTATCAAAGCGGAACGTACCCGTAGTGGTTCGGTAGCAAATTTGAGGATAAACTGGTTCTTTAGACCAAATGACCTAGGTCAATGATCGCGAGGGTTGGAAAAGAGTTTCATTCCTCACAACTTGCAGTTAATCAACAAAAGTTGAGTGGATACGAATTGATTGTTTCTCGCTGCGATCCAAAATTCGGGGTCTATTGAGCAAAAGGTGCTCATGGAACTACGTAGGGCAGCTCAATTACGGACCATATTGCATGTCGAGCGGTATGGGCAAGCCCTTGCAACAAGGAAGTAATGCAATAAGTATGAAATGTAAGATTTGCAAAGTGAAATGCAATGCATGAGTGACCTTTCTGAACGAAATGATTGAAATGCAATCCGAATGGAGAGTGGAATACGTCACTAGTCAAACGCTTGCCTTGACGGCCATGCAGTGAAGGATGAGATGCATGGTAGAGTGAATTGAGGACAAATCACTTCCTAGCACAAATGCAATTGTGCGCAAATGAAACAGCTTGACAAATTCAGGCTCCCGGAAAGGGTCTCAGCACACGCATGAGTGGCGGACCGTGACCAGAAGTCATTTAGTCTATGCAGAGTCTCGGCAACCCATGAGAAGGCACGGACCGTGCTCAGAACTAGATTGGACTGTGTCAGGTAGTTGAGTAAAGAGAGGAAAATCAGTGAAATGGCATGGCACGCTCACATTCCGGCCTGCACCTACTGGAATGGTTACCTCTATTACAGTACCAGCGCCTTGCGGCACTTCTCCTCACCACCCTGCCCTACAGGGGGAGGACCAGAGACATTAGATTGCTTACGCAACCGTTAGCATTAGGGTAATACCATAAAATCAATGCACCTCCTACACTAGCTAGTTAGCTAGCTAGTTAGCTAGAGTAAGTAAGGAAGTAAGTAAGTTTCTTCCGCGACCAGTTACCACCACCAACCTCTCTCATCAGAGAATGGTCACAAGGAGCCCGAGAGCGGTCAATGCCAATGGTTTCGTCGAATGCGGGCTTTTAATGTTTCACTTGGGTGCTCCTGCATCGAGTTATCTCTTCCGCCTTCCGCTCACACCCGTCTTTCGCCTCCCTACTGCCTGGTTGCAACAAGCCCCACGCCTTCCTTGTCCCCATGACAACGGGCCAGCCGAACTGCGCCACTCAGCCTGGGGAGTTGAAGAGAAAGGCTTAGACGGTGAATGTGGCGGTTGCAAACGGTCTGTTAATGGTTGTGGCCAAGTTTGTTTTGTGGCCAAAAAAGACATCAAAATGTTTCACTATTTACTGTGTGTCTAAGTAATTCTAAGGTATCTACCTTTCTACCTAGGCTAGGCCTAGTCAGAATCAATCAAAACTGATGCAAACAATCACAAATTGCAATATCATACAATGATTCAAGGTAAGAAGACCACAGAAATCGCGAATGTTTTTGCAAAACAATGACCGAAAACCATGTTTTCCTTGAAGATGCCCAACTTCTGCACCTTTCCTCTGTACTATGTTGCTGAGATGTCATGGAAAGAATATCTGCACTGTGTAGGGCATATCCCCGGGTTTTCGAAACATATTTGATGCTGCCCCAACTCATCATAGGCTCAGAGGAATAGAAGTTGGGGGGAGACATATGAATCTCACATGACACGCATGCTGAAAAACCATCAAAAAAGCATAAGGAAACCGAACTTTTTCACTGTCATCCCATTTTCAATAAAATCCAATTATTGAATATCTGCAAATTAGACACCATTACCTTTCCAAAACAGCTTTGATGACTGTCCGACTCACCCTAAGCCCTGAGAAGGGTCTTTTACTTGTAGATTCATGAACACAAAAATTGAAAACATGCTTTCATGCACTAAGTTAACCACCATGGGAAAAATCCATTCTTGACCACAGAAATTCAAAGTCAATATGTTTTTGGAACTCCATGCTCCAGTGTTTGAAAAACACGTTGATTCAGGTTCGAACTCACCCTGGTCTCAGAGGAATGATTAAACTTCCAAAACCATTTTGCATGATTTTTGACCAAGCGGTTTGTGTAGTAACTTGTTGCATTTTTACCATAGCCATTCTTATTTTCTGAAAAGAAACATGACTCAGGATTCGCAAGCACGTACTTCAGTGTTGTTTAGAAAAATGATGTCGAACCTCAAACCTTTTTCTCTCAGGGTGATATGAGAGAAGCACAAAAGGCATTTTTGAGGGGTTTTTGGGGTGTGGTTTATTGGTGACTTTGTTCGGGATTGTGAAATTAGCAGAAAAATGATTCCAAGAGAGTGAAGTGGAAAATATGAGCGTACCACTATCTACTTTCGAAAAATACTTCGTTCAGATTTTTTCGGCGCAATGGCGCGAAGATATGCGTAAAACACCAAATGTCATTTTGCGGTGTTTTAGAGGGTTGGGCAAAAAGTGATTCATGGGTCATTCTGGAAAAAACCAGAAAAAAGCGCTTGATGAGTTGAAACAAAGTGACAATGACATTTGGAAGCTAGCGCTCTCTACTTTACAACAGCGCTTTAGTTGGCGCGATTCGACGCACTGGCGCGTAGTTATGCGTAAAATAAATTAGGCCATTTTCGACATTTTTGGCCCTTTGATAGATGAAAGAGATGGAAGAAATCATGAAGAAATCAAGGCTTTTGGGCTCCAAGGAGGGTGCACAGTGACTGGGGTGGGGATTTATAGTCACGGACCGTCGCTGTTGCCCCTTCCCTTGACATAGGGTCAACCAGAGGGACCGTAAGCAAGGAGAAGTAAAGCCTTGAGAAGCAAAACAACAAGCATGCAAAACGTAGCAAACAAAACCCACACAATCAATGGCTCTAGGCCTGAAAGAGCCTCAAGAGAGCCTGCAGAAGCTCGCTGGCAGCGCTCTCGGGACACGTCGTCGTCGTAGAAGTCGTCATCGTCGTCGGTCAAGCTCTGGCAAAGCGCTTTGTGTAGTCCAAGTTCACCACTTTTTTGAAACTTCTTGTTAAGTTAAAATCCTTCAAAATCTTCACCAAACTCAATGTAATAAACCCTCTGGACGTTTTTTCGAACTCTTATGAAGCCCCAACACACAATGGTGCCCCCATGGATGCGGTACACCCCAAAAACCCCCTTCAGCCAGCCGACCAGAGGCCACCACGGGACGCACCAAGGGGACGCCGCGGAATACCCACCCGCGGTGCGGCCCCGACACCCGCTACCCGCCGGCAACCTACCACGGGCCCACCCCACACCCGAGCAAATAGCCCCCCCCCACCGTGGAAACAATACACCTTAGCCACACACCGCCACTCACCACCCGCGGGCACCGCACCGGGGCCACAACACGCCCAAGCAGCCGCGACCCACCGACCCGCGGACCCCGCAAACGCAATACCACACACCACCGGGCCCACCCAACGGCGGGCCGACACCCCCAAGCACCACACGACCACATCCCCCTGGTTGCGACACTCCAGTCCCGCACACCCCGCCCCAGGGGACCCCAGGCCCGGCGCCACACCGACCCCGCACAGGCCACGTACTGAAACACGTCAGGAGGACGATCAAGAGACCACGCGGAGCTGCCCCACACCGCCAGAGGACAAACCACGGGCGACAGCCCACCCCACCAGACCTGGACACGGTGCCCCCTGCCCCCAACGGGAAGGCCACCACACAGCACAACACCACCATACCGCACCGCACCCCCCTCCCCCACCCGGGGGCACGGGACACCACAGCCCACCAACACAGGAACAAAGCCGCGCCCCGCCGACTCCGCACTTCACCCCACCGGCACCACCCCTGAAAACCCCGCACACCTCGCGCCAGCCCAACACCCACCACCGGCCACAACCCGAACCGCACACAGGGGCAACACCACCGGCCAGGACAGCCACCAGCGTGCAGGCACACACCACAACCACGCCAAACGGCGCGCCTCCCCCGGCGCACGACCCCGCACCGGCCGCCGCACGTGCCCCGAACACCAGCATCACACGCCCACCGTGCCATGAAGCAGCACCCCAGCACGTGAACACGCACGATGACCCCATTGCCCTGGACATCGACAGCCTGCTAGAACTGGAACTCCAACACACGGAGGACACGGAGCATCATATGGACCTCACCCCGCCGGAGCTCGAGCCCACAGCAAGCAGCCCCGCGGACCCCAACCCGCAAAATGCCCCCCCGCGGCCCCCCCCCCGCGAGGGGGCGCCCTGGACGCACCTGTCCAACGCCCTGCGGCGCCACCACCCCACCCACGAAGCCAGCAACGGGCCCGCCGAGTACCGGGCGTCACTCGAGCACGACCTGCCCGACGTCACGGGGCCGGGACTCCACGGGTACACCACCGCCCCCCCCCCTCCAGGCACCCCCACACAAGAATGGGAGGACGAGTACGCCGTCGATGTCACCGACATGACGGCATACATGGAAAGCGTGGAGGACCCGGAGCAAGACACCGTCCTCAGCCTCCTCGCCTACCACAGCTGGAGATGGGGCCCCCAGGTCACCCTCCACCGACCGCAGGACGGGCCCCACCAGTGGTCCCCAGAGCCAACGGCGAAGTGGGACATTGTCCTCAGACTCACCCCCGAGGGCTTCTAAACCCTCACGCACAGCAGATTACCCGACGCCGCACCCAATGCACAGGCGCTGCCGCTGGCCCAGCCCCAGGAGGACGACGCAGACGCACCCCCACCGGAGGAATGTAATTGGGACCCCCCCACAGCTACCACCGAGCGCATGCCGCACCGGCTCACCAAACGTCACCTCCCCCACGACTACCATGCCACCAACGACTCGCGGGGACGCCG
This sequence comes from Eutreptiella sp. 'Long Island Sound 2002', assembly GCA_964036045.1. NCBI lineage: Eukaryota > Euglenozoa > Euglenophyceae > Eutreptiales > Eutreptiaceae > Eutreptiella > Eutreptiella sp. 'Long Island Sound 2002'. Next base: position 60,104,333 of record OZ038381.1, read on the forward strand.
CACACTGCCCCTGCAGTGGGCGTCACCCGAAGGCACCTTCACGTGGGGGGAAATCCTCCCCGGCGCCGTGGCGCTCACGTACCTGTGGCTCCGGGACGCGAAGACGCACGCACAGCCCCCCGGCACACACCTCCTCCTCACCCTGGAGGGAGAGGCCGCCGTCGAAAACGTCCACACAGCGGAAGGAGAGGACTACGTGACGGCCGGCGCAGACACCGCAGTATGGCTACACGCTCACGAGCACACCACACCCCCCACCGTAGTACCGGGGTCACACCCCTGGCACGTGGTCATCGTGCAACTGCCCACAGGAGCAGACACAGAAAGCGCCCAACAGGGATGGGCGGACAGGTGGGCACAAGTGTGCGCCTCCCTGCACGAAGGGCTGCACAGACCCTCCCTCACCAGTCACACCCTCGAGCCGGCCCCCACCACGGCCGAATCCCACACCGGGGCGGCCCCCTCCACCGGAGTCTGGGCCTACACGCGCACCCTCCACCGCGAGGCAGCGGAAGCCCTCAAGACCGCCATCTCCAACCACCAGGGCCTCGTGCACACTCCCCACGATAACACACAAAAGGGCTACACCCTATGGTGGCACCACCCCGCACCAGAAGGGGGCCTGCAACCACCGGCAGACCAGCCTGGCATCGGCCCAGACCTCACGGCGATCGCCCGCGCCGTCGCCGCCATGGCCCAGCAAGTTGGGGCGCCACCCCAGTGGGCACCGTCCATCATCAAGGAAACGGCGGCACACCACAACCCAGCTTTCGCACACTTCCGGGGACGCCCCATTCATCCCACCCTACCGGACCTCGACCTCCCCGCCCACGATGCGTGGGCAGTCCACATCCTCGTGCCCCACGACACCGCGCCCAAAACAGGGGAAGCGACGGCACGCATCACCAAACAACTCCCCAATACCGCACTCCACTACGACATACCAACGCCCAACGTCATCGTCACCCACAACACGGGTCGCGACCACTACTACCTTCAGGCCACGCATGAGCGCTCCCCCATCACCGTATACACCTTCACCACCTACCCTGGCCTCCAGCCACCGCAACACCACCCGCGCCCGGCATGGAAGCATCCCCTACACGTCGCCCCGACCCCACGCAAAAGGCCCACCCACCACGCGCCCCCTCCCGCCGACAGCACCGCCCTCCACACCGCCCGCAGACGGGCCGCGGCACACCACCAAAGCCACCTGCTCCCACGCATTAACGCTGGACCCGGCACCATCACCGAGGCCACCCACAAAAGCACCTTGAACCTACTGGCTCGCAAGCTACGCCCGGAAATGGCACTGGAGGACACGCTCTGGATATACTATGGCGAAGGCCGCACGGCACGGGTGGCGGACCTCCGCAACATCATCCCCCGCCACATCCAGCGAGCGGTGGGGCCCTTCACCGTGTACGCGGTACCGCACCCCATAACAGCCCCATGCACCCACTGCAACCCTCGGTGCGCGCTACCATGCGCAGGCGCTCTGCAGCAACCCCTGCCCACCCCTACCTACAGGGGGGGCATATACCTCGGCACAGTACCCGGGGACGCACACCCCCACCTCCTGCCCGCAGCGGACCGCCACCACGCCATACCACTACACCTTGTCGAGCACCTGGCGGTGGGACCATCCCCCTTCCAGAAGCGCCCCCCCTACACCCCATCCGACGGACGCCCGCCAGATGAGCCGACACACGCCACACCTGGACCCAAACGCGCCATCGCACTCCTCACCCTAAAGGCGGAAGCCGCCATCCCCCGAGACCTGGAGGGGGAAAACCACCTCATGGTGGAAGGGCTGACGGAACACGTCCTGATCGCAGCCATGTACGCCACGGCGTCCGCATCCCGCCTCTGGGAGGACCGCCCCTCCCCACCTCTAGCCCAAGCAGCGCAGGACGCCCCCGACACGGGCCCCACCGCCGAGGACATCCACCAAATCCTCAACATGCGAGCACCCCCGAAGACCCACCCTGCGATCCGCCCCATCCAGCTCGTCAGCCGGGACGCCATGGACGCCCCCCCGACCACCACGGAGGTCCACATCCTCAAACACCGGGACACCTGGTGGACGGTGGAATGGGACGACCACGGCAAGGTCAGACGGGCAACGGCACACGCCCCCGACGGCGAAGTCCCGCCCCCACCACGCGGAGGAGACCGCTTGCGACTCGCCGCACGCATCCCCCACGCCCCAGAGGCAGCCTGGGAAGCGCTGCACTACGCCCTCTACTGGGCGCAGTGGGCGCCAGAAGGCCCCCTCCCCCCGGAACGCACCCCAGCGTGGACACGCCACGCCACCCGCTACACGGCCCACATGCGCCGCCACGGGGCAGGCACCGGGCACCGGCTCCTCACCTGGCCCACGGACCAGCCCGACGCCCTGCAGGAGGCTGAGGAAGTGCTTGGCCTCATGACCAAGCAAGTGTTCCAGCTGACGGACCCCGTCCCCACGTCCAAGCCCGACGTCCCAGCCGCCCGCGAACACCCCGTGTTTGCACTGGGCCACGCACCCGTACAGCGTCCCCAGGGCGCACCTCCCCAACGGGGACAACCCGCTGCCCGGCGCCGCCAAGGTGCGCAGAAGCGCAAGGCCCCCACACAGGCCAAACCCGCGCCAAACCCAAGGGCCAAGCCGAAGAGCTGGACCAAAGAGGAAGCCGCTGCCCTGTATCCCGAATACGCCATCAACACCCGGGTGCAGCTGCCCTTCGAGTACCCCACGGCCGCGGGCCCCTCCAAGTGGATATGGGCCGCAGGGGAGGTCAAGCACCGGTACCTCGTCACCGTGGACCACCAGGGGTTCAAGATCCACGTCAAGTGGGACCCGGCCACCCCCAATGACAAGAAGCTGGGGTACACCATCGAACTCTGGCGAGACCAAGCCGGTCGTGAGATGGTCCCCATGCAGCTGTGCACCCCCGACACGGAGCACCTCACCGGCACCGAGTACACGGGCGAAGTCCACAATGCATGGGCCCTACCCCAGCCCCAGAAGCGGAACCGCAGGGCACCCGCAGCTCAGGGCGTCATCGACCTCCTCGAAGCCTGACGGGGCCAGGGCCGGACACGGCCCGCCCCCCCAACTACCGGTCCCCAGAAACCGGCGCCTGCGGAAGCCCACGCCCGCATCAACATCCTCAACGAGCCCGCGGTCACCTACGACCCCACCAAGGCCGCCACACTGCAAGCCATGCCCGGGCCGCACCCCCAAGGCGCAGACCTCCTGGGGTTCCTGGAGCAAGCCCTCCGCAGAGCGGACCAACCTGAACCAGCACCGATCCTGGACCCGGAGGGGAACAAATATCACGCCTACTGGGAACGGGGGGTACCCCTCTACCACAAGACGTCGGTCACGGTACATGCCCACCCGGACCTCGGAGTGGATGGTCGCCTCGGGGCGTACCAGTGCGTGGGGCCCGGATGGCAGCTAAACGTGCTACTCACGCACGTCCCATTCGGGGAGGAGACCAAGGACGTCCTGGACACCCTGAGCCTGGCGTACCGCCGACTCTCCCTCCTGGCACCCACAATCATCATAGGCGACCTAAACGCTGCCCCCACCGGCAGGACTCACCGGCACACCCTCCCATTACCCCCACCAAGCCGGCACCCACCCATCCCGCATCGACACGTGCTACGGGGACCCAACCACGGTGCGCGTCCACGAAGCAGCCTACGGGGACCTCCCGCCCACAGGCACGGGCCACCGGCCCCTCTACATCGACCTCATCATCCCCAACCTACCCCCACCCGCGGCCACCCTGCCAGACAACACCCTCCCACCCACACTGCAGTTCCCATCCGAGGACGACCACGGCGCCTGGCACAGGTATAACAGGGCCCTACACGCCATCCTGCGCCGCCCGGGTGCACCGACACTCACCACCGCCATGCGCCGGGCGGCACAAGCATGCGGCATGGAGCGTGACACCAACCACACGGGAGCACCACCAGACCTCACCCTCCAGCAACTCGTCCATGACATCTGGACCACGAAAGGGGAACTCGCCACCCTGCTACGCCCCAGCACACCGGAGGCACGAGACCGGGACGCCCACCTCCGTGCGCTCCTCACCACCCGCCGCCACCAACTCCAGGAATGGCACGCCCACCGCATAGCGGCCGCTGCCCAAGAACGCGAAAGATACGGCAGAAGCGACACGCCGTACAAGTCCCTACGGTACGTCAGCCGCATCCTGGAGGACACGGGGCGCCGTACCATCCACGGGGTACGCACCCCCGAGGGAGGCCTCACCAATGACCCCGACGCCGTCCTCGAGGCAGTCCTGGACAGCTTCCAGGCACAACACGGGGACGACCTCCCCGAGCTCGACCCCCACACCAGAAACACCATCCGCGAGCATGTGCCCAGGGTCTTCAACCGGGAACAGCGGCGCGCCATCGAACACGACCCCTTCAGCATCTCAGAACTGCAACGCGCCCTAGACCGCCTGAGGAAGGGGGTCGTGCCCGGCGTCGACGGTTTGCCGGCCGAAGCGTACCAATGTCTCACCCTGCCCATCAAACGCCGCCTGGCAGCCCGCCTGTGGGACATCGTCACGGGCGCCACGCCCATCCCCCCTGAGTGGCCCAACCTGGTCCACCCCCTCTACAAAAAGGGGGACTGGGCGCAGCCGGGAAACTTGCGGCCCATAGTCTGCGCCACCACCGAGGTCGAGCTGGTGTGGACGCTCATCCTAGGCCGCATCGCGCCAGCGGTCTTCGCCCACGTGCCCGCCAGCATGTGGGGAGCCATGGCCGGCAGGTCCCCCCACGAGGCCATCTTCCTCCAGGACACCGCACTGGACATGAACCCCTACGAGATGATCATCGCCTCCCTCGATGTCCAAGGCGCGTTCCCCCACCGGGGAACGTTCCCCCACCGGCTCCTCACGGAGGTATGGGATGCCATGGGCCTCCCATTCCTATCCTTCATGACCGGGTACATCCAGACCCGACTCTACGCCGTCATCACGGCCGCGGGCCTCACCCCCTGGACCGGCACAGACAGCGGGGTCCCCCAGCGAGGCGCCGAAGGCCCCTTCCTCTACCTCCTCGTCACCCTGCCACTGGCATTCGAGCTAGCACGGGTATACCCGGGGTACGCCCCATACCCGCTACGGCCCCCCCTCATCAACTTCGCAGATGACAACCTCCTCACTACGGCCACCCGCCACCGCGACCCTGAGAACGCAGGGCTACCAACGACCACCGAACAAGCGTCCGCCATTCTCCAACTCACCACAACCTACCTGGACGCCCACCAGCTCCTAGTGCACCCCCGCAAATCGGTCGGCCTGGCCAACGCCAAGACCCCCACCCCCCACATCCGGAAAGGCGAACCCCTACACCTGGAAGACACCACAGTCCACCTGGGAGTCACACAGGCCACGCGGCACCGCCACATCACACTCCCAAGCAAGCCAGAAGAGCGCCTCGCCCGGCTACCCCAAATTGCCAGAGGGGACCTCCTGTCTACGCAGGGCCTGGCGTACTTCATGGAAGCAGTGCTCAACGCGGCCATCGGGTACCAGGTCCTGCACCCGCGCCCCCAAGACGCACTACGCCACGCTCGACAGCAAGTGACGAAGGCATGGGCGCAACACGGAGGCTGGCCCACGTCCTTCCCCAAGGAGGCCATGATGGCCCACTGGCGCTACTACGGAGACAATACGGGCGCCCTGGTCGACATGGCCACGCAGCACACCTCCTACACAGGGTAACACACAACCACCAACCAGAAGTTCGCGAGGCGGCAGCCATACGCATAAAAGAAGCGCAAATGGCCCGCAACACCTGCCCCCGGCGGATACTGGCGCAACACGGCGTCTCCACCCCCGTGGGCACTGGCATCTGGGCCCAGCTACAACTCCTCCTACCGCACCACACACACGCCATCCTAACAAACCACCACTGCGATCAACAGGGGCCACTCGTGGCCACACACACCGACATCCACTGACGCCCGGCAGGCGAGGTGGACACCCTGCGCCTCGTAGGGGCCACCATCACCATAGTGTATATCACCCCAACAAAGATGAAGATCATGGCCCAATGCGACGCCCACCACGCCCCGTTCCTTTCCGACCCACAATGGCCAGCACGCCACGTCTTCCAAGCGTACCTCCGCGCATGTGCTACGAAGACGGGGCGCGACATGCCGGGACCCAAGGACATCGACACGGCGTACACAGCCTTCCAGCGCCAGCACCCCCGGCCCCGCCCGAGCGAGCACGAGACCCCCAACGACGGCGGCACGACGCAGGGGGAGCCCACCCCGTCAGCCGAAGGCTGGACACCACCCACCATCCTGCTACTAGCACCAGACGGCCACAAACATGCTACCCGCACTGTCGAGCGACACCATGCCCCCTGGTCCATCCCCAAACACAATGCACCGGAGACCGATGTACCACCAGTCAGACACAGTGTCCAGGGCATACCACGCAAGTGCTGGCACTGCGGCCCGGCAGCCCTCGACACTCCGTGGCCCCTGCTGCACCTCATCTCCACCCACTACCGCACCCCCACCGCCGCCGCCACCGCCGACCAGCAGGCATGGCTCTCCCCCTGGTTTCACGCGGTACCCCCATACCACCCGGCGCACGTAGCCTGGACCCGAACACCCACGGCGACATTAACGTTCACCAACGAGCGGGCAGACCCGGACAGCGTAGCCATGGAGTACGACCGCTGCGACCCACACCGCGCAGGACCTCAGGAGGCACCCATGCGCCCCCTACAGCACAAATGCCCCACCCTCCGCGGCGACAAAGACGACAAGGAGCGGCGACAGACCATCACGTGCCAGAAGTTCCACCCCAATACGGGATACCTCTTCCACCTTATGTACGCGTATATCACCCAGGGACGCCCAGACATAGGGCTCCTCCGCCTCACCCCACGAGCCCAGGCCATCATCACCCAGGGAATAGGCGTCTATGCAGTGCCACTACTGCAACCCACGCAAATCACCGCCAGAACCACCCAGGGGAACCCCATCTACGTCTATCACCCCACAGCAATCGCCCGCCTACCCATACCCAGCGACACCGACATCATCTATTTCACTGACGCATCCGGCACCCAGCAACGCACCCCCACGGATGTTTGCGCCACCGTGCGCATCACCCGGCACGCTGACGGCCTCCACGTGGAACACCACACCGGGACCACCATCTTTGGGGCGTCCTCCCACGGCGAACTGCGCACCATGGCAGACGCCGTCACCGCCACACCGCCACCCACGACGGTCCGGCCCCGCAACATCTGGGTAGTCGTGGACGCCACGGTCGACATCCACCTCACCAGGCGCCTTGCGGACCTGCCCCTCCACAAAGCACTCGAGTCCGGCCTCACCACACAAGCGTTGGGACTATGGATGGCCTTCAAGGGCATGCACCCCCAGGACGCCCTACACATCGTCAAGCAGGAGTCACACCGCTACGCATACGGCAATGGACGCGCAGACACGCAGGCCAAACACCAGATCACCGACCACACCCCAGGGCTCGAACGCGTGCGACTGGACACCCCACACCACAGCCACCTGCAGCACCTGCCCCTGATACCCCTGGCCACACAGCCCCCCCAATGGATGCCCGAGGACACGCCGTACACGGATCGAGACAAGCAGTACCACTACCCCCCACCCATCCAGCAACTGGCCACCACACCGGGCCACCCAGCGAACACCGAACTCCTCCGACGCCTCGAAGACTCCGTCCACACCCCCCTGTACTACTCCGCCCTGCGCCCGGATAGCCTCCCAGCACACCTACAAAAGCCCCGACTCCAACTCGCCCTCGAACAGCTTCCCCTCCTCACCCGATACCACCGATGGTATACGCGCCGCTCGATCCACGTCCCCGCAGGACACACCAAATGCATCTGCAGCCACGCGGAAGAAGAAACATGGGACCACTTCAGGGCGTGCCCCCTGTACAGAGGACTGGACACCCTCACAGACTGGACCCAGCCCACACCATCGCACAGCACGCCGGATGGCTGGCGCAGTCCCCGGCGACCCAGCAACTCACCACCGTCCTCAAGCAGACGAAGGTGCTCGAGGCAGTCCGCTGGGGACTCGTCCCCACTGCCGTCTACACCTTGCTACGCACCCACGCGGAGGACCCCCAGGCCACGGCGGCGCACATGCAGGGGACGGCCGTTGCCAAGACGGCGGAGCAGCTCACATACCGCACCCACAAATACCTGCAGCATGCGGCAACCCTGCCCCCAACAGACCAAGCCCACCTCCTCAAACTCCTGTTCTACCAACCATGAGAACCTACCCCGTGACATACCAACACGGAACCCCCACCACGTCTACACACCGTCCACCGAGCACAGCACTGGCACAGCACATACGGGCGCCACAGGCACCACACACGCTCCCACCAGCATGCGCGCGCCACCAGCCCCCATCCCCCCACGCCGCCGTCCGTCCACAGGTACCACCAACCACCAGCCACCGCATGTCCCCTCTGCGTTCGCCAGCGGCTACCACAGACAGCCCTGCCCTGCAACCCAGACCACTGGGTCTGCCTGGGAGCCGCGCACCGCCTCACCCACTGCCCCCACTGCGGGGACCTCAACCCCCGCCACCGCGAACGGCCCGCGGCCCCAGCCGCACCCTCCCCCGCCAGCCACCCCAGCTTCTTCGGGTTCCTCACCGACACCCTCCGGGACCAACTGGGAGGGTACTACGTGGCGGACGCGGCGGACCACGCATGGACCCTAGCCGTGGCCGCGGGCAACACACCCCTGCCCCCCCACAGCCCACCCCTACGCCACAGCGGAGGCGGCTTGAACGTGGCGGCCCGCCACATCCTCCTCGCCCTGTACCTCCACCACCGAGACCTACACCTCCCAGACCCACAACTCCCGGCCCCCCAAGCAGCAGCCCTGACGCCGGAAGCGTGGGCCGACACGGCACCAGAGGAGATAGCAGCCTACCTCCGAATCACTTGCCGCCGGTTCAAACACGCCCTCGGCCGACGGCAAGGAACACCTTACCCACTCAGCGCACTCCTCTACCCGGCACACCACCCCCACCCCGCACAACAGAAGCCCCCGGAGGGCTGGGCTTCTTTTTGGGACGCCCACCTGGCCGCCCCCGACGAGGCCACCGCCACGCGGATGGACCTTACGGACCAGGAAGCCTACGTCAGAGGCCTCAAGACGAGCCTCCAAGAGGCACACCGCTGGCACGCCCGCTCCCCGTCGCCCCCACGGGGACAGGGGGGTTCACCCGCCGCCGACACCCACCAGGCCAAGAAGACCAAGACAGGTCAGGGGGCCCGCCAACGCGCCCGCCAGCAGGGCGCGACGCCCCGACCAAGGCCCGGGTCCAGCCACACCGCACCGCCCCACGCCCAGACCCCCGGGGCACACCAACAACACCACCACCGCCAGCGCCCACCACCACCACCGTACCGCAGCACCCGAACCCTGCAGCCCAGTCAGCCACCACCGCCCACACACGTCCACACCATGCCAGGACCACCGTACGCGCAGAGCCAGGGAACATGGCACCACCAACACCACCACCACGCCCCCGTCCCTCCCAACCCCTACCCCCTAATGCCCCCATGCTACAGCGACCCCCACCAGCTACATCCCCACCACGCGCCAGCACAACCAGGCCCCGCGAACGACCCACCCCACATAGCGCACATCACCGCACCACACCATCACGTATTCCACCACCACCAGCCCCCGCCACCACACCCACCAACGCCGGGGTACCACACACAACCGGCACACCCTCCACACCACAACCACGCGGTCCAGCACCACCCGCCGCCCCCGCTACACGGGCCCACGACATACGAGCCACGGTACACCCCCATGGACCCGCGAGGAGCCGCGCACGCACACCAGCAACACCAGGGCCTAGTAGGAGCGCCCCACCACCACCAACAGCCCCCCCACCAACACCCCATACCAGCGAGCACCATCCACCAGCAGCCACCCATTACATACGGACCACAGCCCCACCCGGACGCCCATGCGGCCGCCTCCCACCCACACCCCGGCACCACAACCAGTCAAGAACCGCAAGGGCCGCACGGCGCACACACGCAACACCCAGAAGACGAACAGGGACGCCCAGACCCCCAGCCAGCACAACACCCAGCCCCGCCCCCCCCCACCACCAACAGCGCCACCCCGAAACCACCCCCCCCGAGACCAGGCCACGGACACAACACGCGGCAGCCAGCACCAGCCAATTGACGTCGATACCCCCGCCGACACACGCCACCGCGAATCCCCCCTCCCGCGACCGCCACAAGAGACCCCATCACCGGACCCCACGCGCGACAAAGACGACCACCCCCCCCAACCCACACCAACCCCCCCATCACACCCCGCACCACCAGTCGCCGCATCGGCCGAACCCTACGCCCTACACAACCCCGCAGCGGTACGGCAGCACCTCCGGGGACTCGGGGAACAGGACGTCGTGGTGTACCTCCGCACCTCCGGCACCAGCACCCCCATCCGGGCGGCCACCCTGGTCCAGGCGGCCACCCTGGGGGAAGGCGTCAGAGACTTCCTCTTCGACGCCTTCCTCCACGTCGCCCGACACGAGCGCCCCCCACGCGCCACCCCAGACGGCGAGAGCCCGCCCCCCACGGGGAGCCGGATCTGGGTGCCCCCCATCGACTGGGGGCGACACCTGGTCCGACACCCCGTGCCGGAGCGGGACAGCACCCAGGGCCGCACCCGCTACCGCGAGCCCAACATGGCCCACCACCCACCCGACGCCACCCCCGCCAGCACCAAAGAGTGGGAGCGGAAAACATGGGTAGCCCGGACGGCCTCCCTAAGCAACTTCCGGCAGCACGTCCCGGGGGACATCCCCATCCCCGACGAGCAGCAGCCAGCCCCCTCCACGTACATGACCCTCATGTACAATCTGCACTACACCCTCTCCACCACCACCTACGACGCACCCACAGACCACTGGGTGGTACACGGCACCGACTCCCTCCTCCCCGCCGACTACACCCCCCCCACACACAACCCAGGCCCCGACACGTACGCCAGGGGGGACGACCCAGACGACCCCCACATCTGGGGCACGTGGGCACCCGAATCCCTGGACACGCTGCTCTCCATCCGCAGCGGCTACCAGGGCCTTGGTAGGGCAATGTATTGCCTCGCCAAGTGGACCCAACGGACCTGGGGGATCCCCACGGACCGATGGGTGTGGGTGGTCACGCTGCGCCCCCAGCAGAGGGAAGCCCCCCCAAACCGCAGGGGACCCACCCCCCCACGCCCCACCACCCTACAACTATGCCCGTACATGGTGGCAGCCCGCCTCATGACGCTGCTATGGCCGGGCCCCCACACCCCCACCCAAAACTACCCCCACCTCACAGAGGAGGACATGCCCGGCATCCAGCGATGCTTCTTCCGGACCCTCGACTACCTCCAGCAAACACACCCCCACGTCCTGGAGCAGATATGGCCACCCCCCGGGTAACCCACGTGCCCGCGCAGCCGAGACAACGCCGCCACGCCAGCACCAGCACGCACGGATCACCAGGGAAAACGCGCGCACACGCGCGATGCCCGAACCTGCACCCTCGTTCTCGCTACTTACAGGACCCAGCATCATACGCCCGCCCCCGAGGCCCGGGACCCTCCGCCGTCTCCCGCAGCCCTCTCTTCCGCCTCCGACTCCACAACCTCCACCACCACGACCACCCCATCCACCACCACCACCACGTCCTCATCCAGCATTCCACCCCCGAGGCCGCGGGGGACACCTCCCAAACGGGCCTCCAAACCCGCCCCCACCGCGAGCAGCCCCGCCGCCGCCAAGGCCCACGCCCCGACGAAGCCCACGCCCACGACCCAGCCGAAGCCCAAGACCGCCGCCAAACGGCAACCTGAAGCCAAGCCCAAACCCAAGCCCAAACCCGGCGCCACGACGGCAGCGCGAGCCCGGCCTCCCGAGGATGTCCTCTACGACATCCGGCCCCAGCCGTCCCAGGCCCGAAGGCAGCAGCGCCCAGCGCGGCGCCCCCCCACCGTCACCGACGCCACCGCCACCACCTTCATGGCGGAGCGCGCCGCGGCCGAAGCGCGACGCGCCTCGTCCCGCCACCTGTCAAAGCCCGCACTCCAGGCCCACGGACCGCTCCCGACCAAGCCAGAGCAACGCCAGGGTCCACCAGCAGCGTCCCCGCCCCCCTACCGGCCCCCGATGACAGCCCACATGCAACGCATGCCCCACTACCGCCGCCGCCGCGAATCCCCGCCCAACCCCGAGGCGGAGACCGTACGCGCACACCCGCGGATCCACATCCGCGTGCACCCCCACTCCCCACGCACCCCCACGGAACAGGACTACGAAGAATCCCCCAGGCCCGCCACCGCCGCCGGTCCCCACGACCCCGTCACACCCACCCAAGCCGACTCCTCCGCCCAAGACCGCAGGCCCGCCAAGGAACAGTGGTGGCAGCGCTGGACCCACACGCAGCTTTGGGAGCTGCGGAAATGGGCCCGGGGAGAGCCCCCCCTCGAGGGCCTGGTCCATCGGCCCCGCAAGGGGTCGGTGGAGAACTGCCGCCTCCGGCCGGCGGGGGGATGGATGCCGCAGGCCGCATGGGAAGCCATGCTGGCCGATGCGCTCCACCCCCTGGGAGTCCACCCCCGCAGCCTACCCGCGCCCCAGGACCACCCGTGTGTCCTCAGGCGCCTGCGGGAGACCCTCCAGGAAACGCGGCGAGACGGCATCCGCCTGTGGGACATCACCCTAAGCCCAGCCCCGCACGCACACACGCCCTCACCACCCCACAAGCGTCAGCGCACCGACACCGGCACCCCAGGAGCCCTGCGCGCCACACAACACGACGCGCCTGACCCCCCGGCCAGCGGCGCCGCCATCTAACCCCGTTACCCAGCACAGCACCACCACGGGGCGCCACGCCAGGCCCCGCCCAGAAGTCACCAAACGAACCGGACGCCGAAGGAAGCCAACGCACACGACAACGAGCACCACTACGCCCAAAGGCGCCGAACCCAGGCCCGATACCGTGGGCTCCTCTCCACCCTCAGCACGACACACACGTCACTGACGTCACTCCTCCGCCGTGCCCCCTCCCACGCCACCGCCCCGCCCCCCCCCCCCTCCCGCCGCACGTCCCCACGCCGCCCAGCACCCAGCCCCACACACTGCGCCACAGCACCGCCCTAGTCCGGCTCCTCCACCATCGCGCCACTTGGCACCTCACAGTAGACCGCCGTCCTGTGGTCCCGCTCCCCCCAGCACCGCTCCCGGGGCCGCACCCGGCCCACGTCGTGTTCGCCCCCACGTCGCGGACCGCGGACATCCTCCCGCTCCTCGCCGCCACCCCACCCGGGCATCGCATACTGCTTGCCGCCAACCCCTCGGTCCTCAGTGAGGTCCCCATCGGGCACGCCGACGCCCTGCACGTGCGCCCGCTGCTGCCCAACCTGCACGCTGCGTACGCCCCCGGCGCGCCCGTCGACCCCTGTGTGTGGGACTCCCAGTGAGGCCACCGGCCAACGGCCGGCCCGCACGCACCACCCCGCACTCGCCTCGGGCGCACGACCCCGTGGACGCCGCTACCCACACGCCCGGCCCCGCGCAACCGCCTAACCCAGCCCGAACTCAAGCACAAATCAAACCCGAGCCACACCCCGAAACCGCTAACCCTTGACTCCTAACCAAACCCGCCGAAGGAAAAAACTTAACCACAGCCCACACCCACAGCCCACACAGCCGCCTAACCAGCCAGCTCCAGAAGCAAAGAGACACCTCACCAAACCCACCCTGACCCAAGCCCGTGTACATCATGACGCACGAGCCGCTCCCCTGGGGCGCGACCGCCGCCACAGCACCGACGACACACGCCAGAGAACACGGTGCTATTGCACCGCCACACCAGCTGCCCGTGCCTGTGCCTGCAGTGTACGCGCGCCCCTGTTTTTCTCTTTTTTGTTTTTCTTTGTTTTTTTTTTCCAGAAAAGGAAAAAAAAAACTCAAGTAAAAAAAAAAAAAAAAAACGAAACTTGGGGGGGGAGGAAGAGGGATAAAACCACCCATGGCACACCGCACACAGCACGCACACCGGTGAACAGGAGCCCAGTGGCCCAGGGGACCGCACATGCAACACAACACACCGAGCGAGCACACCGGTGAACAGGAGCCGGCTGGCCCAGGACACCGCAGACGCACCACAGCAAACCGCGCGGGCACACCGGTGAACAGGAGCCCAGCGGCCCAGGACACTGCACACACGTAGGGCGGCCGAGGGACAGGAAAGAACCAATACCCCATGGGTCGGACGCACTGGGGCGACCCAGCCGACCCACCGGGCCAGTGGCAGGAGCGGTACTCCAAGGCCACTGGTCCGAGCCCGGCCAGGCTGCACCGGAGACCATGGCAAACGTCACCCGGAGCCATGGAAGCAACAGGTGACAGGCGAGCCGGTACACAGTCCAGGAGGGGGTCACTTGCCAAGCAGAGTGGCCCCGCAACTCAAGCCACAAGGGTGAGGCGGTCGTACCGTAGACAAGCGGGAGCAATACCCCTTGTGGTGAGAGATACTCCACACGGCTGGGCAGCCCCTCAGAGCTGCCGCCCAAAGGAGGGGGCATGTGGCCCTACCCATGGACGCATGTGGGGACACCCTCCCACCTGGGACACATGGACCGGGTGGCCGCGACAATGCCTTCCCAAGCACATGCGGGAGCGGCTCAAGAGGCACCTGACATAGGGCAGTGGGAGGGACAGGACGTCCCCTTGGTAAGACCTTCTTCCTGCAATGTCACAGGAGGCATCCCGAGCTCCCGAAGATACCTACCTACCTACCTCTTATGAAGCCTCGTGCGTCGTTGTATTTGCGTTAAGGTCGCTTCACGCTACGCTCCTCCAGTCTTCGAATTTATTTGAAGGTTCTTTGACCATAGGAGGAAGTATACCTTCAAGACTTCAAAGCTTCTTGAACTTTTCGATAAATTCGAGCAAAGAACTCACTTTACTTGAACAGCGTACGCTGGCCCAGCTGCTGCTCGTCGTCCTCGTCGTCGTGGACCTGCTGGAACTTCAGTATTACTGGACTGTCATATGCTTGTGCTCCGGTGCATATAGAAAACCCATTTTCCTTGTCTTGCACTTAAAAATCAAATTGTTTCCAATGTTCTCCGTTACAATTGATCTTGTTGGCAAGTACAGGACACAGGCAACGGCGTGAGGACGAAGTCGTGAACGAACATTGAGCCGGACCAACTGGCTGGTCCAGTAATACGGGTTCACATGCCTAAATAACAAGAAAATTGATATAACAATAAATTCTCATTCAAAAGGCAAAAAAACCTATATTTTAGCAAATTTCTGAGTAGTCTATCTTATCACAGGCCTTGTCAACATTACATAAATTGCTGTCGGCGGCAGAAGACGGCGACAGTCGCGACAGGCCATCTGAAGCTTTGAAATAGCTTCAAAATAGCTTCTAATACATTAGAACCTTCTAAAATAGCATAAAACATGATTGAATCACATTATAAGCATATGGGATGTGTGTTAACCACGCAACTCTTTTCATTTTTGGAAATGAATGACTTAGAACTTGTTTTCCTTGAAGCTTATCCAAGTTTTCCTTCAAATAACCCAAAAATGTACCCCAAAGGCGACCACACAAGGCGACGGCAACATACTCAACATTCGACGAAATCACGGGAGTGATTTCGAAACGGTCCCTTTCATGTCCTAAGAAGATATGAACAAAAGGGGGACATATAACAATGAAATATGAGCAAAACAATGCATATTTACAACATGATCATGGGTCTCCCCCCAACGCGTGGTGCCGGTGCAGCGACGCGTTTGGAAACCAAATCAGCATATGCATGCAAAGCCCTACTAATGGGCTGTGATTTGGTGTACTTAACTTCAGGATTCAAGACACCTACAATTTTACAAAAATTCATGAACATGGCATACTTGCGCCAAAAAAGCTAGCACGGAACGGAGCCGCGATAGTGCCGTAACATTCGCTTATGTCTAAAACTGATATAGAATTAATCTTATCAATAAAACTGATTGAAATATCTTAAAAATCGTCAGAAATCGACAATTTCTGGATCGGCGCGCGCGATCTCAGGACTGGCCGTCGCCGACCCAAACTCAGTTTTATAGCACAGAAAATGGTGAAAACACCATCAGTGTAAAACTACAGAAATTCCTGATTGACTGATACCAACACTGTCCAAAACAGTGCTGGGATAGCCGATTTCAGTTTGTACACATATATCAGGAAAATACACTGAAAAAAGCGAAAATATAGGTTGCACGAAAACCTTACACTCCCCTCCCAAGTCCTGAGACACATCTCAGGCTGAAAAGCACAAAGAAGGTGCAGTGCAACAACAAAACTGGGTGGGAAAAATGCAAAGCATTCGGGTCGGGTGTTAACCACGCAACTGAATTGCTCCACGGGTTAACACTCCCCTCCCAAGCTCAGAAACACCCATGGAAAATGGGTGCTTCTGTGGCTGAATCCATGAAGATAAGCCGAGGAGCAATAAAAAAACACAGATTTTTACTTTGATCCCGGACCTGGGATTTTAGGAGGCACCGCTGGGTTCCGGTACCCGCATGTAATGTACATGTCTACACACACACCACCCATGGCACTCACAAGTGCCTCACACATAGGGTCCTCTGACCCCCGGGCTCAATCACAGTAAAATTTCTGCAATCCTGGACAGAAATTAATCATAAAAAAATGACCTCTGCACAGAATTTAAAATAAAAAATAAAAAAATGCACTTCTGAGATGTCCTGACCCTAAAACCAAAGACAACACAAAGCAAATCAGAAAAATTCACAGTTTGTAAAATCATCCACTGTCCATATAATATAATACGGAAATAACCAATAAGACCATTTCTCATGGCCCATAGTTATTATGATTACAATTCTGGTCACCAATCTTCTTGGCCCATACCATGAATTATATTTTCTGAAATCTTCATATTTTTGACTTCCAACTTGACCACTTCGTAATCTGCAGGATGTGGGCAGCGCTGTCGTCCTCGCTGGAGGTTGAGAACTCACCAATGATCATGATATAATCTTGAGAACCATCCAAAGGTCCATGGCACTTTGTCCATGGCACCCAACTGGAGTAATCAATCTTGAGAACCATCCCAAGGTCCATGGCACTTTGTCCATGGCACCCAACTGGAGTAATCAATTTAAAAATATCACGCGCTGACACCATTGGGATAATCGCGCTGCAACTTGTTCTTCAGCGCTACGCACTCCCAGCGCGATGCTGAAGGTCTCCTTGGTCGTCAATGTCCTTGTAATAGGGCTCAAAGTAGTCAAATGGTCCTCAAATGGTGTAGGCACCAAGGACCTTCTTGAACATGAGTTTGGGGTTTACCAATTGCTCCATAGATCTCATCGACGATGTTTGCGTCGTCGTGGTCGTCGTCTCCAACGTCGTCGTCGTCGTCGTCGTCGGTCGTTGAGGGCGTTTCGAAATTCTTTTCATTTTTGGAAATGAATGACTTAGAACTTGTTTTCCTTGAAACTTATCCAAGTTTTCCTTCAAATAACCCAAAAATGTACCGCAAAGGCGACCACACAAGGCGACGGCAAGATACTCAACATTCGACGAAATCACGGGAGTGATTTCGAAACGGTCCCTTTCATGTCCTAAGAAGATATGAACAAAGGGGGACATATAACAATGAAATATGAGCAAAACAATGCATATTTACAACATGATCATGGGTCTCCCCCCAACGCGTGGTGCCGGTGCACCGACGCGTTTGGAAACCAAATCAGCATATGCATGCAAAGCCCTACTAATGGGCTGTGATTTGGTGTACTTAACTTCAGGATTCAAGACATTCATGACCATGGCATACTTGCGCCAAAAAAACTAGCACGGAACGGAGCCGCGATAGTGCCGTAACATTCGCTTATGTCTAAAACTGATATAGAATTAATCTTATCAATAAAACTGATTGAAATATCTTAAAAATCGTCAGAAATCGACAATTTCTGGATCGGCGCGCGCGATCTCAGGACTGGCCGTCGCCGACCCAAACTCAGTTTTATAGCACAGAAAATGGTGAAAACACCATCAGTGTAAAACTACAGAAATTCCTGATTGACTGATACCAACACTGTCCAAAACAGTGCTGAGATAGCCGATTTCAGTTTGTACACATATATAACAGGAAAATACACTGAAAAAAACGAAAATATAGGTTGCACGAAAACCTTACAATGTGATTCTTCATGTATGGCTACTAATGTATCCTAGATCTCTGCTCTCTGTAGTGTACCTAAGAGCAGTAGAGTCTAGCAGCAAGCTATAGGCTTGGAATATAAGCCAAATATGAGCAAATATCCTAGTGTTCTAGGATCTTGAAGCTTGGAGAGGTCTAGTATAGATCCTCCAGAAAGCTTGTGAGAGGCCCCAATGCCCTGACTTATTACACCGGGCTGGGGCTGGTGGGCCGCAGCCCCCCCGATGCTTCCACTGCTCCCCGCTCCTCCACCCGGCGCCTCTTTCCGCGCGCTTGCCCCGCCTCTCCTCGCTCCCCTCTGGCCCCCTTCCCAGATGCCGCCTGTCCCTCCACATCCGTGGAGGGGGTGTCCCCTTCCGGGTCCGGGAGGACCCGGTGTGCCCCGCGGGCCACTGGCCCCTCCACCTCCCCCGCCCTGCGCTCCCGCTCAACCAGTTTCGCTGCCTCACCTCGCATTCGCCTCGAGGCCCTCTCCTGCATCTCCGTCTCCATTTCTGGCGCGATAGCCGGCTGCCTGAACGGCTGTAGCAGGGGGCGACCCGGCGAAACCCAGCTCTCCTGTGCCTGTTCTCTGGGCCGCTTGCCTTCCCGCTCTGCCCTCTCCACACTCTCCAGCCTTCTCTGGAGATCCGTGCACGTTCTCTGCAGCTCCTCGACTGCCTGCGCCTCCCCTCCCCGTGGCATGCCCTGCCCTGTCGTCCATCCCTCCGCGACCCTGGGCGCTCCTCCCATGATCCGTGCTTCCCTCTCCCCCAGCCTCCTCTCTTCTTCCCGATTTCCCCTCCCATGCCCTCCTGTGCTCCTCTCCCTTCCCTCCCTGTGCTCCCCACGCCGCCCTGCCGGCCTGCGGGTGTTGTCAGACGGGCGCTGGTGGCGGCACACCCGAGTACGCCGGTGGGGGTGGGTACACCATCCCTACCACAGGGTGAGGTGGTGGTGGAAACGGCGGGATGTCAGGCGGGAGGACAGCCCCCACCATCAACCAATTCCCCTCCCTGGGAATACAGGTGACCCCATGTACCCACGTCCACCTACCTTCCCCTGCCCTTTGCCCGCTTGCCCTGCCTTCCCTTGCCCCTCGCTGCCTGCTTCCTGGTGTCCTGCCTTCCCTTGTCCCCTTCCCTGGAGCCCTCCGTGCCCCCCTCCTATCCCTCGCGCACCTTGTCCCCCGTGCCTGCTCTTGCAGCTTTCTTCGCACCCTGTAGCCCTGCCCTGTACCGCTCCTGCTTGCCCGCTTCGCTGCCTCCCACTCTCCTACCCTCCCTCCCGCTGGCCGTGGTGCCCCGTCGCTGCTACGCTGCTGTGCCAAGCCTGCCCTTCCCCTCGCTGCGGTCCGCCACTGCGCTGGCTGCTGTGCATCCCTCCTGTCCCCTCCTGCTCACCCTAGCGCTCTGACCTTCCCCTGCCCGACCCCGTCTCCAGCTGGTAGATGGTGTCGGGCTCAGGCTTTGAGGCCTGGCGGCGAGGGTGCTGGCGCTCCATGTGCGCCAGCGCCTCATAGCGTGCCGTCTGCTGGCGGTGGCCTCCCTCTCCTCCTCCGCCCGCACCGCCGCGCTGACCTGTGAGAGTGACCGCGGCGGCTGCTGCCTAAACGATTGTTGGCGCTGCAGCATTGACGCCCCTGTCCGCCCCCTTTTCCCCCTTTCCCTTCCTGGTGCCCTGCCGCCTGCCTGGCCCCTGACCCCCCCAGCTGCCCTTTCTCTCCCTTGCCCGTCTGCTCCCGCCCTCCTGTGCGCACCCAGCTGTCCCCGCCCTCTGCCACTCCCGCTCTGTTCGTCCTCTCCTACCCTTGCCCTGCTCCTTCCTCCGCACATGCGGGAGGATCAACTTCATGGCAGCCGCTGGCACATCGGGTGCCGTCAGCTGCCTCTGGCCCCCTGCCACCGCCATCCTCCTCGCCTCCTCCCCCTCATCCTCCGACACCACGAGGATGTCGTCGACCACCGACCCTCCCAGCCTGTTGCTCTTCGCCAGGTCGAACGGGTCCGCCCGCGGCCGGGCTGCCGCGTGCTCCTTCCGTCCTCCCCCTTCCTGCCGGCTCCCGCTGCTGCTGCCTCAACCCCCTCGCCACTTGCCACCGCCTGTCCTCCCTTGTTCCCTCCCTCCTCTGTCCCTGCCGCGGCCTCTTCCTTCCGCTCCTGCCCTTCTGCCCGCCATCCCTCCTGCTGCACTGTCTCCGGATCCTCCGGAGACGTGGGCGACGAGACCACGGCGGAGGACGTTGAGTGCGTCGGTGAGCGGAGCTGCGGGGGTGGGGCTGCCTGAACTCGGGCCACGTCAACCCTCATCCCCACCAGCCCCGGCCCCCCCTACCCTCTCACCGTCTGCGGTGGCGGCGTGGCAGCCGCCGCCGACAATGGGCTGGACTTCGGCTCAGGCGTGTGGGACATCTTTCTGCAGTACATGGCATCACCTCTCTTGCCTTGCCGTCACTCCCCCTCTCGACCCGCGCCCCGCACGTGGCGGTCCCCGCCGTGCCATTATTCGCGCACCCTACGTGTACTGTGCTCTTGGCCTGCTGTGCACTGGCTCCTTGGTCCGCGACGTCGTCCACGCCCCTGCGTACTGCTGCCCCTTCCCAGTCTGCCACCCGCCCTCTGGGCTCGTACTTGACCGTCTCAACTTGTCGGTGTGCGCCCCCCGGGTCCTCTTGGCTGCTCTTCCGCCTCTGTCTGTTTACCCGGGGCCTGCATCTGCTTGCCCCCTCCCCCGGGTCCTCTTTCCCTTCCCGCCTTGCCTTGCGACGCCCGCGGCGCGTGCCGCCTGTTCTTCCTGTTCCTCCTGCCCCCCCACACTGGATGCTCATTTTCGGGGGCCCCCTCCCGTTGTCCTCGGCCTTCTACCTGCAAAATTCGGGTAGGAGGACCCCCCCCCCCTATTCTGGGGCCGTAGAAACCAAAACGATAGGTCATTTCCCGCGAAAAACCCCCTTTTGCCGACCTTTTGAATTTTGGAAAAAACAGCTGCTAAAATCATAGGTGTTGCGGGATACACCATCCCGTCCCTGGTCGTCTGGACTGTCCCTCATCTGACGGCCGCCTGCGTGCCCCCTGCTCCGCCCCCAACACCCTTCGCCTCCATTCTTCCCACGGTGCTCGCTTCTGCGTCTACCGATGCTTTCGGCCCTCCCCTGCAGCTTCTTTCTCCGGTACCCCCTCTCAAGCGGGAACAGGCCGGCGCCCGCCTTCCTCGTGTGCCTTGGTTTCACGAGCCCAAATGCCCTGTTTGGCCACCTGCCCCAGATGCTCCAGTCCGGAGGACCACCTCCGTGTTTCTGCCTTCCGCCGCGGCCGCCCTCGCCCAGGGGCTCGGCCCACCCCCGTCCCGGATGTTCCAGTCCCAGCGTTGGGTGACCCTTCGCCCTCGCTCCCCCCGGCCCCAGGCGACCCGCCACCAGCTGCCTCCCCATTGGGCACCACCTTACCTCCGCTTCGCCTCTCTTTCCCTCCTGAACTCATATATGCCGGACTCTCTTGCGCCTGCGTGCCATCAGGCGTTCCCTCTGCTCATTGCCCTCTTGTTTCTCCTCATCCCGCGTGCCCTCCGACTGTTGTAGCCGCCAGTCTGGCTGTGGCCGCACTTGCATCATGGTGACTTGCGGGTTGTACCTGATCAACGCCATCTCCACTCATCTGATGACCGGGTCTTTGATGTCTTCCGCCCGTGCCTCCAATTGCGCCTCCCTGCACGCCATGCGCTCCTGCAGATGCTCCACCGCACGCCGCAACAGCCTGTGGGCCACGATTTCTGGCGGCACTGTATGCTCTTGGAGCCCTCTCCATAGCGATTTCACGCTCATTATGTGCCACAACCCCTTGTGATGCCCTTCTTTCCCGAGCTCTCTCTTCATCTCTCTCCTGCCTCTCTCACCCTTCTGGAGCAGTGGGATGTCCTGATCGCTTACCAATGGCCCCTCTATCCCCCTATACCGCTCACATCGCATGAAGTGCTCATACGTTTCCAGCTCGCGGCCGCATTGGCATCGCATGTACTCTTCCAGGAGATCTATACCCTATGCCTGTACCACCTCATGATCCTCTCCTGCGCTGGCACCTGACCCGTGACTGCCTGCAGCCGCCTTGTTTGCAGTCTTTCTGGTAGTCTTTCTGCCCTCAATATGTTGGGGTAGTGGACCTGTTGTCCCACCTTGTCCTCCAAGTACTCGCTCAGCTGTACCACTTCCGGCCGCCCTCGCTCCTGAGCTAGCATGTGCACTGGCTGTAGGTACACTCGTAGCTCCCGTTCGCCCCTGTTCTCCTCCACCAGGCATCTGGCTCTCTCCTAGTCCCCCAGCCTTGGTGGTATATGTCAATTGGAGCTGCTCCCTTCTCTCCGGCACCCTCCATTCCAGTTTCTGCTCCTTGTCCACTGCTTGTGCCGCTCCATCCGCCTCATGATTCCCTACCCCCGCTCGATGCGACTCCTGCCTCACCAGGTGTATGACCAGGGGCACTTTCCTCATTTCCAGCCCGTGTCAAAATGTGTACACCTGTGATGCCAGCCGCGTGCCCAGGGCCTCATGTAGCGGCCTGCTGGCTAGTCTCCTGAGGGACGCCATGTCCGCCTCCGCCTCCACGGCCATCCACACTTCCTGTACTTCCTCTTCTTTCTTCTGAACCACATCTGATACTGTTTGCACTTCTCCATGGGACGCCGGCTCGTACACCATCTTGTCGACCATGCTTTCCATCTCCTGTCCTACCCCCTTGACCCGTATAGCCGCTGGCCCCGCCTTTGGCGGCTGCCCTCCCCGCCCAGACCCGTCTAGAAAGACCACCACACTACCCTCCGTGGGCTGTGGTATGCGCACCACCTCCCTCGGGTAGTGGCAGTACACCTTGTGCCGGCCGATGTCATACTCCCGCACTCCCTCCTCGATGCTCAGTTCTTTCACACCCCCGTACACTGCCCACTTATTGTCTGTCCTTGCCTTCCAGCCTTTCGTCACCACCACTCAGTGACACCATGCCCTGTCCCCTTTCGCCCTGCCCTGTTCCAGGTATGCCTGTACAAGTACCAGGTACCATACCCTGTGCGCCGGCAGCCAGTGGACCGTCAGCCTGATCCTCCTCGCACTTTCCCCACACTTGTGGCCCACGGGCACTATGGGCGCCTCCTCATCGGGCCGCCCCGTGTCCGTCATCGGAAAACTCACCGCCACCCCATCATCCTCTTCTTGCGGCCTCCTCACCGTGTCCCATCCTAACTGGACTCCTGTGCTTTTCCCCTCCTGTTCCTCCCCCCACCCAAACCTCCATACCCCCCTGGGCCTCCTCGTCCTCCTGCACCTCCCTGGGCAGCCGTAGCACCGGCCCCCACCACTGTCCCCTGGCGTCCATAGTGCGCATGGGCACGGTCAAGAACGCCCATGCCGTCATCATCAGCACCGGCCACGGTACCATCCCCGCCTCCTTGGTGCATCTCCAGCACTGGTCCCCCTGTCCTGCCCCCACCAGGATGTTGTTTCTCCGGAACATATCCGCATGGACATTGTACCACTGTCCGCTCGTACTTTGTACCTTCCCCCTCGGCCCCTTGATTCCCAGCGCTGCACAAAACAGTATACCCGGGCTGGCCTTGTCTCTTCCTCCGCTGTCCAGCACCTTCTCTTGTACTGCTCCTGCCCCTCTCCCGCGTCTTGGTTTCTTCCTCGTGATCCCCCATTGCGCCATGCATTCCTTCCACATCTTTCGCATCCGCTTGTTCCGGCTTCCTGTCCTCTCGCTCGCCTCATGACCCACCTGTATACACTGCACTCCACGACCCCTTGGTCTCTATAGAACTCTGCATGATGCAGCCCTGCCTTTCTGTACTCCGTAATATCCTTCCTGCGCACGTGCAGCACCTCCAAACTCACTCCTTCCTTCATGACCCACCTTACGGTTGCATGCGCCGCCCGTCCGAAGTCCACGCCCAGCACCAGGAACGGTCCACGCCTGCCACACGTCCTGTTGGTCGCCAACATGTACTCCTCCCCCGGCAACAACATCTGTAGGACGCGCCACATGCGCTCTTTCCTCCCCGTCGCCAACCGCCTTCGTCTGTGCCACACAAAGCGTGGGCACATGTTCTCATCCTTCTGCACCTCCGCGACCGCATGGTAGCACACTCGGCGCACCACCGCCTCCTGATTGTGGCACATCCTGTTCAGCGGTCTTGCCGTATGTGCCCTGTACGCCTCCCCCGCTGCAGGCATCCCCTCCGCATAATATATCGTCGGCGATCGCAACACACACCAAGGCACCTCCGTGAATATCCCCTCATACCCCCTGAAGAGTCTCTGCACTTCCCCCTCCACCTCCTCCAGCTGCTCCTTTCAGTACGGGAGGTGCAACCCCTGGTACCCTATCGCCGCATTGAGCACTGCTCGGAGGTAGTACATGGTTGTCTGCACCTAGGGGGGCTGATTCCGGAAGACTACCATCATCACCCCGAACCCCCTGAGCAGTTATTCTGGTAGCCTGATGCCTTCCGCCCCCCTGGCCTGTACATTTCCCAGCACCACCGCTTCCTCTGCCCTCTCCAGCCACGCCAGCCCGTCTCCCACATCCAGTGACATACCACCATTGCCACCCCTCCTCAGGACTGCCGACTTCTCCGCGCTGCAGACAACGTGGTTATCCATCCAGTACCTCTGCATCAGGTCCTGCACCAGCTGCTGGGCCTTTTCATCCCGGGCCATGGGTACCGCATTTTCCACGTACGCCTGCGCCAGCGATGTGTGTGGCGCCCTCGCCAACTGTGGATACTCCCGTGCTATCCAACTCATCAGTGGCAGCATGGCCAGCATGTACAGGAAGGGGCCCTCTACCCCGCCCTGTCGCACACCGCTACCTGGGGTTACCCACTCCGTACAGCCCTTCCCTGTGGTGACTGTCTACCCTCTTGTGCACAGGTACTTCCCAACAAAGTCACCGTACAGGAGCCCCAATTGCCGCCATACGTCCTCTATGAGCCTGTGCCGTGTGTTGGGGAACACCCCCTTCACGTCCACGGATGCCATGAAAGCCTCCAGGTCCTCATCATCGAGGTACATGTCATACAGGAAGCTTGCTTCCTGTGTGGACCTACCCTGCACAGACCCTGACATGTTGTCCCGTATGACCCCGGCTGCATACAGCCTGCGCTGTATCCTCCCGAAGACCACCGTCGACACCAGCCTGGCCTCTCTGACGGCACAGCATATGGGCCTCCAGTTCCCCGGGCTTAGGTGATCCCCTTTCTTATACAGGGGCCGCATCTCGCCTTCCCACTCCAGCGGGGGCTTGCCTGTGCGCAAAAACTCTGTGACCCTCCCCGCCAGACGATCCAGTTCAGGTGCCCCAAGGTTCTGGTATGCCTCCGCCACCAGTCAGTCCAACCCCGGGCTCTTTTTCCTTTTAAGAGCCCATACCGCCTGCTTTTTTTCCCCAAGCGTCACCCTGCTGCTGTGGATGGCCTCGCTCTGCTCTTCCATGATCGCACTCGGCAACGCGCGGACCATCCTTCGCGTGGTTTCGCTGAGCCCCTGCTGCCCCTGGTTGTGGTGCACCCAAAGGCCGTGTGCCACCTCTTGCAGCACCTCCCATTTGTTGCCCGTGACTCTGCCATCCTGTAGTCTCACAGCCCCGATCACCTGCGGCCGTCGAGCCTCCACGAGCTCCCAGATGTAGGACAGCGACTTGTACGATACTACTCTCTCCATATACTGTTCATGCTCTGCCGTCACCTTCTGGTAAATCCATTCATGCTCATCCTCCACTGCCCTCCTTGCTGCCTGCACCCTCTTCGTCGCCTGCGCCACCTCTTCTTGTCACACCGCACCCTCTGTCTCCGCCCTCGCCTCGACTTCCTCTTGCTGCAGCTTCCTTAGTGTGGCCACCAGTCGTTGCAGCTTGGCCTGTGCCTGCGTCTCCCCCGCTTGTCTGCTAAACCTGCACACACGTGCTGCTCTCCTCATGGCTTGATGCACATGGCTTCCTGCCTCATTTCAACGTGCACTTGCTGCACCCACTGCTGCCACCTCTCGTCCCCCTCATCCGGCTACCGCACCGGTGGCGGCAGATTGACCCCCTCCTCGTCCGACCCCTGCTTCTCTTGTTCTTCGTCTCCTGGTTCCCCCACCATCACGTCCACCGTCACCATTAGGGGGCAATGCCCTTTCCCGTCCTGCATTTCGTCCGGCCCCACCATATACCCCGCCGTCACCCCCTTGACCCACCTTGGGTCCGCGTACACCGCGTCTATCCGTGACGGCGTGCTGCCTTCCGGTGCCGGGTAGTGTGAGGGGCCCGACGCTTCATTGTATGAAACATCCTGTGGCCCCATTTCATCCACAAACAACCGCACTTCGCGGTCAACCTCCGTCTCCGCGCCTCTCCTCCGGGGATCGTAGTTGAAGTCCCCAACCACGATGACCGGTCCCCTCTCCAGCGCCTTGACATACTCCATCCACAGCTGCCCCACATACTCCTTGACCCTCCTCCCATGTGGGACGTGGTAGTTGATGACAAACACTTGCCCATGCTCCGTCGCCCCATCATACACCGCCCTTCGTCCCCTCGCTCCGACCTGCTTGTCCTGTACGTCGCTCAGGCCTCTCAGCACCGACAGCGGCACCCCTTGTGCCCACTCCCGCTGGTACTCCTGCCCCTCGTTGTCGTACATCTGCGCGCACACAACGTTGTCCTTGCCCTGCAGTCTTATCTCCTGGTACGCCACCACGTCCGGGTCTGTCTCGTGTAGCCTCATCTGCTGCCACGCCGCCTTGTCCGCCTGATACAGTGCCGCCGGGTCGTTATGGGTGTACAACTTCATGCGTTGCCACCTTCGCTCACCGTCTGTCCGCACCCCTTCGTGTTCCTTCCGGCGTCGCCCTTCCCCACGGCCCTTGCCGCCTTGCCGTTGCCCGGGGCGTATTCTCGTCACTGCTGCCGTTCTCCGCTTCGTTAAGTGTCACTTCCTCTTCTTGTTCTTCCTCTCTGCCGACACCTCCTGACCTTCCAGCTCCCGCGCCTCCTGCCGCGGAACCAGCTGCCCTTGTATCTCCATCTCCCTACCCTGCAGGCACACCCGTAATATCTCCACCGGGTACGGCAGTCTCTCCTCGTCTTTAACCCCCTGATCCTCCCACTGCACGATGGCCGCCTTCGTCACATGCCCCGTGCGATCCTGCTGTTCGATCATCTCCTCCACCGTCCCCACATACATCCTTCAGTTCCCACGCACTTTGTGCGGACCATACACTGTCACCCCTTCTCCCACCGTTCCCAGCTCTGCTCCATGGCCCATGGGCTCCTTTCCGTATCTGACTCCTCTCGCTCGCTTTCTCTTTGGCCTCCCATCCTCGTCCTTGCCTTGCTGCCGCCTTTCTGGTGGCTCCTGCTCGTCCCCCTGCCGTCTCCGCTTGCTTCCGCCCCGTTCCCTGTCCTCCTCTGCCCCCCTCGCTGTCCCGTCCTTCCTCTCCTTCTCTCGCAGCACTCTCCCGTCCTCCGCCCTCCGCCGCTCCCTCCCGCTCTTCTACCCCCTCTCCGTCCCCCTCTTGTTCCACCCACCCGTCCGCCTCCTGCCCCGGCTCCCGACCTTCCTCCGCCTGTGCTGGTCCTTCCTCTCCGCTTTCCTGTTCCCCCGCATCCCCGTCTCCGACGAGGAACCTCATTTGTCCTCCCCTTCCCCTCCGCAATCCCCTCCACTTACTTTGCCCCCCCCCCTCCACGAGCCTCCTCGCCCTTGCCAGCGCCTCTCTTCTGCCCCCCCCCCTCCGCACCCAGAGGTACTATCCACCTCGGCTGGTCCCTGTCCCTGCTGCTGTTCACCCAATCAAGCACCAACCAGATCTGTTCCTTGATGTCCCCCGCTTCCTGGGCCTCTGCGCACCTGCCCATCTGCGACTCCAATGCCCTCAGGATGGCCCTCTCCTGTATCTCCCCCGCTCTTTCAACCCGTACCCCCCCGCCTCTCCGACCCACCGCATGAGTGGGTGTTCCACTCTTTTCAACGGGGCTGTAGTATACACAACCGCCGTATGTCTGTCCCCCCTGGGTTCCACAACCCACCATGCCTGCCCGTCCTGTACCAGGTCGGTGACCCCCTGGTCCGCAGCTTCTGTGGCACTCGCTTGCGGGGACACCACTTGTACAGTGTGTCCCTTGGTCCTCCCCATCGCCGCGCCGTAGTCCACCATGGCCATAACCTTCCCGACCCGGTGCATTTCTGTGTCCAGGTCCCACGCTTGGGCCATTCCTCTGCTTCGGCGCATCGCTTCCCCAACAAACAGCGCCATCGCCAAGACCTGCCTTGTGGGCCCCCACAGCTGTACCGTTCCGCTTGTGCTGTTGACACACGCCGCACTTTGCGGATCCCGCTGCATCTGCATCCACAGCACTGCCTGCTTAGGCTCCACTTTCCGTGCCGTAAGCACCTGCGCCTTCGTCTGCCTCTCGTCTGTCTCCGCATCCTCCTCCGCCTTCCCGCGCGGGGGTCGGCGAAGGTGGAGGAGGGTGAGGGGGGGGTGTGAGGGACACGAGGAGAGGAGGAAGTGAGCGGAGAGGCGCAGGTACGCAGGGAAGGGCAGGTACACGGCTGACGGTAGAGGGGGATATGGTGATGGCGGACACGGACGAGAACCCAAAGCGGAGGGCACAGGGCCAGCGGCGGGGGAGAGAGGAGATGGAGCGGCGGAGTACGGGGGCGCAGGCGGGTGCGGAAGGTGCACTCGGGCAGAGGGACGCGGCAGGCATCGTGGGTACGGCGAGCAGTGTGGGGCAGAACGAGAAGCCGGACGGGATGCAGTAGTGGAATGGGGTACTGTACCGGAGCAGAGCACAAGGTCGTGACCAACGACAACAGCCGGAGATGGCGTGGAGCGGCGCTGTTCCCTTTTGGGTGAAGCACGGTGCCAGGGCTCTGCCTTGCAGGAGTGGCGAATGGGCAGACGAATCGGATATTCCGACACGCTGGTACCAGGGTCTTGGCTGATGGTGCTCGGAACTCATTCTCGGAGGGACTGCTGGGAAGGGCAGGTGGCAACGCAGGTGTACTCAAGTCCGGTGCTGCGGAGCCACGTCTCGGTGGCGCCCCTGTGGACTGACAGCTGGAGTGTGTGGGCTATCCACCGGCGTGCTACATGGCGACAAAGCTCTCTGCATGGCAAGATGGTGCTGCATTGAAACCATTGGACTTACGCGTGCCCTGCTCTGAGGGATTGGCCACAGCCGACCCGGAATGCGCCAGGCCTTGGTGGCCGTCGGCTCCATGGAACACCTGCGAGGTAGTGCAACAAAGTGTGAACCCTTGGTGACCAGGCCGGGTCAAGCTCCCGACGGGTCTGATTGGAATAGCTGCGTAGCGAATCGCCGCAGCTGGTCTATGCGGCTAGACTCCACAGTGCAAATGCAGCGAAGGGAATTCGACAAGTGTCTCACTGTCGTTCTCTCTGTGTTCCTTCGGAAGATGCGGTGGCTCATGGTGCGTAGGAACCAAACGGCCAGCGTCATGCCAGTCCTCGGGCAGGGCCACAGTCCAGTCCGCAGATACACCCCCCCCACCCCACACTGGGCACATGGAATCGAGGAAGAGGTGAGAGACAGGGACCAAGGGAACACTAGGGTGGGAGAGAGACCAGGGAAAAGGGTAGGAACAACAGAGAGGGGCAGGGGTAGAGCACGCGGGTGGCACACACGAGTGACAGCGCGGCTCAGACAGAGAGGGCGGACGAACAGGCAGGGTCGGCTGAGAGACGGAGAATGGGAGGGGAGACGGGCGAGTGAGGGGGCACGGGGCGGGGAGACAGGGGTAGCACGGAGAAGAGCAGGGGGCACACGCAGGGCGCGCGGGAGCAGCGGAGAGCGCGACCAGGGGGACACCAAAAAAAAAAAAGAAAAGAAAACAACAGAAAGGGCGGACATGACACCCAGCAAGGACACGTAGAAGAGGCAGGGCGCGGGAGGTGGGGGGAACAGGGGGCCAACAAAGGCGCAAAGGAACACAATGTCTCTCTCAGGGAACCGCAATGCCGATGACCCACATTGAGCCGTACCGGCCGCCCCGCCCGACCATCAGGTCCGGCAGGGGAAGAACGGGGGGAAGTCCCCCCGAAGGGGTATCTGGGGAGGCCGCGCAAGTCGGCCCACAGGTCGGAGGACAGGGCGGAGGCCCTGAGGCGCGTGAGAGCGCGCAAGATACAACCATGGCGCGGGGACGACCAGCGGCGAGCACACGGAGCAGGAGAACGACAGTAAGAGGGCGCGCAGGAGACAGAGGGGAGGGGAGGGTGGAGAGGAGAGAAAGAAGATTAACTTCAACGAAGGCATAAATGACTGGGACGCGAGGGAGGGGCGCCCACCTGGCATGGCCGGGGACCGCCAAGGGCTGCGCCACGGGATGGCGATGGGTACCGACGTGAGCACCAAACGGAGCCGAGACAGATGGCGGTGCAGTGTTGTTGTGTGTGCATGCAGGGAGGAGGGAACCACGCGGCGGAAAGCACTGGAAAAAAAAACGGAAACAACACCCCACAGCGCCATAGGAGGGCGTGCGGCACACATCGAGCGGGCAGCGGGGGAACGGGACGGAGCAAAACGGGCAGACGAGGGACCGCGGGTGGCGCAAAAAAAAATAATAGCTGCGAAGAACAGTACGAACAGGGACGGGTGAAAGACTTGGGGGAAAGCCGAGGGTAACGGGGGGCGCAGAGGCCGGGAAGAGGGACCCACCACGGGTCCTGAGGGGAGGACACCACGCAAGCGGAAGGGGGCGAGAAGGGGGCGACCAGTGCTAGGCTAACGAACTGGACTCGGGAAAGCAGCGGACCCAGTGCGCCCGCGCCAGAGGGTTGCAGGCGGCCCAAAAAAAAAACACGGGCCGCAGGGAAAAGGGGACGCGACAGAGAAGGGCGTGTGGCTAGAGCCAGACGACGGCCCCAGGGGACTAGGACGGCATGGGAGGCGGCACAGGAGTAGGGGGCGGGGGCGGGAGGGGAGCGACCCATGCTAGGCGCACGAAACGGTCCCCGAATAGATGAGGATCCAGTGGGCCCGCGCCACAGGGTTGCTGGCGGCCAGGTGGGGTATAAACACGGGACGAGGGATCGGATGGGGCCGCACAACAGCCCAGGGGAATAGGCCGGGGCCGCGGCACAGGAGTAAGGGGCGGGGACAGGAAGGGAGCGACCCGTGCTGGGCGCAAGGAACGGTCCCCGGATGGAAGAGGATCCAGTGGGCCCGCGCCACAGGGTTGCTGGCGGCCCGGTGGGGTATAAACACGGGATGATGGGAAAAGGAGACGGGACAGAGAAGGGCGTGTGGCTAGGGACGCACAACACCCAGTCGGGGTAGGGAGTCCACGGGACGCTGGGAATGGGCCGGTGCCGGGATGTGGCATAGGGGAATTCAAAATGGGATGGAAAGGGAGACCAAAAGCGCCAAGCAACAGCCCTGTGGGATTGGGAAGTCAGTCGCCATGGAGTGGTGAACCATGGGCCAAACATGGGGAACCTGACGACGGGAAGTCGGGAAAATGCCCTGAATTCCGGGACGGCCGTGAGGTGTCCGCAGGGGTGAGGGTTGACCTTGAGATCCCCGGGTCAATGGCCTGAGTACACGTAGGTTCACGCGTGAGCGGGACCGGGGGGAACGTGGAAAGGGTCGCACCCTGGCCTCCAGCCGTGGATGGACGACACCAAAGTGCATCCGGGAGCTGAACGGGTACTCCAACCCGTGAGGGATGAAGAGACGTGGAATTTCGTTGACAGAGAGAAATGCTCCGCTGTCGGCGAGGGCTATCCACAGGACACCCACCTGCAATCGCCCAAAAGGCTGTGCAAGGGGGGGAAGGCCGGAGGATCCTTCAATGGGAGGCCAGAAGGAGCTGAAGCCGTGAGGGCAGCGACTGAAGGGAACCTACCGCGAGTCATGCCCCAAGGGAACTTGGTTGAAGTTCTCGGCCGTGAGGTGAGACAGGGGTCGCCAGGGGAACTGATGGTGGAGAGCTCTCTTTCCCTCCAGAGGCGGCAACCATGTAAAACAAACAAGGAGATGTCAGATGAGGCTGCGGACGCGGCCGCCCTTACTTACTTACTTACTTACTCTCTGGCCTCGCATCCTCGTACTTGCCTTGCTGCAGCCTCACTGGTGGTCCCTGCTCGTCCTCCTGCCGTCTCCGCTTGCTTCCGCCCCCTTCCCTGTCCTCCCCTGCCCCCCCTCCCCTGTCCCGTCCTTCCTCTTCTTCTCTCGCAGCACTCTCCCGCCCTCCGCCCTCCGCCGCTCCCTCCCGCTCTTCTACCCCCTCTCCATCCCCCTCTTGTTCCAGGCCGCCCGTCCGCCTCCTGCCACGGGTCCCGACCATCCTCCGCCTGTGCTGGTCCTTCCTCTCCGCTTTCCTGTTCCCCCGCATCCCCGTCCCCGACGAGGAACCTCATTTGTCCTCCCCTTCCCCTCCGCAATCCCCTCCACTTACTTTGCCCCCCCCCCCTCAGGGTCTTCCTCCACCTCCCGGCATTGCTTCCGCAGCCCCTCCACGAGCCTCCTCGCCCTTGCCAGCGCTCCTCTTCTGCCCCCCCCCCCCCCGCACCCGGAGGTACTATC
Organism: Eutreptiella sp. 'Long Island Sound 2002'; assembly: GCA_964036045.1. Lineage (NCBI taxonomy): Eukaryota > Euglenozoa > Euglenophyceae > Eutreptiales > Eutreptiaceae > Eutreptiella > Eutreptiella sp. 'Long Island Sound 2002'. The sequence continues at coordinate 60,137,221 of OZ038381.1, forward strand.
CACCTCGGCGGGTCCCTTTCCCTGCTGCTGTTCACCCAATCAAGCACCAACCAGATCTGTTCCTTGATGTCCCCCGCTTCCTGGGCCTCTGCGCAACTGCCCATCTGCGACTCCAATGCCCTTAGGATGGTTCTGTCCTGTATCTCCCCCGCTCTTTCATCCTGTACCTCCCCCGCCTCTCCGACCCACCGCATGAGTGGGTGTTCCACTCTTTTCAACGGGGTAGTATACACAACCGCCGTACGTCTGTCCCCCCTGGGTTCCACGACCCACCATGCGTGCCCGTCCTGTACCAGGTCGGTGACCCCCTGGTCCACAGCTTCTGTGGCACTCGCTTGCGGGGACACCACTTGTACAGTGTGTCCCTTGGTCCTCCCCATCGCCGCGCCGTAGTCCACCATGGCCATAACCTTCCCGACCCGGTGCATTTCTGTATCTGGGTCCCTCGCTCCGGCCATTCCTCTGCTCCGGCGCATCGTTTCCCCAACAAACAGCGCCATCGCCAAAACCTGCCTTGTGGGCCCCCACAGCTCCACCGTTCCGCTTGTGCTGTTGACACACGCCGCACCTTGCGGATCCCGCTGCATCTGCATCCACAGCACTGCCTGCTTAGGCTCCACTTTCCGTGCAGTAAGCACCTGCGCCTTCGCCTGCCACTCGTCTGTCTCCGCATCCTCCTCCGCCTTCCCGCTCCCAGCATCTGCATATCCAACCCACATGTGTTTGACTTAGTGGAAGTGCACCAGGGGTGCTCATTCATCTTCCCCCATCTGGAGCCACATTGGCCCTTGTCTCCTGGGCTGCTGCACCCTGATCCCATGGTATCAACCCTTGGGTTCTTGCGGTCCATCCAGCCTGCACAGGCACCTGGCCAGTGTGTATTCGGGCCTGCACTTGTCCTCGAGAGTCTCTTGCCGGGCTTTCACGTGGTACCTTGCCTTGCTCACTGCCTGCTGCACTTCTTCAGCCCTACACCCCCTAATACGCTCCTCCAGTCCGGGCTCCGCCCCTCCATTTTCTCTCATAACGTTTTGCCATGGTCTCGCCTTCCCCCTCAGCCTCTGTGCTCATCTCTGAGGCATGACCTTTCTGTCCCTGCCGTCCCCCAGCATGTCCAGCCCCTCTGCCGCTGCCTCTTTCTGGCGCTTCTCTTTCTGTTGCTCGGCCCTGACTAGTTCAGCAGCGTCCTCCCCCTCCGTCCTTCCCGGACCCTTGTGGAACTCGGCATGTAGCGGCTCCCCCCACGTGGGCTCCGCCTTCCACTGGATCACCGGCTGTCTCTCACAGTGCCCCATAGTGTACACCTGTACCGCCTGCCCTTCCCGGCTGAGCCAAATGCGCACCTCCATGCCTTCCCCCGCCGCTGTGGTGACCACTACGTTAGGCACCAGTACATTCTACTGGTACCTTGCCCCTTGCCCGTGGCGTACCTCGACCTCCACCGTCCCCCCGTCTCCCACTCTGTCATCCGGGATGAGGATGTGGACTGCCTGCCCCCTCCACTATGCTGCCGCCGGCCCCTTTGTTGGCACGTGGAATATCACTTTTTGGTCTTCCTGTGTCATCCATTCTCCCCTGTGGTAGCTCGTGCGCCCAATGGTCCCCACCGTCCGCGTCCCCTGCTCTGATCCTCGCGTCTCCCGCAGCCATTCTGCTGCCACCCTGGCGAGGGCCGATACCTCGTTGCCCTGCCTCTCACACTCCGGCAGGGGCGATATATTACTCTCCATGCCTTCCTCCCCTGGGAACGCGTAATGCCACGTGTCCCCCGTGTGCGGGTGCACGTGGTATGTGCGGTTGGCCATGTGTGCAGCCCCCTCATCCAGCGCCATTTTGATGGCCTCTGCCGCCTCCAGCGTCATCTCCTCACAGAAGATATACACCACCTCCTGCCCCCTGTGCCCCTGCGTAGTGGGTGCTGGGGCCAACGCTGCCCTTGTGAAGTGTGCGCGCACTCCACTAGCATCCTTTCCTCCTCCCGGCAGTTCTCCTCCCCACTCCTTGCTGACCTGGACTCTCTCCCCCTGGTCTGCCCGCCATGTCATATGCAACCCCAACCACCGCTGTCCCCCCGCCGCCACCCTGTACCTACCCCTCCACCCTCGCTCCAGCCACACTGCTAAGTCTGTCCGCATCTGAACCGCTTCTTCTGCCCACCATCCGGCTCCCATGTCATCCCTGTCCTGCAGCTGTAACACCGCATCTCCCTTTCCGGTTAACCACGCGTCCACCCCTCACTCCTGCCTCCTTCTCCATTCACCCTTTCCCGTACCTTCTGGTACCTCCTCATACTGCATCGCCTGTACCTGCACTCCTAGCACTCCTTCCGACCCAGCTCTTAGCTTTCTGTCACGTGCGGTACCCTCCCCTACCTCCCTTCTCTCCCTCATGGGACCCTCTTGCCCCTGGTACCGCCGGCGCGCGCCTGTCTCCTTGATCTGTATTTGGTGCACATCCTGCCACACTTGCTCCCCGGGCTGTCCCCCTTGCCCACCTCCCAACCCCTGGCCCTCCGCTTCCAACTCCACCTCCAGGGCGACTTCTCCCACGTCTGCCGTCTCGCTCCCATCTCCTTCCCCTGCCTCCGCCACTTCCTCTTCTTCTGGCGGCCACAGCAGCTCATAGTGTCCCCCTCCCCTCCTGCTCCACAGTTACGCCGCTGCCATCTGCCATCTTTCACCCACCTCCGCCATTCTCTGGTACACCCCCTTGGGTACCCACTCCCGGTATAAGGATATTTTGCATCCTGTTCTTTGCGCCGACCTCCTAACTTCGCACGCTCCTCCCCATATCTCCCTGTTGCGCACTTTGTCCACGTACTGCTCCCACATCTGCACCCCTGTGTCCCGCATGACCCGCCGTGCCCACCCTGACTTTGGGCGCTGCGCCATATCCCCTTTCGTGAGCGCTTGGCGCAATTCGTCCGCCGCTGCTTGCCCGCCTTACCCGTCCACCGCGCTGAGGGCCCAATATAGGCACTCACCATCCCCTGGTATGACCTGTCGCCTCTTTCCGTCCGGCATTTCCTCGGGCCATTCCTGCCCGTCTTGTGCACTGTCCAGTACCCATTGCACCGCCGCCGCCACCTCATCCGGGTCACTCCTAGGACCCCTGATCCCCCACAGAACCGCGCAGACTCGTCGCCTGGTCCACAGGATTCCTGCTGCAAGTGGGGTTCCGTCCCCATATTCCGTCAGTTTCCTGTACCCCTCTCCGCTTTTTGTCTCTCTGTACACCGCCACTTTGTATCCCCCTTCCCTCGCCAATGCTTCCACCTCCGGTGGCCCTCCCATCCTTCTCCCCTGCCTGGTTCTCTTGATGTACCTGTGCCAGGATACTTCCTCCCGCGGCAGGCCCTCCTCCATCGTGCCCAAATTGAGTCTACTCTCCACCCCGGTCGCCACTCTTTGCCTTATTTTTTGCAACTCTTCCTCACTGCTCGGCCTGCCCTGCAGTGCACACAACACAGCCCACAGGGAATCAACATCTTTCCCGTATATGTGCTACACGAGCAGCCTATCCCCCGTCCTGTCTCGCGCTCCCTCCAAGGCATCCTCTCACACCTTCCATGCCCACGCCGCCTTGGGCTGCTGTTCCACTACATTCCTTCGATACTCTCCACACTCCCCGCGCCACACGTCGACGGCCGGCTATCGCTTGACGTCACACTGTGCCCTCCTCCCCTTTGCACGTTTGCACCAGCAGGCGGACCCCTGCATTTGTCTCTTTTGCCTCCTTCTCCTGCTGTGCCCTCTTTCTCTTCTCCTTCCTGCTCACACACCACCTCGTACATCCTCGTCTTCTTCCATGGGTTCCTGCTCTTATTCCTTTCTCCTCTCCAAACTCCTGTATCTTCCTGTAGCTTGCTCCCTCTTTCGTCCCCATGTACACCGTCACCCTGTATCCACCTCCCATCGCCCATGCCTCAACCTCTGGCGGCCCCCCCAAACCTTCTCCCTTGTACTAGCTTCTGTATGCACACCTGCCACCCCTTTTCCCCCGGCGGCAGGGGCTCTTTCAGTTTCCCGGCTTTCCGCCTCTCTTCTACGGTGGCGATTACCCTATCTCTCACTTCCTTCGCCTCATCGCGGGTACCTTGGCCTCCTTCGATCACATTCATCACTCTCCAGAGGGAGTCCATGCCGTCGCCCTCCATACTGTGTGCCACTAAACCTGCTTGGATCCGTTCTCGCTCCGCTCCCAACGTCTGCTCGCTTCGCGCCCACGCGCACGCTGCTCTTTTTTTTTTTTTTGTAATACAAGTCCAAAGTCACTGCTCGAGAGTCCTCAGGAGGCCAGCCCATCATACAGAGTATCACCCACATCCCAGGTCACGGCCAGTGGGTGGGGCAGCAGGGAGGAGAAGGGAGCTGTGGACAGTGGGTTTGCGTTTGTGCAGAATAATTGAACATGTGGATAACACAGAAGTGGTCGCCCCGCACTCCACACCCGGGGGTGGTGGCAGTGTGATAGGGGGTACTGTCCGCGCGGGAGCCAATCCAGGGCATTTCCCCAGGAGAGAGCAGCAGGAGGGATTCGGGCCGGTGGCCAGGAGGAGGGAGAGAGTGGCGTTCCACTCACACGACAGTGGTGTGGGCGTGTAAGGGCCATGTGAGGGCCAACCTGCCAAAGGTTGGTGAAAAAATAGTGACGTCGCAAGCAAAAACACAGAGACAGGGTACAGGGGACAGGTTGAAAAAGAAATGACAGTGCAGATAAAGACGCAGGGGCAGGGCATGGGGGACTTGCTCAGGCCGATCAGGCTGAACGCGGCCGCCCGGGGTGTAGTCAAGGACTCAGGGGGGGGGGGGTTCCACTGTGTACTGGCCTTCGGAGCAGGGCAACGCAAAGCAAGGACTGAATCAGGATGAGGGCCCAGAATACAGACAGTGAAGGTCGCCTGTGATCTGTATGTACAGGCCATGAGGGCACGACCAAGTTAGATTAACGAGTTCGTCAGCGAGTTCGTCTTCTTCCATGGGTTCCTGCTCTTATTCCTTTCTCCTCTCCAAACTCCTGTATCTTCCTGTAGCTTGCTCCCTCTTTCGTCTCCATGTACACCGTCACCCTGTATCCACCTCCCATCGCCCATGCCTCAACCTCTGGCGGCCCCCCCAAACCTTCTCCCTTGTACTAGCTTCTGTATGCACACCTGCCACCCCTTTTCCCCCGGCGGCAGGGGCTCTTTCAGTTTCCCGGCTTTCCGCCTCTCTTCTACGGTGGCGATTACCCTATCTCTCACTTCCTTCGCCTCATCGCGGGTACCTTGGCCTCCTTCAATCACATTCATCACTCTCCAGAGGGAGTCCATGCCGTCGTCCTCCATACTGTGTGCCACTAAACCTGCCTGGATCCGTTCTCGCTCCGCTCCCAACGTCTGCTCGCTTCGCGCCCACGCGCACGCTGCTCTTCTCCGCTGTGCTTCACTTTCGGTGCTCTCAGTGTCTCTGATTGTCTGCAGGCTGTCAACTGACTCCCTGCTCTGCACGGTGACTTCTTTTTTGCTGTTGCTCATTTTGTGTCTCCTGCGTACACATGAGCATGTCCCGCCCCTACTGCCCCCCTTGGTTCCCTTCCCCGTCCGCCTCCAGTTGCCCTCCACACCTGCTCTCCACGCTGCCTGCTTCAGACAAATAGAAAACATCCCTGGTGTCGGGGGGTGCTTGTGTACCTATGTGGCCCCTCGACGACCTGTTGTAAGAGTACTCTCGCCATGACCCTTGAACGAAGCTTGTCTTCAAGTGTGCCCCACAATTGCTCCTAGTGGGAATCGAACCCACGACTGCAGCTCTTGCAGTGGGGCATCTAGCCGCTGGGGTACTCCTCAGCTGACTCCATCCCTCACTGCTGTGCCTTATACTCCGTTTTGCCTCGGCCTTCTAGGTCTCTCTCGCTACCCCTTCAGTGTCTTTGCTCCTCCCCCCCACTCTCCCTTCTCTGGCCGTACCTTGTGCCTCATCCTCGACCGGGTGGTCCACTCTGAGGCCGCCCGCCTCCACCTCTTCCTCTGTCGTCTTGGCCTTCTTCAGCAGCCCCCGGCACCGGGCCCCTCCTTCAGACGCTTTTGCTCTTGATTTCCCTGGACGACCTCGCGCTCCGCTCTCCCCTGTTGCTCTGTCTTTCCCCGCTCCCCTCCTTGCTGCCGCTGACCTCTCCTCCCCCTTGTGCCACCCCTGACTCTCCAATCCCCGGATGCTCCAGTCCCGGGCCTCGGTCTGCCTCCCAGATGCTCCAGTCCGTGCAGGTTCTCTTCAGCTGTTCGCCGCTTTGGTTGTCCCCGGACGCTCCAGCTCGGGTTCCTGCTGCGTGTCTTCGTGGCTCCTCCGCTCCCCGGATGCTCCAGTCCAGGCGACTTCTTCTGGGCCTCTCTTGTCTTGGCTCTCATCTCCTTCCCACTTTGTCCTGCACCTGGATCTTTATCTTGTATGCGCTGGTTGATCCCGTGTGCGTTGGCTCTTCCTGATATTCCGGCACCCTGGTCTCGCTGCCTTTGTCTTCTCCCCCTTTCGGTGCAGCCTCAGGCAAGCCGGGGTCGCTGGCTCTCTTATGTTGATCTTTCCTCTCCTGGATGCTTGTTCCTGCCTCCGCCGCCTCCTTCTTCACCTTGTGCTGCCCCGGACGTTTCCCACCGGGGCTACTTGTTTCATCCCCGGCTGACCCAGTCCCGGGTGTCGGTCCGCCTCCTCCCGGATGATGATAAGATGTCACCTTGATCCAGTGCGGGGGACCCTGCTGCATTGTCGCTGTTGCTTGCCCCAGATGGTCCAGTCCGGGGTTGCTTGCCTTTCCGTCCTGGCTGCCCCAGTCCTTGGCGGGCGTTATGGTTTTCTCCCCCGACTGCTCCTTCATTTGCCACTTCTCGTTCGTGCTTTGCCGGGCGTCTCAGTCCGGGTCGTCCATTCGTCCCCTTCTCTTCTCGCCTCCCCCACCCTCTTGGTCCCTTGGATCCTTGCTCTTGATCTTGTTTGCCTTGGCTGCTTGCTTTTGCCACCTCCTCCTCCTTGCGCAGCCCCGGACGCTCCAATCCGGGGCTACAGGCTACTCGCTTTGTCCCCGGATGGTCCAGGCCAGGGTTCTATCCACTGCCCCCCGGATGTTCTAGTCCAGCGGGCCCGGTTGCCTGCCTACTCTTTCTTCCCCGGATGTTCCAGTCCGGGTTCCTTGCGCTTGCCTCCCTGTTTCTTCGGCGCCCTGGATGCTCCAGTCCAGGGGGCCCTGGTGCTTTGTTGCTTGTTCCTGGCCCGCCCCGGATGTTCCAGTCCGTGGCATCGGGCCCAGGATCCTTCTTCTTCTTGCTTTGCTGGGTGGCTCTGTCCAGGCCGTTCCTTTGTCTCCTTCTCTTCTCACCTCACTTATGGTGGCCTCCTTCTCCTCTCCCACCTTGGTGGTCCCGTTCCGTGCTCTTGTTCTTGTTTGCCTTTATTGTTCTCCCGCTTGTTCTTGCCGACGCTGCTTCCTCCTCATTGCGCAGCCCCGTTCTTTCCAATCCGGGGCCACTCGCTTCATCGCCGGATGTTCCAGTCCAGGGTTTCTGCCCCCCGGATGTTCGTGTCTAGGGGGCCCTGTTGCATTGCCGTTGTTTCTTGCCCCGGATGGTCCAGTCCGGGGTTGCTTGCCCTTCCGTCCTGGCTGACCCAGTCCTTGGCGGGCGTTCCGGCTCTCCCTCCGGCTGCCCTTCATTTGTTGCCCCGTCTCCTTTGTTCATTGCCAGGCGTCTCCTTCCGGGCCGTTCATTTGTCCCCTTCACTGCTGGCCTCCCTTGCCAAGGTCTTCTTCTCCTCTGCCCAACAGCTGGTGTAACATGGCAGTTCTCATGACGTTTTGCATATGTTCACTGCATGTTGCACAAATTATCTGCAGCCTTTTACTTACACACAGCAGACAAATACATATTTATAATACCGCTCAGCTGGCTGTAGGACGTCAGTAGGTCAGAGATGCAGATTTTTCATCTCCTCGACCTTTTCGTTTCACATACCATGTCTTCTGCTCCTGATGTTTCTACATGCCAGGCATGGATGCTGTCAGTGCGCTGTATTCATTTCCCTGATCGAAACTAACTTGTACAGTATACAGTATGTATTGTGTGGCACTGGGAATGACTGCAGATCTTTTACAGGGTAGAAAGTTTTATAGTGGTTTCAACACTGTGTGTTTGTTGTGCCTCTCCTGCTGCTTGCTGCTGGTGTAAGTTTTCCTGCTGCTTGCTTTTGATGAGGAGAATGTTTTATTGCTTAAATACAACCAATCCAGGATATCCCGAGCAAGAGATAAGCAAGTAGAAGATAAACAGGATCAAAGCATGAAGGGCTGCAGTCACAAACAGTTAGATAAAGAAAACTATCAACAATAGACCACAGCAATTAGCATACATTGCAACTCAGGATGAAATATTTTACATGTTTGAGAAAGACTGATTGAAAAACTGCTCCAAGGGCTCACTCTCATCCACAGTGCCATCTTGAGATGTGCACTCCTTGTTTTTGGGTCTCATAGGTGCTGAGGTGGCATGGCATGTGGCGATGAGGTCACTGCCATGTCACATGGGATATTCCTACTTAGCTAGGCTGACTGGGTATTGACCCCAGGACCTCTCAAAAAGAGGTGCCCCAGCCCACTAGGGTGCATACCACTAGGATAGCTAAGAATTCATGAGAAAACATAAATAAATTCATAGGCCCTGCCTTCAGTATATCAGTGCCTCAGCAACCCAGGAAAAGATGTTTTAGTGCCTATAGCTTGGGGATAAAGGGGTCCACACCACATTCTAATTTAGTGTTTGGTTCCATAGGTCAAAATGTGTTATCACCCATTTTGGTTGGGCCAATACTAAGAAGGAAATGCCTGTGTGCTTAGAGCACCTCTAATACAACTAAAGTATACCCTACGGCATTGGAAAAGCACTTTTTCTTACTCCCCCCTTGTGCAGTGGTCGCCACCACTGTCGCACCTTCAGGAAAAAGGGGTTTTTTTCCTGCCTTTCCTTGGTTTCCACATCTACTTTAAAATACCTATAGCTTCCCTACCACCCGAAAGGAGCGCTTTACCATGGCCAGCGACTCTTGCTGCATTGTTGATGACAAACTCCAACAGAAAACTCAGCGCTCTTGGCGCTGCCGGGGTTCCTGTGGCTTGCGTGGGGTTAGAGTAGGGCATGCCAAGACCATATGCATGTGCATCCCTCCCTCCAAGCTGCAGCGTAACACAACCCAAGGCCAGACTCTCATAGGACGCTCGACCCAAGTCTCATGGAACCTGTTGGAGACACCTGTCCTGGTACTGGGGCGAGGGTGCGCTGATTTAATTAGAATTGCCCCTTGGAGGGGTCTTGATTCTGGTTCAGTCTCCTGCTGCTGCTTTTCAGCCAGAACAGCGGCCTACTCAACGAGGCTTTGCGAGGAGGTCTGTACAACAGAGGGATGAGAGAATGGGGGACGAATCCACGCAAGCGCGAAGCGACAACACCTAAATCCGTCAAATCACGGCCTAGAATTCTTCTGAAGGCACAAACCTGGACAGAATCCAATTGTGCATCAGATGCACATTTTTATAAAATTTGTAGCCATCTCTTGATTTTTTAAATCCAGAAATTCTTACGCAGAAAAAGGTGGCGCGCAGGAGCGGCTCCTAGCAAAGCGCCGGAAAATAAAGAAATAATGAGATTATAAATGTATGTCTCACGTGAACCGGAAAATGACGAGACACACATAAATAGGTGTGATTAAAGATTCCACCCACATTGCCAGAATCAACCAAAAATCAAGAATTAGAAAAATCAGAATATGACTTCAATGAATCAGGTGTAAACTGCAGGTGTGCTCGTTCTGTTTGCCCGACGCACAGTGCTCGCCATGTGTCGTCGGTTTCAAGCCTGATAGCACGATAGAACACGATAGATGGATAGATCAGAAGGATGGCAGATGATTAGAGGTAAGATCAGGGTCTAGCCATCTCCTCGGCGGTCATGTCGGGGAGTTCCCCTTCAACTTCCATAGGGCTGGCAGCCCCTTGTAGGTCTAGGGCGGCGATCTCCTCGTCGTTAAGCTCCCATTCTTCCCCACAGAGGTCTTCAGGATGATAGTAGCGCTTCAGATGTTGAGCAGCGCACACCAGGGTCCCCCCTAGACGGGGAGAACACCGCACGGTAGTACGGTGTCCATCCACTGATAGAATCTTGTAGGGCCCGGAGTATGGGTCAGCGCTGGCGGAGCGTGGCCAGGCGGGTAGTCGACTGTGGTGCACCAGCACCCAGTCCCCCTCTTGGTAGGTGGCCGGTACTCGGTGCTTGTTCTTCTTGTTCCACTGACGCTCCCGTACTCTCTGGAGCATAGCCTTGGCCTTGACCACCTTCGCTTGTTGCTCTTGGACCCATTCACCCACAGAAGAATGGGTGTCCCTTGGATAGGGAGCATGTAGGAACCACGCCGGGCGCCCTAGGAATAGCTCGTGGGGCGAGTAGGCAGTAGCTGAACTCTCTTGGGAGTTCATCATCAAGGATATGACGGGGAGTAGTCTCACCCAGTCTCTGTTGCGTTCAGTTTTGCACCATATCCTTACATTCTCCTTGAGGACAGGGATCTGTCGCTCATATAGGGGGTGCGAGTAGGGGAGCCCCGTAGACACCTTGACATTGAGATATCTCAGGACCCTCTTGTACCAGCCGGTATCTGAGCGTACTCGTACGTCCTCATCGGAGTTGATCTCTTTGGGCGCCCCATAGACACAAAGCCACTCCTCCAGGAGTATCTTGATAGTCTCCTCCCCGGTAATGTGCTTGGTACATGGGAACACCTTGGTAAACCTGGTCAACCCACAGGTTACCACGAGGGCGAAGTCATAGCCCCCGAACTTCGGCATCTCCGTGTAGTCCACATATAGAACACTGTTAGCACAGTGAGGGATGGGCAGGGTCGAGTAGAGACCTCTGTCCCTGATATCCCCTGGTTTGCAGGACCTGCACGGGCACTTGTCCACGATAGGCTGGAGGGTTTTCCGCAGTTGGTCGTCAGTCCACGTAGTGTGGAAGCACTGCTTGAATAGCCTCAGGGTACGGTCAGCACCCACATGACTGCTGGACTCATGGGTCCACTTCAGCAGCGCTGGGACTCTGTCACTAGGTACCACGATGCGGTCCTCGTGCCAGAGGTAGCTCTTGTCCCTCTTCCACCGATCTTGGTTGACCAGGAGGGGTTTGAGGCGTTTCTCGAGCCGCTTGGAGATGTCCCCAAACTCCTTCAGGTACTCCAATTGTTGGAGTCCATCCAGGGGGCGTATCATAGTCATGTTGAGGTCCAAGTGGACGTCCATACAGATAAACGCCTCCTTAGCCAGCGCTTCAGACCGGGCACCAATCAGGGCGTCGAAGTTGTTGCGGCTGATGTAGTCTGCACACTCGTTCTTCACTCCCTGGATATGGTGTACCGTCAGCCGTAGTTGACTGAGGTAGGTCCACCAACGCCGTAGTTCGGCCTTCCAAGCGGGGGGGCCCTTCTGCAAAGTGCGGACCGGCTCTTGGTCGCACAGCCAGACCACAGGGTTCGTCCCCAACAGTTCTGCTTATGAGGATAGCACTAGCATACCCGCGAGCAATTCCTGCTCATAGTTGGAGTAGTTCCCCCTGGCCTGGTTCCACTTCCAGTTCCAGTGGCCCACAGGTACTAGGACCCACTTGTCGTCAGGTTAGCTGTGCTTGAGGGTTCCATCTCGGTTGAGACCTTCCGTCCCCCATTGGGAAATGGCCGAGTCGAACTCTTCCTTCTCTAGTGCTTGCCATTGGAACAACGTTCCACCACCGCCCACATTGCTGGCGTCGGTCACCAGGATAATATCCCAGTGTGCCCTAGGCACGCCCAAGCACTTGGCGTTGGCCACCTTGTCTTTGAGCTCGTCAAACGCTTGTTGCTCTTGTGGGCCCCAGCGCCAAGTAGTACTCTTCTTGATCAAGTCGGTCAGAATGGCGCTGGTGTAGGTGAAGTTTTTGATATGGCGGCGATAGAAGTTGCACGCCCCAATGAAGCTGCGCAAATAGCATAGCGCCGCCGTGTGCCGGGTCCCGACAAACACACGTGCATGCACCCACGTTCTCTTCCCCTCACAGGTCCCAAGGAGAAGGGTATGCTCGTGTTTGCGTCGTCCGGGCGTTAAAGTAGGGTTGTCCTAGACGCTTAGACAAGTTTGCGTAGTGCCGTCGTCTCACATTAGCGAACGCCCGGCAAGGCGGGAGGACTAGGACACGTTAAGGTAGTGGGGAAAGAAACAGGTATGTTGCATGTCACGCCGCGCGCGCGGAACGGGCAACGAGCAAAGGTAGCGGCCAAAGGGGGGTGGAGACGAGACAGGAGCAAGTGGGACAATAAACCTACGCACACGCCGGTCGCGCACACATGTCGCATGACGTACCAGCCAGCTCGAGGTGCCGTGTCGCGACAAAACCGCCGCCGCCGCACGCCCGTTTACGCCCTCTCCTCTCTCTACGCAGGTTCAAAGGAGGAAGCCCGGGCCGACAAGGAAAAAGACAGAGACACACAACAAGGCGGAGGCAGGGAAAAAGTGCATGTCAGGGAGAAAGGTAGAGGAGAGGGTAAAGAGCAACGAAGCCGTGACAGGAACAAGGGGTAGCCAGCGGACGAGCAAGGGGCGCGCACAGGGGAGGGGACACGGCGGACACACGGCGAGCACAACACCGCACCGAGACACCGGGGAGGGGAGCACCGAAGGACCAAGGGAAGAGCGGCACCACGCACCACGACACGCACGGCACAGACACCACACACACCGCACACACCCAACGAACCCCGGCAACCCGCCCAGCAGTGGGCGGGCAGTCGGGAGAGGGACAGCGCCTGACCCCAGGCGCCCCTCGCAATGGTGGAAGGCACCCCCCCCCGGGGACGCCCTTCCGCCACCCCCACAGCGAGCAACGCCGGCGCGCAAGGGCGCACGCTGTGGGGCCGGTGCTGGGTCCCCACGCCCGCATTGACCGCACCCGGGACACACGGGTCGCGGAACCCTGGCTGCCCGCTCCAGAGGACAGGCGGCCGGGGGAGGGACAGCGCCTGACACCAGGCGCCCCTCACAACGGTGGAAGGCACCCCCCCCGGGGACGCCCTTCCGCCACCCCCACAGCGAGCAACGCCGGCCCGCAAGGGCGCACGCTGTGGGGCCTGTGCTGGGTCCACACGCCCGCATCGACCGCACCTGGGACACACGGGTCGCGAAACCCTGGCTGCCCGCTCCAGAGGACGGGCAGCCGGGGGAGGGACAGCGCCTGACACCAGGCGCCCCTCACAACGGTGGAAGGCACCCCCCCCGGGGACGCCCTTCCGCCACCCCCACAGCGAGCATTGCCGGCCCGCAAGGGTGCACGCTGGGGGGCCGGTGCTGGGTTCACACGCCCGCATCGACCGCACCCGGGACACACGGCTCGCGGAACCCTGGCTGCCCGCTCCAGAGGACGGGCGGCCGGGGGAGGGACAGCGCCTGACACCAGGCGCCCCTCACAACGGTGGAAGACACCCCCCCCGGGGACGCCCTTCCGCCACCCCCACAGCGAGCAACGCCGGCCCGCAAGGGCGCACGCTGTGGGGCCGGTGCTGGGTCCACACGCCCGCATCGACCGCACCCGGGACACACGGGTCGCGGAACCCTGGCTGCCCGCTCCAGAGGACGGGCGGCCGGAGGAGGGACAGCGCCTGACACCAGGCGCCCCTCACAACGGTGGAATGCATCCCCCCCGGGGACGCCCTTCCGCCACCCCCACAGCGAGCAACGCCGGCCCGCAAGGGCGCACGCTGGGGGGCCGGTGCTGGGTTCACACGCCCGCATCGACCGCACCCGGCACACACGGGTCGCGGAACCCCGGCTGCCCGCTCCAGAGGACGGGCGGCCGGGGGAGGGACAGCGCCTGACACCAGGCGCCCCTCACAACGGTGGAAGGCACCCCCCCCCCTGAGGACGCCCTTCCGCCACCCCCACAGCGAGCAACGCTGGCCCGCAAGGGCGCACGCTGTGGGGCCGGTGCTGAGTCCCCACGCCCGCACCGACCGCACCCGGGACACGCGGGACGCGGAACCCTGGCCGCCCGCTCCAGAGGACGGGCGGCCAGGGGAGGGACAGCGCCTGACACCATGCGCCCATCACAACGGTGGGGAGCAGCCCCCCCCGGGGACGCCCCTCCGCCACCCCCGCAGCGAGCAACGCCGGCCCCCAAGGGCGCACGCTGCGGGGCCGGTGCTGGGTCCCCACACCCGCACCGACTGCACCCGGGACACACGGGACGCGGAACCCTGGCTGCCCGCTCCAGAGGACGGGCGGCCGGAGAGGGACAGCGCCTGACACCGGGCGCCCCTCAGAACGGTGGAAAACACCCCCCCCGGGGACACCCTTCCGCCACCCTCACAGCGAGCAACGCCGGCCCGCAAGGGCGCACGCTGTGAGACGGATGCTGGGTCCCCACGCCCGCACCGACCGCACCGGGGACACACGGGACGCGGAACCCTGGCTGCCCGCTCCAGAGGACGGGCGGCCGAGGGAGGGACAGCGCCTGACACCAGGCGCCCCTCACAACGGTGGAAGACACCCCCCCCCGGGGACGCCCTTCCGCCACCCCCACAGCGAGCAACGCTGGCCCGCAAGGGCGCACGCTGTGGGGCCGGTGCTGAGTCCCCACGCCCGCACCGACCGCACCCGGGACACGCGGGACGCGGAACCCTGGCCGCCCGCTCCAGAGGACGGACGGCCAGGGGAGGGACAGCGCCTGACACCATGCGCCCCTCACAACTGTGGGGAGCACCCCCCCCCCGGGGACGCCCCTCCGCCACCCCCGCAGCGAGCAACGCCGGCCCCCAAGGGCGCACGTTGTGGGGCCGGTGCTGGGTCCCCACGCCCCCACCGACCGCACCCGGGACACCCGGGACGCGGAACCCTGGCTGCCCGCACCAGAGGACGGATGGCCGGGGGAGGGACAGCGCCTGACACCAGGCGCCCCTCACAATGGTGGAAGGCTCCCCCCGGGGACGCCCTCCCGCCACCCCCACGGCGAGCGACGCCAGCCCGCAAGGGCGCACGCCGTGGGGCAGGTGCTGGGTCCCCACGCCCGCACCGACGGCACCCGGGACACACGGGACGCGGAGCCCTGGCTGCCCGCTCCAGAGGACGGGCGGCTGGGAGAGGGACAGCGCCTGACACCAGGCGCCCCTCAGAATGATGGAAGGCACCCCCCCCGGGGACGCCCTCCCGCCACCCCCAAGGAGAGCAACGCCGGCCCGCAAGGGCGCGCGCTGCGCCGCCAGTGCTGGGTCCCCACGCCCGCACCGACCGCACCCGGGACACACGGGACGCGGAACCCTGACTGCCCGCTCCAGAGGACGGACGGCCGGGGGAGGGACATCGCCTGACGCCGGACGCCCCTCACAACGGTGGAAGACACCCCCCCCCGGGGACGCCCTTCCGCCAACCCCACAGCGAGCAACGCCCGCCCGCATGGGCGCACGCTGTGGGGCCGGTGCTGGGTCCACACGCCCGCATCGACCGCTCCCGGGACACACGGGTCGCGGAACCCTGGCTGCCCGCTCCAGAGGACGGGCAACCGGGGGAGGGACAGCGCCTGACGCCAGGCGCCCCTCACAACGATGGAAGGCACCCACCCGGGGACGCCCCTCCGCCACCCCCACAGCGAGCAACGCCGGCCCGCAAGGGCGCACGCTGTGGGGACAGTGCTGGATCCACACGCCCGCATCGACCGCACCCGGGACACACGGGTCGCGGAACCCTGGCCGCCCGCTCCAGAGGACGGGCGGTCGGGGGAGGGACAGCGCCTGACACCAGGCGCCCCCCACAACGGTGGAAGGCACCCCCCCCGGGGACGCCCTTCCGCCACCCCCACACCGAGCAACGCCGGCCCGCAAGGTCCCACACTGTGGGGCTGGTGCTGGGCCCACACGCCCGCACCGACCGCACCCGGGACACACGGGTCGCGGAACCCCGGCTGCCCGCTCCGGAGGACGGGCGACCGGGAGAGGGACAGCGCCTAACACCAGACGCCCCTCGCAACGCTGGAAAGCGCCCCCCCGGGAATGCCCATCGACCACCCCCACACCGAACAACGCACCAGCGCACCAACGCACCAGCCACGGGACATCCGCACCCCACCCCCTGCTCTTAGACACAGCGACACAGCAATGGCGGAACCCGCGGCACCACGCAAGACACGCCCCCCATCTCCGACGCTGGACGAAGCACACGAGGTCATCAGGGCGCTGGGACTCAGAGACGGCGAAGGAGACCCCCCACAAGGGGACGCGAGCACGGACTCCGACCTGGAGGCATTGCCGGAGCCCCCCACGGCAGGCGCGCCCGCGGAACCTGCGCTGCCAGCGGGCAGCGTACCCGCGATCTGCCCCGCGTGGAAACGGGGCCACTGCACCGGCGAAGGCTGGTGCCGCAAACAGCACCCCCAGCCCGGCCCCGATGACTGAGCGTTGCCTGAGGTGAAACCCGCGGCCGCACGCGCCGCCCTACGCTACGGGGTGGCGCAGGGCTGGATCCTGGATGAGACTGCGCGCGGCAGCGTGAACATCCAGGAGGCCGTCGACCGAGTCACCCACGCGGGACAGGCGGCAGTGGCCTTGCACACCCGGGGCCGCCACGGCGGACCTGCAGAGGGAATCATTGTGGAACCCTCGGGAATGGTGCTGGTCCTGGCGGCGGACATGGTCCGAGGGGTGCTCCACGCGTCCCGCGTGCGGCGGGCGTGCCCACAGTGGACCATCCAGGTGTACACCCCCCCGCGGGCGTGGCCCTTTTCCACGTGGGCGGTGCTCGCCGTCATGTGGCACCTGGCACCAGAGGACGCCCCCACAGGGACCGCGGAGGACATCGCCTGGGACCTCCACACCTGGCCGGCCGACCAGGATTACCCCTGGCGCAGGCCCCGGGGCGGCCTCCCAGTGGCACCAGCGGCAAAGGGGCTCAGCCTCGCGGCAACCCTCCAGCGGCACCCCGACAAGCAGGCACGCCACTTCCTGCAGACGGGCACGGTCCCGGCCACCCCGCCATACTCCGAGTGGCGATGGGACGCAGGGGGGGCGCAACCGCTGCCGGGCCCCTGGACCCTCCCGTTGTGGTACTTGCCCATGGGCACCTTGGCCCACGCCACCCAGGCCGTCAAGGGGACTTTCCCGCAGCCGCTCCTCCCCGGCGTGGCCCTGCTCCGCAGCCTGCAGGCGGGGGCCGTCTGGGTACGGTGGAAGGAAGGAAAGGGGCGCTCGAGCCCCTATTTCCCCATGGTCCAGGGCCAGGCGCTGATCCACGCCGAGGGCATGGGGACCGTGGAATGGGGGGCGATCGTGCCCGGCACGGCGTGCAGGTGGATCACGGCGACCGCCCCACAGCCCATGCGATCGCCGCCGGCGTGCCACCGCCTCCTACGGATGGTCCCCTCTTTGGCCCCCCAGCACGCCTTTACAAGGGACGTGTGGAAGGCCGTACTGAGCCACACCAGGGAGTGGCAAACGAACCCGGGTGCGCGGTACCCGCCGGGGCTGGTGCTCGAACAGCTCACGGCCCCCACACCCGGGGTCCTCCACGCCCTACACAGGGCGTCGGCCCTCACGAAGCAGCTCAACGACGAAGTGCTGGACCTGGCGCTGGAGCCGCTGCGGATGCTTTACCCGCAAGCCCACATCCCACCCGCGGGCACGTCCAACCGCCTAGGCCGCCTGGGGTTGCAGCGCCGCGTCGGGGCCGCGCACCCAGGAGGCGTGGTGGAACAGTGGCTAACGCTCCGCAACCAGTCCACCGCGGAGCGCCACTGGTACCTGCACCAACTCCTCTTCCAACCACGGGCAGCCCCAGGACACCGCCGGCAAAACCCGTACCACACGCACCCGGAGCGCCGAGGCACACAAAACTACCCGCAGCCAGTCCCGCCCGCCCTCCCGCCGGGGCAGGACCCGGAGGCGCTACAGCGGGGCCCCCCGCTCGACACCGCCACCACGGTACAGCAAAGGGGAAGCGACGACGCGGGTGGTGCCGAACCGGACTGCACGAACTGCGGAGCGGTGGCCTGGATGGCAGCCTGCAGGCACCTCGCCCGAGATACCACGGGGCTCCGGCGGTACAGACCCACGGACCGCACGGCGCTGGCGTCCGCGGTCGCGGCCGTCACCATGGGTCCCGTGGTGGCGTGGCCGGCGCAACTGCTGCCCCACGTCCCCTGCCGCGACACGCGGCCCCGACAGCCAGCCGCGACGCACGCGCCGACGGCAACCCTTACGGCAGAGCAACTATACGTTGTCGCGGCGGCGTTGCTAGCAGACGGCGGGGAGAGCTTCGTCCACCACCACGGCCCGGCGCAGATTGCGGGATGCATACAAGGGCCTCAGCCCGATGCACCAGACCTGTGGCACGCCACGCTCCGCGGGCGCACCCGCGTCTGGGATGCGGTCGATGGCACACCCCCGCCCGGGCCTAAGCAGGAGGAGGCACTGGTACTGCAGACGGCAGGCTACCAGGCCATCATACACGGCCACGCCGGACGGTACTGGTCGCACATCCTGGCCGGAGGCCGATGGACGGTCTGGCACAGCACCGCCAGGCAAGGGACTTTCCCGCCCCTGCCCCACATCGACTGGCGACAGGGGCCCACCCAGGCCTACTATATGTCGGCGGACCCCTGGCCGCTGGCGGTCCTGCTACACACTGTCAGCGCCTCCAACAAGAGGCAGGAACCGGGCTGGGTCAACCCCCCCACACTGGTGTGGAGCCCCGACCAGGAGGAACATCTACGGGCCGCGTGGCAGGGAGACGCCATCAGGGCCACGGACGTCCCGGACCTCCACGCGGGGCCAATCACGCACGCCCGCCCAGCGGCTACCCTGGCGGTGGCCCAACGGGGACAGCAGAACCCGCAGTGGGTGGTCTGCATGTTCAGCCCGGCAGACGCGCACATCGTCGTCTGCGACCCCGAACGCCTGCCGGGGCCCGAAGCCGTGATCCGCGTGGCAGACTGCACCCGCATGATCATCAAGGCGCTGCGGGAGGGCGAACACCACGCCCTCCTGCTCCAGGTCAGGCTGAAGGACAACGCCCGGGCGGCGAGGCCGGGAGTGTGGCCGGCAGCGGCGCACCCCCCCGACCTGGAGCTCCAGCTGGCGGTCCCGACCGCACTGTACCACTGGCTACAGGCCTTTCACGACCTGCGATGGAGGGGCAAGCCCGTCCGCGAAATCGGCTCCACGCACTCGCAAACGTGGCTGCAAGCAGACGCGCAGCGCGATGCCATCCGAGGTCTCGGGCCCGCGCCCGCGACGCGAGCCCTCGATGCGGCGGCCCCTGGCCGCACGCTGGCACCACACACGGTGCCGCTGGCCAACCTGCCCTTCGAACCAGCGGCGGAGGGCGCCATTCGGAAGTCGGTGCCGCTCCCCCCGGCGCGAGGGGCCACGGAGCCGACGGAATGCCCCCAGTGTGCGGACAAGTACTACACCAGCGAGGCAATGCTGGAACACCTGGCGTGGCACGCGGTGCACGCTGCGGCCCCGGCGGACGACAAGGAGGCGGCCCCCAACATCCTGCAGGGGAGAGCACGGAGGTCCACATGGCACGCCCCGTACACCCAGCGCCCCCCGCCCCAGGCAGCCGACCACGCAGATGGAGATGAGGAGGCACCCGGAGCGGCCCCGGGGGCCGGCGGTGCGGCCCCACCAGGGTCCATGTCCATCCCCGCGGGGCTGGCCCCCCTGGCCCCCCTCGCTCCCCCGGTCCCCCGGACCCCCCTGTGGGCCCCGCTGGGAACGGGCTCAGCGGATGCGGCGCACCCAGATGCCCTGGCTGCGCCGGCATACCAGGCGGCGATGCCGATGCGGGATAGCTGACTCCAGGAGGACATGACGGGCGACGCCCTGTGGCTCCTCTTGTGGAACCTGCGCAACGGCCTCGTGCCGCCAGACCGGTCCCTCCGGGACACACTCCGGCGGCGCCGGGGGCCGGCGGCCTGCACCGACAAGGAGCACCTCATCACCGGCATGCTGCCCCAGGAGGGGGGCTTTGCCATCATGCTCCAGGAAACGGGGATCGCCACCAGGGCGCAGGAGATGCACGTGGCCGCGGCGCTCCGGGACAAGGGGTACACCGCCTTCTTCAGCAGCCGGCTGGCGGAGACAGGAGCCACCGCCACCTCGAGAGGGGGGGGCCTCCTCACCGCGGTCAGCAGCAAGTACGTGGCGGAGCACGAGGTGCTCAGCTTCACGGAAATTGTCCCGGGGAAGGCCGCGGCCCTGGAGATCCGCACGGACGGGGGAGGCCTCACCCTCATCAACGTCCACGGGCTGCAAGCGGGCTGCTCCCCGTGGGCGGGACGGGCGGCGTTCTGGGCCGACATACAAATGTATGCCACGGCACGCAGCCTCGGCGGGAGGCACCCGGTGGTCATCGCCGGCGACACCAACATCTACATGGATGTCCCCGCCAACCCGGCCACGGAGCATTTCCGAGCGGGCTGGGAGGCCTGCGGTTTCCGAAGGCCCGCGGCAGGCGGCGAGGAGGACATGACCCCCACGCTCCACCCGTCCCGGCACAGGGTGGACACCTTCCTGGTCAACGAGCCCCTCCTGCCGTGGTCCCTGCGGGAAAGTGTCTGGGCTCGCGGCATGGCACACCCCCAGGTGGTCGGCTCGGACCACCTCCCGGTCCGCCTGGCCCTGCCGGGTCTCCTCAGCGCAGCGGGGCGCGCGGCGATGCCCACCCCTTACAGCCACACGGAGGGCCGCCTCCTCCCGTACGACGCCGAGACCGCGCCCGTCCAACACTGCCTGTGGGTGGCGGTCACCGCCGCGCAGGATGAACCCTCCCTGGCGCCCTGGCTGGGTCCCGCAGAGCAGCATGACTACGGGTCCATGCCCGCGGCCGCGGTGGACAAGGTGTTCGAACACCTCCACGCGACGCATGACGCCCTGGCACGCGTGGTGGGACGCCGGCAGCCGTCTCCGGCGGGAACGGACCCGGCAGAGGGGGACCTCCCGGAGAGCGGAAAGCAGCTCCAGGCAGCGGTCCTCCGCTATGACACCCTGGCAGCGCGCGCGCCAGCAGCGTACCAGGCGGACGCGGCCAGGCATGGCATCCGGTCCGAGGCGGCGCTCCGGCTCACGGAGGAGCTGCAGGGTGTGTCGCCCGGGTTCCGCCCGACCACGCAGGGCCAGCTACAGGAGGAGCTGGAGAGGCAAGCAGCCGCCCTCGAGGAGGACATTCGCCAGCTCCGTGCCCTTCTGGCGGCAGACCGCAAGCGCGCCATCAAGGACTTCTGGCGCCGCCACGCCCCCGACATCGCCCAGCGATGGAAAGCCGTGCGGGGGGCCATAGAGGTAGAGGCCCCAGGCCCGTCAGGCCTCTGGAACGTGCGGGTTCCCAACATCCAAACGCTCCTCAAGGAGGCCCACGACGTGATGCTCGCAGTTCGCGCCTTCTGGCGAGAACTGTATGACAAACGCCCGGTGGACCTCCCGGGCTTCCAGGCAGTCCTCGGCCGCCACGTCCCCCGGGTCCCTGAGGGGGCCTGGACACAGGTCCAGCAGTACTCCATGCAGGACCTGAAGTCCGCCCTGGACAAGGCCGATTACAAGGCCCCGGGTCCTAACCACGTGGAGGCCCGTTTCATCAAGGCCCTCCCAGCACCCGTACAGTGGCTCCTGGTCCATTCCTACCGGGCCGTCCTCCGCGGCGCCCCGCCGCCGATGCACTGGAGGGACGCGCACATCTGGCTCAGCCCCAAGGTACCGGGCTCTGCCAGACTGGACGACTACAGGCCCATAGCCCTGGGCCAGCTGGACATGAAGCTGCTCACGGGCCCCCTCACCAAGCGCATCACGGAAGTGCTCACACAGCACGGAGTGGTCAGCGACTGGCAGCAGGGGGCCCTCCCTGGCTCCAACACAGGCCCCCCGCTGTTCATGGTGCAGCGGCAGCTCCAGCGGGGAAGGCCCAACTACGTCTTCTCCTTTGACGCCCGCAAGGCCTTCGACACCGCCCCACACGGCGCCCTCCACCTCATCCTGCGCCACCTCTCCGTGCCGCCGGACGTCATCGACCTCCTGCTCTTTCTCCACACGTGCGCCAGGCTGCGCATCGTCACAGCACACGGGCTAACGCAGCCCGTCTACATGCTACGCGGCGTCCGGCAGGGCAACCCCGAGAGCCCCCTGCTGTACGCGCTCCTCCTGGAGCCCCTGCTCAGGGCACAGGGGCACCGCCTGCGCCCGCCGGGAGGGGCCGAGCACGGCCTCATCCAGGCCTAAATCGACGACCTGCTGGTGGTGGCTCACACGCTGCAGCACTTCGTCGAGGGCGTGGAGGCGGTAGCCGCGTACCTGGGGATGATGGGCATGGGGCTCAACCCCCGCAAGTGCGCCATGGCCACCACCGAGGGGGTCCCGGGCCTGCAGCTGCGCCTCTGTCCCAACCTCGAAAACCCCTGGTACTGGGTACCGGCGGCGGACTCCGTCCCCTACCTGGGACTCCAGCTGCAGCCGGACGGGGAGTTCTCCCTGCAGCGCAAGCCCCGGCTACGCCTGGCGGCGGTGCACCACTGGTGCTTTAACACCCTCGCGCCACCGAAAGTGGTGCAGGACGTCATCCTGGCGATCCTCGGGGGGGTGACGCAGTACGTCGCCCCTTTCATCGCCGACAACTCCGACACTGCACGCCACCTGGACCACATCACGGTCCAGGTCGCGAAGAACAGAGCGCGGTACGCCTTCGACGCCTCGCGGGACAGCCTGCAGGATGACCGGACCCTGGGGCTCACACGGGTGCCCACGCGGTGCCAGCAGGCAGCGGTGGCCCTCGTGGGTACACTCGTCCACCACCGCGCAACCTCCGTGCGCGCCGACGTCACCAAGATGTTCTGGGAGATAGCCGGCGCGCACGGAATATGTCCCGAGGTGCACTACCCCGTCCCAGAGTTCGCAACTCTGGCGGGAGGCGACTGGGTCCACCGCATACCCCGGGCCCTGGCCGCCCTGGGAGTGGGGATGTACAACCCCATCGCGTGCCCCAGGGCGGCCCATGTCCAACTACCCTCCCCGCCGGGCAACATCTTCACGCTGCGCACCGCCAAGCTGCGACACCGCGACACGAGCCGCCTGACGGTGCCACACACATCGCCGTGGCACGGGCACCACGGGCCAAGCCACCCCTTCCCCGACAACGACGATCCGTGGCCGGCGGCGGTGCGGGAGTGCCTCAACCAATGCGCCCATGAACACCTCCACTATTGCCGCCGTGAGCAGGAGCCCACCAACCATCCCGGCTTGGCGCGACGCCCTGGCCCACCTCTACCACACCACCGGCACACGGGACCCCCGCCTGAGACTCGTCCACCACACGAGGGCTAAGCAGGACACCCACACCGGCCCACGGGTGACCCCGGACGGCCTGCACCTCCACGTCGGGGGCTACCGCCGCCGGGACGGCCTATCCCCCCCCACGCGGGGGGCGGCGTACCACCCGCCAGCAGCCCTCATGTACATCCTCCGCGACGTACTCGCGGAAAGCGAGCACCAAGAGCCTACAGCGGACGTGGCGTGGCCAGAGCCCTTGCGCCCCCGGCCCCACGAGCCGACGCCGTTGTGGTTGGTGACCACGGACGACCAATGCACCCAAGCGACGGGGCAAGCGCAGCTCCGGGCCGAGTGGGTAATAGTGCAAGTGGGGGCAGGCCAGCCCGAACCCCGTGGGCTCCCCCGTGGCACCGCCCTACTGGTGGCTACAGGGGTGCCGCACAACCCACACATGGCGGTACACGCGCTGGGAGACCAGCCGGAGGACACGGGACACCTGGTGGTGCACCAGCGTGGGGGCCCGGCGTGGCTCAAGTAACATGTGACGGCGCTACGGTCCTGGGCAAGCACGGTCGCCGGAGCGGAGATCTGGCTGCACGACCACCCGGCGATCAGCCCAGGCGACACCAGGGCGCTGAGCGTGGACCAACTGACCCCCAGCCACCCCGACGTCCGGTGGCACTCCGCCGACCTCAACGCGGGGTGGCTCAGCCCCACCGGATACTACTGGATCCCGGAGGCCTGGGGACACACCTCCTCTGACGCGTCCGGGGGCGGACCCTGCAAACACGCCACCAGCGTCGTCCTCGCCGCTGACCTCACCCGCACGTGGGCGGTGGCCATCTCGGGCACGGTGCCCGACGGGGAGGGGGTGGCCGCCTCCCTCCCCCTACAATACGGTGCCCACAGACCATGGGTCCACACGGTGGACGCCGAAGTCATCCTCCACCTCCTGCGGCACGCAGATCGCGAACGAACCACGGGGGTCCCCGCGGGCGCAGCGAAGGTGGTCAACCAGATGCCCCCCGGCCTGTGCGCGCGAGGGCAACACGCCGGGCACCCGTTCTGGTACGTCCGAGCCACCTCGCACCACAGTGACGCCCTACTGCACAAGGCGGACTGGGCGGCGTCCCAGGACACCGTCCTGCAGAACACGCCCCCGGACCCTGGCCAGCCCAACTCATTGTCGCCGGCCGTGACGGCCATCTCGATCTACGGCCCCCCACGATGCGGGTGCTCGGCGAGGTCGCGCAACGGGCGCAGACGGACCATGCGCTGACGCACCGGGGACACACACCTTTGGGCGCGGCCCATGCCACGGCCTACGTCCACGCCCGGGACCTCACCGCGGCGGCCACCAACCGCCGAGCGCTGCGGGCCCGAGACGGCCACACGCCGGTGCAGCGCAGGCTCCGCGTCCGGAAGGAGCGGCTCTCCGGCGTCGCCATCGTCCCACAACCATGCCTTTTCTGCGGCGGCCCGGAGGAAACCCTGGTGCACATGCACGTGGGATGCACCCACTCAAGGCTCCTCTGGCCCCACTACCGCCAGGCGGTACACGAGGCGGCCCGCCACCTCCCACTTGGAGACAAGGCCCTGTGGGTGGCCTCGTGGCGCTCCGCAGGCGCCACGTGGACGGAGGTATTCTGCTCCGGACTGGTGCCGGAGGACGCGGAGGCGCAGCTCCGCGCCATAACCCGATACGACCCGCCAGGAGGGACCTCGGTGGACGATTTCCTCCACCACATGCTCCGGCTGGGGGACTTCGCGTGGGAGCCTCGCAACCACCAGCTGGAGCAACTCCTCCGCGAGCCCCAGAGCGCGGCGGCCCGGGCGCACCGCTGGCTCACTGCGGCGGAGGGCGCCCACCCTCCCCCACCCCCGCGCCCTGACAAGAACTTCGTAGCCTCCCCCCGTGTTGTGAATGGCACTCTGAAGTGCCCGCCCAAAGAGAGCCCCCACCCGTACCAGGACCTGCCGGGGGGGTTCTCGAGGCACCTACAGGACGCCCTCTTCCCACCGTGGATCATCGGGCGCGGCTCCATGACGGCATGGGAGGCGCGCATCGTGGGGGAGGAGTGGGCGCGGGAGTGGAGCCAGTGGTGCGCCGCCACGCGCGCCCCAGAGATCCCTGCGCAACGATACGCCACCATCCCGCTCCGGTGGTGGGGGCCGGACACCCGGCCGAGACCCACCATGATCCGCGGGGCGGGGCCTGACCACCCGTGGGACGCGGCGACGGGGGCATGGCTGCAGGCGGCCCCAGGTCCGCAAACAGGATGGACTGGGGACGTGTCCTCCCTCGTCAGGACACCCGTCCCGCCCCGCATCGTCCTTCACGCCGCCAACGTGCTCCGGGCTACGGAGATACGCACGTGGGGACACGCTGCGGCCACCGTCCGGTGGCACCCCCCGGAGGACGGGGCCACCCAACTCACCGTGGCGCACTTCAAAGCTGGGGGGCCGGTATACGACGACGCCCTGTCCCGGCTGGGCGACACCCAGGGGCCCTTGCTCCTAATGTTCCCCACCGGCATTGAAGCCGCGCTGCGCCAGGAGCTAGACGGCTGTGAAGGGCTGCGAGTGGGGTGGGAGGCAGTCGCGGACGGCACCCTGCTGGCCCTCCTCCACAGAGACACCGCGAACGGGTGCCAACAGGATGCGCTGACGCCCCACCTCACCGGGCGCCACGTGTACATGGCGAGCCCCCCCCAGGGGCACCCCCGCCCGGCGTGGGACGACCTCATCGCCGCCTTCCACGACCACGGGATCCTCTCCGACGACACCTGGCGGGAAGTCCAGCGGAAGACGCTTGGCAAGGACTACCGGCGCCGCGTCGGCGCCCGCCTGCTGGAGATCCAGGACCCCCTCCGACAGAGGTGCGACAACCTCTGGCTCCCCCATCTCGACCCTTGGTCGCCGCCCTCCCACCTCCCACACACCTGCCGACTCTGCGGAGAATGTACCAGGGTGTCCTCCGCAGCGTCGACAGGCGCCAACAGGTGCGCGCAGTGCGCCCAGGTAGCCGCGTGCCCCTGGCCCGAACCTCCCGCAGGCCCGCGCAGGCGCACAGAGGAGGAGGCCTTGCGCCAGCGCATCGAGGGGGCACACACCCCCTCGCACGAACAAGCGGGCCCCGCGGGCGCTGCCCTTCTGTGGATCCACGTGCACCTGCGGGACCCCACATCCGTTGTGCACCTGTCACACGTGTTCGCCCCCTAACCCCCACCCGCCGCCGCCCTTTGCAGAGCCCGCAGCACCATGCCACGCCGACGAGGGGATGGGCCGGGGCACACCAGGGCCCGCCGCAGAGCGCAGGAGGCGGCCGTCCGGGGCCTGGTGGCGGACGCGGTTGCAGAGGCACACGAAGCGCACGCTGCCGCACGGTGTGACCTGGAGGGCAGTGCGAGGGCTTTCCTCAACGAGACCGGCCTTCCGGCCGTCCGCGCCCTGAACGGAGCGGGGGGCCCTACGCTACTCCCGGCAATGCACCGGATCGTGAACGCCGTCCGGTCGGGGCTCATCAGCCCGGATGGAGTGGCGCGAGTCCAATCGGTCGGGCCGGCCCCTGTCCATGGGGGACACCCTGCGGCTGACGGGAGCAGGGTCTGCCATGTCCCTCCGCAGTAGCGCCCCAGCCCTGCTGCACGCCCTCAGGACGCGCTACCCCGGGGACGCGGCCCCGTACCTGAACCAGGCGCGGGCCACGTACCCGGGAGGAGTGTCCGAGCTGGATGCGCCCGCCGGACGAGGATCTGGAGGTGGGCGAGGTCACAGTGTTCGTGGAAGGCGCGGGCGAGGCGTCTGCCTGCCCCCGGCCGACCAACCCAGTGTACGACGGCACCAGGCCTACCCCCCCGTACGCCGTCGTCTACGAGGCGTTCCCCAGGGAGCCCACTTGGTGCCCCGCCCTCCCGCCGGCGACGCACGCGCCCCGCGGCTGGGCTAACCCAGACCTGTCCCCCCCCCTCTCCAGGCCCAGGGGTGCCCACCACAGGGGGCAGGTCCTCTGGCAGGAGTGCCCTGACACCCCCCTGCTCCTCCTCGTCGTCGCGACCTGCGGGGACCCGGGGCGGATCCTGGGGATCACCCCCACCCACCTCTATGGGGCAACATCCGTACCCCGCCCCCCCCTCCCGGCGCCCGCGGCGCGGGACGGAGTACACACCTTCCTGCGAACACAGGAGGTCACCGCCGTTACGGGGGTCCACCTGGTGCGGCTGCCCCGGACACCGCTCGACGACCCCCGGGGGCCCAGGGCCCTGGGCCCCGCCCCAGACTGGGAGCTGTGGTGCGACGCGTGGGCCGCGTGGCTCTCCCGCCTCCCCTCCCAATGCCGGTGGATGGCCGCAGTCCCCCGGCCGCGCGGGGCTGACGCCACAGCCGGCCCCCCACCCCCTCCCCCCCTCCCCCCCGCAGAGCACCACACGGCACTGCCCACGGCACGGCACTGATGCACCAGGAGGTAGTGGGAAGGGCGCGCCTGCCACCACGCATGCCTAACAGGGTAACAGTGATGGCAGACTCCGATGGGTCCCTCCAGCGGGACGACCGCCACAACCGCCGGTCCCGCTCCTGCTCCCCCGTCTCCTCCCCGGAGTGGATGGGGGAGACCCTCGCGGAGCGCGAGGAGCGGAGGCTGGCGGAGGCGGCGGTACTGGTCGGGCCGCCGCCGCCGGCCCGGGAGCCTGGGCCAGCCAGGACAGCCGCCCCCGCCGTCCCAGCAGCCAGCCCCGCCGCCCCGCCCCGCCCTGACGCGCAGGAAGCGGAGACCGCGGCGAGCCACGCCGCGGCCCCGACCGCGGCCCCCGGCACGCCGCCGACACGGGGGGCGGCCCCGGCGCAGGAACCGGGCGCATCGCCGAGGGCCGCCGCAGCCGCAGAGGAGAGCAAGAAGGGCGCGCGAGGGGTTGCAACCGCACGGGCCACGGGCGCCTCGTCGGCGGCCGCCGCGGCAGCGAAGGAGAGCGGGGAGGGCGCGCGAGGGGCTGCGGCCGCGACCTCCAGCACGCCGCGAACGCGGGAGACGGACCCCGCACGGGCCGCGGGCGCCCCGCCGGCGGCCGCCGCGGCAGCAGAGGAGAACGGGGAGGGCGTGCGAGGGGTTGCGACCGCGGCCACGGGCGCCTCGTCGGCGGCCGCCACGGCAGCGAAGGAGAGCGAGGAGGGCGCGCGAGGGGCTGCGGCCGCGACCCCGGCGGGCCGCGACACCGCCTCGGCCGGCCACGCAAGCGGGGGAAGAACCCCGCACGGGCCGCGGACGCCTCGCCGGCGGCCGCCGCAGCAGCAGCAGTGGGCAGGGAGAGCGCGAAGTACAGCGCCCACGCCAACCCCACCCACACCCGCACCAGCCCCCCCGAGCCGTTCCCCCCCAAGCCCTTCCCCCCGGGGCGGGAGCGGCACGTCCGCCCCCCGACGCGCGAGCGCTCGCCGCCGGGCGTCACGCTGCCGCAGCTGCAAAGGCAGCGGGACCCCCGGCGAGTGGTCCAGGAAGGGCGCAGCAGCGGGGGGGAGCAGGGGGCCGGGAAGGGGCCAGGGCACGGGAAGGGCGCGCAGGGGCGCGGGCAGGGAGCTCAGGTGCAGGGGGCAGGGCGAGGGGAGGTGGGAGAGCGAGCGGGCCAGGGCGTGGGGGACGGGAGGCGGGACCCGGGACACGGGCAGGGGGCTGGAAAGGGGCCCAAGGGCAAGGGCAAGGGCGCCGCGGGCCCCAAGGGACAGGCGGGACGGGGCATGGGAGCCCAGGGGGGAGGACGGGGCGAAGGGAGGGGGGCAGGGGGCGGGGCGCCCCCGCAGCCGGACGTGCAGCCGGTGAGGTGCATCCGCCCCGGCATCCAACAGATGCCGGCACACCACACCCACCACCACCACCACCACCACCACCACCACCTCTACAACATCGACCCTGACGCCGGCGAGCTCGTCCCCCCCCAACCCCCGCGACACCAGCACCATCACGCCCCCCCCGCGCCGAGGGCGGAGCCGGCGCGGATGGCCTCGGCGGAGGGGGGACGGGGCGCGGCATCGGCGCCGCAGGCGCAGGGGCAGCGAGGGCGGCCGGCACGGGGGGCGGAGGAGGGCCGGCCATGGGACCGGGACTGGGGCACGGTCCCGGACCCTCCGGGGGAGGAGACCCTCCCCCTGGTGGGGAAGGTGTACAGCTGGTTGTGCTGGGCCAACCAGGGGACCTCCAGGAGGTCGAGGAACCGGCCCTTCGATGCCGTGCTCCTGCGGAGGGACGGAGGAAACCGAGAGGTACCCCCGGGGGGGTGGGCAGCCCCTGAGGACCATGAGAGGGTCCTCAGGTCAGTGATCTGGGCGGCGTGGCCCGACAAGGAGCCGACGTGGCCGGCCTTCCTGGAAGGGGGAGCGGTGCTCCGCATCACGGATGCGAACGCCAACAATTGGCTCCTCCGGGTTTTGCGCAGCGCCCTCGCCCACTGGCGCTACCGCCGGCACAACCCGCCGCCGCCGCAGCCCCAGCCCCCACACAAGCGGCGGCGCAGGTGAAGGCCCAAACGGCGGGTACGGGAGAGGGGGGGGGGGGCTGGGCCCCCTGGCACACGCCCCCCCCAACGGTACGGCACGACGCAAGAGGGCACGCCACCTCCCGCGGGAGGGAGTGCGGAGACAACGAGCGCGGGGGGGAACCTGCTGCCCCGCAGCCCGCTAACCTCTGACCGCTAACCCTCACGGCCACCCCCGACCGGCCGGCGCCGCGCGACAGCGGCCGGGGGATGAGGCGCCTCAGCGAGGGCCTGCGCGAGAATCCGGCTCTCGGTAGAGGGGGGCGGGGAAAGGACGCGACCCCCCGGCCGTTGGCTGGCCCCCTGGGGCCAGGACTGCCATGCCGCCCCCCCTCCCCCCCCCCCCGGCCGACAGGAGGCATCGCCAGGGGACCAAAGGGCCCCCCCCACTCACCCCCCCCCCCTTGGTCCGTTGGCACAACCGACCAAGGGAAAGGGAAAGGAAGGAGTGTGGTGAGGCCGATGGGCACGGTGGCGTACAGAGGGAAAGGCCAAGGGAAGGGAAAGGGGAGGGGAGAGGGAAGGTTAGGGCAAGGAGGAAGAGGAAGGTCAAAGGGTGGTGAGAAGCTGATGGGCACCACCGCCTATGGAGGGGAGGGGCCCAAGGGAAGGGCGGCGAATGGCGATCGGCCAGTAGGCGCCGCCAGCTGCAGACGAGATCATCACACCATGGCGTCAAGCTAAACCCCCCCCCTCCCCAGCCCCCTCACTCAGCTTTTATGGCACACACTCCCACACCACCCACCCTGGATAAGACAGGAGACTCTGGATTGCCACTCTGGCCCCCCTGACCAATGCTAGCCCTGTGAGATACCCATGCTTCTTCCTTACACTTAATTGACCCTGAGGAACACACTCACTGGCCCCCACCCTGGCTTTTTTTTGATCGCTGCCATAATCCCCCTGGACCACCAACCCATACCCAGTGGCAGCCCGTGCACCCAGGGTTTTGCAAAGCCTTTGGGTTTCAGCCACGCAACCCCAGCACACATCCATCGTGCCCCCCCCCCCCCCCCCCCTCCCACACAGGCCCGAGAGCGGGCGGGGGGGCGGCCCCCCCACCCCTCCCCCCCCCCCGCACCCACCTCAGCTGGGGAGCCACGGGCGCGGCCCTCCGCCCCCCCAGGGCCGGGGGGGCACCCCCCCCCTCAGGAGGAACGGCGACGCGGTAAGGGCAACGGCGGCTGGGCCTGCTCCCGCGAACCCACACCGGCGTGCAGGAGCAACGCGCACAACGGAACGGGACGGAGGCCGCGCCCCACATGACCCTCCCGTAACCACAGCCCACTCCGAGGTGACAGAGGGGGGGTTCAGGTCAGCTGGGGCCCCCGGGGGGGCGGTCCACGGGCCGCCCCTCACCCCCCCCCCACCCCGGGGCGGCACTTCAGCCCCGACCGCACGCGCGCGCCGGAAGGGAGCGCGCCAGCGACACGGAGAGGGCCAGAAAGAAGTACCGCAGGCCGCCGCCCGGAGCGAGAGCAGGGAGGCCGCGGCGCGACACCCCCCCCCCCGCCCCCCAACCAGCCCGCCAGCCGCGGGGGCCCCGGCCCCCACCCCCCGAGGCAGGGGGGATGGGCCCCCCACGCCCGAGAGGGGAGCCGGAGTGTGACCCGCCCCCCCGCCCCAGCCGCCGGCTCACATGGAGGCCGCGAAGAACAAGCGGGCCCACGCCTGCGCACCAGGACGCCGCACAGATCGTACCGAGAGAAGCCAGGTGAGCACGAACCGGAGTGGTATGGGGGGCCACGCCCCCCATGGACAGCACAACACCAGTGACGCCCGCTTTGTTGCCTGCCCAGGGAAGGCAGAGGAGCGGAACGAGGCAGAGCGACCCCCCGCCCTACGGGCCCCGCCCCGGCCGCACAGCCGGAGGAAACGGGGCACCCCCCCCCCCCCCCCCCCAGCCCGCCCCCCAGCATAAGAACGCCATGGACCCGCCCCGCGGCGCGCAGCCCCCGCAGGGACAGAGCAGGGCCCCCACACCCGCACGCCCGCGCCCACAACGCGGACCCCGACAGCCCACCCAGTGGACGGGCAGTCGGGGGAGGAGGAGCGCAAGACCCCAGACGCCCCACGCAACGGTCGAAGGCACCCCCCCGGGGACGCCCTACCGCCGCCCCCACAACCCCAAGCCAAGTAGGGGGTAACCAGGACCGGACCCCCCCCCCCCCAAGCACGCCAGACGGAGCAAGGGACCGGGGCAGGACACGCGGAGGGGCACGGACCACGTGGAACGGCCCTACCAGCGCCCAGTGCCGGGACCACGCGAGATGCGCGCGCCACACCACCCAGCGGGGGGGGGAGCGGACACCGCGAGAGCGCGAGCGCACACACACGAAAGGGACACGCGGGGACTACCGGAAGGGCAACCAGACCGAGCGCGCGGAACGCACAGACCGCGTGGAATGGCGTACCAGCGAGCGAGGGTAAGGGACACCCGGACGGGACGACCCGCCACACGCAGCGCGGAACACGCGGGGCGGGGAGGGGGAAACGAAAGAGACACGACGCCAGGTGCCGGCCCGAACCCCCCCGAACCGGCCGCGAGCGCCGCGCACACACAGACGGGGCACTGCGCCCGCCAAGGCAGTAGTGGCGCACAGCGCCACGCCCCAGCCCCTAGGCTAGGCAGCCTCCGCGCCAGCCCAAGGGGGTCCCACTGGCGACAAGCCAGTAGCACGGGCCCGGCGGCGCCGGCGCCCCGGGCGACCACGCATTAGGGGGGCGACGCAGTGGGTAAGCGCCCGCAGCCACGGCTGCGAATTAATGCACTGACCGGGGAGTGGCGAAACGGGGACGCCGGGGAAGGACGGGGCTCCGAGCTCTCTGAACCCGGGGGACTCCGCCACCAGGCAGGAGGTGCGTCTTGGAGGGCCCCCCACTAGGACCCGGTGGGGAGGATGTCACCTGGCCCGACCAGGTGGCCCCCCGGGGCCGAAAGGCGTCTAGTACCCGCAAAATCAAACCTCAAACCTCAAACCCAATGAAGCTGCGTACATAATGAAGTCCTTTCTTCGGGTCTTCGTGTTGTACCTTAGCGCCCATCAGGGGTTTGGCCTTAGGGGCCGCTGGGGTCCACCACCCATAGCCAACGTCAAACCCCAGGTACTGCATGGTCTCCTGCATGAACTCACACTTCTCCAGCTTGAGTCGTGTGTGGTTCTCCTGGCAGACCGCAAAGACCTCACCCACGAGGATTAGGTGGTCCTCCTGGGTATTGGTCCCTAGGCATACATCGTGGATGTGTGCTTCCATCTGGGCCCCACGGAATATAAGTTCCTGCACCTTAGGTCTCCTTCGTAGGATGGACAAGATCTTGTTCATCAGCTCTTGGAATAGAGCGGGTGCGTTGGCCACGCCAAATGGCATGACCTTCCACTTGAACACCCTCCCCTGAGGGGTGATGAAGGCTAGTAGCTCCTGAGCGTTGGGCGTCAGGTCCACTTGCCAGAGTGCGCTCCTCTTGTCCATCTTGGTCTTGTATTGACAGGAGGCTATCTTCTCAAGGGTAGTATCCATATTAGGAATGGACCCTCAGTGGTTCAACGTTTTCTTGTTCAGCTCTCCGTAGTCCACTACCAGCCGTTTGGCTGTAGACCCAGGTTTAGCACCAGGAAACAGGGGCTGCAGTGTAGGGGGTAATCCCCGTCCTTGTACTCCAGGACGAGGCCAGCGTCGATACATTCTTGTATCTGTCGCTCAATCTTGTTGGCCTGCTCTTTAGGAGCTGGATAGGGTCTCCTCCGGATCTTGTGACCCACGAACTCGGGCTTCAGCTTGAGGTCCATCTGTACCAGCTTGTCACATGAAGCTGGAGGGGGTAGTTCTCTGAACACCTCCAGATAGGTCTTTATAAGCTTCTGCACCCGCAGGTCCAATAGCTTGATCTTGTCCTCCATGTCCCCGTCAGAGTGTAAGTTGTTTGCCCCCTGAGTAATAGACGTCGGGAGGTGATCCTCCACCGACTCTTCGCCCTTGGTAGTGTCCTTCAACCCTTGGTAGGCATATAGTAGGTCTTGTTCAACCATCTCCGATGGATGATGGCAACATAGGCACGCTCGAGGGGGCTCACAAACACATTCCTCCTAGAGGTTGTCCTCCTCTGGGGTCCTCACATGGGCGCCCCACACGCTCTTCATGAGCTTAAGATCTACCTCCCTTTGCCAGGTGGTGATCTTCTGTTCGAGGTCCTCCTTCAATGGGGATAGATCTCCCATACGTCCTTGCTTCAGTGGCCATGAGCTGCGGGTAGGCTTAGAGTAGCATAGCTTTTTCGCCACCAACTTCCTCTTGGAGTCCACATACTCCCTTAGCCTGGATCGAGGGTCCAGCTCCTCGTCCACGGGGTCTTCCACCCTCATGGAGAGTAGGGGTTTCAGTGGTGCGACGTACTCGGCGTTCTCCACTTCCTCCACACAGGTCTGCACGAGGAAGGCGTCGTGTTCAGTTTCGTCATCTGAGTGCATAGAGCTGGGTAGCTCGGATAGTCCACACTCAGAGATTTAATCAGGAACAGGTACATGGCAGGGAGAGTTGGGGGCGTTGGTGTTAGTCACGACGTATTCATCTCCTCCGGGCGTAGTCTCAATAGCATCTTGAGGTCGTAGTCGATCCTTCACGTCACC
Source organism: Eutreptiella sp. 'Long Island Sound 2002' (assembly GCA_964036045.1). Taxonomy (NCBI): domain Eukaryota; phylum Euglenozoa; class Euglenophyceae; order Eutreptiales; family Eutreptiaceae; genus Eutreptiella; species Eutreptiella sp. 'Long Island Sound 2002'. The sequence continues at coordinate 60,171,703 of OZ038381.1, forward strand.
CAAGGCAAGTCCATCGCTGTCTTGTTGTATAGCCTGGACCAGAGTCGGGTCCAGATCCTCCCAGGGGATGGAGGTAAGACCTCCGTCCACCACGCCGAGCAGACTCCCCCATCCGTGTTTTCCAATAGGCGTCTTATTCCCCAGAGGCACGTAGATTGCCTCATAAGGTAAACGAACAGAGGTGATAGTCAGCCTGTCAAGGAAGTTTCGCCAGTACTCGTTGCCCCCATGGGCTCCCCAGTCGGGGGAACACAGGACCATACGGGAACGTTCCAAGGCCACTTTGGTCAGGACCTTCCCCACTTCACTGAACCTTGGGTTCCCGTAGGCCATCTCGAAAGAGGCCCAGTAAAATCCGTAGCTGCAGTTCTTCCCCTTGCTGCAGTAAAGGTCCAGTACATGCTGCTTGTCGCTGGCGAACAACTCCACCCTGAGGTCTTCTCTAGAGTAACCCAACTCCTTCAGACCTTGGTCTAGGACGTCCCCCAATAGTTGATAGTCCTCAGATTTGGAGGCCGCCATCATGTTCGAGGGCTCCTCCTTCGATACCCTCAGGTAGCTCGAGGTATGTTCCGACTGCTCCAGTGGTACAGACTCTCTGCCACTGCCGTGGTCCACATAGAGGAGGTAGGGCGCTTGCAGCGTCGAGGATTGTATCTGCAAGTTCTGCACGAAGAGGTCAGTCCCCACTACAAAGTCGAAGGCCTCAGTGTCCATCACATAGAACCGATGGGCAATAGTCCGGGAGCCCAAAGGTACCTCCACTGGACAGTCCCCGCAGCTGTGCACCACATGTCCATCCCCCATTCGTATAGCCGCGGTGGTCATGGTGTTCTTCAGGCTCCCACAAGGTAAAATTTTCTTGGCCACTATAGATATGGTGGCGCCAGTATCAAATACCCCCAGGTATTCACGTGCCCCTATTCAGATACGTACCCAAAACACCAGGTCCTGAGCGCCACCGGAGCGTCCCTGTCAGAAATCCGCGGAACAGGTCACCTCGAACCCCTTGTTCCGCAATTTGCGGGCCATCCTCATGAAACGGCTTCTCTTCTTAGCGTTGCCGTCATCCCCACCTTTGGGCTCCCGCTTGGCCCCTTGTTCTCGCTGGGCCTGCGTTTGTGAGCGTGTGGTAGGACCAGACTGCCCTCCAGAGAGCTCGGAGTTCCCCCCTGGATTAGGGTTCGGGCTGCCTCCGTTCTTGTCCGTGTTCTTGTTGTCCTTGTTGGGCTGGCAGTTAGCGCCTCCTCCTTGTCCACCTTGACTTTTGTCTTGCCCTTGTCCACGTCCTTTCCACTTGCCCTTGCCGGAGTCGTTGCCTTTGCCTTTGCCTCCACCTTTGCCAGAGCCGTTGCCAGGATCCTCACCCTTTCAGCTTCGCCGACAGGCGCTGCTTGTGGTAGCACTCATCCTCGTAGTGCTTCCTCTTCCCACAGAAGGCACAGGTGATAGTACACCTGTAGTGATCTGGCAGCTTCGCCTTGGCGCCAGTGTTGGTCTCCTGCTGCTTCCCTTGGACTACAAAGCACTCTCGCTGCTCGCAGTCAGGGGCGTGCTGCAGGTGGCCCTGCTCGTCTCTGGCATCACACCAGAAGAGCTCCTTGGCGTTTTCCATGATACGGGCGTGTTTGGGGGTAGTCCCCTGCCCAGGTCTGGACTCTTGGTACCCTTTGCCATAGCTTCCAGAGCCTCCACCTTCAGTACGGTAGTTGTTCAGGTGCTGGTCGCTTTCTTTCTCCAGCGTCAGCTCCAGGAGTAGTACACATAGATCCTCGTAGTGGAGGGCTCTAGCCTTGCGCCCTGCCGTTGAACGGCACTCGTCCCACAGCTCTCGAGGGAGCTTAGCCACCAACCAGAAAAGCAGGTCATCGCTGCTGTAGGAACCGGGCGTCAATCGTCCAGGCCAGTGATCCAAGTCAGCCAATAGCTAAGAGACCCTGCCAGGTTTGAGGTTGTTGAGCAGCATGGGCAGGTTCTGGATCTCGGCCCTGATGGAGGGGTCGGTTTCATAGGTCGGGTACTGCCTCTCCAAGGCAACCAACACATCGGCAAAGGTGGCGGACTTAGTCACGATCTGTTTGACCTGCTTCTCCAGGTACTTGGTCTTGCTACACTGCAGGAGCAGATCGCACTTGACCCGTTCACTAGCGTGGGTTTGGCCGGTCAATTGGAGAACCTGCCCAAAATTCTCAGCGAACTCGCTGAGGTCCTTGCCTGTGAACTCAGGCAGGTTCACCATGATCTTCGAGGTGGCAAAAGCCTTAGCCTCCTGAGACCTGCGTCCCCCAGGGCGTCGGGTCTTCCTCTTCTTCTTCTTCTTCTTCCCACTTGGGTTGTCGGGGTCCTCCGGGTTGTCGTTCTCGGAGGGCGAAGCAGAAGTCATCGACGGCGGTTCATCACCGGAGGGATCTCCGCCTAGGTCACTGGAGCCGTAGGGCTCCACATCCACCCTTGCCCTAAGGGCTGTCAGCCCCAGCCGGTCCAGCTCGGCTCTTGTAGAATTCTCCACGTCACTGTAGGGTGGCTGGGCCGTCCTCGGCACGAAAGGGCTTCTAGGTATCACAGCAGGGGTTGGCATCGGTCGGCTCCTCAGGCTCCCCAGGGTGTTTGTCAGCCCTGCCACCAGGTGGTTGGCCTGTAATCGATGGAGTGACATTCCCACCGTGGTAGGTGACGCTTGGGGCGGTATCAGGGGCTCCAGTTTATCTCGAATCTCTTGAGTGAGGTCGCCAACAATTTTAGTGGTGGCTCCTCGGAGCACCTCGTTGATCTCCGACCGCGTCAGGGACCTGTTGGAGGATCTCCCCGATCCTCTACTCCTGCTCCCGCATGACTCAGGTCCTCTCTTCAACCCACTCAAGGTTGCATACCCAGGAACATCCACATAGGCTCCCGTAGCGGGTGGAGGATGGTGATAGTCAGCCGCATACCATCGCGGCGCAGAACTGGAGGTCACCGGCTCACTGGTAGTAGTTGCCTCTGGAAGCGCAGTGGTAGGTGGGTTCACACCATAGGCAGGGTAGGTAGGCACACCAGTAAAGCCTATGCCCTCAGCCATAGGCGGGTTGGTTATGGGTGTGGATGTTGCAGCGGCTGGGTCTGGAGTTGGGAGTGTGGTGGTTATAGGAGAGGGTGATGCGTGGAGGCCAGAAGCGCTTGGTGCGCCCTCGAAGGTAGGATCATTCGTCGGGTCGTGCCCTTGGTCTGCTCCTTCGTCTGCTATGCTTTCTCCAGCATCCTTCTCTCCCTCTCTCTCTTGCTCTTCACAGGATGGGTGTCCACCTCCGTGACTGACAGGGCCGGGAAGGCCGACTGAAGTCCTTCCATGGAACCCTCCGGCACGTCCACTGGCCCATGTAAGGGCTCCGAAGGTACAGCGCTAGGTCCAGGTCCAGGTTCACCAGGTGCTGGCATTGCTGGTGCCTCAGGCGCGGTCTTCACGTGGGTGTCCTCTCTCTTGGTGTACACATTCGTTCGCCCTTCTTGCTTATATATGACTGATCTCAGCGCACTGGATGTACGGCACGGGGTTGCCGCCGGTACGCAGAGACAGTCTGCCTCTTGCTTCCAGAAGGTTTTATAGTGGTTTCAACAGTGTGTGTTTGTTGTGCCTCTCCTGCTGCTTGCTGCTGGTGTAAGGTTTCCTGCTGCTTGTTTTTGATGAGGAAAATGTTTTATTGCTGAACTACAACCAATCCAGGATATCCCAAGCCAGAGATAAGCAAGTAGATGATAAACAGGATCAAAGCATGAAGGGCTGCAGTCACAAAGAGTTGGATAAAGAAAGCTATCAGCAATAGACCACAGCAATTAGCATACATTGCAACTCAGGATGAAATATTTTACATGTTTGAGAAGTACTGATTGGAAAACTGCCCCAAGGGCTCACTCTCGTCCACAGTGCCATCTTGAGATGTGCACTTCTTGTTTTTGGGTCCCATAGGTGCTGAGGTGGCATGGCATGTGGCGATGAGGTCACTGCCATGTCACATGGGGTATTACTACTTAGCTAGGCTGACTGGGTATTGACCCCAGTACCTCTCAAAAAGAGGTGCCCCAGCCCCCTAGGGTGCATACCACTAGGATAGCTAAGAATTCATGGGAAAACATAGATAAATTCATAGGCACTGTCTTCAGTATATCAGTGCCTCAGCAACCCAGGAAAAGATGTTTTAGTGCCTATAGCTTGGGGATAAAGGGGTCCACACCACATCCTAATTCAGTGTTTGGTTCCATAGGTCAAAATGTGTTATCACCCATTTTGGTTGGGCCAATACTAGGAGAGAAATGTCTGTGTGCTTGTAGCACCTCTAATACAACTAAAGTATACCCTAAAGCATTGGAAAAGCACTTTTTCTTACTAGGATACATCGCCCCCCGAGTCTATGTGGTCTTCCTGATTTTTTTGAATCCCTGAGTGAAGGTGCCCATGCATGGTGTGGCACGATCAGCATGGGGACATTTCTCCCTTCCCCTCGATTTCACTCTGTCGGGCCACATGCAGTGCACGGATACCCCACACCCAGATATCTTTGGCCCTGCAGTTGTACTGTAGTTTGCCAGGCTATATCAGTCTTCTTGCCATTATTTTCATTGAGACTTCGTGTGGATGTACCGGCAGTCTGACCCGACAGAAGCGTCTCAGAGTGTCTATGGACCTCATGCAGGGTTTCTGTGTTGGGTTTCAGGACCAGGTGTCCGGGCTGTATGCTGTTGTGACAGACGTTCTACTGAGTTTTTGTGTTTTTGTGTGTATCCCCTGACTGCTCTGACATTGTGTTCCGTGACATTGGTGCATCTGTAGTAATTTTTAGCTTTACCAATTACAAATGGTCTAAGGCACTGCATACATTTTCTGAGTGTCCATTGTTTTTCGGTATAACAGGAATGCTGTCAGTTTAACATCTGCAGCAGCCCCTGCAAGAAGTATTCCTGAAGTACTAAAATTTGAGTTACGCCTACTCTGCTCTGTTCGGTACTGAGGTGGGAGGTCACTTCAGAACTGAGATTCCACTGTCCTCAATCTGTCCTAACTTTGACTTACCTTGTTGTTTTCCGCTTGTTTATCCAACACTCGTTGGTGTGTCTAATCGCGTTCCTTTCCACCCCAACTAATACTCTGTGAGGAGAGTGTAATAAGAACGCCTTATTGTGGCCGGATCACAGTTCAGGCTTCAGCAATAGCTCAAAGGTGTGCGTGTTTGTTGTAGTTTTACATAGGTATATGAATCTTCATTATTTGAGTCTTAGATTTGGAGGTGTATTTTCCGTCTAGTTGCTGTGTGTGTGCGCGCGCTTGGAATGGCGATGTGCTGGACTTCGCTGTTGTTGCCTGTTCTGTGTTTGTCTGTAAGTCCTTTTTGTTTAGTGCAATTGGATGTTGATTTCGATTTGTTGGCTTTAGGCCTGTGCCCATGTTACCGCGTTAACACGACGTTCTGAGTTTACATTTTTCCGTTTAGGTCACATTTTGTTATTGTTAGTGTGAGCTTTGTGTGTGTCATACATGTTGGTGTGGTATTAAGTGTAATAGTGCAAATGCATGCGTTCACACTCTCTTTGGTTCTGCAACATGAGGGCTACGTAAGCGAGCCCCTCACCACGGCCGCTTGGCAAGCGCTGGGCCAAGCAAGGAGCCAAGGCATTGGCAAAGTCCGGCAGCCGGCGGAACATGGTGAAGATGGTTGTCTTGTACTTGCACTGCGTGTGTGTAGGGATTTGGGTTTAGGTTTAGTATTCTACGGGATTTGGGATTTTTTCTTTCATTAATATGCCTTTCGGTTGTGTACAAAGGTTGATAATATTTCAGATATGTAGCGGTTGGTAAAAGGTGATTTCAGACGTGTTTTTCATGCAGCGGTTGGTAACAGGCTGGCTTTTTTCCATGTACCAACATTGTCCTCTTTTCTTTACCTTGACTTTTTTTTGTTTTTTCTACTTCCAATCCATTATGAGGTCCCGTTTGAAAACAATGTTTACTTTTCGTTGCATTTTTCTTTTTCTTGGAATCTTCTCTTTAAGTTGAATTTTTGTTTTGCTTCTACAGGGATCATTCTTCTATTGTAGAACCATTATTTCTTCTTTGGAAATTGCTTGTGTTCTCATTTGTATAACACTTGTACTACTTTTCTGTCCCCTTTTTTTCAGAGCAGTACACGTTTTGCTACTACACCCTGAACACTTGCCATTTAAATGTGTACAATCTTTGTCTTGCTTTTTTTCTTTCAAAACCTGCACTCCTTCTTGTGTTGACGTTCCTACACTGTCTTTTTTTGTCACTCACTTCTGCGTTGAAAATGCTGTCTTTTTTATCTCCTGAAATGTTGTTTTTCCTCCTCTGAAGTGGCCAGAGTTCCTGTTTTTTTATAAAACTTGGATTGTACCTCGGCCTATAATGCTCTTCCATTGCCGTGCTCAATGTAGATCATTTTGGGGGAAATATGAGGTAAATGAGGTAAACCTGAGTTGTGATGATTCACATCCATCATTCACCTCCACCACTTTTCTATTTCAATAATGGGGGTATTTTGTAGTTCAAATGGGGATTTATGATTTCATTTCAATAGATGGGTGATTTCTCCTTGCCGGTAGACCTACCCATTCCCCAACCAATTAGTAACTCCCTAAAGAGTCACTCGGGAATCTGACTTCATGACGGTTAGTCCAGATTTACAATGTTTTGGCACTTTGCTGCTCCTCCAAGTACGTTTTGCACTGGAATTGTACATATTCTTCCTTCTTGCATAGGTCTTTGTGTAATGTGACGACAATGAGCCCATTTGCGAATTCCAGCCTTTAACTTCTTTGAATTGCGTGCTGCTGACCTCTTACTGGTGAGCAGAGGGTGCCAATGATGTCCCTCAATCTACAGTTGCTGGTGGTCTTGTTTCGCTGTTTCGCGCTGTGCGTGCCTGACAGCTCTCTGTAACTTTTCAACATTTCAGGACAGTGACAACAACAACGGAGCGCCCAAATCATACCGAATTCCGGCCAGCGTGTTTCTCCTTCGTCTTTTTTCTCGAGGTAGGTAGGTAGGTACATTCGGGAGCTCGGGATGCCTCATTTGACAATGCAGGAAGAAGGTCTTACCAAGGGGACGTCCTGTCCCTCCCACTGCCCTAGGTCAGGTACATCTTAAGCCGCTCCCGCAGGCGCTTGGGTGCTGTCATTGTCCTGAAATGTGGAAAAGTTACAGACAGCTGTCAGGCACGCACAGCACGAAACAGAGAAACAAAACCACCAGCAGCTGTAGATTGAGGGGCACCATTGGCACCCTCTGCTCACCAGGAAGAGGTCAGCAGCACGCAATTCAAAGAACCTAAAAACTCGAATTCGCAAATGGGCTCATTGTCGTCACAGTACACAAAGACCTATGCAAGAAGGAAGAATATGTACAATACCAGTGCAAAACGTACTTGGAGGAGCAGCAAAGTGCCAAAACATCGTAAATCTGGACTAACCGTCATGAAGTCAGATTCCGGAGTGACTTGTTAGGCAGTTACTAATTGGTTGCGGAATAGGTAAGTCTACCGGCAAGGAGAAATCACCCATCTATGGAAATGAAATCATAAATCCCCATTTGAACTCCCAAACACCCCCATTATTGAAATAGAAAAGTGGTGGAGGTAAACGATGGATGTGAATCATCCCAAATCATGTTTACCTCATTTACCTCACATTTTCCCCAAAATAACGCAAGTTGAGCACGGCAATGGAAGAGCATTATGGGCCGAGGTACAATCCAAGTTCCATAAAAAAAGCAGGAACTCTGGCCACTTCAGAGAAGAAAAAACAATATTTCAGGAGATTAAAAAGGACAGCATTTTCAACGCAGAAGTGAGTGACAAAAAGAGACAGTGTAGGAACGTCAACACAAAAAGGAGTGCAGGTTTTGAAAGAAAAAAAGCAAGACAAACATTGTACACAAAAAGCAAGAGTTCAGGGTGTAGTAGCAAAACGTGTACTGCTTTGGAAAAAAGGGGACAGAAAAATGGTACAGGTGTTATACAAATGAGAACAAAAGGGATTTTCAAAGAAGAAATAATGGTTCAAAAATTCAACGAAAAGCAAACATTGTTTTCAAACGGGACCTCATAATGGATTGGAAGTAGAAAAAACAAAAAAACATCAAGGTAAAGAAAAGAGGACAATGTTGGTACATGGAAAAACTCCAGTCTGTTACCAACCGCTGCATGAAAAACACGTCTGAAATCACCTTTTACCAACCGCTACATATATGAACTATTATCACCCCTTGTACACAACCGAAAGGCATATTAATGAAAAACAAAATCCGAAATCCCGTAGAATACTAAACCTAAACCCAAATCCATACACACACGCAGTGTAAGTACAAGACAACCATCTTCACCATGTTCCGCCGGCTGCCGGACTTTGCCAATGCCTTGGCTCCTTGCTTGGCTCAGCGCTTGCCAAGCAGCCGTGGTGGGGGGGTGGCTTACGACGTCCTCATGTCTAAGAAAAAAAGAGGGTGTGAACACAAACCAACCACCGCAGCGCAGGCAGCCGAAGACCAACGCCGGAGGGACCCGCCAGGGACAAGCCCAACAGGTACGATGCGGAGCGAGCCCAGCGCCCCTGCCTCGGCGGGGGCCAGCGGCAGGCACAATGAGCCCGATTCCTGGCCCGCCTCCGCATGCCCCGCACTGCCACCCAGTAAAGCCGGAGGTGCAAGCCCCCGGGCTGGAAATAGGCACCACGGCGTCAGGAAAACCAACCAGGGCACAGAGAGCAACCGGACCGGACGAGGTGCGGCGCAGCACGCCGGGCCACGAGGCACGCCAGAGAGGCACGCCGCCGGCCACAACCAAGGCACACGGACAGATGCCAAGCAACAAGGCCGCCGGGTGCCGCAAACCCGGAGAGGGCGCACAACACGCAACGAACCACGGCACGAGAAGAGATGCCAAGCAACACCAGCCACCGTCCGAACGGAAGTGTGCGCGCCCGGCAGTGAACCGAGCCCCTGCCGGCTACAGAACAGCCGCGGTCAGGATGGACGAGTGCGCACCCGGAGGGTACCCAGCCCCTGCTGGCTACGAAACAGCCGCCGTCCGGATGGACGAGTGCGCGCCCGGAGGGGACCCAGCCCCTGCCGGCTACAAACAGCCGCCGTCTGAATGGACGAGTGAGCGCCCCGCAGCGACGCCCCGCACACGTAACACCGCACACGCAACCCACAGCACAGCACAGCGAGCAAGCACACCGGTGAACAGGAGCCAAGTGGCCCAGGACACCGCACACCCAACACAGCACACCGAGCGAGCACACCGGTGAACAAGAGCCAAGGGGCCCAGGACACCGTACGCGCAACACAACACACCGAGTGGGCACATCTGTGAACAGGAGCCAAGTGGCCCAGGACACCGCACACGCAACACAGCATACTGGGCGGGCACACAAGTGAACAGGAGCCAAGTGGCCGAGGACACCGCACAGCCAACACAGCACACTGAGCGGGCACACCGGTGAACAAGAGCCAAGAGGCCGAGGACATCGCACACGTAACACAATACACCGAGCGGGCACACCCGTGAACAAGAGCCAAGTGGCCCAGGACACCGCGCACGCAAAACAACACACCGAGCGGGCACACCGGTGAACAAGAACCAAGTGGCCCAGGACACCGCACACGCAACACAGCACACGGAGCGGGCACACCGGTGAACAGGAGCCAAGTGGCCCAGGACACCACACACGCAACACAACACACCGAGCGGCAAACCAGTGAACAGGAGCCAAGTGGCCCAGGACACCGCAGACGCAACACAATACACCGAGCGGGCACACCGGTGAACGGGAGTGAAGGGGTCCAGGACACCGTACACGCAACACAACACACCGAGCGGGCACACCGGTGAACAGGAGCCAAGTGGCCCAGGACACCACACATGCAACACAACACACCAAGCGGGCACACCGGTGAACAAGAGCCAACTGGCCCAGGACACCGCAGAGGCAACACAACCCACCAAGCGGGCACACCGGTGAACAGGAGCGGAGGGGTCCAGGACACCGTACACGCAACACAACACACCGAGCGGGCACACCGATGAACAGGAGCCAACTGGCGCAGGACACCGCACAAACAAAGCAGGACACCGAGCGGGCGCACCGGTGAACAGGAGCCGAGTGGCCCAGGACAGCGCACAGGCAACACAAGACACTGAGCAGGCACACTGGTGAACAGGAGCCAAGTGGCCAAGGACACCGCCCATGCACCACAACACACCGAGCGGGCACACCGGTGAACAGGAGCCAAGTGGCCCAGGACACCGCACAAGCAGAGCAAATGACGGAGCGCGCACACCGGTGAACAGGGTCCAAGTGGCCGTGAACACCGCACAAGCAACACAACACACCGAGCAGGCACACCGGTGAACAGGAGCCAAGTGGCCCTGGACACCGCACAAGCAAAGCAACGCACCAAGCAGACGCAACGGTGAACAGGAGCCAGGTGGCTGAGGATACCGCAGGTGCAACACAACAAACCAAGCGGGCACACCGGTCAACAGGAGTCAAGTGGCCCAGGACACCGCACACGCAAAGCAAGGCACCGAGCGGGCACACCGGTGAACAGGAGCCAAGTGGCCCAGGACACCGCACACGCGGAGCAACGGACCGAGCGGGCACAGGGGTGATCAGGAGCAAAGGGGCCGAGGACACCGCACACGCAACACAATACACCGAGCGGGCACACCGGTGAACAGGAGCCAAGCAGCCCAGGACACCGTACACGAAAGACAACACAGCGAGCGGGCACACCGGTGAACAAGAGCCAAGTGGCCCAGGACAGCGCACAGGCAACACAACACACCGAGCGGGCAAACCGGTGAACAAGAGCCAAGTGGCCCAGGACACCGCACAGGCAACACAGCAGACAGAGCGGGCACACCGGTGAACAGGACCAAAGTGGCCCAGGACACCACACACGCAACACAACAAACAGAGCGGGCACACCGGTGAACAGGAGTAAAATGGCCCAGGACACTGCAGACGCAACACAACACACCGAGCAGGCACACCGGTGAACAGGAGCCAAGTGGCCGAGGACACCGTACACGCAACACAGCACACCGAGCGGGCACACCGGTGAACAGGAGCCAAGTGGCCCAGGACACCGCACACGCAACACAACAGGCCGAGCGGGCACACCAGTGAACAGGAGCCAAGTGGCCCAGGACACCGCACACGCAACACAACACACCAAGCAGGCACACCGGTGAACAGGAGCGAAGGGGTCCAGGACACCGTACACGCAACACAACACACCGAGCGGGCACACCGGTGAACAGGAGCCAACTGGTGCAGGACACCACACAAGCAAAGCAGAACACCGAGCGGGCGCACCGGTGAAAAGGAGCCAAGTGGCCCAGGACAGCGCACAGGCAACACAAGACACTGGGCAGGCACACCGGTGAGCAGCAGCCAAGTGGCCCAGGACACCGCCCACGCAAGACAACACACCGAGCGGGCACACCAGTGAACAGAAGCGAAGTGGCCCAGGACACCGCACAAGCAAAGCAACGCACCAAGCGGACGCACCGGTGATCAGGAGCCAAGTGGCCCAGGACACCGCACAAGCAACACAACACACCGAGCGGGCACACCGGTCAACAGGAGCCAAGTGGCCCAGGACACCGCACACGCAGAGCAACACACCGAGCGGGCACACCGGTGAACAGGAGCCAAGTGGCCGTAGACACCGCACACGCAACACAACACACCGAGCGGGCACACCGGTGAACAGGAGCCATGTGGCGCAGGACACTGCACAAGCAAAGCAGGGCACCGAGCGGGCGCACCGGTGAACAGGAGCCAAGTGGCCCAGGACAGTGCACAGGCAACATAAGACACTGAGCAGGCACACCGGTGAGCAGGAGCCAAGTGCCCCAGGACACCGCCCCCGCAACACAACACACCAAGCGGGCACACAGGTGAACAGGAGCCAACTGGCCCAGGACACCGCACAAGCAAAGTAAATGACGGAGCGGGAACACCGGTGAACAGGAGCCAAGTGGCCCAGGACACCGCACAAGCAAAGCAACGCACCAAGCGGACGCACCGGTGAACAAGAGCCAAGTGGCTCAGGACACCGCAGACGCAACACAACAAACCGAGCCGGCAGTCCGGTCAACAAAAGCCAAGTGGCCCAGAACACCGCACACGCAAAGCAACGCACCGAGCGGGCACACCGGTGAACAGGAGCCAAGTGGCCAAGGACACCGTACATGCAACACAACACACCGAGCGGGCACACCGGTGAACAGGAGCCAACTGGCGCAGGACACCGCCCACGCAACACAACACACCAAGCGGGCACACAGGTGAACAGGAGCCCTGTTGCCCAGGACACCGCACAAGCAACACAACACACCGAGCGGGCACACCGGTGAAGAGGAGCCAAGTGGCCCAGGACACCGCGCAAGCAAAGCAACGCACCAAGCGGACGCAACGGTGAACAGGAGCCAAGTGGCTCGAGAAACCGCAGACGCAACACAACAAACCGAGCCGGCACACCAGTCAACAGGAGCCAAGTGGCCCAGAACACCGCACACGCAAAGCAACGCACCGAGCGGGCACACCGGTGAACAGGAGCCAAGTGGCCCAGGACACCGCACACGCAACACAACACACCGATCGGGCACACCGGTGAACAGAAGCAAATGGCCGAGGACACCGCACGCGCAACACAACACACCGAGCAGGCACACCGGTCAAGAGGAGCCAAGTGGCCCAGGACACCGCACAACCAACACAACACACCAAGCGGCCACACCGGTGAACAGGAGCCAAGTGGCCCAGGACACCGCACACACGTGCATACCCAGGGCGGCCGACGGACCGGAAAGGACCAACACCCCATGGGTGGGACCCACTGGGGCGACCCAGCCAACCCATCGGGCCAGCAGCAGGGGCGGTACCCCAGGGCCACTGGTCCGAGCCCGGCCAGGCTGCATCGGGGACCATGGCAAACGTCACCCGGAGCCATGAGAGCAACCGGTGACAGGCGAGCCGGTACACAGTCCAGGAGGGGGTCGCCTGCCAAGCAGAGAGGCCCCGCAACTCAAGCCACAAGAGTGAGGCGGTCGTACCGTAGACTCGCGGGAGCAATACCCCTTGTAGTGAGAGATATTCCAAACGGCTGGGCAGCCCTCAGAGCTGCCGCCCAAAAGAGGGGGCATGTGGCCCTACCCATGGACACATGTGGGGACGCCCTCCCACCTGGGACACCTGGACCGGGTGGCCGCGACACTGCCTTAGGGAGCGCCCAAATCATCAGGAATTCCGGCAAGCATGTTTCTTCTTCCTCTTTTTTCTGGATTCGTTACGTTCTGCTTCCCGTCGTCGTCTCTGGTTGCTGGTAGGCCCCGAACCCAAGTTTGTGCAAATCCGAGGCATAAGGGGCACCCCCGGCATCTACCAAGGTACTTGCGCTTGCTGTCCTTCGTCCTCCAGGCCCCGTAGACCTGTATAGACCTGTAGGGGATTGTAAGGCTCTCCTTGAGCCTTCCCCTGAGCCTCCATGCAGTCATCTACGGCCGCATCAGGCTTGGTAAACTCTTCGCCTACGGGCACCAGCAAGGGTAGCCCACCCTTACCACCCTCTTCACGCTTTGGGAACCAAGTTTGGCCTTCTTTGGGCTCAAAACACAAGGATCTATCGGATCCCGGAAATCTCCAAATCCGCGGCATCGAGCCTTCATAAAACGCGCTTTTGCTTTTGCGAGCCTGCCAGGCCCTCATACACTCGCCTCTCTCAAGGTCTGGGCCCTGGTTTTGCTCTAAACGTCCCCAACACCTGATAATCTTGCTGGACCCACCAATATTGAGATCCGCCAGCCCGACCTCCACAAATCGAGTTTTCGCCTTTTTTGTCCTCAACGCGCTCCCCCCAGGTGTTGTTGTGGTTTGACTTGGGAACTGTCCTGTTTCTCGAAAATCTTAAAATGCGACAAACCTCCTTCTGCGCAGGATCTTTAGGCGGAGCACCAATTCATACACACTTCACAAATTCGAAGACAAAAACCCTGGTCAAAGATATCAAAGTATTATACACCACTTCGTTCACAGCAACCAGCATCTCGATGCTTCAGATGTATTCGCAGACTGCAGTGTGATTGCGACTCGCGCGCTCGCTGCGCTGCTGCTGGTCAAAACCATAGCACTACCGCCCTCTGAGACCTCAAAGAGGTCTCACTCGTCTGGTCCGTTGCCACACTGTCGAAAACTGAATAGACAGGGCCAGGAGAAAACTTTTTTCTGGACCTCGACATGTGCTGGCTTACTGAAGCATAGTAGTGGTCGAAACCTATAGACTGGGGTCAAGTGTGTGGTATACCTGTCCTGAGCGCCTCACTCAAGCGCCGTGTTCGACTTTGTCACCGACCGCGTCTTGGCGGAAGCCTCAGAAGACAGCCTCGCCAGGCTGGCGCTACCCACAGCAAGGCTGTGGACTCGTCAAGATGCCGTGACATTGGGCACAGCTATCGAAGCTAAGTGCCAGGGAAACAAACAACCAACAGGACTGTACATCTGTCGGATCGACAGGGCATATTAAAGCAGTCGACGCCGTTAATGGCATCCCGCCTGTCAAATCAGCAGTCCGTGCCCCACACAACCGTGGAGGAATCATTCACCTGAAGTAGACATACTTAGTGCACCTCTTTCAGCGGTTGGACGCTAGCCATGAACTTGAGGGTGTCACGGCCTGTATAGTGTCGAGGAACATCTCTTTCGAGGGCACGTTTCTAAATCAGGATACCAGATCGATGGTTGATCAATCGAAGGTTGGGATCGCCAGGCCGGCCGTCGTCGGGGCACTCGTACTTGAATACGGAAACACATGCTCAAGGGCAAGAGCTCTGAACTGTCCCGGTCCCCATGTTTGCGACTTGATCGTGAAGAAATCCCAAAGGCTCGACGGCTGCCAGATGGCAGGGTTTCACAAATCCATTAGATTGGTGGTCTCGACGGACAACGCGTCATTCCGACCGGTGGTCCATCGGTATGTTTGCCTCGAACCGGTACCAGCGCCACTGCTGTGGTAGAACTCACCAGTTCGCGTGTCGACTCCCCACCACGGCGTGTCGGTAGTCGAAAGTCTCCGAGCAACGATTATGGCGCTGACCTCGTTTACCCCAGGACAGAGGGCATATGGGTCCCTTATTTCGAGACTGCTTGTTCGAGAGTTTGCTTGGAGTCGACTGAGGTGTTGATGCACATACTGGCCATGGGCGAGAGCGTTCTGCAGTCACACGGCTCAAAGCTGTGTCGACAACGACCGCCTCGAGAACTTGGTAACGGCAGTGGACATTGCGGTGATGGGCAGCCTGGAAGTCATCGTGAATTGGCGTGAGGTGCTTGAACATCGTCACGTCGAAGTGATGTTGGTACGCGTTCGAATCCGCCGACAAGAACCGGTGGTCGACAGGATCAGGATGGAACGGGTCACTCGTGGGCGAACCGCTGGACTCCAGCTCCTGCCGTTCATCGACAAAAACATCTCTTCGAAAAAGGACTTCTCGGCGCCAATACTGTTCATTTTCGTATTGGCCTTCGAGAGGGGACATAAGATACTTCGGCGTACCCAGACATCGAGTCAAATCAGTGGCGTCTTCGAAATGAAAAAAGTTGAGGTCTGCTTCATTGGTCGAATGGAGACAGGCAACTCTTCGAATTTCCTTTTCTAAGTTGTAGTACCTGATTTGTCCAGGGCCAGTCTGGTAGATCGTTGCCAGCTGAACCAGATCGATTGGGGCTCCTGCTGCGACCGCATTGTGGGCGTATGGACCAGTTGACTGTCCCAGTCGATGGTATTCTTGGAGCTGGACCATCAGGTCCTGGGTTCCAACTGGGGCGCAGCCGTACCTCTTGCACCTGAGTTGAGTGGTACCTCGTAGGCCTGGAAATTGGTGTCGTCGAAGAAGCAAGTCGACGTTTTACGCGAGAAAGGGGGCTCGGTCTCGGATTAAAAAGTCTTTTGTTTGGCAACCCTTCTGGAAATCTGGAATGAGCCCAAGAATCGAAATAGCGGAGGGTGCTGACCGGCGCATCCTCGATACTGTCCAGAAACGTCGGTACTTGAATAACAGGTTGATTCCATCGGCGACATGGATCAGGCCAACGATTCCACAAATCTCTCGACGCATGCGGTTCAGATCTGCAATTTTGTTCGGCAGGTCGGTCTCGACGAGATTGTTCCTGAATCCCCAGACAAGTTCTTAGTTGCATTTTCGCCAGTCGACAAGGGCATTTCGAAAATTCTGACAGGCCACCTCGATCTTCGTGTACCACTGGTAGCTTGGTGCGCTGCCAGGGGTTCCGCTTTCGTCGAAAGAAGTGTCAGGCGCGCTTTGCATCGTCTCAGAGGGTAACAGCGCTGTCTTACGCCAGCTGTCTATGTCGCCAACGTCACGCAAATTGTAAATGGTGGCGTTCGTCGTCAACACAACAGCCGCCTGGCGTGAGCTCAGGAATGAATGCCCTCGTCGCTGACCGGCCATGAGGCTCGACGCGATGACAAGCACCTGCGGGTCCAGTTTAGTATACTGTTTCGCAAGTGGGTTGTCTTCATGGGTCCCAAATCGATAGGCCATCTTCATTCCAAACGTGCCCAGGTGCTGGAGCTCGTCGACAGTCTCGATCTCATGTGCGTATTGGTCCATATAATATGGCTGCCACAGCGGTTCTGTTCGATGAACGGAATCGTAGCTCGGCGGTGGAGTCGACCAACTCTGTGCAGCGTACGAATTGTCATTGTTGCCATCATTGTAGGTACCACCATCGTAGGTACCGTCTTTGTAGGCGTCACCGTCATCTTTTTCTTCGAAGTAGGAATTGGACTGGTTCGTTCCAGTGGAAGATTGCGTTTTTGGGCGTTGGACAGCCATGATTGGTTGACCCATGATTCGTCGTGGGGGGCGTTCGGCTCTCCTCTCCACGAATTGTGAACCCATGAGAATTTGTACTCGGAGGTGTTCGGCCTTCACTTCCACGAATTGTCGACCCATGATGATTGGTTCCATCCAAACACTGAACAGAGCAAGCAAATCAGTCGTCATACCCCGTGTAGCAAGAGAGATCCTCGTATTCATCGGAATCGAACCACTCTCACATCGCTTATAACGCGCGCAATCTAGGACAAATTAATTTGCCGCATAGCAGCTGAAAAACGATGCGGAAACCCACGAAATTTGCGATTTAAAAGGAGAAACTGTCATTTTGCAATCACTATCTGCAGTACATGAAAGAATGTGCCAATCTCAAACACTTTCGAATAAATCTGTGAATTGTGGTACCAACCTCCATAGTGAATTGGAGCCACCACCCTGCTTCCTATCGCTGGTGACCAATGGTGCATTAGTACTATAAGAGACTGTGATTCGCACTTCTTAAGACCCGCTAGGTGTCAGGTTTGTGAGCTTTTGTTCACTTATGTACCCTTTTGTGGGAATACATGGCATATTGGGTGGTGTTGCATGCCATTGAGTCCAATTAATAAGTGTGTCAGTGCTGCCTCCACCAAAAAAACACCATTTTTTGCCCTAAAAATGGCCAAAAAATGCCAATTTTTACCCCGAATCAGTGTCTTCTGGGTCCTACAGGTCGGCTTGTGCTCTCCCCCCCTATTTAGAGGGTGCTCGATCCAACAACAGAGGTATTGCATGCCATTGACATTATTTAACAACTGTTTCAGGGCCATATTGCCATATTTGTGCAGATCTGGCAAAAAAATCAGCAATGTGCAGAATCTGCAATGTGACATAGAGTTGAATGATTTGACCACATGCCGCCGTATTATTCATTAAGAATATTTCAAATGCAGACCGCAAGGGAAAGTAAAATAGCAAGTATTTATGAGATTTGAAAATGTTATGATTACATTTGCCAAATAATGCCATTTTTGGTGAAACAAATTGCCAATTTTCGATGGAATTCAATTTGTCCCGTTGGCGCGGTTTAAGATGCGGTGTGTCTGTGTGTAAATGAACGGATTCCTTCGCAGAATTGGAGTGTGCATCAGGCTCTTCAAAGCTTGCGCATTGCTGTTGTTAGTATTCGGCGTCGTTCTGGGGAGGGTACCCGTACAAGTTGCAAAATTCTGGGTCAATGTCGGCTGGAGGTCCCCCTTCCTAGGTCGATTCCAGGGTAGGCTAATTGGCCAGGGCTCGTTCGAGCATCTCCAAGCCTGTCGTGTCTCCTGACATGACGATTCGACCACCTGGGGCTACTCCGGCAAATGTCCCTCGGGAGGACACACCTTCGAGGTGGTTCAAAGCTCCTTTCCCTCTTTTCGGTTAGGGGCCTCGTTTGCCTTTGGAACTTCGAGCGTACGCCGACTGGCTGTAGTTCGGCGCCAGGAGCGGGGCCAGTGATCGACTCGGTCGGGTCGGCGCTTACGCGACTGATCAACAGCGGCAAGCTAAGGTCGATCTCACTGGGGCTTCGGCACCATCGCCATCTCCATCAACACCGTCGCTGTCACCGTCCACATCGATGACATTCGACGCTGATGCTCGAGAGGGAGGTGGTCGAGAGGAAGCTCGGGATGTCCGAGGAGTAGGGCTGTAGGCTGAGGCTCCAGTGGTCTACCTGGAACCCCGCATGAGTTTTGCAAAATTCACGCTGCAAAGAGGTGAGGTTACTCAGGGTTGAGTCGAAGGAACTTAAGGTACACTGGATCCTCCTCTAGAGCTTTACTGGACTCCAAAGACCACGTGTCGTCATTCCATTCACAGCGGTACAGGAATGTGCGGCGCTTTTTAAATCCCACTCAACGTCTAGCCAGAATGTTAACAAGTCGAGGGGAGGCTCCAGTCTTGACAGGGGGCATCGGGAATTCCCACACTGCCTGTCCCTCCCGGTGGATGTAGGGCTTTATGCTGTTACGAATAAAAAAACCCAACCCATGGAAGGGGGCCAGGGATTTCCATTTTAATGTTCCCGCCCTTATTGGGCACCTCAAGAACTTTGTATGGGCCGCACCAGACAACATCGAGCGTCCCTTTTTGTGGATATTCGGGCACCAACACCCACAATCGCTCTCCCACTTCAGGCACTCGAATGTGTCGGGCCATTTGCAGGACCACATGCATCTGGCGTCAGCGTTCCTCGGCAAGCATTGCACGCACAGAATCGAAGGTGGGTTCAGCTCGATGCATGTAATCAATCACGGTCGAAGGGTCATGTGCATGAGAAGTCATCTGGGGAAACTCCAATGGAAAATGGCGTGTACGCCCCTCATCAATCTCCAACGGAGATAGTCGAAGGCTGTTGGACGTCAGGTTATGAACCTGAGTGTCGGCTAAGAGAAGGTCGACATCCCACTCTTTGTTGCCAAAGATGCCGTTTGTACGCAAGCGTTCAAGGATGGACTGGTTGCTGCGCTCCCCCAGGCTGTTGCCTCGAGGGCAATTGGCCACTGTTTGGTGCATCTTAATTTTGAAACACTGTGCCAACCGTTCCACGTCTGGGACTTGAACCGCTTGTCTTGATCGGAATCAATTTGTCGGGGGCATCCTTTAAGTCGCATGACTTCAAGTAGTAACACGTAGACAAGGTCGTCGGCTGTCATGTCTGTGCGGCAAGTGATGAACATACCACAATCATGACAGCGTCATGGCCTCTGGTGGTCGACGGCAATCCTGAGACCCAATCGACGGACACACTATGCCACTTTGTGTCGGGCACCAGCAGGGGCCTGAGCTGTCTGGCGGTGTCGACACGCCGTGACTTAGCCGCTGGACAAAGATCGCAACTAAAGATGTAACGCTCCACGTAATGTAGAAGATGAGAACAGACTTAGTCACGTTTCACCAACGCCATGGTACGAAGTACTCCCAAATGGCCGTAAAACTCGGACTCGTGGTACATGGCCACAATCGAGCTGACAAGCATTCGAGGAACAAGGACACGATTGCCCATTGTCGAAAACAGGAAGAACTTACCATCACCGACGGACAACTTGGCGTCTTGGAGTTGGTGTCGTAACGTAGGGCTTCGAACCATGATCTCGTAGATGTGTTTCGTACGAGGGTCTTCTCGATATGCTGCTGCCCACACAACTGTCGAAGTCAAATCCTTACACTGATAGTGTCGGTGTACTCGACGGTGTGTACCCTTAGGACTCGAAGGGTACAGTGTGTTTGGTCCAACCTTGGGTAGGGGAACTGGCTGTAGTGTACCGTCTCGGTGGCGTCGACAGCGAATCAGTTCTGTCAAGGTTGGGGCATATCAAAGTTCTTTGCCAAAGGTGACTCGAAGGAGGCGGTCCATGTCTATGTCGGGAAGGTCGTCGGTGTCGGTTGACATGTCTTGTACCTCATTGCCAGCATCATCAGGATGTACTGTAGGCTGGTGTGAATCCTGAGCCAGCGCCTCGTTCAATGGCAGTGGCTCCAGTTCCTCAAGCTCGACGGCTGGCTCGGTGTCGAATTGGAGGGCTCGTTCGGCGTCTCTGTCAACATCAGGTCCCTCTCCCACGGAGCGTCCGCTTCGGAGTGACACGTACAGGTGGTCGTATGGCTAGGGCCACACTTCATCATGTGAGAACAAGTCTTCAAGCACGTGTAAGAAGTCATCGACAGGTTCCTCTTCAGGTGAAGCCAAGCTCTCGACCAAAAGGTACCACGAAGGACCGTGTACGTGTAGCATTCTCGATGTCCACCAACTGTCGCAAAGTCAGGCGGGAACAGGCGTCCGCTGCTGGGTTCTGAAGACCCGGTACATACCACAATCTGAGGTTGTATTCCTTCAGGAACTGGGACCAACGTGCTTGTCGTGGTGTCAGTGGTCAAGGACACGTCTTAACATAACGAAGGTTTTTGTATTCAGTGTGCACATGCACCTGCTGTTGTCCTCGAAGTAGATGAGACCACTGCTTCACAGCTAGCACGATGGCCAACAACTCCTGTTCTCGGATCGGCTATCGAGTTTCAGCAGATTGCATCTTCCGCAACATAAAGGCAATAGATAGAAGGTAGGTAGGTAGGTAGGTCGACTCGGGACTGGGGTTGCCCCGCAGGGGGGACTTACCAAGGGTCTTTTGCTCACCCACCCACGGCCCTACTTCACGTGCCCCAACAAAGCGGCTCACCCACATGGGGGAAGGGCGCGGTTGCCGCGAGCAGTACCCTACAGCGGGTTCTGCCCAGAGAGGTAACCCATGTTCGACCGAAGTCTCACATTCCTCTCCTTCGGGCGGATGATACGTGGGGGAGGGTCCAACCGCACATCCTCATCAACCTCCGGATTCTGGGGCCCAGAGGCCGGAGCCAGGCCAAAGGCCCTGTCCTGCAGGCACCCCCACCTGGGTTGGTTTTCAGTAGGTGTGAGGCGACTTGAAGAAGCAAGTGCTACGGGACTCGCATGCCGTGGCGCACACTCACACCTCCTGACTCGGTCGAGCTTGCGCTCTCCCGGGGGGCCGGGGGTTCGAAGTAGGTCGTTGTCGCCGGTTGGTCGGTCGTATGGTACGGTTGCGGTGTAGTTTGTTAATGTAGGTTGGTCGGTTGCGTGATGGTAGAGCCAAGTTGTGTTCGTGGGCATGGTCGTTGGCGGGCGCGGCGCACCACGGTGTCACCAACCCTTTGGACGCCGTTCCCGTTTGGACCCGTGCACGCCTGGCTGGTTTGGTGTTGGCCGGCTTGCGTGTGGTCTGTTTACGGTCAAGTGGCGGCTGCAGCTGCGGTGTTGTTGGTTCGCGGTCGTCTTGGCCGCCTCATGGTCGGCTTGGTTTGCGTGGGTTCCATTGCGCTGCTGCCAGTGGTCGTTCCGCCGCATGTTGTTTATGCAGCTGGCATGTCCGTGTCGGTGCTGGTCAGTGGCGTCGTGGTTTGTCCAAGTGTAGTGTTGTGTAGTTTGTTTCCGTTGGTTGGTCGCGGTTGTATTGGCAGCGTTGTGGTGTTCTGCTGTGTTCGTTGGTACGATCGTCGCTGGGCGTGGCGCACCACGGTGTTGCCAACCCGTTGGGCGCCGTTTCCGTTTCGACCCGTCCATGGCTGGCTGGTTTGGTGTTGGCCGGCTTGCGCGTGGTCTGTTTACGGTCAAGTGGTGGCTGCAGCTGCGGTGTTGTTGGTTTGCGGTCGTCTTGGCCGCCTCATGGTCGGCTTGGTTTGCGGGGGTTCCATTGCGCTGCTGCCGGTGGTCGTTCCGCCGCATGTTGTTTATGCAGCTGGCATGTCCGTGTCGGTGCTGGTCAGTGGCGTCGTGGTTTGTCCAAGTGTAGTGTCGTGTAGTTTGTTACCGTTGGTTGGTCGCGTTTGTATTGGCAGCGTTGTGGTGTTCTGCTGTGTTCGTGGGTACTGTCGTCGGTGGGCGTGGCGCACCACGGTGTTGCCAACCCGTTGGGCGCCGTTTCTGTTCCGACCCGTGCACGCCTGGCTGGTTCGGCGTTGGCCGGCTTGCGTGTGGTCTGTTTACGGTCAAGTGGTGGCTGCAGCTGTGGTGTGGCTGGTGCGCGGTTGTCGTGGCCGCCTCATGGTCGGCCGGGTTCGTGTGGGTTCCGTTGCGCTGCTGCCGGTGGTCGTACGTTTGTGTCCGCGTCGGTTTGTGGCGTCTTGGTTTGTACAAGTGTCGTGTAGTGTAGTTTGAGAACGTTCGTGGGCTGCGTCCGCAGCGGTAGAGTCGCAGTGTTCCTCTGTGCCTGTTGCCATGCTGGTCGGGGGGCGCAGCTCACTACGGTGTCGCTAGCTCGTTGGTCGTCGCTCTCTCACCGGCCCATGCACGCCCGGCCAGCTTGGCGCTGGTCGGTGCGCGCGCGGTCTGTTCACGGTCACGTTGCGTCCGCTATAGTGGTTCTGGCGGTGTGTGGTCGTGTTAGTCGCCTCTTGGTTGGTTTGTTCGGCGTTCGTTCCTTGTCGTCGCCGCAGGCATTTGCGCAGTCGGATTTGTTGTGTGCAGGTGTGCCGCTTGGTGCGATGTTGGTCGGTGCCAGGTGTGTGGGGCCGGCACGGTACGTTTGTACTGTGCGCCGCCCGCCCGCCGCGGGGGAGAAAAGCCATGACAAGTGGTCCGACCGCTGTTAAAAAAAAGATTTTCCCCTGTAGGTGCCCTATTCCCTGCCCCGCCCTGGCAGTGTTGCATGCACAATCCATTATCCGGTATTTTGTGGTGCTCCGTAGCCGTACTTCCAGTTTCGCTTGTACCACTCATATGTACAACCCCCTGTCGGTGGCAAGGCCCCGCAGGTCCCCCTCAGTGTGTCCCTGTGCTCCCGATGGGAGCCCCAGGGTGTTGCTCCAGCTCGGTGGTGCTGTGCTCGTGCTCGTGCCTGTCTGTCTGCCATGCGCCTTCTCGTGTCGTGCGTTGCGGATCATTCGGGTGGCGTGTCTGTGTCACGGTGCCGGGTGTGGTTTCTAGGATGGTTAGGGTGGTTCGGTATGTGCTGTGGTGCCGGGACGCTCCGTCCGACGTGGCGGGTTGGGCTCGGTGTAACACACCCGTGCCTGTTGGCAGGGGGGTCGGCGCGGCCCAGTGTGGTGAGCTTGTGGCCCCCCGCATGCCCCGGGTAGGGTTGTGGAGGACAGGAGTACCGGGCAGTGTTGCAGCCCCCCTCCCTCTCATGGACGCTATTAACTGTCTGCGGGGGGTATGCCCCTCGTACCATTTGCATAGGTTATACGTGTCGTAACCTTACGCGTCCCAGGCGCTCAACTCCCCAGCGGTGGTGCGCGCTGGTCCCTGCAGTGCACTTTTCTCCGGATGCTCGCCCTGGACGGTAATACTCTGGCTGGTGGTTTGTTAACATTCTTGTGGTTATCAGCCCGGCCGCGGGTTTCGCGTATTTGGCCGGGCCCTTTGCCCGGCCCCTTGTGGATCCGGCTCGCGGGAGAGGAGGGTGAGGCGAGAGGACGGGTCCGGGCGTGGCGCCGCCCCGTTCCCTGCTGCAGGTGGGTCGCGGGGTCCGAGAAGCGTGGCCCTCGCCCGGGGGGTTGTAGGAGGAAGTCGTGGGGTTTCCGTGCGTGCTTGACACCACGGGTGGGGAAGGCTGGACTCCACTCTCCGGGCATCTGTTGCATGTGTCGGGACTCGTGGTACATCGCCACAATCGAGCTGACAAGCATTCGAGGAACAGGCACACGCTTGCCCATTGTCGAAGAAAGGAAGAACTTACCATCATCGACGGACAACTTGGCGTCTTGGAGTTGGTGTCGTAACGTAGGGCTTCGAACCAGGATCTCGTAGATGTATTTCGTACGTGGGTCTTCTCGATATGCCGCTGCCCACACAACTGTCGAAGTCAAATCCTTACACTGATAGTGTCGGTGTACTCGACGGTGTGTACCCTTAGGACTCGAAGGGTACGGTGTGTTTGGTCCAACCTTGGGTAAGGGAACTGGCTGTAGTGTACCGTCTTGGTGGCGTCGACAGCGAATCAGTTCTGTCAAGGTTGGGGCATATCGAAGTTCTTTGCCAAAGGTGACTCGAAGGAGGCGGTCCATGTCTATGTCGGGAACGTCGTCGGTGTCGGTTGACATGTCTTGTACCTCATTGCCAGCATCGTCGGGATGGACTGTAGGCTGGTGTGAATCCTGAGCCAGCGCCTCGTTCAATGGTAGTGGCTCCAGTTCCTCTGGCTCGACGGCTGGCTCAGTGTCGAATTGGAGGGCTCGTTCGGCGTCTCTGTCAACATCAGGTCCCTCTCCCACGGAGCGTCCGCTTCGGAGTGACACGTACAGGGGGTCATATGGCTAGGGCCACACTTCATCATGTGAGAACAAGTCTTCAAGCACGTGTAGGAAGTCATCGACAGGTTCCTCTTCAGGTGAAGCCAAGCTCTCGACCAAAAGGTACCACGAGAGACCGTGTACGTGTATGATTCTCGATGTCGCTCAACTGTCGCAAAGTCAGGCGGGAACAGGCGTCCGCTGCTGGGTTCTGAAGACCCGGTACATACCACAATGTGAGGTTGTATTCCTCGAGGAAGGAAGGTCAAGGACATGTCTTAAGATAACGAAGGTTTTTGTATTCAGTGTGCACATGCACCTGCTGTTGTCCTCGAAGTAGATGAAACCACTGCTTCACAGCTAGCACGATGGCCAACAACTCCTGTTCTCGGATCGGCTATCGAGTTTCAGCAGATTGCATCTTCCGCAACATAAAGGCAATAGATAGAAGGTGTCCCCTGTACTTCGCATGCGCACATCGCTGTGCTAGCGTGGCCCCCACGCAATCTTTCGAAGCATCTGTGTACAAGTGATACGGCTGCCGGTGGTCGATGGCACTCAGATGTGTCGAAGGCAGCTTGGTGTCCAGCGTTCCACTCCCACTCGAAGTCTGCTTTAAACATCGCGGTCAGAGGGGCCACCACAGCCTGGAATCTTTCAACAAACTGCTGGTAAAATCCAAACAACCCAACAAATTGTCGAACTTCAAGAACGGTGGTTGGCGGAGGCCAATTTCGAAGGACCTTGATCTTTTTGGGGTCCATGTGTACTCCATCTCTATCGATGGTGTATCCGCAAAAGGGTACTCCAGTCTGGAAGAACGTGGATTTGTCGATGCAGGGAAACGGTTGGTGTTGACGTAGTAGTTCGTGTACCAAATCGAGATGTCGTTGGTGTTCCTCAGCATCGTTCGAGAAGACGCGGACGTCGTCCATGTACACCCATACGAAATTCCCCAAGTGGTCTCAAAAGACGTCATTCACGACGCGTTTGAACGTCCATGGCGCGTTACAGAGGCCAAAGAGCATAACAACCCATTCGAAGGTGCCAAATTGTGTGTTCAAGGCGGTTTTTTGGACATCTTTGTCATGGATTTGAATCTGATGGAGTCCACTGACAAGGTCTAACTTCAAAAAGACCGTGGAACCCCCCCCAATTTAGTCAGTATGGATTGGATCGAGGGTAAAGGATATCGATCTGGAACAGTTGGAGTAGTCAACACTCGGTAGTCAACGCACATACGCCATTTACCATTTGCTTTTTTCACCAGCAGGCAACCCGCTCCATATGGACTTGGGGATGGTCGAATTCGGCCAGGTTGATGTGACTTGTGCAGTTGTCGTCGAAGCTCATCCAACTGGCTCGGGTTCATTTTGTAAGGGTGTACCCACGGTGGATTGTTTTCGGTATCGAGGCGTATTCCATGGTCTCTCCCAGGTCAGGGCGGAGGTAATTCTCCGAACTCCGCTTTCTCCCGATCGTAGAGGCCTGCCCATTTATGTATCTGAATAGGCAACTTGCGTCGAACGGGGTCAAGGATGTCATTGCCACTGTTTTTCTGCATCTTGTACATTTGATCCACCGGCACTGCGGGTCGAGGAATGCAGCACATGGACACTTGATCACCAGTGAGATCAGCTCGGCGGATCTCCCGCTTAAGCTTCGTCAACGAGATTTACTAGATCTCCATGTCGCTGCACACCTCATCGGTGATACCATCTTCCGTCTCGGACTCATCGAACGTGTCAGCACCGCTCTGGGCGAGTGTCGACAAGTGTAGGTTAGGGAGTTCTTTGGCAGGTGGTGTAGGGCTTCCAACCGGACTTGCTCTCGAGGTACTGGATGAAAGTGACCGGAGAAGATCCAACTTCGAAGCGCCTTGGAACTGCAGCTCGGTGGAACGCCTTGACTCGTCGAAGGACTATGGGTATGAACTCGAACCATGTCGTACGTCCGCATACCGTTCCTTCCAGTTGACAGTCGGATTTTAGCTTCGAACCCATGGTAGCCCACATACCACATCCGGTAGAATCTCCAAAAACTTGAAGTGATGTCGAAATACGAGTCCTCCAACTCCAACATAAGTTCACGTGTAGTATCGCACCTGGACTTGGACACCTCTGGCGGTTACGACGTGTCCAGGGTTGGTCGGTTTATAGAGGCGAAGTCGCGCCCTCTTTGCAGTCTGCATCAACATTAAGTTACTCCTTGCTCCACAGTCGATTGACGATTCCACGCTAGAGTCAATTGAGTCGTCACGACTTGCGCAAATGCGCCCTTAGAACCGTGAACTGAGTCGCATGTTCAGGTTTGATTCCTTGGACATTGACACTCCCAAGTGTCGAATTGTTTTCAGGTTTGTTGGTACTGACGGCGCAGTTCAGCTCTTCTCGATGACGTCCAACACCAGGTCTTGGGAGATGCTTTTTAGGCCGTCGTGGGCCGATCTCTGCTCTCTGAGCGTGATCAAAATCGTCCCTTACTTTCCCGACTCAGAACTCTTCGGGGCGTGCCTGATCTTGACTCTCGACAATCTCTTCCTCGAGATGGCGGTTGGTTCTTCTGACAGTCGCGGGCCAAGTGGCCTTGTTCGCCACAGTTGTAGCAGCGCCTAGTTTCGCGACCATCTTGGCGATTGAACCGATCATTTCAATGTTCGCCAATGTAGGCGTGTAGTTCTTCTCGAAGCTTGGCAATTGTATCGAGATTCATGGGCTCCGGCGCAGTCAAAGGCCAATGGAGCCGCAGCTGGAGTCGGCATAGAATTGACGTGCGGTGTTGGCATAGGACTTGAAGGAAACATTGTGGAAGTCGAAGTTGGCGAAACCATCATAGACAGGGGTCTCGAGACCGCAGCACCCGCGGTGTCCCCTATTGGTCTTGACGCATTCTGTACCTCTTCGAGTTGATAGCCGGCCGCCATGTAAGCCTCTGCGATGGTCGCCACCAGCGTATCCAAGCCAAATGGTCTTCGAAAACGCCCTTTCGAACGAACCTCGACAATGTACTGTCCACGAACAGCGTCATCCGACAACCCTTCACCAAATCCAGAGCTAACGAGGTAACCCATCTGGAGGTCACTGGTAGTGATGACGCAAGTTCGAAATTCCTTCACCTAGTCCGCATGTAGAGGGAACTCACTTTCTCCCAAGGTCAACATTCTCGACAGGTACACTGGCTCATGGGATATGCAATCGAAGCGCTGACCCAACACAGGCATGAGCTCGAACCAATCATCTTGTACCTGTTTTGTCAAACTGTGATGATACTTCAAAGCGTCGCCTTCGAGGAGCAAGGGTATGGTGGTGACTTGATCGAGTGGTGAAGTGATGTCCGACAGGGCGAAGGCTCGCATGAGATCCTCCTTCCACGTTCAAAATTCTCCTGACCCTGGTTCCCATTAAAATAATCGAAGCAGCTTGCGTAGGCGATCAACACAACGTCCCAGGATCTCGAACGTTGGAGCACGAGGACTCATGGTATTCACCGGAATGGCCTGATTTATCAGATTGGCTTGATTCATCGACAGATCAAAGGGAGGTGCTTGTGGAGGTTGTTGTTGCGGTGGGTAATGTCCAGGCGGCTGGTTGTTCGATGGCGAATACGGCGGATAGCTCGATGAATATGGTTGTCGTTGAGGGTGTTGTGGTGGAGACTGGAAGTGACTCGAAGGCTGTTCACTCGAAACTTGTGCAAACTCGTTGAGAAGGACATAACACTGCGAAAATTTATGTTCCAGGCGTCAAACCTCACTTACTGCTGCTTGTGTTGCATTCTCCGTCGAGGACTGCAAAATGTGGCCTCTGTGTTCATTTGCCGCAGTGGCATTTGCTGCTGATGTCTGCAATGCATCTATGCGCTGCTCCAATTTGATGACCTTTGCTTGAGCTTCTGCAAGCTTCTGCTACAAGCTGTGAAGAGCACTCACTTTCTCGGGGTGCGATGCGCTCTGAGATGAACGTTTCTAGTGCACTCGAAAACTCCTGATGCAACGGCGAGGCGGATCAAAACAGGCAATCTCGAATGAAGTGCAGCATAGCTGCGTCGTCAAAAGGTCGCTCCATTTCAAGTTGAAATCAAAGACGGCGTCTAAGATTGTAGCGCAGAGGTGGACGATACTGATCTCCCTGCAACTTAGCTGGCTACCACTCGTTGTGGTTTGACTTTGGAACTGTCCTGTTTCTCGAAAATCCGAAAATACGACAAACCTCTTTCTGCGCAGGACCTTTGGGCGGAGCACCAATTCATACACACTTCACAAATTCGAAGACAAAAACCCTGTTCAAAGATATGGAAGTATTATACACCACTTCGTTCACAGCAGCTGGCACCTCGATGCTTCAGATGTATTCGCAGACTGCAGTGCGATTGCGACTCGTGGCTTCGCTGCGCTGCTGCTGCTCGAAACCATAACAGTGTTCAGGGACAAGAAGTAGCCTTTGCTTGCACCCAGTTTGGCCCAAAAACTCTCCATCCTGACAGATCCTCAAAATCCTAAGATCCGCTACATTTGTGTCCCAAAAGGGACCTTTTTTGTTTTTTATCTCTTTCAGGACACTTTTAACGTGTCCCAGGCCAACAG
This sequence comes from Eutreptiella sp. 'Long Island Sound 2002', assembly GCA_964036045.1. Lineage (NCBI taxonomy): Eukaryota > Euglenozoa > Euglenophyceae > Eutreptiales > Eutreptiaceae > Eutreptiella > Eutreptiella sp. 'Long Island Sound 2002'. The sequence continues at coordinate 60,200,974 of OZ038381.1, forward strand.
GTAGCTTTAGGTTGCTCCAGGTTGGGCAGAGAAATCCAAAATCCTGACGAAACCGTAAAATCCTGAAATCCGCCGCATTGAAGCCCCAGAATCGACCCTTTTGGCTTTTGACTCTCAGAGGACGCTTTTAACGTGTCCCAAGCCAACTCTTAGCTTTAGTGCCCTTCTGTGTGGCGCCAAAAACTGACGGCCCAACAAATCCCGCAGATCCGTCCCATCAAGCTCTGAAAGGAGACTTCTAGGGTCTTGACTTGCTGGGCGCTTACAAGGAGTTCAAGAACCCCAGTAGGCTTTTGTTTGTACTATTTCAGGCCCCAATCTGATAAAGTGTGACAGGTGTTTCTTTTCTGAGATCATTCGGATCTGGCCTGAAAAACAGACTCTCCTCATTAAGTCCTTGACGTCAGTTTTTCCCGTTTTCTTAGGTGAGCCAAGTTGCCTCGAGGCTTCCGAAGGCTCTCGTATCTTCATCCAAAAACCGATAGAAAATGGATACTCAGAGCCAACAGACTCCAACACCTCAGAGAACCCCAATCCCCCCGAAAACGCGCACGCGATTCCAACGGAGATAAGCAAGGGAAATTTTGGGGTGAATACATCGCCTACACCACTCGGTTCAGAGACCCAAGAAGAAGAGTTGGGTTTCAGATCACCCCCTCCCCTCTCGGCAATTTCTTCCCGCTCCGCCACGCCAACTCCTGTTCTCATGGAATCCATGGACTCGCGAAAGCACCCAAAGGGTGTTGGAACAAGCGAGGAGTTGCCCTCTACTAGGGTGAAAAGGAGTCAGGAGGTTATGGATCCTCCAACTCAAGGGGAGTCAAGTTCTCTAGGCGAAGCTCAAGACATCTCCTTTATCAAGGAGTTTGTACACTCTTCTCAACGTGGTAAAGAGCCACTTACCGTTGATAGACTCTTGGAGACCTCCACTTGGGAGCAAGAAGAAAGAGTGGAGCCAAGTGAAATTGGCAAACCGCCAAACCTTTCGCCACAATGTGTGTGGAAGTACGGGTTACCGTCTAGTGCTACTAGGGGATCCCATAGTACTCCTACTGTTGTTACTACGAGTGTTTCTGCTAGGGGGCATGTTCCCGCTCTACTAGTGGCCCCAGGATCGTACGGCGGAGAGAGCCAGCAGTAACTGCCTTTCAGAAGAATTGGACCTGAAGGATGTTAGTGACCACCTCAGAGAAGACTCTGGTGGAGTGAACCATCACATCCTAGGGGGGACGTTGCCCGTCCCTCCGCCAGACAACATGTCTGACACTTGTCGGCAGGCTACAAGAAATAGCACTTCCCCTACATTAGTTAGCCAAGGCGGGCATCGGGAGAGCTTAGCGCTTCCGGTAACACTTGACTCGTCAGCTACCGAAGAACTTAGGGACACCTCTAAGATTCCTGACCCGCGGGAGCACCCAAATACGTCTGGTTTGCCCAAAGAGCAAACCGAAAGGACTGGGTACGAACAAGTTCTTCTGTATCCACTTGATAGAGGGAGTTAAAGTGGGTCCGAGACAAATAGTCACATAGTTCATTCTTGACTCCTGGCAGGTGATAACTATTCAAGTTAAACTGACTGAGGAAGGTCCACCAACACCTCATACGCTTATTTTCTGGAGGAGGGTTCTTTAAGAACGTGGCAGCGGACTGTTGGTCACAGAACCATACTAGACGCTGGCCAGATAGGATCCTATATTGGGAACCCATCAGAAGGACCCCTGATAGGAGCTCTTGCTCATTAGTAGAGTAGTTCTTAGGAGCTGGGTTCCATTTCCAGTTCCAATATCATATTGCAATAAGAATACAAACCTCCTGTGAGACCGTGAGGGCAGCGACTGGAGGAAACCTACCGCCGGTCATGCCCCAAGCAACCCTGGTTGGAGTTCTCATCCGTGAGGTGAGACAGGGGTCGCCAGGGGAACTGATGGTGGAGAGCTCTCACTCCCGCGAGAGGCGGCCACCCTGTAAACAAACATGGGGATGTCAGATGACGCTGCGGCCGGGGCCGCCCTTACTTACTTACTTACTTATGACAAGAGCCATCTCTTTCTTCACAAGGTGGAATATTTGGGTTTTGAGAGTGCTGTGGGTGGCGGAGACCTTCATTCTCCAGAGTTGTTCCTGTATTGGAAGCTACAATTAAGGACATGAAGGATGTGAGGCAATTCGTAGGGGCCTGTAACTTCTGCTGGCGCCACATTAAGAATTTCACCTACGATGCCTCAATACTCTCAGACCTTACTCGCCAGAATGCCACCTTTGTCGGGACACATGAGCATGAGTTTCATTTGTTCCAACTCAAGAATAAACTCGCTCAAGTTTCCTAACTTGGGGTCCCATTGTACGGCCCCCAAGGAGGACAGTTTGTCCTGATTTCCGACGCGAGTGACTTTGGCGGAGGGGGAAGTTTGTACTAATGGCAAAAGCCTGAGCAGGGTCAGTTGAAAGAAACCCCTGGTTGTACTAGGCCAGGGGGCGACCTTTTCCACGTTCCCCCAGGTCTGGCTCACGCGTGAAGCTACGTGTACTCAGGCCATTGACCCGAGGGCCTCAGGCTCAGCGTTCACCCCTGCAGACACCTCACGGCCATCCCGGGGTTCAGGGCATTTTCTTGATTTCCAGTGGTTAGGCTCCCCATGGTTGGCCCATGGTTCACCACTCCATGGCGACTGATTTTCCAAAACACACGGGGCTGTTGCTTAGCGCTTTCTGCCCTATTTCCCCTGTTCTGCTGCGTTCGCAACCCTGCAATGTCCCTTTCCCCTTTGCCACATCCCCTCACTGACCCAGTCCCCACGCCTCACCACTCATCCCGTGTTTATACCCCACTGGGCCGCCAGCAACCCTATGGCGCGAGCCCACTGGATCCTTATCCATCCAGGGACGGTTTCGTGCATCTTGCACGGATCGCTCCTATCCTGCCCCACTGTGTTTGTGTTGTTTGTTTTTCTGACTCGTTGGGGACGTTGCGCGGTCCTTGTCACACCGTCTTCCTGGCCCCGTTCCAATATCCCATCCCGCTACCCGCGCCTATACCCCACCGGGCCGCTTGCATCCCATGTGTATACCCCACCTGGCCGCATGCTACCCTGTGGCGCTTGCCCGAGGGACCGTTTCTTGCCTCATACATTGGTTGCTCCTATCCGTACTCCCGCTGCCTGCTCGCTCGGTGCTGCGTGTCTTCTGGTTGTGTGTGGATTTTTTCCGGGGGGGTCTTTCTTCTGTGCGCACCCCGTTGGCCGCCCCCCCCTCCCTTCCCCTCTGTGTGTCCTTGCCCTGTCCCGTGGTTTCCTGCTGCTTCTGTTTTTTTTTTAACCTAGCTCCCTGCATGCAGGCAGGGCACCACTGCACTGGACATCAGGTTACGGTTCCCCTCTGTTCTCGTCTCTGGTCCTCTCGCCCCCGCGGGGCGTTCCCCTTGGCAGTCCGCGGCCAAGCCAGGTGGGCGCCCCTCCCTCGTGTCACCCTCTCTTCTCTCCCCTCCCCGCCCTACCCCAGTCGCCTGTCTCACCTGCGCACAGAATTGGCACAAATTTCGCAAAATCACCCAAAAATGATTGCGGCTGCGCGAAAATCGCGACCGCGGCGGTTTCTGCGATAGTGCGGCAACTGAGTTTTGGGATCTGGCGACATCGTAAAATCATATGTGGGGGCGCCATTATCCAGTCCCTCGGCACCAATCTTGAGAACGTCGGCTGATACTGCCCCGCGCCGTGTAGCCGGCCAGGATCCCGGCGCCAGCGTGTCGGAACACCGGCTCGTGCAGCTGTTTGCTACCCCTGCAGGGCGGGGTGCTGGCTCCAATCTCCAGCTGACGGGTGCAGCGCCTCTACATCTTGTATCGGGATTCCCATGGAACACCGCACACATCGCCCGTTGTTCGACTCGGCCACCAGCTTCGCATCCCTCGGAACCCTGATGTGCGTCCGCCCTGCATAGGGGCGCTGTGGCCTGGGCTGAGATGGCTGTCCCGGCGCTCCTTCCGGCGCCGTATCCGCCGCCATTCCCCTCTTGCGTCGATGTACGCCTCCCTTACTCCGGTGCCCAACGCGGACCCTGACTGCTCCACTGTCGCTCCACATGCCTCACGTATCTCCTAGTGTCGGGCAGTCAGACTGGCTTGCACCGTCAGCCTTTGCCTTGCTGCCCGGCCGCAGTGCCTGCATCTGCCGGCGATCCCGGACCCCACCGTAGCGGCCACTGCTGCTGCTGATCCCCGCCCCGCCGTCTGGGGGTCCATGCTCTCGTCGTTCATCCCCTCCCCTCCCTCTGCCCTGCTGGCCATCCTCCACCTCTGGCCCCTTCCCCGCCACCTCCTGGCCCACCGTGTCCCCGTGCCCGTCTGCTACCCCATGCTTTCCCTCCGCACGACCCCAACCACCTCCTTCCAGTGTCCACATCTCAAGCCTACCCAGCTCATAGCCCGCAGACCACGCCCTTCTGCCTTCCTCGCTCCCTCCGTGATCCTGGCTCTGCATCCTGTCGCCCATGCGGACCCTCGCCTGCCCCGCCCTACGCCGCGCCATCGCCCCGCCCATGTCCCCTTCAGTACCACCCCTCCCTCTGCAACAGCTCCCTCAGCATCCGCACCCTGGGCTTTCTCCCCCGTTCCTTGGGACCCTCCAGGTCCCCCCCCGGGAGCGCCTCTCCCACCATCCTCGTCCACCTGCCCTCCTCCATCTCCGGCCCCTGGACCCGCGGCCTCCCCGCCCTGTGGACCAGGCCCCTGAACGGGCGGATCCCGCGGCTCTCCTGTCCCCCCCTCATCCTCCCTGCCCACTTCACGTAGCGGACAATCTCCGCCACGTCCCCCGCCCTCCACCCCCAGACTGTCCCCGGCACCCTCCGAGCCGGAACCACAGTTTGTCGTCGTAGGTTCTGGGCTCGGGCTGGCGGGCTGCGGCGCCCCAGTTGCTTCCCCAGCTCCCTGCTCCTCCACCAGGCGTCGCTTTCCCCGCGCTTGCCCAGCCTCTCCTCCCTCGCCTCTTGCCCCTCTCCTGGACGGCGACCGTCCCTCCACATCCGTTTGGGGGGGTGTCCCCCTCCGCGTCCGAGATGACCCAGTGCGCCCCGCGTGCCACCGCCTCCTCCTCCTCCCTCACCCTGCGTTCCGACTCCGCCACCTCCCTGTTCCTCTCCACCAGCCTCGCTGCCTCACCCCTGATCCTCCTCCATGCCCTCTCCTGCATCTCCTTCTCTACTTCCGGCGGGATAGCCGGTTGCCTGAACGGCTGCAGCGGGGCGCGACCCTTCGACCCCCCACTCCCCTGTGCCTGTTCCCTCGGCCGTTTGTCTTCCCGCTCTGGCCTCTCCACCGTCTCTAGCCTTCTCTGAAGATCCGCCCACACTCTCTGCAGCTCCTCGACCGCCTGCGCTTCCCCTCCCCCCGGTGTGCCCTGCCCTGTCGCCCGTCCCTCCGCCGCTCTAGCCGCTTCTCCCTTCGCCCATGTTTCCCTCTCCCGCAGCCTCCTCCCCTCCTCCCCTATCCTCTTCCAATCCCTCGTGAGCCCCTCTCCCTTCCCTCCCTGTGCCCCCCAAGCTGCCCCGCCGGCCTGCGGGGGCTGCCGCGCGGGCGCTGGCGGCAGCGCACTCGGGTACACTGGTGCGGGTGTGTACACCGTCCCTACTGCAGGGTACGGTGTTGGCGGAAACAGTGGGATGGTAGGTTGCACGACACCCCCCCACCATCCACCTCTTCCCTTCCCTGGGAATACAGGCGACCCCATGTACCCATTGCCACCTACCTTCCCTTGCCCCTTGCCTGCTTGCCCTGCTTTCCCTTGCCCCTTGCAGCCTGCTCCCTGGCGTCCTGCCTGCTTGTCCCTGCCCCTGCAGCTCTCAGTGCCCCTCTCCTATCCCTCGCGCAACTTGTTCACTGTGCCTGTTCTTGCATCCTGCCTCCCCGTGCCCTGTACCCCTCACTCCTGCCTGCCTGCTTCGCCGCCTCCCACTCTCCTGTCCTCCCTCCTGCTGGCCCTGATGCCCCGCCGCTGCATCGCCGCTCCACCCAGCCTGTCCTTCACCTCCCTGTTGTCCGCCACTTGGTTGGCCGGTGCGCCCCCCCCCCCTGTCCCTTCCTGCTCACCCTGGCGCTCGGACCTTCCCCTCCCTGTCCCGATCTCCAGCCGGTAGATGGTTTCGGGCCCCAGCTTTGGAGCCTGGTGGCGACGGCGCTGATGCTCCATGCGCGCCAGCGCCTCGTACCGCAATGTCTGCTGGTGGCGCGCCTCCCTGTCGTCCTCTGCCCGCACTGCTGCGCTGACCTGTGGCGGTGACCCCGGCAGCAGCTGCCTAAGCGACTGCTGGGGTTGCGGCCATTGATGCCCTTATCTTCCTCATTTTCCCCCTTTCTCTTCATGGTGCCCTGCCGCCTTCTTGGCCCCTGACACCCCCACGTGTTCCTTACCTCCCTTGCCCGTCTGCCCCTGTCCTCCTGTGCGCACCCCGCCGTCCCCTCCTTCTGCCGCTCCCGCCTTGTCAGCCCTTGCCTGCCTTTGCCCTCCTCCTTCCTCTTCACCGCCGGGAGGATCGACTTCATGGCAGCTGCCGGCACATTGAATGCCGCCGGCTGCTGCTGGCCCCCTCCCATCGCCACTTTCCTCGTCCCCTCCCCCTCCTCTTCCGACACCACGAGGATGTTGGCAAACACCAACCCGCCCAGCCTGTTGCTTTCCGCCGGGTTGAACGGGTCCGCCCTTGGCCTCGCTGCTTCGGGCTCCCCCGTCTCCCTTCCCCTTCCCGCCAGCTTCCCTCGCTTCCGCCTCCGTCCCCCCGCCCATTGCCGCCGCGTGTCCTCTCTTGGCCCCTCCCTCCCCTGTCCCTGCCGCGGCCTCGCCCTTCTGCCCCTGCCCTTTGGATCGGCGACCCTCCTGCTGAACTGTCTCCTGACTCTCCGGAGACGGGGGCGACGACACCTCGGCGGATGAGGCCGAGTGCGTCGCTGAGGGGGGCAGCGGGGCTGGGGCCGCCTGAATTCAGGCCACGTCGACGCTCACCCCCACCAACCCCGGCCCCCCAAACCCTCTCATCGTCTCAGGCGGCGGGTAGGCGGCCGCTGCCGTCGAAGAGCTGGACTTCGACTCTGGCGTGTGGGACAGCTATCTGCAGCACATGGCATTGCGTATCTAGCCTAGCCGTCATCTCCCTCCTCTACTCGCGCCCTGCACGTGGTGGTACTCGCTGCGCCGTGGCTCGCGCACCCGGCGTGTGCTGCGTTCTTGGCCTGCGGCCCACCGGCGTCTTCCTCCCCAGCTCCGTACACATTTCGGTGTACCGCTGCCCCGCCCCAGTCTTCCACCCGCCCCCATAGCACGTACTTGGCGGTCTCGTCCTGCCTCTTGTCTTCGCGCTCCATTGCATGCTCCAACTTGCTGGCTTGCGCCCCCCGGGCCCTCGTGGCAGCTCCTACTTTGTGTCCTGTGCCGGCTGACCCTGGCTCTGGAGCCTGCCGGGCCACCAAGCTGCCGCTCCCCATCTTTCCGCCTCCCCCGGGTCTGCGGCTGCTTGTCCTCTGCCCTGGGGCCTCTTTTCCCTTCCGCCCTGTCTTGTCACGCTTGAGGCGCGTGCCACTTGTTCCATCAGTTCATCCTTCACCGCCGCACTGCATGCTCCAGGCCAGGGGCGTCCTCCCGCTGTCCCCCGCCTTCTTCATGTGCCGGATACACCGCCGCGTACCCGGTTCTCCGGACGGTCCCCTGATTGGCGGTCGCCTTTGCGCACCCTGCTCCGTCCCGGACACTCCTGCTCGCCTCCATTTTTCCCACGGTCTGCACTGCCGCGTCTACTGTTGCATTCAGCCTTCCACTTCGGCCTCTTTGGCGCGTACCCCAGCTCCGGCGGATCCAGGCCGGTGCCCGCCTTCCCCAAATGCTCTGGTCCAACAAGCCCAGATGCTCGTCCTCTCCGCTTACCCTGGATATTCCAGTCCGAGGGGGCAGAGCAATGCCCCCGGATGTTCCAGTCCAGCGGGCCACCCCTGTGTTTTTGCCTTCTGTCCTGGCCGCTCTCGCCTGGTGGCTCGGACCACCCTCCATCCCGGATGCTCCAGTCCGAGTGGTGAGTGACCCTTCGCCCTCGCTCCTCCAGGCCCTAGGCGACCCGCCACCAGCCGTCTCTCCACTGAGCCCCTGCTTACCTCTGCCTCGCCTCTTGTTCTCCCCTGCTCTCATACTTGCCGGACTCTCTTCCGCCTTCGCGCCATCAGGCGCTCCCTCTGCTCGTCGCCCACTTGTCCCTCCTCATCTCCAGTTTCCCCCATCTGCCGTAGCCGCCAGTCTGGCTGTGGCCGCGCTTCCATCATGGTGACTTGCCAGTTGTACCTGATCAACGCCATCTCCACTCGTTTGGTGACCGAGTCTCGCATGTCCTCAGCCCGTGTCTCCAATCGCGCCTCCCTGCAGCATGCGCTCATGCAGATGTTCCACCGTACGCCTCATCAGCCTCTGGGTAACGACTTCCGGCGCCACTGTATGCCCCTGGAGCCCCCCCCAAAGCGATTTCATGATCACCATGTGCCATAACCCTTTGGGATGCTCTTCGCTCCCCAGCTCCCTCTCCATATCTCTTCTTCCTTTCTCACCCTTCTTGAGCAGCGCAATGTCCTGATCCCTTACAAACGGCCCGTCCATCTCCTTATACCGTTCACATCGCATCAAGTGCTCATATGTTTCCAGCTGGCGACCGCAGTGCCATCACATATACTCCTCCGGCAGATCCATACCCCTATGCCTCTACCACCTCATGATCTTCTCTCGCACTGGCAGCTGACGCATGACGGCCTGAAGCGGCCTGGTTTACAGTCTTTTCGGCAACGTTTCCGGCCTCAGCACGTTGGGGAAGTGGACCTGCTGTCCCACTTTGCCCTCCAAGTACCTGCTGGGCTCCACCACTTCCGGGCCCCCTCTCACCTGAGCCAGCATGTGCACCGGTTGTGGGTACACTCGTAACTCCTGTCTGCCCCTGTCCTCCTCCACCACCCATCTGGCTCTCTCTTCGTCCCCAACCCTTGGTCGTATATGTATCATGTGGAGGTGCCCCTCTCTCGGGTACCCTCCACTCTCGTTCCTGCTCCTTGTCCACTGCTTTTGCCGCTCCATCCGCCTAACGAATCCCTACGCCCGCTCGATGCGACTCCTGCTTCACCAGGTGTATGACCAGTGGCACCTTCTTCATCTCCAGCCCGTGCCATTTTTTGTATACCTGCGACGCCAGTCCCGTGCCCAGGGCTTCATGTAGCGTCCTGGTGGCTAGTCTCCTGAGGGATGTCATGTCCGCCTCTGCATCCACCACCATCCACCCCTCCGTCGCTTCCTCCCCAAGCTTCCAAACTACATCTGCCACCGTTTGCACCTTTCCATGAGATGCCGCCCCGTACAGCACCTTGTTTACAATGTTTTCCGTCTCTTGTGCTAACCCTTGACCTGTACAGCCGCCCGCCCTGCCTTGGGCGGCTGCACTTCCAGGCCGGAGCCGTCGAGAAAGACGACCACCCTACCCTCAGTGGCCTCCGGTATGCGCACCACCTGCCCCGGGTAGTGGCAGTGCACTGTGTGCTGGCCCATGTCATAATCCCGCAGTCCTGCCTCGACGCTCAGTTGTTTCACACCCGGGTACACCTCCACTTATTGTCTGTCCTTGCCTTCCAGCCCTTCGTCACTAGTACCCCGTGACACCATGCCCTGTCCCCTTTCGCCCTGCCCTGCTCCAGGTACGCCTGTACCAGAACCAGGTACCACACCCTGTCCGGCGGCAACTCGTACACTGTCAGCCTGATCCTCCTCGCGCTTTCCCGGCACTTGTGGCCCACGGGCACTTTGGGCGCCTCCTCCTCGGGCGGTCCCGTGTCCGTCATCCAGAAGCTCAGTGCCACCCCATCATCCTCTTCCCGCAGCCCCCTCACCGTGTCTCAGCCTATCTGGACCCCTGTCCTTTTCCATTCCTGTGAAGCCGGTTCGGACCCCCGTGGCCATCTTGGGGTCACTTGGGGTGTGTATCTATGTGCCGGCAAGCCGCCATTGGCTGATACCATACTCTCCCATCCACCTGACCTAACCTGATGTGATAGTGTGATAGGTTTGGCCATTCCGGCTATGAGCGGCCATATTCAGTACCGAGGCGCCGCTAGCTGAGATTCTTATATCAGAATATCAGGAATCAACAGGGTTTTATTATCATAATGTTTCCGTAATTTTTCAGCCTTTCGTTCTGATGGTCAATGTATCGGCGACTGTCAGTTGGCTCGCGATTTTGCGTTAACCGATTGGTTAACTGTTATTTCCAGATATTTTGGCGGAAACCCCGATGAAGGGTCAGATTTCATCAGTAAAGGGTTCGTTGCTTCCGCAATTTTCTAAATATGCACTCGAAATTTTATTCTGAATTTTTCGCGATGTCGAAATCGGATTTTCGACTCACACATCGCCGCACTTGATTTGGTCCTCGTCGAGTGGTCATACTCTTTTCCCTATGCCTGAATCAGGTTTCCCTTATACTTGCCACCCATTTTACTTTCGAGATATGAGGGAAACAAAAGTGAGTCCCGGGACCACTTTGAAGGGCCATATTTACGCGCGAGTGTGAGGAAAGAGAATAAGAAAGGTTGGGTTGCAAGCGCCTTAGTCTCAACTTAATTTGGGAAGCATCAAACGCCTTTATTGTGTACACATGCCCCCTATAGCAAGGGATAATGGTTAAGAGGGTAGAAAGTGATATATAACTCTTGGACCGTGCAACCGAATATTTTATTGCGACTTTCGAGTGTACCGCATGAGTGTTGGGGTTGCATAGATACTTTCCTTGGGTTCCCACGTATTTTTAACGTGAAGTTATGTCCATGGAGGGGCATGGCATACCATGGTGGGAGCCACTTTTGAGGGTATGTGTTATATGCATGGTATGTGCTTCGATATGCTCACGCCCATGTTATATATCTTCGTGTGGCCGAAGAGATGGGGAGCCACACGTGACAAGGGCTTTGCCCATGTCCCAATTGTGGAATTCAAAGCGCTAGACTAAGTCTACCGCATATGTATTGCTCATGGTATGTTTGGCAAGGAGATCCATGAGTGCACTCCCATTTTCATGGGGCATGTAGATACGAGTGGCGAAGGTATCTCCATGCGCCAGATTGGGGATCCAAGTGGGGGAATTGTTCGTGGATGGTTCCAATCATTTGTGTATTGAACCATGAGCGGATATCATGGGTGAGCATAGAGATATACTATCATGACAACTTTGTATTTGGACATATTTTCATGTTTTTGACCTCATTTTATGCTCATTTTTGTGTTTTATGTGCTCAACTGGTTGGCTAACAGGAAAGTGCTTAGAGATCTGTGAACTATGGTATGTTGCTTAAATGTTGGCATATGCTCCGGTGTTGCACCTCACCATATGCCATATCACGTAGTCACTTTGGCTTGGCACACAGGGCCTCACAAAATTAGGTCTCAAATTCATGTGTTGACTTGTGAAGCATGTCATGTACATAACCGGAGGACTTTCGGAGCCAATGATGGGGAATTCTTGGGCATCGACCTTTGGTCAATATCACCCTTGTATATTACTTTCCGGTTTGACACATACCTGGAGCATTTGAATATTTGACGTACGCATTTTTGAGTATATAATTGACTTTTGGGCATAATGGTGTGATTTGCCTGATTTTGCCATGTTGTGAGGTCATCATCATGGGGCAGTTCTCCAAGCCCAATCGACTCCGAGCCCAACCAAGATTATGTCAGGGTAGGGCATGGTCCTGAGTGCCACTCTAGGCCATGACACGGCACCTCCCCTATTGGGCTAGGATTTAGAGGCTTGGGAGTGAACACATTTTTGGGGTTTGTGTAGTGACTTTTGACACATGGCATTCAGCCATCTCATTTGACCCGGTTCAGGGCAATATGTTGGTGAGTCAAGGGAAGGTCTTGAGTCCAGGGAATGAGGGGTTTATGGCTGTGAAGGTGTATGTTTACCACTTTCCCCAACTTTGCATTATTTGTGTTCATATGCTAATTTCAGGGCTTTCTTCCTTGGTGCAATTCTTGTACATGCCCGCCACCGTGAGACGACCGGTGTGCTGAACGGAAGCCCGCAGCCTGATTTGGATTGTGAATTGGGTTATTGCTGTATTTGTGGGATCTGGTTGCTGTTTCAGGGTTGAAGGAGGATTTTATTTTCTATATTTTTGGACTTTGGACCCTTTGGAATTTGAGGAATGCAATCACTGATCCGGAGTAAATCAGCAGGGGTAACAGGCGGAAGGGGCACAGCGGGGGCCGGTCCTGGCAGGGACCTTCTTTATGGTAGCAGAGGCGTACCTGCTGCCCCTACCTACCGCCGACCCGGGGACTTGGGCCCCTATGAGCCCTGCCCAAGTACGCCCCGGGTGCGTATTGTGGACTCGGTGGAGACCACGCCGGAGATTGGAGCCATAGAAGAACCGAGACGTTCAAGAGCATGGCGAACTCCGGAAGTTGAAGCCCGAAGAGAAGTACGACATTCGGGAAGAGGAGGACGTGACATGGAGGACCTGGTCTCCATGTGTGAGCGTCGCTGCCGAAAGGCATGCAACCTCCGCTCCGCCGCCGAGGACTCTGATGAGGCTTGCCATTCAGGCAGCAGTGGAGGACGGGCCCGGCGCTACCGGAAGCGCGGGTCACCCAAGCCCGCGGCAGGGGACGCCGGGGCTATGGATACGGATCCCAGGCCGGTCAGGCTGTGGGACTCCGAGCACTCCGAGGGCTATCGGACAGGTTATGAGCAACCCTCGGAGTCGGAGGAGACGGCCAGACCGCCCACAAGGGCGAACACGGCCCCAGAACCCAGCCTGGAGCATGATGCCGGGGCGTTGGAGAGGCCCGCCAGAGCCAGGACGGCGCCTGTGGCCCGGCACACGGAGCCGACGCGGGATAGCATGGGCGACACACCCATGGCCGAGGACTCCGAGGCGCCGGGAACTGCGGGATGCGCCGGATCAGGTGGAAGGCACGCTGAGTGCCACTGCGAGCACGTGTCGTTCCTCATGGGCAAGTACCCAAAGATGGGGATGGACGCCATCGTGCATCGCCTAGGCCGCCTGGACAACGCGAAGGACGGTCTAGAGGAGGACGTCGCGGGGATCCTGGATGACCAGTCGGCCGCGGAGAAAGACATGGAGGAGCTGCGAGCGGAACCGGACCGGTACCGGGAGAATCTGGAGCTGGCCCTGGAGAAGCAGCAGCGAGTGGTGGACAGCCTCCTCCACCTGGTGGAGGACATGTCGGAACGCCTGAAAAGGCTGGAGGAGCTACAGCCCCTCGCCTCGGGTCCGGAGCTCCCGGCAAAGCCGGCCGCGGTAGAGCTGGTGGAGCGGGTTAAGACCCTCAGGAGCGCCATGGAGAAACCCATGGGCGGCCCTGCAGAGGCACCATACGCGCCTCCGCGTGTTGACCCGGGTGCGTTGCCGTTTGTTCCCATGTTCAGCGAATCCACAATGCTCGGGGAACACACGGCACCGGCTGGGTCCATGCGGGAAGGGCACGTAACCACGGACCCGAGGAGCCTGACGGTACAGATGTTCCATGCCGCCCAGGATGTACCGATCACGGCGAATATGGTAGTTAATGCGGAAGAGGAGATCCAGAGCCAGACCATGCAGGGGCGAACCATGGGAAGCGCTGACGGACATGGTCCAGGTCATCCAGGCGGAAACCTGTGGGCGAAGGACCCCAATACAGGGATATGGACGGCCGATGGAGCAAATCCCTCCCGCATTCCAAACCCCATGGGTTCAGGCCCAACTGGACCGCACTCCATGGAGGAGAGGGATGTACGGGGAGTGTACTCAAACCCCCCGGCCACAGGTGGTATCCGTCTCGGTGGAGTGGTGGCTGGAGACGTCGGAGACGCCATCAGGATTGACGACCTCAGGGGAATCAAAATCCCCTACTACGATGGCAACCCCTCCAACCTGCCTGACTTCATCCTGGATTGGGAGGACTTTGCCGAGGAGGTCGTCGGCGAGATGCGGGGAGCGCCGCGGGATAAGTGGGTATGCCGGACATTCCCACACCGCCTGGCGCAGGACCTGAAGGAGGAGCTGCGGGATCAGATCCGGGAAGGATTCATCCGTACGGAGCAGGCCTGCCTCCAGTGGTTGGAGGATGAGGAGCGGGTGGATGCTCCGAACCAGAAGCTGGAGGACCTGTGGTCCATCCCGCTGCCGCTGGACCGCGGTGAGTTGCGGGTCCGGGAGTGGAACCGGTATCTGCGGAAGTACCGCAGATGCCTCAAGCTGGTGGAGGACTGGAACGAGGCCAGTGAGATCCGCCACTTGCTGAAGGACGTCCTCCCCGGCAACTGGAAGAGGAGAGTGGAGGACGAGGCGAAGAAGAGGGCCAAGAAGCGGGTGGCGGTGAGGATCATGGCGGCGGAGGATACCCATGCGGGTATCATGGAGTTCTTCAGGAGGAACCTGGGCGAGCCCAACTGGATGTTGGGACTGAAGAACGCCGTATATGTGGAGGTATTTGGAGACTCCATGGGGCAAAGGTTGCTGCGCCTCAACAACGTGGAGTGGAGGCGCGGGGAGCCGCTGAGGATGCAGGTCATCTTCGCCCGAATGAGCCTGGACGAGATCGTGAAGTACATCACGGTGGAGTTGAAGCTCAATGCGAAGAACGAGGCCCACGTGCAGCATCCACATGGTCATGGACAACGAGGCCACCGAGAAGACCGCCATCATCGGGAGATCCAGGAGGACACGGCCAACTCTGCGGAGGATGATAGTGGAAGTGGCCAAGACCACTGAACCCGGGAGGATCACGAGGAGGCCCATTTCTTCGCGTTTGTGGCGCACAACGCGAGGGACCATGGGCAGGATCGGTCCAGATGGAGCCGGGTGGTACCCAAGAAGGGCAATGCGCCAAGGAGGATCGGGAACCCACCGCTCTCGTTCCGGGAGTACAGGTCGCAGCACGACGGGTGCTGGGTCTGATATGGCAAGGGAAACGACCATGCACACGACCACCGTCAGTGCAAGGTGTATGAGGCGGACAAGAAGGCCTACTTCGCCGCCCACCCAGAGAAGAAGCCCAAGGAGCAGCGGATTTCTGATTGGAAGGCGAAGGGCGGAGACCGGGGAAAAGGCCAAGGCAAAGGCCAAGGAAAAGGCGGAGGAAGAGGCTATGGTGGTGGACCTGGCCAAGACCGACGAGTGAGGTCGATCGAGGAAGTTGCTGGATACATGTTGAGGACGTTGGAGGAACTCAAAGCCCAGCAACGTGGTGGACAAAGTCCTGGCGGATCGCAGCCGGAAGGGGCTGCGGGAAGTCAAGTCTAGAGGAGCCCTCACGGGAGTGGGACCTCGGAGGTCTCTCCTCCGAAAATCAGTGGAATCCCAGAGAAAGTGAAGGCACATCGGGTGCCGAAGAAGGCTCCAGAAGAGCCAAAACCACTGAGTTTCGCCACTCCCAACCCCTGGAGCGCCCTGCCAAGGGAAGTTTATGTGGGTAAGGGACGTGGCAAGAAGGAAGAAGCGACCACGGAGAGCCCCGTGGACGGGCGAAACCGACCCAAGATCTACACCATCCGTGATCATACCCTCGAAGTCCTGATGCACCCGGACGTGCTAGAGTTGCATGCCGTGAGAGTCGTCCATACACCGCATGGCGACGAGCGGCAGTTGCACTTGAAGGTGCGTGTACGGTGCGGACAAGAGGAATTGGTGGTGGATGTTCTGGTGGATACGGGTGCCCAGGTGAGCCTGGTCCGGAGAGGGTTGTTCAAAGAGGAATCCCTGCAGCCGAGCCGTAGACTGGTGCGCCTGAAGGTGGCCAATGGGGAGATCATGGGTGGTGGTACCCATGAGGCCACTATCAGTATGGAATTCTGGGAAAATGAGCGCTTGAACCGCCCTGATCTGGCGAAGAGAAGCACTCTATCCGGGAACTTCTATGTGGCCGACATTACAGATTGGGATATGATCATGGGGTATGACTTCATGGTGGCAAATGCCATTGGAGCCCTTCCCCATCATGCAACGCTGGTCCGGGAGGATGATGAATGCCTCACATGGCTGTCCACGGACTATGCATGCGGATCATCCCAATGGAATGCTGAGGAAGAGGACCGGATCGTCCGAGCGGTGCAAGCTGTGTGGGCCAAGTCCAGAGGAGACCGCGGATTTCAGCTCACGGAATATGGAATGGCGCCACAGGTGTACGACAGGATGATCCAGACGCTGGGAGCCGAAGCGCCCGAGACGGACGTCTTCGCTTCCCGGGATGCCCCACTTCTGCGGAAGTGTAGGAGGCATTGGCATCGAGGAGACTCAGCCTGGCATAGGCATTGGGGTTTGAAGGAGTGGGGGCCAATCCATTGGCATGGCTCCCTGGACAATACCAGACGTACGGTGGAGAAGATCATCGCGGATAGGGCGAAGGGGATCCTGGTCATAACCGGCATAGGATCCACCCCATGTCCGCTGGGGGGTCTCAAGTCGACGCTGGACTCCATCACCCTGAACGAGATGTCATTCGGGCCAGAGGAGGAGTTGTTCATCGACGCCAAGGGTGTATCAATGCCCTCCCCGGGTCAACCGTGGGGTACCAAGGCTTTCCTGGTGGATGGGGCGCAAGCCCAGCCCACAGGTGATGAAGCATTCATCCGTAGGGTGGAGGCGGTGCCCATGAAGGTCATGTTTGAGCCCAAGGAGGGGACGGATCAGCCAATTGATGGCATTGACGTCCTGTCCCACCCCGAGATTGACGACGTCGTCAACTACATGCAGATGGGGATGCACGACCGTGTGGCAGCCAAGAAGAGGCGGGCCATGGTCACATCTCCGCATTGGTGGGATGACAAGATGTTGGTCGCCGGCAAGTACGAGAAGGACGAGTTCATGGCGAGAGTCATGGATCACATCGCGGACCAATACGATGGTCCGGTTGGGTCGGACCCACCAACATGGGATTTTCCAAAAATGGGTGCCGATAGCAACAGTCACCAGCCCGAGGCCGCAAATTTCCGAAGATTATGGGTGGGAAGAGCTCCCCACGACGATGAAGACGGCATATCGGACGAGGAGAAGTCAGAATCGGACCCAGAAGAGGCCTATACCGCAGTGCGGTCGGTTGTATCTATACAGAAGCAAGCGGCTGAAGAGGCCCAGGAGAACCCGAAGGTCGCCGAGCTGAAGGAGAGGCTGATCAATGCCTATCCGCGGCTATTCAGTGGCGTCGCCAACAAGAACCCTCCAGATCGTGGGAGGTTTGGTACAGCGAAGATCAAGCTGAAGCCGAACCCGAAGATCTATCGTCATCGGGAGTACCAACTTCAGGGCGATCGGGCCGAGGCCATGAAGAAGCTGTTGGCCGAGTTCATTGAGCGGGGATGGATCGAACCCTCCGACAGTGAGTGGGCCAGCCCAGCCTTCATCGTGCCCAAGAAGGAGAAGGGCGAGTGGAGGTTGGTGGGGGATTACAGGGGTTTGAACGAGCAAACCGAGCACGACTCGTACTCGCTTCCCCTAATCGACTCCATCCTCCAAAAACAACAAAAAAAGCGGATCTTCACGGTGTTGGACCTGAAACACGGTTATCACCAGATGCCGCTACACCCGGACTCCAGGCCCTGCACAGCGATGTCGACGCCGCTGGGGCCCATGCAGTGGAAACTGGTGCCTATGGGCGCCAAGAATGGCAACGCCGCTTTCCAGCGCATGATGGAGGACCTACTCGGTCCTGTCCGGGACTGTGCCGATCCCTTCGTGGATGACATCATCATCGGGTCCGGCACGGAGAACATGACTGAGGACGAGCTCATCGACGCGCATGAGAAGGATCTGCGCCGGGTGCTCAGCGAGTTGGACAAGCACAACATGGTGTGCAAGCCCACCAAAGCCTCAATCTTCGTGAAGGAAGTGGAGTTCGCGGGTCACGTGGTTGGTCACGGGCAACGCTGTCCCATGCCTGGGAAGCTGGCGTCCCTGCACCACTGGGAGAAGCCCCAGACCATCAGCGAACTCCGGTCCTTCATGGGGTTCTGCAATTACTATTCAGGCTATGTCCGGATGTATGCAGAACTCTCGGGGCCGCTGCACAAGATGCTGCAAGTGGGCAAGTTCGACGGCCGGAAGGGGAGCAAGAAGAAGCTTGCCTGGACCCCTGAGGCCGAAGATGCGTTCAACCGCCTGAAGAAGCGACTCCTGGGGCAGTTGGGGCTATTCCTGGTGGACCCGGACAAGGGATTCGTGCTACGGACGGACGCCTCAGACTATGCTGTAGGGGCGGTCTTCGAGCAGATCCGGGACGACGGGTCGCACGTACCCGTGGCGTTCTGGAGTCGGATCCTGGCCGAGGGCCAACGTCGAACATGGACCGCGAGGGAGAAGGAGACGTATGCCATTGTCTGTGCGCTCAGGAAGTGGTCTGGCCACATCGGATTGCAACCGGTGGTGGTTTGTACAGACCATCAGTCCTTGCAGAGCTGGCACAAGGAGCACGTCGACACCCCCTTGGGACCGGCGGCAAGGAGGGCTCGATGGCATGAGATGTTCGCCAAGTTCGACCTCAGCGTCGTATACGTCCCGGGGAAGGGCAACACTGTGGCAGATTGCCTCAGTCGATGGGCCTACCCCGCGGGCAAGGCTTGGATGGACATATCCAGCCATGGGGACGCCGAGGAAACCGAGGAGGTCAAGCGCATCATCGAGATGGAGAAGGCCATGGAGCAAGAGGGGGTCAAGTGCTTTGTGGTGATGGCAAACCGTACGGACCTGGCCAAGTTCTGGGGTGCCCGCGTCCAGGCTATTGGAGATGAAACCCTCGAGCAATGGATGGTGGCCCCTGTAGAGCTAGTCAGGTCGGTGCTCACAGAGGACTGGTCGGATGACTACGCGGCATCCGAGAACTGGAGCAAGTACTGGAATGCCGTGAGCGCCCCGTCGGACGACGAATGGCCGGAGGGCTTGACCGAAGATGGGGACAAGTTGTTCCTCAAGGACAAGCTGCTGGTGCCCAAGAACCGACTGGAGGAGCTCATTGACCATTGGCACAACGCCCAGCTCATGCACCCTGGCCGAGACAAGATGCAGCAGGACCTGGAGTGGCGTTTCAAGTTCCCTCCGGGGTACTACGCCATCCTGGATAGGTACTGCAGCGACTGTGCCGTGTGTCGGGCCACGAAGAGCCCCAACCACTCCACAGCGGGCAATCCGGTGTACACGGATATATACCGGAGGCCCCTATGCGGTCCGTAGTCACGGATGTATTCGCCATGCCTGAAGTCACCGTGGAAGGAGAGACCTACGACTGTGTCATCCTGGCGGTGGAGAGGCACAGTGGGTATATCGTGGCGGTCCCTGGCAAGAAGTCCAAGAAGAAGGACAAGAAGGACAAGCATGGAGTGGGGCTGCAGGCCAAGACCGTCGCTAATGCCATGATCAGGCATTGGCTGACGATTTTTGATGTCCCGGCTGTCATCTGTAGCGATCGGGGCAGTCAGTTTGTGGGGACGTGGTTCAAGACGATCTGCAAGCACATGGGTATTCGGCACGCCAAGACCGTTGCGTACCACAGCCGGTCGAATGGCCGAGCTGAGGTGGCCGGGCGGCAGATGTTCGAGAAGTTCCGCCAGCTGCACATCGACGAACCGGGCCGGAATTGGTATAATCTGCTGTGGAGAGTACTCCAAGCGTATCACGACCTTCCGGGACCCACTGGACTGTCGGCCCATCGCATCCTGTTCCTACGGGATCGAGTGTCACGCACTCTCCCGTGGTTGAACCATGGCAAAGTGGCCCGGGATGCGAACGCTATGATGGCTGAGGCGGACGACACGGCGGCCAAGGTGTGCAAGGCACTTCAGGACGAGCATGACAAGAGGGCCAAGTACTTCAAGCAGGGAAAAGTCCAAAAGTATGCTCTCCAAGACACCGTGTGGGTGGAGCGGCACCACAAGGATGTCCTGTCCAGGCATCGGCAGGCATCTTGGTATGTGCCGGGGGTAATCGTGCGGAAGGTCGGGCAGGACGTGTATGCGGTTCGTGTGGGGGATAACAAGATCCTGGACCGCGACCATACCCAGCTTCGTCCTCGAGCACCAGACCCCAGTCCCGTCACCTTCGAGTTCACGGCCGGCGATGTGGACTCAGACGACGAGGGTGAGGACGACGACTTCACCGCTGAGAGAATCCTGGCGGACAAGCCGGACGCCTGGGGGGAGGCTTTATAAAGTCTGTTGGAAGGGATTCGCCGCGTCCAGGGATTCGTGGGAGCCTCCGAGCGGTTTTGTGCCGAGGTACACCACGGTCTGGATGGACTACCTGAAGAAAAAGAATATTTCTTTGGATGTCAAGGACGTATTGGTCCATTTGGTGGCTGCAGTAGCACCGTAATGGATTCCCCTTGGCATTGTTGTTTGTTTTGTGTTTCTGAGATGGGTGAGGGCGTTCATCCGGAGATTTCTGGGCCTTCATTGGCCATATACCCCCTTCACTCGATCTCCACATATATATTTCACTGTGGTATACTTTTTTAGGTCGACCGACGACGTTTTTCTATATTTGATCCCCTTGGTCCATGTTGTAGATCAAGAGGAGACCGGATATGGCGTAGGGCACCGATTATCAGTGTCCTCACCCCTCCCTTGGGGCATGGGGGACGCCTACGACGTGTGTGGGGCCTCCATGTGTCCTTGGGACATAGGGGAGGGGGCTTGGAGCCCATTGGGGTCCTCCCTTCCTCTCTTCAATGACTTCCGAGCGGTAACAACGCTCTGAGAAGGGGGGTGAAGCCGGTTCGGACCCCCGTGGCCATCTTTGGGTCACTTGGGTTGTGTATCTATGTGCCGGCAAGCCGCCATTGGCTGATACCATACTCTCCCATCCACCTGACCTAACCTGATGTGATAGTGTGATAGGTTTGGCCATTCCTGCTATGAGCGGCCATATTCAGTACCGAGGCGCCGCCAGCTGAGATTCTTATATCAGAATATCAGGAATCAACAGGGTTTTATTATCATAATGTTTCCGTAATTTTTCAGCCTTTCGTTCTGATGGTCAATGTATCGGCGACTGTCAGTTGGCTCGCGATTTTGCGTTAACCGATTGGTTAACTGTTATTTCCAGATATTTTGGCGGAAACCCCGATGAAGGGTCAGATTTCATCAGTAAAGGGTTCGTTGCTTCCGCAATTTTCTAAATATGCACTCGAAATTTTATTCTGAATTTTTCGCGATGTCGAAATCGGATTTTCGACTTCGACATCGCCGCACTTGTTTCGGTCTTCTTCGAGTGGTCATACACTTTTCCCTATGCCCGAATCATGTTTCCCTTATACTTGCCACCCATTTGACTTGGAGATATGAGGGAAACAAAAGTGAGTCGTGGGACCACTTTGAAGGGCCATATCTACGCGCGAGTGTGAGGAAAGAGAATAAGAAAGGTTGGGTTGCAAGCGCCTTAGTCTCAACTTAATTTGGGAAGCATCAAACGCCTTTAGTGTGTACACATGCCCGGTATAGCAAGGGATAATGGTCAAGAGGGTAGAAAGTGATATATAACTCTTGGACCGTGCAACCGAATATTTTATTGCGACTTTCGAGTGAACCGCATGAGTGTTGGGGTTGCATAGATACTTGAGTTGGGTTCCCACGTATTTTAAACGTGAAGTTATGTCCATGGAGGGGCATGGCATACCATGGTGGGAGCCACCTTTGAGGGTATGTGTTATATGCATGGTATGTGCTTCGATATGCTCACGCCCATGTTATATATCTTCGTGTGGCCGAAGAGATGGGGAGCCACACGTGACAAGGGCCTTGCCCATGTCCCAATTGTGGAATTCAAAGCGCTAGACTAAGTCTACCGCATATGTATTGCTCATGGTATGTTTGGCAAGGAGATCCATGAGGGCACTCCCATTTTCATGGGGCATGTAGATACGAGTGGCGAAGGTATCTCCATGCGCCCGATTGGGGATCCAAGTGGGGAAATTGTTCGTGAATGGTTCCAATCATTTGTGTATTGAACCATGAGCGGATATCATGGGTGAGCATAGAGATATACTATCATGACAACTTTGTATTTGGACATATTTTCATGTTTTTGACCTCATTTTATGCTCATTTTTGTGTTTTATGTGCTCAACTGGTCGGCTAACAGTAAAGTGCCTAGAGATCTGTGAACTATGGTATGTTGCTTATATGTTGGCATATGCTTCGGTGTTGCACCTCACCATATGCCGGATCACGTAGTCACTTTGGCTTGGCACACAAGGCCTCACAAAATTAGGTCTCAAATTCATGTGTTGACTTGTGAAGCATGTCATGTACATAACCGGAGGAGTTTTGGGGCCAATGATGGGGAATTCTTGGGCATCGACCTTTGGTTAATATCACCCTTGTATATTACTTCCCGGTTTGACACATACCTGGAGCATTTGAATATTTGCCGTACGCATTTTTGAGTATATAATTGACTTTTGGGCATAATGGTGTGATTTGCCTGATTTTGCCATGTTGTGAGGTCATCATCATGGGGCAGTTCTCCAAGCCCAATCGACTCCAAGCCCAACCGAGGTTATGTCAGAGTAGGGCATGGTCCTGAGTGCCACTCTAGGCCATGACACGCCACCTCCCCTATTGGGCTAGGATTTAGAGGCTTGGGAGTGAACACATTTTTGGGGTTTGTGTAGTGACGTTTGACACATGGCATTCAGCAATCTCATTTGACCCGGTTCAGGGCAATATGTTGGTGAGTCAAGGGAAGGTCTTGAGTCCAGGGAATGAGGGGTTTATGGCTGTGAAGGTGTATGTTTACCACTTTCCCCAACTTTGCATTAATTGTGTTCATATGCTAATTTCAGGGCTTTCTTCCTTGGTGCAATTCTTGTACATGCCCGCCACCGTGAGACGACCGGTGTGCTGAACGGAAGCCCGCAGCCTGATTTGGATTGTGAATTGGGTTATTGCTGTATTTGTGGGATCTGGTTGCTGTTTCAGGGTTGAAGGAGGATTTTTTTTTCTATATTTTTGGACTTTGGACCCTTTGGAATTTGAGGAGTGCAATCACTGATCCGGAGTAAATCAGCAGGGGTAACAGGCGGAAGGGGCACAGCGGGGGCCGGTCCTGGCAGGGACCTTCTTTACCTGCTCCTCCCGCCACCCAACCTCCACGTCTCCCTGGGCCCCCTCGTCCTCCTGCACCTCCCTGGGCAGCCTCGGCACGGGTCCCCACCACTGTCCCCTGACGTCTGTAGTGCTTATGGTTGCCGTCAGGAACGCCCACGCGATCATTCTCAGGACCGGCCATGGTACCTGCCCCGCCTCCTTTATGCATCTCCAGCACTGGTCCCTCTGCCGCTGGCTCAGCTAGCACTACACAATCCCCATATATGGGCCAACTCCTTAAAACCGGTTTGTTTTCTCTGTTTTCTGCTCTTTTGGTGCCCTTTGCTACCTTTCATTGAAACGGGCACCCTCAAAATATACACAAAAATGGTATTATACATGAAAAATGAAATTTTTGACCTCAAATACCCCCTCCATGGGGTTTGAACCCACACTCTACCAACCTGAGAGTTGTGTTTTTCCTCTAAGCTACGACCTGTCGTCGACGATCTCAGAGAAAACCGTAGTATAAAGAAAAATTTGGAAAATCAGTACTCCTTACATGCTCCAACCACTATTAACCTCCCATGCTCTTAAAACCGGTCACGCGCTCACTGAGTTGTTCAACTAGTGATTTGCTGTACCCAGAGCTTTGATTTCTGATGCAATCCAAAATGTTTTAAGGATATAAATTTTAACAAAATGACAGAAGGAAATGAGACACTGGATTTTCACGAGTTCGTGCTGAAATTGCCGGATTCGGCGTGGAACCTGAGTTCTGAGTCGTTGGATCATGCAGCACAGTTGGCAAAGGAAGGCGCAATGAGTGGTCTCAGTCCTTGGCAGGCAGCGTCACTGTATTCCAAACTTACAGGAAAGAAAACACTGGCCACTGTCGAAGACACGATGGCCTTGGTTCGTGATGCCTTACTCACCTTAAAGGGCGACGACATTGGCAGAACAGGAACGTCGTCGCATCGCGAAGACGTCTTCTTGGCATGCGAAACTTTGAGCGGTCCCAAGGACCACGCTGGCCCCGCGTCGGACAAGGAGTCCACGTTCGTGTGGCGCGATGAGGTTCTGTCGCTTCCTTCACGCTTGTCTGCACTCCTGGAAGAGCGAAAGGTTTTGCAAGACGAGTTTCGCAGAAAAAAGATGTTGAAGCACATTCCAGTGTTCGACGAGTTCCATAGGGCAGCTGTTAATAACGCGCCAACGCACAAACATCCAGCGGACGCGGAGAAGCGTCGTTGGGAACAACAGGTAAAAGACGCCATGCGAGTCCTGGGAGTAGTCTTAGCACGCGAAGATGACACAACGGTAGCTCCGGAAGCACCTGTTTCATTGGTACTATGTGAACCTTTGTTTGCAATGTTGGGTGCGTTGGACTACAGCATCCAAAGCTCCCGGCGAGTGGCAGTAGATAAACGGTTTGAACAACCTGCGATTGCACCAGAGTTACTCTCGAAGGATGACATGTCACTACTTCAGTCGCGCAACAAATTACAAAAAGACCTGAGAGGCACGCGTTTCTCCCCTTACTCGCATCGTAGTTCTTTCCGTTCGTTTTCAACACGAGGTCGTTTTGATCCACGGAGATCTGGCAAAGGAGGCAAAGGCAAAGGTAAGGGTTTCACCCAAAGATTTGTGCCACGTAACGACAAGTTAGATGAACGACCACAGCAGTAGCTTGACTGTAGAGGATTTATTGGCGCCAGCCGTGTGCGTGCCACCGCCGATCCATCCCCACATGCCACTCTATTTGCGCTGTCGTGCACAATTGCATGAATGGGAAGCGTTGAAGGACACATACGCGGCGTCAGTGATTCGCAATTGGCTGCAGCTTGATTGGGTTGACGGTTTTGATCCGGATCGGCCAGCCGACGACTTCCGTCCTCGTTCTTCCCACGCAGAGGTAACCGACCCTGAATTGGTAAAACACGTGTTGGATGCAGTGCAACAGGGTTGCATGGAACGCGTCGAGCGAAAAGACATTAAGTGTTGTGCAAGTATGTTCGCAGTGGACAAAGCGTCAGACGAGGCACATCCTGAGGGAGGCCGTCGACCTATCACGAATTTGAAGAACGTGAACCAGTTTGTACAGACCACCTATTTTCGTTTGGTCACTCTGTGGGGCATTTTACCGTTCTTGAGACCCGGTCAGTATGCTTGCAAAATTGACTTGAAAAGTGCTTATTTTCACATGGGTATCCATCCGCGGGATCGACCTTATTTTGGGGGTCTACGTCGACAGTGAATTTTACAGGTGGTGCGTTTTGCCGTTTGGATTAAACGTTGCACCACGGGAATGGCAACGCCTCATGCAACCAATTTTAAATGCCGTGCGCGAACGCGGAGCACTCGTTTGGGTCTACTTGGACGATTGGCTCATCATTGGCAATACTTACCGTGAATGTCTGGAACACACACGTTTTTTGGTACAACTTTTGCATCGGTTGGGTATATTGGTCAATGTGCCAAAATCATGTTTGGAGCCGTCTCAAGAAATTATAATGCTTGGTTTTATTCTAAACTTCAGGGAAGGATTCGTCGCGGTACCTCCAAAGCGCCTACAAGCAATTTTTCGGGACGTGAACAGACTGGCACACAGTCACACACCATCAGTGAGGCGATGCGCCTCCGTTCTTGGAAGAATCCGTTCCTTGTTGTTCGCCATGCCCCATATCCGACTCCTCAGCGACGCCCTGGCGGTGCACGTGGCGGTGGCAGTCCAGGCTGGCTGGGAGGCAGACGTGGCGCTCCCGGGGCGCGTGTCACGTCAGTTGATGGATCTGGCGGACGAGTTACACCAGTGGAAGGGACGCACCTTCGTAGTTTCCATGGGTCACGTCAGGGACATGTACTCGGACGCGTCAGATCTGGCGTGGGGCGGAGTCCTTCAAGGGAATGCCCGAGCAGCGTTCGGTTGGTTCCTGAATCGAGAGGAACACATAAACGTCAAAGAGTTCAGGGGAGCCCTACTGACTATTCAAGCGTATGCGCTGAGGGACACCACGCTGCGATTTTTCACCGACTCAATGGTCCTTTACTGGTATCTCCGCAAGTGGGGAGGTCGCAACCCGCGGTTCAACGCATTGATTCTCCAACTGCGGAATTTTACACAAGCCAATCGCATCGAGATTCAACCGTTTTACGTGCACACCTCGGTGAATCCGGCGGACATTTGGTCTCGGCTTCGTTGGACACCGTCGGAGGCTACCTTCCCGTCGGACGTGTTGACTTGGATCCTGGAGGAGTTCAAAAGTTGGATTCAGCCGGAAATCGATTGGATGTCAAGGAGTTCCAATGCGGTGTGCAGCAAGTTCGTCAGTCCGTGTCCTCAGCCGGGGGCTTACGCCATCGATTTCTTCTCCCAGAATCTAACTTTACTTTCACCGGGGTGGGTCTTCCCGCCGTTCAAGCACATACCTCAGTTGGTGAACAAAGTGTTGGAGTCACCAGGGGTGAAGGTTCTCATGGCTCTGCCGTACAGGCCGCGCGAGGTTTGGTGGAACCTATTGATGAAACACGTGAGGTTCGCAGTGAACACGTCGGAGTTCCGTTTGCAAATGCCAGACGGCACGGAGACACAACCACGTTTCGTGTTGACCTTGGCGTATGTTTGCGTGAATACTATCAATTGCGAGGAGCTACCAACGAAGAGGCGACGCTTATCATCAATGAAATCGGGAAGGACACCTTGAAACGTTACAATTCTGCGTGGCACATGTTTCGTACGTTCTTGTTACAAGACGCGGCGCTTGCTCCACTGTTAAAGGTGGAGCGCTTTGGTCAAATCCCACTGATGACGGTGGCGGTGCAACTTTTAAAGTTTTCACGCACGCATTCTTTAAGTGCTGGGCGTATGGCGTATTCAGCAGTGTGTTTATTCCCGTGCTTTTCGCAACTACGTTTCGAGGGTATGCTACGCAACTTGAAACGTGACTGGTTCGTCAGTGTTCCTCATTATCATCGTTTCTATGATGTACGGCGTCTTATACAAGTCATGCATCAGCAACCTGTGGAGACGGAAGCTCAGCTGCGCTTGCAGGCCATTTTGTCCTTGAGATTCTTTGCCTTGTTCCGAGGCGTTGATCTGGCGCGATCACGTAGGGATATCCAACGCGCTGCTCAGCCTTGGTTCATTTCTGCTAAGCGAAAAGGGAGGAGATACTATGCACGTTATCCTATTCACAATGTTACGCCACCGTCAATTGATCCGCAGCGCTGCTTAGCGCGTTATTTGGAGGCTACTGGTGATTACGAGGGTTCTGAGATTTTTGTGTCCCTACGAAAGCCACGGAAGCCTTTATCATCTGATACCATCAACGGTCTCACTACTCGCTGGTTAAGGAAACACCTACTGGAATTGGGGGAACTGGAGGCGGATTCGTTTTCCGCGCATTCTACACGAGGAGCAGCAGCAACTGCACTAATCTATCTTGGCGTGGATCCGCATGTGGTAGCAGCATTGGGTGATTGGTCCTGTTACGATACATTCAGAAAGTTTTACGACAGGACCAGAGCTCTGTTGCGCATCGCGCAAGTTCTGGTCCCTCCTGATCTGGCGACTGGAGAAGCGGCGCGCGCTTCGCGCCTGGCGATTAATTAATTCTTATATATGTTCAGTTCACGGGAGCTCAGTCTTCCGTTCTGTTGCCCATATGAGGGGATTGTGTAGTGCTAGCTGAGCCAGCTCGGATTTACCCGAATAGGTGAGGAGGAAAGATTAGATGTCGAAGCAATAGCACTACACAAGACACATATATGCCCACCCTGTCCCTCCCTTAAGTTCTTCGCTCACCGTGAAAAGCAGTTGACACTTGGGTCGTCGGTTGCCACGGTTTTAAGAGCATGGGAGGTTAATAGTGGTTGGAGCATGTAAGGAGTACTGATTTTCCAAATTTTTTATTTTACTACGGTTTTCTCTGAGATCGTCGACGACAGGTCGTAGCTTAGAGGAAAAACACAACTCTCAGGTTGGTAGAGTGTGGGTTCAAACCCCATGGAGGGGGTATTTGAGGTCAAAAATTTCATTTTTCATGTATAATACCATTTTTGTGTATATTTTGAGGGTGCCCGTTTCAATGAAAGGTAGCAAAGGGCACCAAAAGAGCAGAAAACAGAGAAAACAAACCGGTTTTAAGGAGTTGGCCCATATATGTGTCTTGTGTAGTGCTATTGCTTCGCCATCTCTTCTTTCCTCCTCACCTATTCGGGTAAATCCGACTGTCCCCACCGGGATGTTGTCTCTCCGGATCATACCTGCATGGACAGCGTACCACTGCCTGCTCGTAGTTTGTACCTTCTCCCTTGGACCCTTGAGTCCCAGCGGTGCACACAACAACATGCCCGGTCTGGCCTTTTCTCTCTCTCCCCTGTCAAGCACCTTCTCTTGCACTGCCCCTGCCCCTCTCCCGCGTCTTTGTTTCTTCTTCGTGACCCCGCATTGCGCAACCCTTTCTTTCCACGTCCTCCGCATCCGCCTTTGTCACCTGGCGCGGGTTTCATGCCCTCTCGCTGGCCTCATCATCCACTTGTATGCACCGCACTCCACGACCCCGTGGTCTCTATTGAACTCCGCCTGATGCAGCCCCTGCTTTCTGGTACTCCTTCATATCCTTCCTGCGCACGTGCATCACCACCAAACTCACTCCTTCCTTCATTACCCACCATACGGTTCCATGCGCTACTCCTCGGAAGACCCTGTCGAAGACCAGGAGCGGTCCACGTCTGCCGCACATCCCGTTGGTTGCCAACATGTGCTCCTACGGGCGCAATACTTCCTGTAGGACACATGCGTTCCCTCTTCCCTGCCACCAACCGCCACCGTCTGTGCCACAGAAAGCGTGGGCACATGTTGTCCTCCTTCTGTACTTCCGCGACCGCATGGTAGCACACTCGGCGCACCACCTCCTCCCAATTGTGGCTCATCCTGTTCAGTGCTCTTGCCTTATGTGCCCTGTATGCGTCCCCCGCTGTGAGAGAAAGTCCGTAGGACCAGCCCCTGCCATAGTGCGAGCTCTACCGCCGATACCCAATTTCTCCACCCTCCCCCGGGGTGACTCCCATCGTCCTTGACCTAACCAATGATTCTATGCTTTATAAAACCCAAAATCCAAAATTCCTGCAAGTCCAATCCTTGGGGACACAATCCAAACAAATCCCGTAGGTACACCCTTGGCAACCCTGGCAATGAGAGCCAAACACTTGATCACTGAATTCGAATGAGCTTGACCCGTGAATCCAAATAACCCATCACCGAATTGAATTGAGTGTAACCTCATCAATACCTGGACATGATCATGGAGAGGGGAACAAATGAGACAATGTCGGGCAAAGGGGGAGGCAGAAACAGACGTATAAGTGAAGCCCTGGAATAGAGTATGCGATTATCGAAGATGATGTTGCATCCTTACTCCAAGAATCGATTTTATATACCATGCACATTCGAACTACGGACATATGACGCCATGCTAAGAACCTCGATGCACAACATTGAGGAAAATGACATTGAGGTCATGCGCGACAGAATGGCATCAATGAGGTCCATATGGCACATGGCGAAACACAAAGAAATGATACACATAATTGGATTCAACCTAAGTGTGGCCACACATGGCGCATCCTCACAAAACTGAAATTGAGAAACATGAGCTCCAAAGATGAAGAATGTCCCACCGTGGATCAAGCATGACACGATGGCCTCCATGAACACACAATATGGCATGGCCACAAACATGACTTGTCGGCACTCATAAATCACCAATGATCACAAAAAAAGGGCTTGCAATGAGGATCACCAAATACAAGTCAGGAGAGTGACCTCATGGCAATACCTGACACCTGGCATGTGTGACACAGTCCATATATCATCATGCTGGCAATGCCTTGGTACTTCGCACCGGACGCCGGATGCCTATCACTCAGCAATAACATACACAATGGCCAGCAAGTGAATAGACTTGGCGGGTTTACTTGCTGCTCCCGAACAAGACATCAAGAAGGGCCAGCCCACCAAACCTCACCTGTTTAATGTATGCTGCATACCAATTGCTGGGATGCTGCGGTTAGAGTATCGCGAACCAAAGGCACGAACAAATTGTAAAGCCAACACACGACATACATCACATGCCCTCACATGCTCGGACATGCCACTCAGTTCCATCACCTGGTGCCTAATTGCTTGGGAACCGAAGGCATCGTCAAACACAAATTGTCATGTGCATAGAAACCATCCACACATGGTCGTGAACCAAATATTGCCTAATTGCATGTTCGTGTGACACCGAATCAATGTAATGCAGGCTACTTGGAGAGAGATTGGGCATGAAATGCTTGGGTAAGAAGATGCCCCGGGTCACATGAAGAGACCTAGACACGGCCCGCAGAGAGAGTGCACATGGAGAGATATCCCGGGTCCAATGAGAGCACATCTGACACATGGTCAGATTGTCCTATCCCAAGGAGAGATAGTCCTGCCTCAGAGAGAGATAGTCCTGCCCCAATCCAGGCCTTGAGAGACATGGTCCTGCCCAAGTCCATGCCCTGAGAGGGAGACCCTCGCCGATCTATGCCCAGGAGACAAAACTTAACCAATCCATGGCCGAAGAGAGATAACCTAACCAATCCATGGCCGAAGAGAAATCACCTAACGAATCCATGGCCCAGGAGGGAGAACCTGACCTCACCAAAACCCAATCCCAAGCGCATAGCCTAGCCATGACCCATGGGAGCATGCATACCGAGAGAGACTTTCGCCTGGCCATGACCCATGAAGGCATGCATGCACTTGAAGTGAAAATCTCCGCCATTGATTGAGGATTATCCCTACACCCAATTGCCAAATCAAATGAGCTATCCTCATGCCACGACATACTTCATGTGGACATAGGAGGGATAGTGGATCACCAACCGTGTTCGACCAATGACATGAATTCACTGAAGGTCACCGGAGTAAGACAGCAAATTAGAGGTTAACAACCAGGGCATAAGTGCAATGCTTTACCTTTAGCATGTTCAGCCATTGCCCGTGCCCACCACATGTTCAACACACACAATCACCAAAGATTGACCCTCTTTGATTCCATGGGAGATCAAGTTGTCATGAAACATGCAAAGCAAACAAATCATAAGTCAAAGAATGAGACATTGCTTTGCCTTGAGGAGCAACAACTGAGTTACTTTCTTCCCTTCCGATGCGCCTACCTCAACCGCATCCACTTCCACTGCACTTCCACT
This sequence comes from Eutreptiella sp. 'Long Island Sound 2002', assembly GCA_964036045.1. Lineage (NCBI taxonomy): Eukaryota > Euglenozoa > Euglenophyceae > Eutreptiales > Eutreptiaceae > Eutreptiella > Eutreptiella sp. 'Long Island Sound 2002'. Next base: position 60,232,303 of record OZ038381.1, read on the forward strand.
AGGGCCCCTCCAGCTTCAAGGGACTCGTGGTGCCCCATGCACGTAGGCGTGGCACTGCCAAAGCAGGTGCGCCGATTAACGTACACCGGTCTCTTCCCAAGTGCAGTGATGCACCCAAGGTCGACAGCCGGTGTGGGCGGAGGCACCACACCAGGGTTTAGCCGGATCCTTAACTCCAGGTCTTCTATCATCCACTGGAGTTGCCCTGGCTTCCGATTCGCTTTCGTTTCCGTAACAGGATATAACTAACACTCTTAGCACCCGTTGGGAAGAATTTTCAGATGATCGGCCCGCATTGAGGAACACAGAGCACTCGCATGCAAACAGGAACACGAGAAGGGCGCGCGCACACACAGCACGCCTGATCCGAACAAGAAATGTTAAATCCTCCATCCTGTGGTTTATATATACTATAATTTCGGAATTCTCCTGAAATTATATCTGAAATTGCTGAAATCGCAGAAATCGCTCAAAAATAGGACACAGCTGCCAATTGGGATCCCAACCGGCTTCACCCCCCTTCCCAGAGCATTGTCACCTGCTCGGAAAGACAAAAAGAGGACGGGAGGACCCCGGTTGTTCCCTTGGCGCCCCCCTCACTGTGGCAGGGTACCACATGCACGGTGGCCACCCGCCCAAGTAATCGCAGGGCGAAAGAATTCAAAAGAATGAACTCCTTCCTGTCACTACTAAACTTAAAAGCATAGGCCGAGCATATCAAAGAAAGACAAAAGCAACGTCGTCGACCGGTCTACATAAAAAGACCACAAACAGATATATAAAGCTTCACATGCACAGCATGAACCCCTCGCATGACCCGCACTTCCACCGAGAGACATGAGAGTAATGGACCACCTCCGAGAGACATTGGGTTTTGGCGGGGGGTTGATCATGCATCATCACAAGCGTAGACACAGACAATGTAGAGGAAAGAAAACAAATTTCCGAAAAAGGATTTCCCAATTCTTTTCTCAAATTTGTGGAGTTATCGATCTCCGGGTGCAAGATGAGCTCTAACGGATGTCGTCATTGCATCCGGCTCGCAAACAAATGGTCGTGGATCTGGTCGGATGGTCACAAGGAGCCCAAAATGCGGAGAAATGAGAGAACAATTTTCTACTAAAAATAGTAACATTTGTTACTAAAAATAGCGTAGGCGAAAAATTGAGATGTCCAATCTGACAGACCCTGGAGGGAAGCCGACCTCACCAATGCAACAGGGTCAGCTATCAGGTGGCTGCGGACTCAGACGGAACGCGAAACGGTGCCCGTAGGACCAAGTTCTAAAAATAGAAATTTTGTCACTAAAAATAAAGCAAACATTCGAACAATAGAACTGAAAGTGCTGCCCTAGGTCGTGGATGGTGCCGGAGGGCTCAGGGCCGGCAAGACCAGGGGGGCAGGCACGCGAGGAGTCGACCTGAACGCTGCTGTTGGGGGCAGAACCGGATACACGGACACCAACGGAGGCAAGAGCGGCGACAACGGAGGCAAGATCCATGCTGATTGTTATCCGGCAAAAAATCCCAGTCTATGAAGAAAATTGATGCGGATATTCCAAAGTACATCTGAGTGTCCATATCTATCTGAAAAGATTTATAAAAATCCGATTGTGAAAAATATTTGGCCCATTTGGCTCACCGGGCGCGTCAGCGGCAATTGGCGATTCCGGGTAAATGATCGGAACGCGGCAGATCTACCATGAATGGACCGCGGAATCAGATCCGGCACATCAGAAATATATAGGTATGATCCTGAGACTGGGCTGCGGGGCGGCGATTTTGCCGAAGCAGAGAAAATGACCAAAATGTAGCCAATCTGGGGCAGATCTGCGAAAATCTGAGCAGATGGGGGTTAGCCGCACTTACACTCCCCCTCCAAAAACACACTGGGGTGTGTCGCTACGTCAACGAAGAACGTAGTGCGAGTAAGTCCCAGAAAAAAATAGAAATGTAGCCTCGATGGGGCGAAATCTGCTTGATCTGACCTGATTTGGGCTGAATTGGCACTGAATCAGGATGGATGAACCTGAAATGAGACAGAATGAAGAGTGACGAACAGTCCTCCGGGCAGTAAAACATTAGGTTAAGGGCTAAAAAGCATGTAAACGTATCGAGAATCGATACCAAACCATGCCCTGGTTGTGAATGAGGTAGATTATTGGTGGATTGAGTGGGAGAATCAAGAAATGGAGTGACATCTCGGCGCTCTGGCACAGTTTAGCTATCGCGGGCACGCTACGGTGTCCTCCACGTACTCTACATCGTGTTACTCCCGCTTTTCTCGTTCTGAAAAGTGCAGCATGTGCCTCAGATTTGGCGCATCTGGTGGATAATCACAAGATTCAGCAAGATTGAGAATCAATTTGAGCAGAGATGAAGGAGATGAAACAATCACAGAGAGGGAAAACAAATACAAATGTAGTCTACAACCCCTAAGTGAACAGAAAAACATCAGCGTCAACGAAGTTAGGCAAAGCCGTAAACAGATCTTCGAGGAATGAGAGGAGATGACAAGGAAATCAACCTAAACTGTCCTAAAATGAGCAAATTCCCTAAGATGAAGGTGAAATGAAGCGGAATGTCTAGAACTGAAACTACTAACACCTTCGTTTAGACTAGAGTTAATATATATTGTCGTTTATTCAGCTGAATTGTGCTTTCCGGCACGTTGGTTCGCGAGCATCCAACAGATTCCATGAAAATGTGGATCATGTGATGATGCATCATGATGGGACATGATGGCCCTGGATCCTTGGCATGTAACGCGCCGAAGGTTCGCTGAAGGCGCTTTACTGACAGTATATAACTGAGAGACACCGAATGGTCCTTTATTTACAGTGGCGGCGGTGTCAATCGACTTGGACAAGGCCCATCTTTCGATTGAGTCCCACAAGACACTTGGATTCACCATTTTCGACAGTTTCAGGTCGGATTGAGCTCACATTGGCGTGTGACAAAAATACACCGAAGCTTACGGACCTCAGAGGTTGCTATTAGAAGTCCCTAGAGCTCCTATATGAAGGTTGTCTGAACAATTGACGTCGGGGTTTTGCACAACAGTGGCAGAATGATGGACAAACCTGAGGAATTCAAGGTAAATTCAAGGAATCTGGATCTTAATCTGGACTTTGGCTTCAGCATCACGGCAAATGAAGGTAAGATCTGAGTTTTACGTTCTACTACAGGGGGTGCCTGTAGGGGTGAATGTCGCTGGCCAGCGTTTTTACTATGTACATTTGCTTCCATCTGCACGAGTAGCCAAATTCCAAAGATGCACAGACCAACAGAGACAAGATTACCCCGGATCTGCCTGAATTAAGCCTGAGTTTGGTTTTTTCTGGACACGGCAGCACACTCCGTGGCTTTCGGCAGCGTATCTACGCCTTGTCTGCCGAACGGAGACCAAAGAAAAGTTGATTAACGTCAAATTATCAAACATTCGCAGTTCTCCACATCATGTCGTAATCAGGAAGAATGAACAGTGGATTGAGCAGAATGTGGTTTTTTCAAGTCGTCAGAACACTCACATTGGAATGAGTGGTCGACGGGGCGAGGCTGGAGCTTTTGTAGGAGTGGGACATGTAGGCCAAGCACGAATACATGTGACCACCAACCTGTCTGGTGGGGCCCTCGTACGGCTTGGGCGCTGTAAATCAGCGGCCGAACTCGAAGCTTGGTCCTCATTTGGCTCCTGGGCTGGCCTGACTGCAGGAGGGGAGATCGACGGATCAGCCCTGGAAGGTGGCTGCTGAGGGCCGTAAAAGGCTGGATCTCGATTCACCACAGGTCTTTTTCGGTCGCTCTCCACCTGTCTGTCGGGTTTCGACAGACAGTCTGTCAGGAGTACGCCAATTTCGGGGTGCTTCTTGAGGAAGTCGATGAACCCCTTGGTGTACCCATGGACAAAAGAATGGGCTGGTTCCCAGTTGTTGTGACTGGAATCAAAGCCCCTCCACTCACATAGAAATTCCCATTCGCCCTTTTCGTCACGTCTTGCCTCTAAAATCCTCTTGAGTTCGTACTTCCCCCCTTCGATGACCCGATCGGACAAAAATTTCGAAGTCCAAAAAAGGGGTTTAACCCGATCCTTGGGGGAGGGGATCTCTCTCTTGAGGCGATCGCCCGAAACTTCAATTTCCCTGCTGACATCCACACAAATCCTCCACCTGTTCTCACCTAGACGCGCTGTAACAGCGAATGGCCCCTCCCACAAGGGAAGAAGCTTATCATCTCCGTCCATGGTGGTTTCGGATTTTCGAAGCCAAACTCGATCATCGACTTCAAAATTGTGGGGGTTTTTTCGGCCTTGATTCTGGACCCAAAGCCAGTCAGCTTGATGCTTATCGATTAATTCCGAGACAGTTTTTTCTGCTCGTTGGATTTCGTCCAAAAACAACGAAGCATCTTTACAAGGGCGAGGATTATTCAACGGCATGTTCCACCAACACTTCTTTCGTCCAAAGACAATTTCATTTGGAGAAAGGCCATGGTACAATGGCGTATTGTGGTAACGGCGGAGCAATGCGAAGAGAACTTCAAGCCAATGGAAGTCTTTCTCACTGGGAGCTCCTTACGAAGCATATTTATAATAGAGCGGCCGGCTCTTTCGCCAGGCAGCGCTCGATGTGAGTGGATTTCACATCTCAGGTGGTGGATTCCAAGGCGAGCACATAATTCCTTCCACCATTCGGAGGTGTACTCTTTGCCTGAGTCCGTAACCACCTCGAATGGGACGTCCCAACCTCCCATCCAGGTCTGCACGCACCATTTGGCGGCAGCTTTGCCAGTCATTGACTCGACGTCGCAAGGCAACACCTGAATGTAGCCAGAATGACGGCATTGTATAAGGAGCACTCCATTGACCTTTTTGTTGGTCCAATGGCACTCTTCGTCGTCGAGTTCACCAAGATGGAAAAAATCACTGGTGACTCTGTTAAAGAGGCGCTCCGGAATAGGGTGTGGCCTCAGATGGCCGTGCTTCTTCGCGCTGGGGGGCGTCGAGACAGCACATTGGGCACATCCGGCGGCTACTTTCATACAATGAGTATATAGCCTTGAGCCGAACAACCTATGTTTAATCATCGACCATAATCTACGGCCATGTGCGTGGCAGGACTCCCATTTGTGCCACCAGTTTAACACTCGGGGGGCCAGAGCGTCTGGTACGCACAATTTACCCTCCATCCACAGCTTCCCCCCATCCAACGAATATTCAGAATAAGTTCCATCCTTGTGAGCATCTTTGGATTTGAGATTCTCAAAGACCTCTTTAAACATGGAATCATGCAGATAATCGTTCGTCCAGTCACAGATGATAAGGGAATCTTTCGGCAGGGGTTGAGTTTTGGCCGGATCTCGACGCTTAATGCCCTGAATCAACCGAAATCCACTTACAGGTCGGGTATACTCGAACCGTTTCACACTCCCTGAGGAGGGATCGGTGACTTTCTCCACGACTTTCAGTGATTTGGTGATAATCTCATGGGCATGCGCCTGATCTGAGAAGGCCGTGATATCATGACACGGTAATGCGTGCTGTTTAACAGAGCATTGCATGCATTCACGTCGAATGAGCTTTTTTTCTTCTTGATCCCACTCGATTATGACGTGGCGGTCCTGCTCCGTACCATGGATGTTGGTACTTTGCAGCCCCTCTGAAGCGGGGTAAGCCCATCGGCTCAGAGCATCAGCTACCGTGTTGTGTTTTCCAGGCAAATACGACACATGGAGGTCAAACAGACTGAGAAATTCATGCCATCTGGCCCGTCGACCAGCTGGGCTCGCGATAGTATCAATGTGTTCGGTGGCCCAATACTCCAGAGATCGATGATCCGTCAGGATCTCGACTCGATTGGTGCCAACCCACGATTGGTACTTCTTCAGAGCGCAGTTTATGGCATAGGTCTTTTGCTCACGCGGTGACCATTGCATCTGGCGTGGAGCTAGCTTCCGAGACCAAAATGCAAGAGGGTAATGATCACCTGTGGCTTCATCAACCTGTTCAAGGACAGCTCCGATCGCGTACCTAGAAGCGTCGGTTCTTATGTAGAAGGGTTGGTCGAAATTCGGCACATGCAACGTGGCGACTTCGCAGAGGGCCGCCTTCAAGTGATGGAAGGCCTCCTCGCACTCGTCAGTCCACTTGACACGAACCTTTGAACCTGCCTTGCCCGCATCTCTCCCTACCTTCAATAGTTCAGTGAGGGGGGCAGCAAATTTGGCATAATTCGGCACAAAAGTGTGGTAAAAATTGCAACAACCCAGGAATCCTCTCAATTCTGTGATCGTCTCAGGGCGCTTCCACTTCTGGATAGCGACGAGCTTCCCTGGACTGGGTCGTCGGGTGCCATTCTCAAGGAGAGAACCACAAAATTCGACTGATTTTAAAAATGGTTTTCCCTTCTTTGGCCCACAAATCAGCTGATTGGCATCAAGAACGTCCAAAACCTGGTTCAGCTGCTTTTCATGTAGGGCCACCAGCTCGGCTTCGGTCAGTCCCTCCCCCTCTGTCGCGATGATTATGTCATCTATGTACACACTCACGAAGGCACGAAGCTCAGGATGAGCTGTAAAAAGCACATCCTCCATCATTCTTTGAAAAAACGAAGGGGCGTTCTTCAGGCCCATGGGCATGACCGTCCACTGGACTGGGCCACATGGCGTGCACATACAGGTGAGAGGTCGGCTGTCCTTCCTCAACGGCATTTGGTGAAAGCCGTGACGGAGATCCAGCACAGAAAACAAACGACCTCTTGCCCTCTTGGCGATTTCCTCCTCAATGAGGGGCAGGGGGTGTGAATCCGCCTTGGTTTCGGCGTTGAGGTTGCGAAAATCAACAACCATTCGCCAACTATCAATAGTGTTCTGTTCTGCAGGCGGCGGCTTCGGGACTGTGAAGGGTGCACAGCACCACTCGCTGGTCATACAACCCTCAAGCCAACCAAATTCCCTGAGATTTCTCTCGATTATTTTTCTGAGTATCTCATGTTTCTGTCCATGGTTCTCATAAGGACGCTGTTTCTTCGCCTTGTACCCTTCACGAAGCTCGATGAAGGCTTCATCGAACTGCCCACGGACAGGGGGGTTTTTGATCAACTTCCCCGAAAGGGTTGTGTCCTTCCGTTCCTCAAAAATTTTGTCTCTTTTCTTGGAACACAACTCAGTGTCCACCTGATCGCCAGGAATTACTGTCGAAAAAACTTTGGCGATTTCTTCGGCCTTGGCAGGAGAAATCTTCTTACGGATGTCCCTAAAAAGGTCCGTATCAACTGCCTCTTGAAGGTAGGTGGGTCGAGTGTCGACATTCCAGAGATTCTCTTCGTGATCCAGCTCCTCGAAAGGATCTATGAAAGCTTCCACACGGGGTGTTTCTTAAACCACTCTGAATTTGCGGCGCGAAGAAAATTTTTTTGTCGTCCGTGCGCCGTAGATTCTTTTGGATGTAGATCGTATTGGGGGAGAGGGAGACGAGGCGGATCCATTTGACGTTGGATCACCCTGGGCATCTGACGGACAAAAATCAGAAAAAATAGATTCATCATCAGTACCACGCTCAACCTCAGATTCAGACCCAACACAGGAATCAGTACTAGAATCAGCAGAATCAGGGTCAGAAAGCTTTCCATCCACCAGGAATGCAAGCGAACTCCAGGGCCGCTGTGGCAGGGGACCTGTGTCGTCCCTGGCATACAGCTTAATCTTCCTGGGAAGTTCGATGTAATCTACACAAATGTCTTGCAATTCCTGAAACCAAGGCTTGTCCTCCCACAAGGGCACAACTAAAATCGCCTGGGTTTTATCTTGCTTGATTTTGTGGATGACCTGCTGGATTAAGTGAAACGGAGGAGTAATCCATAACTTCTTGTCCCATTTATGGGTCCAAGCGTCGCGAAAGTGCTTGTCAAAGCGCTTGTTCTCGCGGTTAGCAAGGGCATCATACTGTGGCCAAAAGGAATGGTGTTCATAAAAATATTCACAAATTGTATCGCGCCATTTGTCGACAACTCTGTAGGATGAAGAGTGCCAGCGCGAAGGGCGTCGTGGCTGGGAGTCCCTACGAAGACATTCTAACTCTCGGGAGTAATCGGCACTCCCATTCACCTCTGCAATGGTGACATCTTCGCCAAACTTTGGTGTATCCTTTTGCTTCAAAAGTTCTTCTGCACTTTTAAACCCTGCGTGCAAAAAACGAAATTCAGGACGCTCCAAGGGACCTGACTCCAGCAAAAAACAACGCCGATGACCTACGGGCGCCACCCTGTTCTTGCGAAGCCAAGGATGGCCCAAGTAAAGGTCATACTTTATGTCGGCACGATAGAAGTAGTCATCCTTAAGGATAACTTCCTCCACATTGCCATCTTCCCAAAGGTCTTGAGCGACCAAATGAGTTGATATATAACAACCGCGTTGCCCACCTGCGAGAGAATGTCCAGAAACTCCCTCGAGGGTAACAGGATGAGGCGAATCAAACACGCAGTCGTCAGGCAAAAAAGAATTGGATTGGAGATTTACCTCCGATCCATTGTCACACAAACAAGTGGCGAGGTGGAAATCGCCCTTGCAATCAGAGACCCACAGCTTTGTGACAAACTGACGGGCCCTGTGCTTGGACTGTACACCAACCTCGTCCACTACAACAGAAGGATCCGCTGCCGGATCCAGGGGAGAGGAGACAAGCGACCCTACATCAAGTAGTGGTCGAGAAGGAATCTGGGGATCATGCCTGAAATCGCCTGGGGAGGGGCGATTTTCGTGGCTCCGCTAGGCGTTCTGACCTCCAGTGGCTGCGTTAACATTATGGACACACCCTGATTCGTCGACCCACTCATCTTGGAGCGGATCATCTGCTGGATTCAAGGCATTTATTTCATAATCTCGGTCCGCATCGGACACCTGATCTGCACCTGAGACCTGATCCACACGATGGTTGCCCTTTCCACGTCCACGGCCACGGCCGCCGGATGATGGACCTCCACCCTCGCCACGCCCTCTGCCCTTACCAGAGGAAGGGGTTCCCGAAGGCTTTCCCTTACCTTTACCCTGGAATCCTAGAGCATTTCCCTTGTTTGCACCGGATTGAGGGGTTTGGCCTGGATTTCGATTTCCGCTTCCGGCGTTGCTATTGGGATTTTTCTGGCCGTTCGGCTGCCCACCGGAGCCGGATGCAGTCCGATTTCCTGTGCCTTGGGACCCGCCAGGGCCTCCAGGATTTTTGTTTCCACCGGAGGGGGTCGGATTCCCTTTTCCAGCCTTCTCACCGTGCACCTGTCTGTCATTCCTGTCTTAATTCTGCGAATTATTGATATTTTCACCAATCACCTTGTGATCGTAAGGAGACCATCGGTGATTATCAGTAGAATGCGACTTAGCTCGGTTCGTAGAACCTAAAAGAAGGCAGATGCTACAGTGCTGCTGAACATTCCGGGTGTCATTCACCTTTTTGTTGCCCTTTTGGGCCCCATTTTGGGTGTTTTGCTGGGTATTCTTGTTTCCCCCAAGACCCTCATGGAAATTCTGGTTGGCGGCGTCGGCGAGCCGCTCAACCTCCTCCCAGAGTTCCTTCGGGGTGTACGAAAACACCCAGTTTTTGGCCCTCAGGCGATGGCCATGGAAGCTGACTCCCCTGTTGAGGACTTGGACAAACAAGTCCCGATCCTCGTGCTCATGAAACTTTATTTTCCACGTCTCTTCGGTGAATTTCACCTTAGAAAAGGACGTGGGGGAGCACTTTTGAAGTGCCTCCCTGACAGAAAACTTGTTGGCAGAGTCATCGAAGCCTTCTACCTCCGCCCACCAGGTCTTGACCTTTTCTTCGGACTGTTTGTTCCGAAGGGTGGCGGCAGTTTCTGAGGGGATCTTGTCAAAAATCAGACTTTTCAGCTCGGCACTAGAAAATCTTTCGCCTGAATGTTCAGCTTCTTCCACTAAATTCCAGAAGCGCTGTTTTTTGTCTTGCACTTCGTGCAAAATTAATCGCGAGAATGAAGGAAAATTCTTCAACATTTAGTGGTAGTGGTCCTCTGGCAGCCGGGATCCACGTACCTCCAACTGTTCCCACACCTCATCAAAGGTAAGGGGGGAACTTGTATCCTCGCGATCACTCCAAGTCCTGAGCCAAGTGTTGGCCGGCGGTCCCTCAAGGCAATCCAAGAGGGCCATCAGGAACTGATCATCTTGGAGTTTTTGAGTCTTAACCCACAGTTTAAATTCCCGTTGGAACTGAGGCCAACGTCGGGGGTTCCCATTATACTTCGGTTGCTTGGCAACCTGACGAAGTCGCAAGGAAGTAGGGTTAAGAAGCGAATCCAGCCCAACACCGGCCGTAATGGCAGACACCTTGGCGGCATCATTCGCCACACCAGCTCCGGCGAGGGTCTGGGCAAGCAACAGCTGGGCTAAGGTATTGGAATCAGCAGCAGGAGGGGCAGTACGGGAGGCAGTTCGCTTGGCATTCTGAGCCTCAGTCCTAGCCTTCGCCGTCCTACTCTCAGAACGAGAGATTTGTACCCTTTCCTTTAGCTTGGTCCTGCTGATCCTTGCATCGGTGGTACTGGAGTCCACCGAAGGAGCAATTGAAAAAATTTCTGTCGCCTCCTCCGATGGCTCTGTTGCTTGTCCCACCGATGAGGCGCCCTCAGACCGCATGTGCGTCTTGAAAAGATTTTTTATTCCCAGCGTTTGAATGATGAGGTGCATTTGATCTTTGAGCTGTTGGAGCTCAGCATCTCGCTGGAATCTGCAGGAGCAGTCGGCAGGACAGTACATGCCGTGTCCTGAAGGGCCTGAGCAGGCTGTCGGACCGCTGATCTCGGTGGTCCGCGGCCAGGAGTCCACTTGGGGAGCTCCTTCAGCCCTGATTTCCAGGCTTGCCTGCCTGGCCGCCTCTAAAATTCCCTCCTCAACCGCGGCGACTAGATCGTCGCGGATGGAAACAGGGGGATGAGGGGCGGAGGGCCCGGGAACAGGTGCCCGGACCTTCTCCTTCGGGAAGGGGCTTGCTTCCCAGATCTGCAAAAAAATGGCAAAAGAGTCATCTTCTTGAGAACGCCACCACATCCTGGTATTAATTTCGTTCTGAAGGAGGAAAAAATATTCCGTTAAAAAATCAGAGGCGATTCTTTCTTGTTCGATCAGCTTAGACGAGGCTAAGTAACAAAGGGCCTCAAGGGCCTCAAGGTTACGGGTCACTTCTGGGGACAAATGGTCGTCCCAGTGTGCCCAAGAGGCTGGTCGATTATAGCTAGGTACCTCACCTGGACCGCCCATCTCAATGTCGTTCAGATCGGCGTCTATGGTCTCAAATGTTGGACATCCGTAAGGAAGGTTGGTACCTGCCAGCTCCGTAAGCTCCACCGGAGCATTGCCATCGTCGTAGGATGGCGGATTCCAGCTGCTCGATGGCCACTTTCGACTGGGATGATGGTAATCTGGGTCCCCACAGCTGCTGATGTGCGCCCTTCTTGGGCAGCTTGGACTTGCGCAAGGCATTCCTCTCAAGGCCTCGTTCGCACAGCACCATGGTATCGTAATCGTTACTTCTCCAGAAGCGGCGGGGTCTACGGGGCCGTACTGGGGAGCGGGCTGTGGATGGGATGCCACTGAAGCAGCATTCAGGTAGCCTCTGCTACCATGAAAGTGCTGCCCTAGGTCGTGGATGGTGCCGGAGGGCTCAGGGCCGGCAAGACCAGGGGGGCAGGCACGCGAGGAGTCGACCTGAACGCTGCTGTTGGGGGCAGAACCGGATACACGGACACCAACGGAGGCAAGAGCGGCGACAACGGAGGCAAGATCCATGCTGATTGTTATCCGGCAAAAAATCCCAGTCTATGAAGAAAATTGATGCGGATATTCCTAAGTACATCTGAGTGTCCATATCTATCTGAAAAGATTTATAAAAATCCGATTGTGAAAAATATTTGGCCCATTTGGCTCACCGGGCGCGTCAGCGGCAATTGGCGATTCTGGGTAAATGATCGGAACGCGGCGAATCTACGATGAATGGACCGCGGAATCAGATCCGGCACATCAGAAATATATAGGTCTGATCCTGAGACTGAGCTGCGGGGCGGCGATTCCGCCGAAGCAGAGAAAATGACCAAAATGTAGCCAATCTGGGGCAGATCTGCGAAAATCTGAGCAGATGGGGGTTAGCCGCACTTACAAGAACGTGGTGTGCTAAAAATAGAAATGGCACTTCGGGAGGGGTTTAGCACATTTGATGGTCCCCATTGCGTCCGGCAACCTCTCAATAGGTCAAATTGCACCCTAAAGTGGCGAAACCTAAGCAACAAAACAACGTGGGTAAGGAGAGGAAAGCAAAGAAATATCAACTTCATATCCCCCGCAAACTCTGGAGTTCCAACACAGAAGTTCACAAACTATCCCTTATAGCGCGGGTGTCGCTCCCGCCGATGCACTTACCAAAGGCCCCGCCCAAAAACAATAGCGAAGATGAGTGGGTCTTGGCGGTTCTTGATCCGCAGGAATCCCTTGAGCAAGCGGCGACCAATTGTGCACACAAAAAAATTATGAACACAATCCAAGACTGATCTTGTTGCACTATGCATCCCCTCATCCCCGGGTTGCTGGGGGTCCAAGACTGATCTTGGTTTCATATGCCCCTCTAATGTCAGGGAAATTGAGATGGGGGGTACTTGGGAGGTATTGAGCCATGGTATGTGCATCCCTGGGGAAAATGAAGCAAAAACAAACAATCATGTCAAAGGTGAAGGGAGAGTCACTCAATCCCGTTCGTGCATGATCAAATGCACCGGGACATCCTTGACATCTAGACTAATCCCCTTTTTTTTGGGATAGTCCAGCCACACCGTGGTATACCTCGGCACAAAACTGCTGGGAGGCTCCCAAGAGTCGCACGAAGTGGCAAATCCTTTCCAACGCCCCTTATATAGCCTCCCCCCCGGCTTGGCGGGGTCCGGCTTGTCCGTTAGGATTCGCTCTGCGGTATAGTCATCCTCCTCACCGTCATCGTCGGAGTCCAGGTCTCCCGCCCTGAGCTCAACCGTCACCGCTCGCCCGCTGGGATCAGGCGCCCGTGGTCGGAGTTGTGCATCGTCCCGATCCAGGATTTTGTTGTCTCCCACCTGGACGGCATACACGTCTTGCCCGATCTTGCGCACGATGACCCCTGGGATGTACCACGATTGTTGGCGATGGCGGGTTAGCACATCCTTGTGATGGCGCTCCACCCAAACGGTGTCCTTGAGGGAGTACTCGTGGATCTTGCCTTCTTTGAAGTACTTGACCCTCCGCTCATGCTCATCATGCAAGGACTTGCACAGCATGGCCGCTGTGGCATCCGCTTCACTCATCATGGCGTCCGCATCCTGAGCAACCTTGCCATGGTTCATGCACGGGAGAGTTCGAGACACTCAAGCCCGTAGGAATACAATGCGGTGCGGAGACAATCCCGTAGCCCCCGGTAAGTCATGGAAGGCTTGTAAAACCCTCCAAAGAGAGTGAAACCAATTCCTCCCCGGCTCCTCGATGTGCAATTGGCGGAACTTCTCGAACATTTGCCTCCGGCGACCTCCGCGCGGCCGTTTGACTGGCTATGATATGCCACGGTCTTGGCATGTCGAATGCCCATGTGCTTGCACATGCTCTTGAACCAGGAGCCCACAAGTTGACTCCCCCGGTCGCTGCAAATGACAGCGGGGACGTCCAAGATGGTCAGCCAATGCCGCAGCATGGCTTGGGCGACGGTCTTGGCTTGGAGACCCACTCCATGCTTGTCTTTCTTGTCCTTCTTCTTGGATTTCTTACCGGGAACCGCCACCATATACCCGCTATGTCGGTCCACAGCGGAAATAATACAATCATTTTCTCCCCCTCAACCGTGACCTCGGGCATGGCAAACACGTCCATGGCAATGGAGCGCATCCGTGCCTCAGAGATCGCCGTTGAAACCTGGTCCCCCGCTGTGGAGTGTTTCGGGCTTTTGGTGGCCCTACACACGGCACAACCGTTGCAATAACAATTTCAGATTGCGTAGTATCCCGGAGGGAACTCAAACCTCCATTCCAGATCTCGTTGAATCTTGTCGCGGCCTGGATGCATAAGTTGGGCGTTGTGCCAATGGTCAATGAGCGCCTCGACCCGTTATTCTGGCACCAATACTTTGTCGTTGAGGAAGAGCTTGTCCCCATCCTGCGTCAAGCCTTCGGGCCACTCATCGTCCGAGGGGGCACTCATGGCGTTCCAAAACTTGTTCCAATGCTCTGAGGCGGCATCATCCTCCGACCAATGCTCCATCAGCACCGACTCCACGTACTCAATGGGCGCCATGAGACATTCCTCCAAAGTCTCTTCCATCAGAACCAAAACTGGGACATCCCGTTGTTGAGTCAACTCAACCTTGGATGCCATGACCACAAAGCATTGGGTGTCACCCTCTTCCATGGCCTTCTGGAGCTCAAGGATGCGTTTGGCCTCCTCCATTTCCTCGGTGTCTCCATGGCTGGATATGTCCATCCAAGCCTTGCCCAGGGGATAGGCCCAACGACTGAGGCAATCGGCTACAGTGTAGTCGATTTCTGGGGACATAGACGACGCTCAAGTCGAACTTCGCAAAAGTCTCATGCCATCAGGCTCCCCTTGCCGCTGGACCCGAGGGAGTATCCACATGCTCCTTGTGCGAAATCTGAAGTGATTGATGATCGGTACATACCACCACGGGTTGAAGTCCGATATGGCCCTACCATTTCTGAAGCGCGCACACAATGGCATAAGTCTCCTTCTCCCTCGCGGTCCATGTCCGACGTTGGCCTTCCGCCAGGACTCGACTTCAAAAGGCCACAGGGACATGCGTTCCATTGCACCAGACTTGCTCGAGGATTGCCTCTACGGCATAGTCCGAGGCGTGCGTGCGCAGCACAAATCCCTTGTCCAGGTCCATCAAGAAAAGACCCAATTGACCAAAAAGTCGTTCCTTCAACTTGTCGAACCCTTCTTCGGCTCCCGTTGTCCATGCCAATTTTTTCTTGCTTCCCTTGCGACCATCGAACTTGCCTACGTGTAGCATCTTGTCGAGAGGCCTCGGGAGATCCGCATACATTCGTACATATCCCGAATAATCATGGCAAAATCCCATGAAGGACCGGAGTTCGCTAATGGTTTGGGTTTTTCCCAGTGGCGTAGTGCTGCCAATTTCCCGGGCATGGGTCGGCGTTGCCCGTGCCCAACCACATGTCCAGCAACCTCCACTTCCCTCACAAAGAGTGAGGCCTTTGTGGGCTTGCACACCATGCTGTGCTTGTCCAGGACCCCCAATACTCGGCGCAAGTCCTTCTCATGCGCCTCGATGAGCTCTTCGTCGGTCATGTCCTCGGTGCCCGACCCAATACTGATGTCAGCAACAAACGGGTCGGCACAATCTGGAACGGGTTGTAAGAGATCCTCCGTCATGCGTTGAAAGGCAGCATTCCCATTCTTGACTCCCATGGGAACTACCTTCCATTGCATGGGCCCCAGCAGAGTGGACATCGCTGTGCATGGCCTGGAGTCCTCATGCAGCGGCATTTGGTGCTACCCGGGCTTCAGGTCCAACACCGTGACGATGCGCTTTTTCTGCTGCTTTTGTAGGATGGAGTCAATCAGCGGTAACGAGTACAAGTCGTGCTCGGTTTGTTCGTTCAATTGCCTGTAATCGACAACCAATCTCCATTCACCCTTCTCCATTATTGGAACGATGAAGGCCGGGCTTGCCCACTCACTATTGGAGGGTTCAATCCAGCCACGCTTAATAAATTCCATCAAGAGCCTCTTCATCGCTTCCGCTCGTTTCCCTTTGGGTTGATATTCGCGGTGACAATAAATTTGCGGGTTTGGTATCAGCTTGATGTTGGCCGTACCAAATTTCCCGCGATCTGGAGGATTCTTGTTGGCAACTCCACTAAATAGCCGCTGATAGGCTTCAATAAGTCTATCCTTGAGCTCTGCTACCTTTGGATTCTCCTTGGCTTCTTCCGCCGCTTGCCAGGGTATTGAAACTACCAACTTCACGGCGGTGTATGTTTCTTGTGGATCCACGTCCAACATCCCCTCGTCCGATATGCCCTGTTCATCGACATTGGCGGCCGTTCCCACCGATCATCTTCGAACGTTTCGGGCCAGGGGCTGGAGTTCGTCGAATTTGTCGCCCACTCTTGGAAATCCCCATGTCGAAGGGTCCGACCCTATGGGACCATCGTATTGGTCGGCCAAATGGTCCATAATTCTTGCCACAAACTCATCCTTCTCAAACTTCCCGGTCACCAACTCCCGGTCGTCCCACCAATGAAGTGACTTGGCCTGGACTCGCTCCTCTCGAGCAGCCACTCGGTCATGCATACCCATCCGCATGTAGGCAAAAACCCGGTTGATCTCCGAGTGAGGGAGTACGTCAACAGTCTCCGTAGGGT
Organism: Eutreptiella sp. 'Long Island Sound 2002'; assembly: GCA_964036045.1. Taxonomy (NCBI): domain Eukaryota; phylum Euglenozoa; class Euglenophyceae; order Eutreptiales; family Eutreptiaceae; genus Eutreptiella; species Eutreptiella sp. 'Long Island Sound 2002'. The sequence continues at coordinate 60,248,726 of OZ038381.1, forward strand.
CACTCTTTTCTTCAAACATGACCATCATCGGCACGGCCTCTACCCTCCTGATAAACGCTTCATCAGCAGTGGGTTGCCATTGTGAACCATCAACCAAGAAAGCCTTGGTACTCCATGCTTGTCCCCGGGCAGGCCTTGGTATACCCTTGGCGTTGATGAACAACTGTCCCTCAGGTCCAAATTGCATCTCGTTGAGGGTGATGGAGTCCAAAGTCAGTTTGAGATCCTCCAACGGACATGGGCTGGATCCTATGCCGGTCACAACCAGGATACCCATTGCTCTATCCGCAATAATCTTGTTCACCGTACGTGTGGTGTCTTCTTGAGCACCATGCCAGTACATGGGCCCCCATTCCTTCAATCCCCAATGCTTGGACCACGCAGAGTCCCCCTTGTGCGAATGCCTCGTACACTTCCTTAGCTGCGTGGCATCCCGGGAAGAAAATACGTCCGTCTCGGGTTTTTCGCCTCCAAGTTGTTGAACCATGCGATTGTATACTTGTGGCGCCATGCCATATTCCATGAGATGACCTCGGCGGTCCCCATTGAAGTTGGTACTCACGGTCTTGACCGCCTGCACGATTCATTCCTCCTTATCTCCGGTCCACTGAGATAATCCTGGGGCATGGTCCGTGGATAGCCAAGTAAGACGCTCCTTGTCCTCTCGAACCCACGTTGCACGGTGAGGAAGACCTCCAATGGCGTTGCTCACCACAAAATCATACCCCATACAAATTCCCAGAAAGTACGATCCGCTTCGACAAATCAGGTCGGTTCAGGCGATTATGTTCCCAAAATTCCATGCGGATAGTGGCTTCATGGGTACCCTCACCCATAATTTTGCCACTGGCGACCTTCAAGCGCACCGGTCTTCGGCTGGGCTTCAGAAATTCTTCCAAAAATAATCCCTTCTGAACCAAGCTCACTTTGGCACCCGTATCCACCAATACATCCGCGATCACCACTTTCTTTCCACACCGTACTCGCACTGTCAAGTGCAATTGCTGTTCGTCGCCATGTGCAGTATGAACGACTCTCACGGCATGCAACTCTAGTACGCTTGGATGCATCAATACTTTGCGCGTGTGATCCCAGATGGTCTAGATCTTGGGTTAGTCATGCCCATCCATCGGGCTCTCCGTGGTCCCTCCATCATTTGTTTGTGTGCGATGCCAATTCATATGTACTTCCCTTGGAAGGGTGTTCCATGGGCTAGGACTTGCAAAATTCAGCTTTCTTGGCTCCCCCGGAGCCCTCTTCGGTACCATGGGTATCTTCTTTCTTTCGATTTTCCTGATTTGTGGCGGAGAGACCTCCGGTGTCCCATCCCCGTGGGTGCTTCTCTAGGTCCGGTTTACGGCAGCACCATCATGCTGCAAATCACCTGGGCCTTGACTTCCCATTCGTTCCTGCAAATTTTTCAAGTCCTCTGTGTCCTTCCTTAGCGACTCGGCAACCTCATCAATTTGCCGAATCCGCCGATCACCACCATGGCTTGATCCCACATGTCGACCTCCATCAGCTTGTCTCATTTTCCATTCATCCTTCCGCTACTCCTTGGGGACTTTTTCGGGGTGGGCTTGAAAGTATGCCCGCTTGTCCTCCTCGTACACCTTGCACGTTGTGTGGTCGTGCTTAGGAAAGCAATCGCCCTTTCCCATAACAGACCCAGCACCCACCATGTTCCCGCCAGTACTCGGTAAAGCTCAACAGGGGATTTCCAATTCTTCACGCTTCCTTTCCTTGACGGGGTGGTGCTTTGCTCCACTTGCCCTTGTCATGACCATACGCTTTCCTTTTGTCGGCCACGAACGCGAAGAAGTGTGCATCTTCATGATCTTCCCAAGTCATGTACTCCCCGCAAGACAACGTCTTTCCATCCTCGGACCCTGGATCTTGACTTCGGTCTCCGCCGACAGTTGGATCTTCTTGGATGGCGCGATAATTCCGATCGTCGCGGCGCTCGCGATTCCCATGGCCGTGACGGTCCTTAATGTGAGCCTCGTTTTTGGTATTCAGCTTCAACTCCACGCTTATGTGTTGGACTATTGAGTCCAGGCTCATGCCGGCTGGGATCATCTGGATCGTCAGCTTCTCCCCACGTCTGCACTTGGCGTTGTTGCGCCTCAGCGCACGTCCTCCGGCCGTGTCCCCGCACATCTCCACGTAGACCGGATTCTTCATGGGGATCATCCGGTCGGGCTCTCCCAGGTTTCTCTCGGAAATGTTCCATGATACGAGGATGCTGATCTTCCGGCGACATAATGCGTACAGCCAAGGGCTTCTTTGCCCGTTTCTTGTCTTGGTCCTCCACACGCTTCCTCCAGTACAATGGCAGTACATCTCGCAAGAGATGGCGAATCTCGCTTGATTCGGAGCAATCTTCCACTTGCTTCAGAAGCAGGCGGTACTTTCGGTAATACCTGCTCGAATCCCTCAATTGCAATTCTCCACGCTCCAAGTTGAGGGGTATTGACCAAAGATCGTCCAACATTTGGTTTGGAGCATCAACTCTTCGTTCTTGCTCCAACCAATCGAGACATTGCTCCTCTGTGCTGACCCTCTTCTCCCGAATTTGATCACGTAAATTGGCCTTTAGCTCCGAGGCCGAACGGTGTGGGAAAGTGCGACATGCCCACTTGTCACGGGCATCCTGCCGCATCTCACTCACCACTTCCTCAGCTAAATCTTCCCAGTCGAGGATGAGGTCGTCGAGGTTGGCAGGATTGGCGTCGTAGTAGGGAAATTTCACACCCCGAAGGTCTTCGAGCCTCAAAGCATCTCCAACATCTGAAGGGATGACGCCTTCAAGGCGGATTCTTCCCGAAATCCCATTGCCTGGGGAGTGTGAATATACACCTCTGAGTTCCATGTCTTCTCGCGGCCGGGGCACAGCTTCTCCCACACTCAGACCTCCCATAGTCCATTTTCCCGACCGCGGGTCCATCACCCATGGATCTTCCGCTCCTCCACTTGAACCATCTCGGCGAGCCGCTGACCGCGAGGCTTCTTCCTCCACATGTGCCGCATAGGCAGCTCTGGCGTCGAACCTGGCCGCGGCTGGAGGACTACTCATGTCGATCTCAACGGTCTCCTCTGGGGCATCCCGCTTGGGCGTACCCATCCCCGAGCCTTTTTCCGGCGTCTTACTCGAGCATGACAGTTGCCAAAACTGCTGTCTGCCACCATATGCTCCGGGATCCCCCTCCAAAGCGATTTAACCATCACCATGTGCCATAACCCTTTGCGATGCTCTTCGCTCCCCAGCTCCCTCTCCATCTCTCTACTTCCTTTCTCACCCTTCTTGAGCAGCGGGATGTCCTGATCCCTTACCAATTGCCCGTTCATCTCCTTATACCGTTCACGTCACATGAAGTGCTCATACGTTTCCAGCTGGGGACCGCAGTGCCATCACATATACTCCTCCAGCAGATCCATACCCCTATGCCTGTACCACCTCATGATCCTCTCCCGCACTGGCAGCTGACCCGTGACGGCCTGAAGCGGCCTGGTTTACAGTCTTTTGGGCAGCGTTTCCAGCCTCAGCGCGTTGGGGAAGTGGACCTGCTGTCCCACCTTGCCCTCCAAGTACGTGCTCAGCTCCACCACTTCCGGCCGCCCTCTCACCTGAGCCAGCATGTGCACTAGTTGTGGGTACACTCGTAGCTCCCGTCTGCCGCTGTCCTCCTCCACCACCCATCTGGCTCTCTCTTCATTGCCCACCCTTGGTCGTATATGTATCATGTGGAGGTGCCCCTTTCTCGCGGGTACCCTCCACTCTGGTTCCTGCTCATTGTCCACTGCTTGTGCCGCTCCATCCGCCTCATGATTCCCTACGCCCGCTCGATGCGACTCCTTCCTCACCAAGTGTATGACCAGTGGCACCTTCCTCATCTCCAGCCCGTGCCATATTTTGTATACCTGCGACGCCAGTCCCGTGCCCAGGGCTTCATGTAGCGGCCTGGTGGCTAGTCTCTTGAGGGATGTCATGTCCGCGTCGGCGTCCACCACCATCCACACCTCCGTCACTTCCTCCTTCAGCTTCCCAACGACATCCGCCACCGTTTGCACCTTTCCATGGGGTGCCGGCCCGTACGGCACCTTGTCTACACTGCTTTCCGTCTCTTGTGCTAACCCCTGGACCTGTACAGCCACCGGCCCCGCCTTGGGCGGCTGCCCCTCCACCCCCGACCCGTCTAGAATGACCAGCACCCTACCCTCAGTGGCCTCCGGTATGCGCACCACCTCCCTGGGGTAGTGGTAGTACACTGTGTGCTGGCCCATGTCATAATCCCCCACTCCTGCCTCGACGCTCAGTTCCTTCACACCTGGGTACACCGCCCACTTATTGTCTGTCCTTGCCTTCCAGCCCTTCGTCACTAGTACCCCGTGACACCATGCCCTGTCCCCTTTCGCCCTGCCCTGCTCCAGGTACGCCCGTACCAGAACCAGGTACCACACCCTGTCCGGCGGCATCTCGTGCACTGTCAGCCTGATCCTCCTCGCGCTCTCCCGGCACTTGTTGTGCACGGGCACTTCAGGCGCCTCCTCCTCGGGCGGTCCCGTGTCCGTCATCCAGAAGCTCAATGCCACCCCATCATCCTCTTCCCGCAGCCCCCTCACCGTGTCTCAGCTCATCTGGACCCCTGTCCTTTTCCCCTCCTGCTCTTCCTGCCACTGAACCTCCATGTCTCCCTGGGCCCCCTCGTCCTCCTGCACCTCCCTGTGCAGCCTCGGCACGGGTCCCCACCACTGCCCCCTGACGTCTGCAGTGCGCATGGTTGCGGTCGGAAACGCCCGCGCCGTCATTCTCAGGACCGGCCATGGTACCTGCCCCGCCTCCTTTATGCATCCCCAGCACTGGTCCCCCTGCCCTGTCCCCACCAGAATGTTGTCTCTCTGGAACATATCTGCATGGACATCGTACCACTGCCTGCTCGTACTTTGTACTTTCTCCCTCTGCCCCTTGAGTCCCAGCGGTGCACACAACAGTATGCCCGGTCTGGCCTTTTCTCTCTCTCCCCTGTCCAGCACCTTCTCCTGCACTGCCCCTGCCCCTCTCCCGCGTCTTCGTTTTGTCCTCCTGACCCCCCATTGCGCCACCTTCTCTTTCCACGTCTTCCACATCCGCCTTTTCCACGTGGCGCGGGTTTCATGGCCTCTCGCTCACCTCATCATCCACTCGTATACATCGCACTCCACGACCCCGTGGTCTCTTTTGAACTCCGCGTGATGCAGCCCCACTTTCCGGTACTCCTTCATATCCTTTTTGCGCACGTGCATCACCTCGAAACTCCTTCCTTCCTTCATTACCCACCATACGGTTCCATGCGCCGCTCCTCCGAAGAACCTGTCGAGGACCAGGACCGGTCCACGTCCGCCGCACGTCCTGTTGGTTGCCAACATGTGCGCCTCCCCCGGCAACACTGCCTGTAGGACACATGCGTTCCCTCTTCCCCGCCGCTGACCGCCACCGTCGGTGCCACAGAAAGCGTGGGCACATGTTCTCCTCCTTCTGTACTTCCGTGACCGCATGGTAGCAGACTCGGCGCACCACCTCGTCCTGATTGTGGCACATCCTGATCAGTGCTCTTGCATTATGTGCCCTGTACGCCTTTCCCGCTGTTAAAGAAGGTCTGTAGGACCAGCCCCTGCCATAGTGCGAGCTCTGACGCCCATACCCGATTTCTCCACCCTCTTCCCCGTGGCTCCCATCTTCCTTGACCTCACCAATGATTCCATGCTTTACAAAACCGGAAATCAAAAATTCCTGCAAGTCCAATCCTTGGGAACACAATCAAAACAAATCCCGGAGGTACACCCTTGGCAACCCTTGCAATGAGAGCCAAACACTTGATCACTGAATTCGAATGAGCTTGACCCGTGAATCCAAATAACCCATCATCGAATTGAATTGAGTGTAACCTCATCAATACCTGGACATGATCATGGAGAGGGGAACAAATGAGACGATGTCGGGCAAAGGGGGAGGCAGAAACAGACGTATAAGTGAAGCCCTGGAATAGAGTATGGGCTTATCGAAGATGATGTTGCATCCTTACTCCAAGAATCGATTTTATTCACCATGCACATTCGAACTACGGACATATGACGCCATGCTAACAACCTCAATTCACCACATTGGGGAAAATGACATTGAGGTCATGCGCGACAAAATGGCATCAATGAGGTCCATATGGCACATGGCGGAACACAAAGAAATGATGCACATCATCGGATTCGACATAAGTGTGGCCACAGATGGCCCATCCTCACTCTTGCCTACAAGACAGCAAAATTGGAATTGAGAAACATGAGCTCCAAAAATGAAGAATGTCCCACCGTGGATCAAGCATGACACCATGGCCTCCATGAACAAACAATACAGAATGGTCACAAACATGACTTGTCCACACTCAAGAATCACCAATGATCACAAATAAAGGGCTTGCAATGACGATCACCAAATATAAGTCAGGAGAGTGACCTCATGGCAATACCTGACACCTGGCATGTGTGACACAGTCCATATATCATCATGCTGGCAATGCCTCGGTACTTCGCACCGGACGCCGGATGCCTATCACTCAGCAATAACATACACAATGACATCAAGAAGGGCCAGCCCACCAAACCTCACCTGTTTAATGTATGCTGCATACCAATTGCTGGGATGCTGCGGTTAGAGTATCGCGAACCAACGGCACGAACAAAATGTAAAGCCAACACACGACATACACCTCATGCCCTCACATGCTTGGACATGCCACTCAGTCCCAAGAGCCGTCGCCTAATTGCTGGTGAACCGAAGGCGTTTGCAAACACAAATTGTCATGTGCATAGAAACCATCCACACATGGTCGTGAAACCACTATTGCCTAATTGCATGTTTGTGTGACACCGAACCTATTCAATGCACGCTACTTGGAGAGAGATTGGGCAAGAATTGGTTGGGTAAGAAGATGCCCCGGGTCACAACAAGAGACCTAGACCCGGCCCGCAGAGAGAGTGCACATGGTGAGATATCCCGGGTCCAATGAGAGCACATCTGACACATGGTGAGATTGTCCTATCCCAAGGAGAGATAGTCCCACCTCAAGAAGACATGGTCACGCCCCAATCCAGGCCTTGAAAGAGATGGTCCCGGACCAGTTCATGCCCTGAGAGAGAGACCCTCGCCTATCCATGCACAGGAGAGAGAACCTAACAATCCATGGCCGAAGAGAGATAACCTAAGCAATCCAATGCCGAAGAGAAATAACCTAACCAATCCATGGCCCAGGAGGGAGAACCTGACCTCACCAAAGCGCAATCCCAAGCCAATAGCCTAGCCATGACCCATGGGAGCATGCATATGGAGAGAGACTTTCGCCTAGCCATGACCCATGAAGGCATGCATGCACTTGAAGTGAAAATCTCCGACATAGATTGAGGATTATCCCTACACCCCATTGCGAAATCAAATGAGCTATCCTCATGCCATGGCATACTTCATGTGGACAAAGGAGGGATAGTGGATCACCAACCGTGTTCGACCAATAACATGAATTTACCGAAGGTCACGTGAGTAAGTGTAAGGATCTCCCATGTTGGTCAAGTCAAATAACTTTCTCCCAATGATATTTCGAAAATTTTGAACTCAAAATCCAAAAGATTCAACTTGCCAATGACCAAGGATGTCTATTCCTTAGGATGGTACATGGATGAACACCACAAACCTGAATCAAAGTAAATGCACAATGACAAAGGCGAACGAAGACACTTCCCACACTTGGTCTTGATCCTTGTTGAAATTCTCTCACATAGAGTATCACATAACATTCGAACAATGAACCTTACATAATGTCGTCTTATACTTATCTATGAAATAGATAAGTAAACATACAAACAAGAGCACAACAAATACACACTCAGTTTTTTACTAATACCAAAGCGACACAATGGAGTACCATACACAACGAGCAACGCTATGGCGACAAAGATTCGTGTTTGTCGGACCTAACATGTGTGAACGGCTAAATCAGCCCCTCACACCAAACCAAGAGCACCAATCAAATTGTATGGGTCTAAAACCACGGAAATCCACGATCCCGTAAATTCAGACCCACAGAAATCAGAATTGGAAAATAAAAACTCAGTAGGCTCACGCCTGATCGCGATTTATGTCTCGCGCGCACCAGGCCAGAAAAGGAGTAATTCAGCACCCCTACGATCTACTGCATCCCACCCCAAGGGTATGTTTTGTGTGTGGGGGGCTTGGATTGGTCTTGGGACCGATGCCGTGGGGGTAAACCAAAAGGGGAAAGCCAACCCTATTGCACTCCCCTCCCAAGACCAAACTTAGGGTGCGACCCTAAGTTTGGGCTGAAACCAGAACCATATAGGATTGGCTGACCACAAACAGAGCTCACACAGCAGTACTACCTTCAGTTGCATACCATGGGGGGGGGGGGGGACCGGCCACAAGACTCACTCTCGGCTGATCGGCACACCAAGCAAGGTTCGGGCGGGGGGGTCTTGTTCACCTACACGCTGCATCTCGCCATAGCGCTCACCACAGCACATTCCGGCGAGCCCCTTGCTCCTAAGACGGTGGCGTGGGCCGTCTTGGCGGGGGCCTGCTGCGGCGGTACCCAGTGAGGGAAAAAAATATTGACCGCTCGTCATGGGGGGGGGGATACAGCTCACGGCTGAAGTGCAGTGGGCTCCCTAGCTCCTACAGACAGCTCACGTGGCCTGCACCTGCCCTCCTGGGCCCTTAGAACCCAAAAGACAACAACTCACATAACCTCATATCTTTCATGGCCGTGAGGCTGGGCCATGGCTCTCTCCGGGCTGGTATGGAACTACAGCCATACAGGTTGGTCTGGATGTGACCAAGCAGAAGAGCATAGGACACATGGGGGGTTAGGGGGGAAAGGAAAACACCAAACCAGACAAGCTCAATGCACACCCAAGACTTGATTTGTTTGTGTGTCGGCGGCTCCACATCACATCACGGCCGAAGTGCAGCGGATCCCCTGACCCTGTTCTACAGATAGCTCACGTGTAGGAGGGGTGAATGACCACCTGTAACCGGCATATACCGCACGTCAGGTGCCCGTAGATCGTCTTCAACAGGGGGGCCACCAAGAATCGTCCCTCTAGCACCGGTCCCCGTAGGAATGGAGGTTGTGGGCGTTCCCCGAACGCGCCGTGCAGTCACCAAGCCCCGTGCTCGGTGCTGGACATATGCAGAGAAGGCAAAGAGGAAGAGGGCCATCAAGCTTAAATGACATCTCACAAGAAGATTAGGCGGGGCAAACACACGTGTATGTGAGTATGTCTGTGTGTGTGTGATGTGGAAAGAGTAGAGTCCATGAAACGTCACGTCGCGCCAGTAAATTAAAGAACACCAACTTAAATGTGGCATCCCACATCCCAGGAGGATGGGCCCTACTTGCCAAGGATAGGGGGAAAAAATAGAGACAAACAGGCGGTCTCGCGAGACTTGGAGGTAAATGGGAAAGGTTAGGTCCAAACACATACCACACTCCCACATGTACATACCAGGCTTCAACCAAGGCATCATCCTCTAATATACAGTCCTGTTGGATAAAAAGAAACCTCTCCTTGAGCATGTAGTAGGTTGAGGAAAAAATCACAAAGAGTGTATGCGGTGAGTAGGCTGGGCAAGGAGAAGGCATGTGAAATTAACACAAAAATCTGAATTCAAGGGTCATTCGCATCTTTTCAAGCCTCACCATTATTCTCATCGCGACCGGCATCCTCAAAATAGGGGCAATGGATACCTTGATATGTTAATTTGGTCACTATGGCTTAAATCTTGATCAAAAAGTGCCAAAACGTGACCAAAACAATCATTCAAAAAATGGGTCAATGCACTCATATGAATTCGAACCATGTGCATAATTGTGTCAAGCACATTTGAAATAGGGTGCATGATCCCTTTTCGAATTATTTTGGGCTTGATGCACCATTCCAAAAACGATTTGGGGGGTGTAGCATATCAATACATGTTGATATTGGCCAAAAATGTCAAAAATGGCCAAAACAAAGCCTCAAAATAGGTACAATGGAGTTCGAAAAAAAGTTGAAATCGTGCATATTCGAGTGGGGCATATTCGAAATAGGGTGTATGCCCCTTCGTTGAATTTATTTGGGCTTGGTTTCCCAATGCTTTTTGTTGGCCTATTTTTGACATTTGTGGCCAGTTTGCATGTGTGCACATTATGCATGTTCCCCCAAGTGCTACAGTTGAGGTTGTTGAGTTTGAAAAAAAAAAGTTTCTTACACTCACACCCTATTTGGAGGTTGCTCGGCTCGAATTTGCATGAGTTCCAATTTTTTTCGACCTCTATCCCACACATTTTGATGCTTTTTGTTGGCCTATTTTTGCCTTTTTGGCCAATTTGCATGTGTGCACATTGTTTGTGTACCCCCAAGTCACACACAAAGGTGTGTAGACTTTGAAAAATTATTAAGTGTGTACACCCACCCTATTTGAGAGCCGCTCGACTCAAATATGTTTAATTTTGAATTTTTTTCGAATTTTATTGCATACTTTTTTGGGCTTCGTTCTGGTCATTTTTGACATTTTTGGCCATTTTTGACACTTCTTCACGTGTCATTTCCCCCAAATTCTTTTGGGTTGGGAAACTAAGCCCAAAAAAATTCGACAAAGGGGCATACAATATTTCGAATATGCCCCACTCGAATATGCATGATTTCGAATTTATTTCGAACTCAATTGTACATATCTTTGGGCTTTGTTTTGGCCATTTTTGACATTTTTGGTCATTTTTAGCATTTCCTCACGTGTCACTCCCGCCAAATTTTTTTGGGTTGCCATAGAGGTCGAAATGAACTCGAACTCATGCAAATTTGAGTTGAGCGACCTCGAAATAGGGTGTGGGTTCAGATAAATAATAATTTCGAATTGAATAGTTCGCCCACTATGGATTGGGAGAAGTGCAAGAAATGAACAAGTGGAGTGATTACCTTCACAACACCCATGTAGTCTTGGTAAAGAGCAAGAAGTCGTCGTCATAGAGGTCGAAATAAATTCGAAGTCATGTGAATTCGAGTCAAGCGACCTTCAAACAGGATGTGGATGACCTTCAAGTATTTTTTCGAATTAAATATTTTGCCAAGAATGGATTGGGGGAAGTGCAAGAAGGAGTGATAAACTTCACCAAACCAATGTTGTCTTGGCAAAGAGCAAGAAGTCAATTCCATCCATCTCCACCATAAGATAAGTATAAGATTGTAAGGATCTCCCCTGTTGGTCAAGTCAAAAAACTTTCTCCCAATGATATTTCGAAAATTTTGAACTCAAAATCCAAACGTTCCAACTTGCCAATGACCAAGGATGTCTATTCTTTAGCATGGTACATGGATGGACATCACAAACCTGAATCAAAGTAAATGCACAATGACAAAGGCGAGCAAAGACACTTTCCACACTTGGTCTTGATCCTTGTTGAAATTCTCTCACATAGAGTATCACATAACATTCGAACAATGAACCTTACATAATGTCATCTTATACTTATCTATGAAATAGATAAGTAAACATACAAACAAGAGCACAACAAATACACACTCAGTTTTTTACTAATACCAGAGCAACACAATGGAGTACCATACACAAGGAGCAACGCTACGGCGATAAAGATTCGTGTGTGTCGGACCTCTAACATGTGTGAACGGCTAGATCAGTCCCTCACAGCAAACCAAGAGCACCAATCAAATTGTATGGGTCTAAAACCACAGAAATCCACGATCCCGTAAATTCAGACCCACAGAAATCAGAATTGGAAACTAAAGACTCAGTAGGCTCACGCCCGATCGCAATTTATGTCGCACGCGCACCAGGCCAGAAAAGGAGTAGTTCAGCACCCCTAGGATCTACTGCATCCCAGCCCAGGGGTATGTTTTGTGTGTGGGGGGCTTGGATTGGTCTTGGGATCAATGCCGTGGGGGGTAGCCAAAAGGGGAAAGCCAACCCTATTGCAGTAAGACAGCAAATGAGAGGTTAACAACCAGGGCATAAGTGCAATGCTCCACCTTTAGCATGTTCAGCCATGGCCCGTGCCAACCACATGTTCAACACACACAATCACCAAAGATTGACCCTCTTTGATTCCATGGGAGATCAAGTTGTCATGACACATGCAAAGCAAACAAATGATAAGTCAAAGAATGAGACATTGCTTTGCCTTGCGGAGCAACGACCAAGTTACTTGCTTCCCTTCCGCTGCGCCTACCTCAACCGCATCCACTTCCACTTCACTTCCACTAGGGCTCCTCCAGCTTCAAGGGACTCCTGGTCCCCCATGCACGTGAGCGTGGCACTGGCGAGGCAGATGCGCCCATTAACGTACACCGGTCTCTTCCCAAGTGCAGTGATGCACCCAAGGTCGACAGCCGGTGTGGGCAGAGGCACCACACCAGGGTTTAGCCAGGCCCTTAACGCCGGGCCTTCTATCATCCACTGGAGTTGCCCTAGCTTCTGATTCACTTCCATTTCCGTAACAGGATAGAAGTAACACTATTAGCACCCGTTGGGAAGGATTTTCAGACGATCGGCCCGCATTGAGGAGCAAAGAGCACGCACACGCGAACAGGAACACGAGAAGGGCGCGCGCACACACAGCAGGCCTGGTCCGAACAGAAAATGTTAAACCCTCCATCCTGTGGCTTACAAATAATATAATTTCGAAATTCTCCTGAAATTATATGCAAAATTGCTGAAATCGCGGAAATTGCTCAATAATAGAACAGTGCAGCCAATTGGGATCCGAACTTGCTTCACCCCCCTTCACAGAGCATTGTCACCTGCTCGGAAAGACAAAAAGAGGACGAGAGTATCCCAGTTGTTCCCTTGGCGCCCCCCGCATTGTGGGAGGGTACCACATACACCGTGGCCACCCGCCCAAGTAATCGGGGGGCGGAAGAATTCAAAAGAATGAACTCCCTCCTGTCACCACTAAACCTAAAAGCATAGGCACAGCAGATCAAAGATAGACAAAAGCAACGTCCTCGACCAGGCTACATAAAAAGACCACAAACAGATATCTGAAGCTTGACATGCACAGCATGAACCCCTCACATAACCCGCACTCCCACCGAGAGACATGAGAGTAATGGACCACCTCCGAGAGACATTGGGCTTTTTGGGGGTGGTCATCATGCATCATGACAAGCGTAGACACAAACAATATCGAGGAAAAAAACATTTTTTCTGAAAAAAGTCTTCCGAATTTTTTTTCTCCAATTTTCGGAGTCATCGGACTCCAGGTGCAAGATGCGCTCGAACGGACGTCGTTATCGAGTCCGGCTCGCGAAAAAATGCTCGTGGATCTGGTCCGATGGTCCCAAGGAGCCCAAAATGCGGAGAAAGGAGAAAACAATTTTCTACTAAAAAAAGTAACATTTGTTACCAAAAATGGCGCAGGCAAAAAATCGAGATCTCCAAACTGACAGACCCTGGAGGGAAACCTACCTCACCAATGGGAAGGGGACAGCTATCGGGTGGCTGCGGACTCAGACGGAACGCGAAACGGTGCCCGTAGGACCAAGTTCAAAAAATACAAATTTTGTTACTAAAAAAAGAAAGATCGTTCTAAAAATAGAACGTGGTGTGCTAAAAGAAGACATGGCACTTTGGGAGGCATTTAGCACATTTGGTGGTCTCCATTGCGTCCGGTAACCTCTCAATAGGTCAAATTGCACCCTAAAGTGGCGAGAACCAAGCAACAAAACAACGTGGGTAAGGAGAGGAAAGCAAAGAAATATCAACTTCATATCCCCCCCAAACTCTGGAGTTCCAACACAGAAGTTCACAAACTATCCCATATAGCGCGGGTGTCGCTCCCGCTGATGCACTTACCAAAAGCTCCACCGGAAAACAATAGCGAAGATGAGTGGGTCTTGACAGTTCTTGATCCGCAGGAATCTCCTGAGCAAGCGGCGACTCATTGTGCACACAAAAAAAATATGAACACAATCCAAGACTGATCTTGGTTCCACATGCCCGTCTCATGTCAAGCAATTTGGGATGGGGGGTACTTGGGAGGTATTGAGCCATGGTATGTGCATCCCTGGGGCAAAAGAAGAAAAAACAAACAATTGTGTCAAAGGTGAAGGGAGAGTCACTCAATCCCGTCTGTGCATGATCAAATGCACCAAGACATCCGTAACATCTAGACTAGTCCCCTTTTTCTTGAGATAGTTCAGCGACACCGTGGTATACCTCGGCACAAAACTCCTCGGAGGCTCCCGCGAGTCTCGCAAAGTGGAAAGTCCTTTCCAACAAACCTTGTAGAGCCTTCCCCCCTGGCGTGACGGGGTCCGGATTGTCCGTTAGGATTTGCTCCGCGGTATAGTCATCCTCCTCACCGTCATCGTTGGAGTCCAGGTCTCCCGCCTTGAACTCAACCGTCACCGCTCGCCCGCTGGGATCCGGTGCCGTGGTCGGAGTTGTGTATTGTCCCGATCCAGGATTTTGTTGTCTGCCACCTGGACGGCATACACGTCTTGCCCGATCGTGCGCACGATGACCCCTGGGATATACCACGATTGTTGGTGATGGCGGGTTAGCACGTCCTTGTGATGGCGCTCAGCCCGAACAGTGTCCTTGAGGGAGTACTTGTGGATCTTGCCTTCCTTGAAGTACTTGACCCTCCGCTCGTGCTCATCATGCAAGGACTTGCACACCCTGGCCGCTGTGGCATCCGCCTCACTCATCATGGTGTCCGCATCCCGAGCTACCTTGCCATGGTTCATGCACCAGAGAGTTCGAGACACGTGATACCGTAGGAATACAATGCGGTGCAGAGACAATCCCGTAGACCCCAGTAGGTCATGGAAGGCTTGTAAAACCCTCCAAAGAGAGTGAAACCAATTCCTCCCTGGCTCCTCAATGTGCAATTGGCGGGACCTCTCGAACATTTGCCTCCCAGCGACCTCCACGCGGCCGTTTGACCGGCTATGATATGCCACGGTCTTGGCATGTCGAATGCCCATGTGCTTGCACATGCTCTTGAACCAGGAGCCCACAAGTTGACTCCCCTGGTCGCTGCAAATGACAGCGGGGACGTCGAAGATGGTCAGCCAATGCCGAAGCATGGCTTGGGCGACGGTCTTGGCTTGGAAACCCACCCCAAGCTTGTCTTTCTTGTTCTTCTTCTTGGACTTCTTACGGGGAACCGCCACCATATACGCGCTATGTTGGTCCACGGCGGAAATAAAAAAATCATATTTTTCCCCCTCAACCGTGACCTCCGGCATGGCAAACAGGTCCATGGCAATGGAGCGCATCGGTGCCTTGAGGATCGCCGTAGAAACCAGGTTCCCCGCTGTGGAGTGTTTCAGGCTTTTGGTGGCCCTACACATGGCACAATCGTTGCAATAACGATTTAAGATTGCGTAGTATCCCGGAGGGAACTCAAACCTCCATTCGAGATCTCGTTGCATCTTGTGGCGGCCCGGATGCATAAGTTCGACGTTGTGCCAATGGTCAAAGAGCGCCTGGACCCGGTTTTCGGGCACCAATAGCTTGTGGTTGAGGAAGAGCTTGTCCCCGTCCTCCGTCAAGCCTTCAGGCCACTCATCGTCCGAGCAGGCACTCAAGGCGGTCCAATACTTGTTCCAATGCTCTGTGGCGGCATAATCCTCCGACCAATCCTCCATCAGCACCGACTCCGCGTACTCAATGGGCGCCATGAAACATTCCTCCAAAGTCTCTTCCATCAGAACCCAAACTCGGACATCCCGTCGTTGACTCAAATCTGCCTTGGATGCCATGACCACAAAGCACTTGGTGTCGCCCTTTTCCATGGCCTTCTCGAGCTCAATAATGCCTTTGGCCTCCTCCATTTCCTCGGCGTCTCCATGGCTGGATATGTCCATCCAAGCCTTGCCCGCTGGATAGGCCCAACGACTGAGGCAATCGGCTACAGTGTAGTCCTTCCCGGAGACATAAACGACGCTCAAGTCCAACTTCGCAAAAGTCTCATGCCGTCGGGCTCGCCTTGCCGCTGGACCCGAGGGAGTATCCACATGCTCCGTGTGCCAACTCTGGAGTGATTGATGAATGGTACATACCACTACGGGTTGAAGTCCGATATGGCCTGACCATTTCCGGAGCGCGCACACAATGGCATAAGTCTCCTTCTCCCTCGCGATCCACGTCCGACGTTGGCCTTCCGCCAGGACTCGACTTCAAAAGGCTACCGGGACATGCGTTCCATCGCACCAGACTTGCTCGAGGATTGCCTCCACGGCATAGTCCCGGGCGTGCGTGCGCAGCACAAATCCCTTGTGCGGCTCCACCAAGAAAAGACCCAATTGACCCAATAGTCGTTCCTTCAAGTTGTCCAACGCTTCTTCGGCTTCCGTTGTCCATGCCAATTTTTTCTTGCTTCCCTTGCTACCATCGATCTTGCCCACGTGTAGCATCTTGTGGACAGGCCCGGAGAGATCCGCATACATTTGTACATATGCCGAATAATCATGGCAAAATCCCATGAAGGACCGGAGTTCACTGATGGTTTGGGGTTTTTCCCAGTGGCGTAGTGCTGCCAATTTCCCGGGCATGGGTCGGCGTTGCCCGTGCCCAACCACATGTCCCGCGAACTCCACTTCCTTCACAAAGAGTGAGGCCTTTGCGGGCTTGTGCACCATGCTGTGCTTGTCCAAGACCCCCAATACTCGGCGCAAGTCCTTCTCATGCGCCTCGATGAGCTCTGTGTTGGTCATGTCATCGCTGCCCGACCAAAAAGTGATGTCATCAACAAATGGGTCGGCACAATCTGGAACGGGTTGTAGGAGATCCTCCATCATGCGTTGAAAGGCAGCAATCCCATTCTTGGCTCCCATGGGAACTACGTTCCATTGCATCGGCCCCAGCAGAGTGGATATCGCTGTGCATGGCCTGGAGTCCTCATGCAGCGGCATTTGGTGCTACCCGGGCTTCAGGTCCAACACCGTGAAGATGCGCTCCTTCTGCTGATTTTGTAGGATGAAGTCAATCAGCGGTAACGAGTACGAGTCATGCTCGGTTTGGTCGTTCATTTGCCTGTAATTGACAACCAATCTCCATTCACCCTTCTCCTTTTTTGGAACGATGAAGGCCGGCCTTGCCCACTCACTATCGGAGGTTTCAATGCAACCACGCTCAATAAATTCCATCAAGAGGTTCTTCATCGCTTCCGCTCGTTCCCCTCTGAGTTGATATTCCCGGTGACGATAGATTTTCGGGTTTTGGTTTCAGCTTGATGTTGGCTGTACCAAATTTCCCGCGATCCGGAGGATTCTTGTTGGCAACTCCACTAAAAAGCCGCGGATAGGCTTCAATAAGTCTATCCTTGAGCTCTGCTACCTTTGGAATCTCCTTGGCTTCTTCCGCCGCTTGCTGGGGTATTGAAACTACCAACTTCACGGCGGTGTATGCCTCTTGTGGATCCACGTCCGACATCTCCTCGTCCGATATGCCCTGTTCATCGACGTTGGCGGCCGTTCCCACCGATAATCTTGGAACGTTTCGGGCCAGGGGCTGGAATTCGTCCAATTTGTCACCCCCTCTTGGAAAACCCCATGTCAGAGGGTCGGCCCCTATGGGACCATCGTATTGGTCGGCCAAATGGTCCATAACTCTTGCCACGAACTCATCCATCTCAAACTTCCCGGTCACCAACTCCCGGTCGTCCCACCAATGGGGTGACTTGGCCTGGGCTCGCTCCTCTCGAGCAGCCACTCGGTCATGCATACCCATCCGCATGTAGGCGATAACCCGGTGGATCTCTGAGTGGGACAGTACGTCAACAGTCTCCGTAGCGTCACTCTTTTCTTCAAACATGACCATCATCGGCACGGCTTCTACCCTCCCGATACACGCTTCATCACCAGTGGGTTGGCATTGTGAACCATCAACCAAGAAAGCCTTGGTACTCCATGCTTGTCCCCGGGGCGGGCATTGGTATACCCTTGGCGTTGATGAACAACTGTTCCTCAGGTCCAAATTGCATCTCGTTGAGGGTGATGGAGTCCAAAGTCGGTTTAAGATCCTCCAACGGACATGGGCTGGATCCTATGCCGGTCACAACCAGGATACCCATTGCTCTATCCGCAATAATCGTGTTCACCGTACGTCTGGTGTCTTCTTGGACACCATGCCAGTACATGGGCCCCCATTCCTTCAATCCCCAATGCTTGGACCACGCAGAGTCCCCCGTGTGCCAATGCCTTGTACACTTCCTTAGCTGCGGGGCATCCTGGAAAGAAAATACGTCCGTCTCGGGTTTTTCGCCTCCAAGTTGTTGAACCATGCGATTGTACACTTGTGGCGCCATGCCATATTGCATGAGATGACCTCCGCAGTCCCCATTGAACTTGGTACTCACGGTCTTGACCGCCCGCATGATTCTTTCCTCCTCATCATCCGGTCCACTGAGATAATCCTGGGGCATGGTCCGTGGATAGCCAAGTAAGACGCTCCATGTCCTCTCGAACCAACGTTGCACGGTGAGGAAGAGCTCCAATGGCGTTGCTCACCACAAACTCATACCTCATAATAATATCCAAATCAGAAATGTCCGCGGCATGAAAGATCCCGGAAAGTACGATCCGCTTCGCCAAATGAGGTCGGTTCAAGCGATCATGTTCCCAACATTCCATGCCGATAGTGGCTTCATGGGTGCCCCCACCCATAATTACGCCATTGGTGACTTTCAAGCGCACCAGTCTCTGGCTGGGCTTCAGAAATTCTTCCGAAAATACTCCCTTCCGAACCAACCCCACTTGGGCACCCGTGTCCACCAATACATCCGCAATCACCTCCCTCTTTCCACAACGTACTCGCCATTTCAGGTGCAGTAGCCGTTCCTCGCCATGTGCAGTATGAACGACTCTCAAGGCATGCAACTCTAGTACGCTCAGATGCATCAATACTTCGAGCGTGTGATCCCGGATGGTGTAGATCTTGGGTCGGTCATGCCCATCCACGGGGCTCTCCGTGGTCTCTCCGTCATTTATTTGTTTGTGACCCAGATTCATATGTACTTCCCTTGGAAGGGTGTTCCATGGGCTGGGACGTGCAAAATCCAGCTTTCTTGGCTCTTCAGGAGCCCTCTTTGGTACCATGGGTACCTTCTTTCTTTGGATTTTGCTGAGTTGTGGTGGAGAGACCTCCGATGTTGCATCCCCGTGGGTGCTTCTCTAGGTCCGGTTTACCGCAGCATCATGCTGCAAATCACCTGGGCCTTGACTTCCCATTCGTTCGTGCAAATTCTTCAAGTCCTCCGTGGCCTTCCTTAGCGACTCGGCAACCTCATCAATTTGCCGAATCCTCTGATCGCCACCATGGCTTGATCCCACATGTCGACCTCCATCAGCTTGTCTCTTTTTCCATTCATCAATCTGCTTCTCCTTGGGGACGTCTTCGGGGTGGGCTTGGAAGTATGCCCGCTTGTCCTCCTCGTACACCTTGCACGTTTTGTGGTCGTGCTTAGGAAAGCAATCGCCCTTTCCCATACGAGACCCAGCACCCACCATGTTCCCGCCGGTACTTGGTAAAACTCAACAGGGGATTTCCAATTCTCCGCGGCTCCTTTCCTTGACGGGGTGGTGCTTTGCTCCACTTGCTCTTGTCATGACCATACGCTTTCCTGTTGTGGGCCACGAACGCGAAGAAGTGTGCATCTTCATGATCTTCCCGAGTCATGTACTCCCCGCCGGACGACGTCTTTCCATCCTCGGACCCTGAATCTTGACTTCGGTCTCCGCCGACGGCTGGATCTTCTTGGATGGTGCGATAATTCGGATCATCGCGGCGCTCGCGATTTCGATGGCCGTGACGGTCCTTAATGTGAGCCTCGTTTTTGGAATTAAGCTTCAATTCCACGTTTACGTATTGGACTATTGAGTCCCGGCTCATGCGGGCTGGGATCATCTGGATCTCCAGCTTCTCCCCACATCTCCACTTGACGTTGTTGAGCCTCAGCAAACGTCCTCCGGCTGTGTCCCCGAACACCTACACGTAGACCGAATTCTTCATGGAGATCATCCGGTCGGGCTCTCCCAGGTTTCTCCCGAAAATGTTCCATGATACGAGGATGCTGATCTTCCGGCGAGATAATGCGTACAGCGAATGCCTTCTTTGCCCGTTTCTTTTCTTCGTCTTCCACACCCTTCTTCCAGTACGATGGCGGTACATCTCGCAAGAGATGACCAATCTCGCTTGATTTGGACCAATCTTCCACTTGCTTCAGAAGCCGGCGGTACTTTCTGACATACCTCCACCAATCCCTCAATCGGAATTCCCCACGCTCCAAGTTGAGGGGTATTGACCAAAGATCGTCCAACATTTGGTTTGGAGCATCAACTCCTTGTTCTTGCTCCAACCAATCGAGACATTGCTCCTCTGTGCTGATTATCTTCTCCCGAATTCGATCACGTAAATCAGCCTTTAGCTCCGAGGCCGAACGGTGTGGAAAAGTGCGACATGCCCACTTGTCACGGGCATCCTGCCGCATCTCAACCACCACTTCCTCGGCTAAATGTTCCCAGTCGAGGATGAAGTCGTCGAGGTTGGCAGGATTGGCGTCGTAGTAGGGAATTTTCACACCCCGAAGGTCTTTGAGCCTCACGGCATCCCCAACATCCGAAGCGATGACGCCCCCGAGGCAAATTGTTCCCGAGCTCCCATTGCCTGGGGAGTGGGAATATACACCTCTGATTTCCATGTCGTCACGCGGCCGGGGCACAGCTTTTCCCACGCTCGGACCTCCCATAGTCCATATTCCCGACCGCGGGTCCATCACCCATGGATCTTCCGCTCCTCCACTTGAACCATCTCGGCGAGCCGCTGACCGCGAGGCTTCTTCCTCCACACGTGCCGCATAGGCAGCTCTGGCGTCGAACCTGGCCGCGGCTGGAGGACTACTCATGTCGATCTCAACGGTCTCCTCTGGGGCATCCCGCTTGGGCGTACCAATCCCCGAGCCTTTTTCCGGCGTCTTCTCCCCCAGCATGACACTTGCCGAAAATAGTTGGATGTGCCTCAATAGCGAGGGGTCAACCCGTGGCGGCCCATAAGGCGCTGACTCCATGGGACCATCCATGGGCGCCACTCATTCTGCCGCTGTCCTCAAGGTCGTCATTCGTCTCAGCAACGACTCTGGTGCAGGATCCCGTGGCAGGTTGGGGCCTGGTCCCGGGACGGGCGTTGGAATTCCTCCACGCTTCTCTAATTCCCTCATCCTGTTCTCGGCTGTCTCGAAGTACTGGATCATGTTGTTCACCACCCGTTGCTGCTGTACCAGCATGCTCTCCAACTTGGCCTCGTAGTCCTCTCGATGTAATTGAATTGTCTTCAGATTGTTGTCAAAGATGGCCTGGTCCTCAAAAATTCTGGATGTGGTGTCATTCAACTTGTCGAGCTGCTGAATAAGGGTGTCTTTGCCCACCCGGGGATAACTTCCGATGACGAAGTCCACATGATCTCACTGGCAGGGATCACCACTCCCGGCTTTCCCGCACGCCGTGTTCTTGGTGTCGTTGTGAGGATGGCGGTCATCTCCTTCACGATCCCACGGCAGCTTTCCCGGTGCCCCACCAACATGAGGCGCCACACAGCACACACACACACACCAGGGCCAGGGAGAAGGGCAGGCCGGGGCCCACAGCGGCGAAGGGGCCCCCACCACCACAACCGGCGGACCCCAGCCAGGAGTGGCGGGGAGTGGCGCGGCCCTCGGCCAGGAGTGGTGAGGGACCACCCACCACACCCGGCGGCGAACCCCAGTCAGGAGTGGCCGGGCACCGCAACCAAATCCCTCAGCCAGGGGTGGCAAGGGACCAACCAGCACCGCACACCGGCAGACCCCAGCCAGGAGTGGCGGGGCACTGCACCCAGGACCTTCAGTCAGGAGTGGCAGGGGACCCACAGCACACGCTAACCACACCCACACAAACACCAGCCGCGAGCCCCAACCGAGAGAGGCGGGGACAACCAACCACAGACCACCGGCACACCACGCACACGCAACCACGCACACCAGCGCACGCGGAAGACACACCAACGCCACACCCCCACACCACACCACCAACAACAGAGACACCACAAACACACAAAACACACCACTGCACGGCCAAACGCGCAGCAACACGGACCACAAACACACAAAACACGGGATACCCCAGCCACGAAACACCCCACCGCAAACGGCAGACCCGAACCAGGAGTGGCGGGGAGCCGCAACCAGGACCCGCAGCCAGGAGTGCAAGGGACCGCACACCACCACCGCCGGCGGACCCCAGCCAGGAGTGGCGGGGAACTGCACCCAGGGCCCTCAGCCAGGAGTGGCGAGGAACACCCACCAACACCGGCAGCAAAACCCAGCCAGGAGTGGCGGAGAATCGCAGACAGGAACCTCCGCCAGGAGTGGCGCGGGACCATCCACAGCACACACCAGCCACACCCCCGCCAATACCAACAACAGCCCCAGCCAGGGGAAGCAAAGACCGACAACCACACACCACCAACACACCACACACGCACACACACACACAAACACACGCAAAAGGCACACCCACACCCGCACCACCACCAACACAGACACCACGAACACACAACACACACACCAGCACAGACACCACGTGCACGCGCCGCGCCACAAGCACACACAACACGGGAAACCCCCCACCAAACCCCAAGGAAACAGCCACCACCGCGTCCGGTGGACCCCAGCCAGGAGTGGCGGGGAACCGCACCCGAGATCCACGGCCGGGAGTGGCGAAGGAACACCCACACAGGACCCTCAGCCATGAGTGGCGAGGGGCCACCAACCACCACCGCCAGCGGACCCCCCAGCCAGGAGTGGCGGGGAACCGCAACCAGAACCCGCAGCCACGAGTGGCAAGCAACCACACACCACCGCCCCCAGCGGACCCCAGCCAGCAGTGGCGGGGAACCGCACCCGGGGCCCTCAGCCAGGAGTGGCGGGGAACACCCACCACCACCGGCAGGAAAAGTCAGCCAGGAGTGGCGGAGAATCACAGACAGGAACCTCCGCCAGGAGTGGCGAGGGACCAACCACAGCACACACCAGCCACACCCACACCTACACCAGCAGCAAGCCCCAGCCACGGAAACCAACCGCCACACACCACACACGCACACACGCACACACCAACACACACAGAAGACAAACCAACACGCACACCAGGACACAAACACCAGCACAGACACCACGCGCACGCGCTGCGCCACAAACACACACAACACGGGGAACCCCCGACCCAACCCCACGGAAACGGCAACCGCCGCGGCCGGCGGACCCCAGCCAAGAGTGGCAGGGAACGGCACCTAGGACCCTCAGCCAGGAGTGGCGAGGGGCCACCCACCACCAACACCAGCGGGGCACCCAGCCAGAAGTGACAGGGGACCGCACCCGGGGCCCTCAGCCAGGAGTGGCGAGGGAACGCCCACCCAGGATCCTCAGCCAGAAGCGAGGCCCGACCCGCCACCACCACGCCCCACAAACCAGCGGACCTCAGCCAGGAGTGGCGAAGGCCGACCCCCCGAGCAACACCAGAGGACCCCAGCCAGGAGTGGCGGGGAGCCACACCCAGTACCCTCAGCAGCCAAGAGTGGCGAGGAACCACCCGCCACCACAGGCGGCGAGCTCCAGCCAGGAGTGGCGGGGACACGCACACACGCAACTCGGCGAGGAGTGGCGAGGAGCCGCCTCCCCACCACCACCACCGCACCCCAGCCAGGAGAGGCGGAAAACCCACCGCCGCAACCAACACAGCGAGAGGGGGGGGGGGGGACGAATAGGGCCCACGGGAGACGCAGGCGAGGGACCCAACCTCAGGGGTTTCGGGGCTCCCCCGGTGACCGTATCGGCCCCACCTGAGCACACGCAATAAGGTGGGATACGCCTGGGACCGTTCGTCAGCGGCCCGCGGTGGCACCGGCCGGGGGGGGTGACCAATGGGCCTGACCAAGAGCACTCCCCACGGCACGTACTGTGGTTCGAACCCAGCGAGGGGCTGCGGGTAGGGCACACCGTCCATCGGGGCAGACAAGAGCCACGCCTGTCCCGCAAGGACTCCCCTGCGACCCACAGTGTACCCAACCTCGGTGTGGGGAGCGGCTGGAGTACCTGGCTACGGAGCAGGTCCAATTTTACCGAGCGGGTACAAATGGACGGCCCGTACAACAGAGTTACACCCTGACGGGGAGTGCAAGCATCGGCCCCCCCAAGGGGAAACACCAGGGGAAGGGACCCGAGCCAGCGTCAAGGACCTCTCCCCCCCCTCACCCAGGCCCGGAGCACACCCACCACAGCCCTGGTAGACCCGGACAAGGCACCAGGGGAACAGCGCGCCAGGCGACGCGGCAAAGAGAAAGAGGGGGGAGGAGAGGGCACGCAAAGGGGGCGGCGGGGGCACCCACCACCACCAACAGACCCCAGCCAGGATTGGCAGGGAACCACCCCCAAGCCCCACAGCCAGGGCGGGAGAGGGACCACGACACACGGCCCCCCCACCCACACAGAGCCGCCAACCCAAGCCCAGAGAGGCGAGGACAGGCACCCAAACGCACCACCAACACACCAGACACACCCGCGCGCACACAACACACACCACCACGGCCGCCACCAACAGGAGCCCCACAAAGAGACACAACACACCAAAGCGCGAGCACCGCCCGCACCACAAACGCACACAGCACAGGAAAAACCAAAGAACAAGAACCCAGCAACCCTCTGCCAGGAGAGCTGCAGGGCCGCCAGAAACACCACTAGGACAAAAAGGTAGACCAACCAGCAGCACCACCCACCAAGCCCTCAGCCAGGAGTGGCGAGGGCCAACACCCAGCTACACCCAACGACCAACCACGCCCAAGCCCACACGCAGGACAAGTGACGGCGACACCCAGACCAGCACCGCCACCAAAACCACCCAAACAGAACGCCACAACACCCTCACCAGCGGAAACACCCGGAGCCAACGGCGACAGCAGCGGCAACGACACCCAGTGCATCACCAATGGCATCCTCACCATCTAGCGCAACGCCCCCACCGTCGGCAACACCAGCAATCCAGCACCCAGCAAAACACCTAAGACACCCTCGCCAACATCAAATCAACACAAGAAGCGACCCAACACCGACCAACAACCACAACCGCGCCGCACAGCGACCCGCACCCAGAGACGCCACCGCCGGCATCCACACCATCGAAAACACCAACACCACCAACAATTATGCCAGCGCACACCCTCACAATCACCATCACCGGCGGCGCCGCCGTCCTCACCAACGCCTACGACACCTACGCACACCAACACCAGGTACAACACCTACACCAACCAAGGGAACGGCATCAACAACACCATCGCCAGCACCACCCCAACATCAACATCACCACCGGCAATCTCCAGCACCAGAGGCAACCAACGCCACCACAACCGGTAAACCAACAAACCACCAAGCCTCCACCAGGGGAGACAAGGGCACACACCCGGAACCATCATCAACAACACCCTGGCCACCAAAGCATCGCACAAGACGCCATCCACCACACCATCACCAGCGGCACCCACACCACCGGCGCCACCTAAACCACCCTCACCGACGACATCACCCGGAGCATCACCTGCAACACCCTCACCATCGGCATCACCAGCGGCCCACACAACCTACGGCGCACCCTCCCTGTCAGAGCCAATGGAACGGGCCAGCGCCCAACCGGGAACAGAGGCAGCCAACGCCCGAACACAAGCCACTGACCGCCCACACACGGACCCACACCAACTACCAGCAAGCCCTCAACATCAGCAACACCAGAGACACCATAAACCGTAGCAACGCCCGCAAGGGCCTCGCCATGTGCATCAGCAACAGCACCACAAACAACGCGACCTCAGCGACAGCAACCCGGAGCATAAACGACAGCAATCGCAGCGACACCACCCACAGCGCCCTCGCCCTAGGCACCACCCGGTACAACGCAAGCAACACCATCAGCATCAACGACACCAAGGAGGGCCCTGACACCTGACACGGCCAACACCGCCACAACCAATGCACAGGCCAGCAGCACCAACGGGAACCTCCGCCAGGAGTGGCGAGGTCCCACCCCCACGGCACTGTCAGAACACCACCATCCACCAGGGCATCACCTACAACGCCCTCGCCATTGGCATCACCAGCGGCGCCAACACCCAGAGCTCAGCCGGCGGCAGCCTCACCAACAACGTCACCAGCACCACCGACAGCAGCATCACAGCAACACCACCACACACCCACAGCATCGACACCCTCAACAACAACCGGTGCAACACCTACAACTACAGACCCAGAGACAGCCGAAGGAACTACCCCAACACCAGAGACAACCGGCACCACCAGAACCGCAAGCCAACCGACCATCAGCCGACCACCAGCGCACGCCAGGCCCCCCTGCCAGGATTGGCGAGACCCCACGCCCGGAACCGCCGACCACCCAAGCGCAGGCCGCACCCAGCACCAACACCAACAACACCCTCACCGTCGGCATCACCAGCGACGCCAACACCCAGAGCACTACCTACACCACCACCAACAATGACGTCACCCGGAACAACAGCTACCAGGATACGTCACCTACAACACCCCCACCGTCACCACCACGACCACAGCACAGAATATCACCTACGGTGCCCTCACCATCGGCGTCACCACGGACACCAGCAGGACTGGCAAACAAACGCCAGCAGCGCCACCCACTGGGCCCCCAGCCAGCGGTGGCAACAGCACACACTAAAAAAGGCCCAGGAACCACCCACAACCGGAACCGCCACTCTCACCATCATCAACGCCAGCGGCACAGCGGAGCGGCACACAACCTACCCACAACACCCTCGCCATCCGCATCACCGCCCGCAGCATCGACATCACCCGGAGCATCCCAAACGACCACCCCAGGCAGCACCAACAACATCAACAACATCATCACATCCACCACCCTGACCAGCACCAACACCAGCGGCACCCTCCGCCAGGAGTGGCGAGTAGATACCCCGAAATCGCGGAACCGCGCCCAGCGCCCCCGGCACCCTCACCATCAGAGCACCACCACCGGCACCAACCGCCAAAACACCACCAGCAACGTCACCAACGACACGGACACGCGGAGCACCACCGACACCAACATCACCATCAGCGTCACCAACGCCACCAACGCCTGACACGACAACCGCACAGCCCACACTAACAGCATCAGCCGAACCGTCACCGACACCACCCTCACAGGCGGCATCAACGATGACGCCGCCCGCACCAACACCACCTGCACCAATCTCACCGGCGGCATAGCCCGGTTAACCACCTGCAACCGCGAACATCACCAGCATCGACAATACCGTCGCCCCCCGGTATGATTTGCGAGGGCATGCCCAGATACCAGAGGCGGCCAACACCACCGAGACCAGCAAACCAGCCAACCACAAATGCCCAACAAGCCCTCCGCCAGGAGTAGCAAGGGCCCACACCCAAGACCAGCCAAGCGCGAACTCAAGGCCGGAACCACCACCCACAACGCCCACACCGTTGTCCCCACCAGCACCGCACCAACCATACCACCCCCAGCAGCACCCTCGCGAACAGAGCAGGCACTAACAACCAGGACCTCGCCAATAACACTCCCGGCATCACCAGCGCCAACACCAAGCGCGTCACCTACACCGCCCTCAGCCACACCACCACAAGCAGCACCACGACAAGCAGCACCATCAACCGATGCCCACATCACCCTCACTGACCGTGCCATCGGCGGCACCACCACCTGAATACGGGTCCCGCATCCCATCTCCCCTCCCACAAACAACAGCGGCATCGCCTACACCCCCCGCCATCTACACAGCCAGCGGCACCATCACCAGCACCAACCGAGACACACGCGACGGAAGCCTCACCAACAACCAACAACCCCACTACTTTTGTCACCAGCGCCACCACCACCAGTCACACCACCCACCATCTGCGCCAGCCACCAACGAGGCCAACACCACAACCTAAACCACACCTACACCCAAACCCTGCAGCAACACCCGCGAAAACCCCACGAGCGATATCACCCTCTGCCAGGAACGGCCACCAAACACCAACAGGGCCAGACGACGATGATCAACACCAGCAGGAAAGCCGGCCCATAGCGCCCACAACAGCCCAAAGATCCTGCGCACCCGGACCCACACCCAGAAACAGCACCTACCATCGACATCACCGACGACGCCGACCACCGATACGTGGGACACCCACACTGCCCCATCATCGGTGTCACCGACACCCGGGAAGACACCAACAGCGCCCTCGCCATCACCGCCACCAACCTCGATGAACTAACGTCCACATCACTGCCACCACCGCATCCACGCCGTCAGCATCACCAGCAGCACACTCGCCCGTGCCATCATTGGCAACGCCGTCCCCACCGGCACCACCGCCCATGGCACCACCTGCGCTCACCAGCTCCACCACCACCCCACGCAACGCCAGGAGCCTGGCATCACCAACGGCCTCAACGTCGACACCACCAGCACCACCATCACCGGACGGAGTCTACCCAGAAACCAAGAACAGCTCCACCGCCATCAACCAGTACACCACCCGCAACACCCCCACCGTCACCGACATCACCCTCACCACCACAACACCTAATACACCTCCACCACTGGCGTCATCGGCCCCACCACCCGGCGTGTCATCTACAGCACCCTCACCACCACCGCCACATCTGGCCCTGATACGTTACGCCCCCAACAGCCAGAGACAACACCCTCACCATCGACGCAACTGGCAACACCACCGCCCGTTACGTCACCAACAGCACCCTTGCCATCACCAACCGAGCCACAACCCTCACCATCAGCATCACCGACACCACCAGAGGCACCAACACCACCGGCAGGAGGGACAGCGACAACAGTGACCGGCTGACCCACCAACTTCACCATCAACTAACAGGAGCCCTACACCACCCTCAGCTACCCTAACGCCTGCACCGCTGCCACCAAGGGCATTGCCAGCAGCGCAATCACCAACTCAAACACCCACACCGCCCTCACCACCAATATCACCACCACCCCCCACCACGTCACCGGCACCGACCACGCCACCTACCAGCAGCCCACACAGAGGAAGCCCCGAACACCCACTAAACCTCACGGGACCGCCCCGCGGCCGGGACCCCGCCCCCAGGGAACACGAGCAAGCAGGCGCAACGCGCCACACCACCCAAGGGTCAGAGCTCACCGGGAAAGGAACAGCAGAGCGAGCACGTTACCAGCCGCACGCGTCGCCCACCCTGTCGTACACCGCCCCACAACACCGCAGCCACACCGTCCCCCCGCTTCCCCCGACAGGACGTGCGCTGCAGCCCACTGCCCGTGGGACGACGACTACGATTTCGCCCGGCCATCCAACACCTACTGGCAACCACGGCCCCGCGCCCACACGCCCACGAGCAAGTAAGTAAGTAAGTAGTAAGTAGAGGCGGCCGCGTCCGCAGCCTCATCTGACATCTCCTTGTTTGTTTTACATGGTGGCCTCCTCTGGCGGGAAGGAGAGCTCTCCACCATCAGTTCCCCTGGCAACCCCTGTCTCACCTCGCGGCCGACAACTTCAACCAGGTTCCCTTGGGGGATGACCGGCGGTAGGCTCCCTTCAGTCGCTGCCCTCACGGTTTCAGCTCCTTCCGCTCACCCTTTGAAGGATCCCCCGGCCTTCACCCCCTAGCACAGCCTATTGGGCGCCTGCAGGTGGGTTTCCTGAGGATAGCCCTCACCGACAGCGGAGCATTTCTCCCTGTCAACCACATTCCACCACTCCCCATCCCTCACGGGTTGGAGTACCCACTCGTCTCTCGGATGCACTTGGGAGTCGTCCATCCACGGCTGGAGGCCAGGGGGCGACCCTTTCCACGTTCCCCCTGGTCCCGCTCACGCGTGAACCTACATGTACTCAGGCCACTGACCCGTGGATCTGAAGGTCAACCCTCACCCCTGCGGACACCTCACGGCCGTCCCGGAGTTCAGGGCATTTTCCCGACTTCCCGTGGTCAGGTTCCCCATGGTTGGCCCATGGTTCACCACTCCATGGCGACTGGTTTCCCAATCCCGTGGGGCTGTTGCTTGGTGCTTTCGGTCTCCCTGCCCATCCCATGTCCCATTCCCCTTTGCCTCATCCCGGCACCGGCCCGTTCCCTGCGTCCCATGGACTCCCTACCCCGTCGGGCCATTGTGCGGCCCTAGCCACACGCCCTTCCCCGCCCCGTCCCCTTGTCCCTTCATCCCGTGTTTCTACCCCACCAGGTCGCCTGCAACCCTGTGGCGCGGGCCCACTGGATCCTCATCCATCCGGGGACCGCTTCGTGCGCCTAGCACGGGTCGCTCCCTTCCCGCCCCCGTCCCTTTCCCTTTTGCCGCGGCCCCGGCCTAATCCCCTGGGCTGTTGTGCGGCCCCATCCCATCCCTCATCCCGTGTTTATACCCCACGGGGCCGCCAGCAACCCTGTGGCGCGGGCTCACTGGATCCTCATCCATCCGGGGACCGTTTCGTGCGCCTAGCACGGGTCGCTCCATTCCCGCCCTTTTCCCCTGTGCCGCGGCCCCGGCTTAACCCCCCGGGCTGTTGTGTGGCCCCATCCAATCCCTCATCCGGTGTTTATACCCCACGGGGCCGCCAGCAACCCTGTGGCGCGGGCCCACTGGATCCTCATCGGTCCAGGGACCGTTTTGCGCGCCTAGCACGGGTCGCTCCCCTCCCGCCCCCGCCCCTCACTCTTGTGCCGCCTTGTGCCTAGTCCCCTGGGGCCGTCGCGTGGCCCTAGCCACACATCCTTTGCTGTCCCGTCTCCTTGTGGTGCTGCGGGGTGTTTTCCGTGTTTTTTTTTTCTTCCGCGCTTTTTTTCGCGTGGTTCCCTCCTGCCTGCATGCACGCACAACAACACTGCATCGCCATCTGTCTCGGTTCCGTTCGGTGCTATCATCCAGTCCCACCGCCATCCTGTGGCGCGGCCCTTGGCAGTCTCCAGCCATGCCAGGTGAGCGCCCCTCCCTCGCGACCCAGCCTTTTCGCCCGCGTTGTTGTACGTGTATCTTCTCTCTCTCCTCTCCACCCTCCCCTCCCCTCTGTCTCCTGCCCGCCCTCTTAGTGTTGTTCTCCTGCTCCGTGTGCTCGCCGCTGGTCGTCCCCGCGCCATGGTTGTATCTCGCGCGCCCTCACGCGCCTCAGGGCTTCTGCCCTGTCT
Organism: Eutreptiella sp. 'Long Island Sound 2002'; assembly: GCA_964036045.1. NCBI lineage: Eukaryota > Euglenozoa > Euglenophyceae > Eutreptiales > Eutreptiaceae > Eutreptiella > Eutreptiella sp. 'Long Island Sound 2002'. Next base: position 60,280,031 of record OZ038381.1, read on the forward strand.
TCCGACCTGTAGGCCGACCAGGGCGGCCTCCCCAGACACCCCTTCGGGGGGACTCCCCCGTCGTCCTCTCTCGCCGGCCCCCCCTCCATCAGTTCCCTGATGGTCGGGCGGGGCGGCCGGTACGGCTTAATGCAGGTGATCGGCATGGTGCTTCTCTGTGAGAGACATTGTGATCCTTTGTGCCCTTGTTGGCCCTCTGTTCCCCCCACCTCCCGCGCCCTGCCTCCTCTATGTGTCCTTCCTGTGTGTCCACCTGTTCTGCTGTTGTTGTTTTTTGGTTCTGTGTTCGCGCCCCCCGCTGCTCCTGCGCGCCCTGCGTGTGCCCCCTGCTCTTCTCTGTGCTACCCCCGTCCCGCTGCCCTGCGCCCCCTATCTCGCCTGTCTCCCCTGCCATTATCCTTCTCGCTGTGGACCCTGCCTGTATGTCTGCCCTCCCTGTCTGAGCCGCGCTGTCACTCGTGTGTGCCACCCGCGTGCTCTACCCCTGCCCCTCCCCCTCGCCCCTACCCTTTTCCCTGGGGTGTCCCCCACCCTAGTGCTCCCTCGGTCCCCGTCTCGCACCCCATCCTGGTTGCCTTGTGCCCTGTGTGGGGGGGCAGGGGTGTATCTGCGGACTGGAGTGTGGCCCTGCCCGAGGACTGTCATGGCCGTTGGTTTCCTACGCACCATGAGCAACCGCATGTGCCGAAGGAACACAGGGAGAACGTCAGGGAGACGCTTGTCGAATTCCCTTCGCTGCATTTGCACTGTGCAGCCCAGCCGCATAGACCAGCTGCGGACCAGCGCCCCCATTCGGACCCGGCGCGGTCACCAAGGGTTCACACTTCGTTGCACCTCGCAGGTGTCCCATGGTGCCGGCGGCCACCAAGGCCTGGCGTGGTCAGCCCCTCAGAGCAGGGCGCACATAAGTCCAATGTTTTCAATGCAGCACCATCCTGTCATGCAGAGAGCTTTGCCGCCATGTACCAAGTCGGCGGATAGCCCGCACACCCCACCCGGATAGCTGGGAGCCACAGAGCAAAAAAGCCCGCACACTCCGGCTGCCAGTCCACAGGGGCACCACCGAGACGTGGCTCCACTGCACCGGACTCGAGTACACCTGCACTGCCACCTGCCCATCCCAGCAGTCTCTCCGATCACACCATCACCACACACCATCACCCTGGCACCAACGTGTCGGAGTATTGGATGCGTCTGCCCGTTCGCCTCTCCTGCAAGTCGGAGCCCTGGCACCGTGCTGCACCCGAAAGGCACAGCGCTGCTCCACGCCATCGCCGGCTGTTCCCGCCAGTCACGACCTTGTGCTCTGCTCCGTCACTGTACCACATTCTGATACTGCATCCTGTCTGCTGCTCGTTCTGCCCCACACTGCTGGCCGTACCCACGATACGGCTCGCGTCCCGCTGCCCGGTTGCTCCCTCCGCACTCACCTGCGCCCCCGTACTCCGCCGCCCCATCTCCCCTCTCCCCCGCCGCTGGCCCTGTGCTCTCCGCTTGGTGTTCTCGTCGGCGTCCGCCATCACCACATCCCCCTCCACTTTCAGCCATGTCCCTGCCCTCCCCTGCGCACCTGCACCTCTCCGCTCCCTCCCTTTTCTCCTCGTGTCTGTCACATCCCCTCCTCACCCTCCTCCACCTCCGCCAACCCCCTGCGTCCGCCTCCCCGCAGCCCATCTGCCCGTCCCTGCGCACGCCCCTGGCCCCCGGCGCCTAGCGCTTCCCGTTCCTGCTCCTGCCCGGCCCTACGCGTCGCCACCGTACCGCCCCTCCCGCTGCAATAGCTCTCGCAGCGTCTGAACCCTGGGCTTCTTCCCCTTCTCCTCAGGACAGTCCAGGCGCACCCCCGAGAGCGCCACTCCCAGCATCCTCCTCCACCGCCCCTCATCCATCTCTGGCTGCCTTTCCCTGGGCCTCCCTACCCTGCCGACCAGGTCACTGAAGGGGCGGGGCCCCCTCTTCTCCCGCCTTCCCCTTGTCTTCCCCGCCCACTTCACGTAGCGGGCCAGCTCTGCCACTTCCCCCTCCGTCCACCCCGCGACCGTCCCGGGTCCTTTCCGCACCGGCGGCGGCGCATACTGCCGCGGCGGCGGGGACTCAGAGTCCCAGTCTGTCGGCGTCCGCTCCGGACTGGGGCTGGCCGGCCGCGGCGCCCCCTCCGCCTCCCCTGCCCCTCGCTCCTCCCCCCTGCGCCACTTCCCCCTTTCTTGCCCCGCCTCCTCGTCCTCCTCCCTGGCCCTTTTCCCTGACGGCGACCGCCCCTCGACATCCGTGGAGGGGGTGTCCCTTTCCGGATCCGGGAGGACCCGGTGGGCCCCCCAGGCCACCGCCTCCTCCCCCTCCCGCACCCTGCACTCCGGGCGCCGCCACCTCCCTGTCCCTTTACGCCAGCCTCGCCGCCTCCCCACTGATCTGCCTCCATGCCCTCTCCTGCATCTCTCCCTCCTGCTCTGGTGGGATAGCCGGCTGTCGGAACGGCCCCAGCGGGGTATCCTCCCGCCCCCTTCCCTCCTCTTGTCGTCCTCCCTCCCTTTCCGCCCTCTCGACCCCCTCATGTCATCTCCGAAGGTCCGCCCACGTCATCTGTAGCTCCTCCACTGCCTGTGCTTCCCCTCCCTGCGGCCTGTCGGTCCCTTCCGTCCTCCCCTCCTCCGCTCCGCCCACGTCACCCTTGACCCTGGCCTCCCTCTCCCGCAGGCTCCTCTCTGCCTCCCCTAACCTCTCCCACGCCCTCCTGTGCTCTTCTCCCTTCCCCTCCTGCGCCCCGGACGCTGTCCCACCGGCCTGCTGGTGCTGCTGCATGTGCGCCTGTGGCTGCATGCCCGGGTACGCCGTCAGGGGCGGGTACACCAGCCCCATCGCCGGGTATGGCGGCGGCGGAAATGGTGGGACGATTGGTGGGACGGCTGGCGGGACTACACCTCCCCACCATCCGAATACATTCCCTCGGAACACCGGCAAGCCCATGTACCCAAGGCCACTCTGCTTCCCCTGCCCCTTGCCTTGCCGCCTACTCCGTGGAGTCCCGCCCTCCCCTGTCCCTTCCCCTGTAGCCCCTGTTGCCTCGCTCCTTTCCCCTGCTTGCCCTTGCCGCCTTCTACCTGTCCCGCCGCACTGCCCTGCACCGCTGCGCTGCTCTGCTCCACCTGCCCCCCCCTCATCCCCGTCCTCCCCGGCTCCATTTCCAACTGTTAGATGGTGTTCGGTCCCTGCTCCGGGGGCTGGCGGCGACGGCGCTGGTGCTCCACGTGCGCCAGCGCCTTGTACCGCGCCGCCTGCTGGCGGCGCACCTCCCTCTCCTCCTCCGCCCTTCCCGCCGCACTGACCCGTGGGAGCGACCTCCGCGACTGCCTGAACAAGCGTTGGGGCCACCACCTGGCGTGTCATCTACAGCACCCTCACCACCACCGCCACATCTGGCCCTGATACGTTACGCCCCCAACGGCCAGAGATAACACCCTCACCATCGACGCAACCAGCAACACCACCGCCCGTTACATCACCAACAGCACCCTTGCCATCACCAACCGAGCCACAACCCTCACCATCAGCATCACCGACACCACCAGAGGCACCAACACCACCGGCGGGAGGGACAGCGACAACAGTGACCAGCTGACCCACCAACTTCACCATCAACTAACAGGAGCCCTACACCACCCTCAGCTACACTAACGCCTATACCGCCCTCACCAAGGGCAGTGCCAGCAGCGCAATCACCCACTCCAACACCCACACCGCCCTCACCACCAACATCACCACGACCCCCCACCACGTCACCGGCACCGACCACGCCACCTACCAGCAGCCCAAACAGAGGAAGCCCCGAACACCCACTAAACCTCACCGGACCGCCCTGCGGCCGGGACCCCGCCCCCAGGGAACACGAGCAAACAGGCGCAACGCGTCACACCACCCCAAGGGTCAGAGCTCACGGGGAAAGGAACAGCAGAGCCCGCACGCCACCAGCCGCACGCGTCGCCCACCCTGTCGTACACCGCCCCACAACACCGCAGCCACACCGTCCCCCCGCTTCCCCAAACAGGACGTACGCTGCAGCCCACTGCCCGTGGGACGACGACTACAACTTCCTCCCGGCCATCCGACACCTACTGGCAACCACGGCCCCGCGCCCACAGGCCCACCAGCAAGCCACGGAACCGCAGGAGCCCGACCACCCCATGCCACCCCGCTCCATATCCCCCGCGTCCACAGCGGACCAGAACGCGGAACACCACCAAAAGGAACCTGACCGCGCCGCCATGCCCCCACCACCCCCCCCCAAAGGACATCTACGCCACACAGGCCGGCACCCTAGCCCATCCCATGGACGCCAAGCAGTACTACCGATTCCGTCCAACGAGACCTCCCAGCGGACCACGCGACCCTCCAGGGGTGGAAGCAGGAGAAAGGGAACGACAACAATTGGGGCACAGAGGACGACCTTCTCTGGGAAGACAGCACGAAAGGCACCATGGACGCCTTCCTGGAAGCGGCAGCCAAGACCTACCCCCGCCCGCCCGGGGACACCAGGCACGGCCTCAACGCCCTCCTAGCATTCCACAGCTGGAAACACCGCCACAGCATCACCCTGCACCCCCTCGACCACAATCCGCACCGATGGACGCCTGAAGACGACGCCACGGCCGCCATCACCCTACAGCAAGACCCCGAGAACCCAGCAGGGTACCACATCACCTGGAACGATCAGGCACCCCAGCCCCTGCCTCCCCAACCCTCCCAGACGTCTTCGCCACCATCAGCGCAGAACTCAAAGAGCCGAAAGCCCGACAACAACCGCACGACGAGATGCCCCAGGCACCATCCCCACCAACCACACAGGAAAGCCCCCGCACAGAGCCCCTCACCCACCCCATCACCACAATGGAGCTCCCCCCACAGCACCGCACCACCCCGGACCGCAACGGGTGTCGGAACCTACCGCAAGAATGGGCGGTCCACAACGGCACGCTCCCGGGGGACGAAATCACACCGGGGCTCCAGGCCATCCGCCTCCACTCAATCACCCAACCCACCACCACCTGGACACTACCGACGGACCGCCACCACCTCCTCCTCACCGTGCAAGGGGATGCCACCATCACACCAACGGAGGGAGACCCCTAACAGCAGCCCCCGTCCACGCCGTCCACATACCCCGGCAAGCATCGTAGGCAACTATGACGGTAGACCCAGGCCCCACCCCATGGCAAGCCATCGTCATCACCTACCCCACCCCCAACCACCACACAAACACCTGGCAGCAACGGTGGGAGGGCATGTGTGGGGACCTCCTCCAGGAACACCTAGGGCTCACACGCACCCCCCACACCCTCCACCTGGTACGAGGAGTGGGCCAAGCAACAAACGGCATACACACCCGGGGGTTATGGGCGTACGCCACACCGGTAAATCCACAAGCAGCAGAGGACATCAAGACCGCACTATCCATCCAGCAAGCCCGGACCCAGACCACGCACCGCAACACCCAATGAGGCTACACCATTTGGTGGGCATATCAAGACCACGACACCCTCACCCCCCGACCAGGGGCTGACCACCTAGACACCAACACAACCGCCCTCCTACAGGCCGCAGCAGCAGCAGCCACCCTGGTAGGGGCCCCGGAAACCTGGAGCCCGCAATATCCTGGTCAAAACCAAAGTGGCGCCCCACGCGAAAGCCCAAGAAAAGCCCCCATCGCCGCAGCCACTCCACCCCCCACTCAAGCTGGACACGATGGATCACACCCCCATGACGAATGGGCGACCCATTACATCTTCCCCACACCACCACCCGCAAGAACGACGCCGCCAAGATCACCGTCACCCGCCCCCTCTCCCACACCACACAGGTGTATGAGCTGACGGCCCCCAACGTCCTCGTCACCCATCGCCGACGCGACTAAGCGATACACCATACAGGCGGAGGGGGCCGCCGCGACCACCCTGTACACGTGGACAACACAGGGGGGACCTCCCACACTCCACCCTCCATCACGCCCCCTCCTGGCCCACCCCCTTCCACACGGCAGACCGCCGGAACAAGAAGCCCAAACACACAGGCGTACACAACCCCGCCCAGGAGGCCCAGCACCGACACGATGCAAGGTGCAAAGCCGGCCCCACCCGCCAGAGTGTCCGATCCCACCCACATGCGCACGATCACAGGCATCATCACGGACTGCCTGAACCCAGCAGCGTCACCGGCAGACGCCATGTGGATCAGCGAAGGGCGCTCCCACACAAGGGCGGTGGCGCGCCTCAACAACATCCAACCCCACAAACTCCAGCGCGCCATCGGATGCTTCGCCGTACCCATCACTCCGTACGGCATCAACCACCCCCGGTGTGAGCACCATGACCCGCCCTGCTCGACACCGTGCATCTCGCCCCTGCGCCAACCGCTCCCGGCCCCCACCATCACGGGCAACATGTACCTGGGCACCGTACCGGGGGACCCGGGCATATACATCCTGCCCAACAGGTACAGGGAACACGCCATCCGCCTGCACGGAGTAGAGTCCCTTGCCCTTGGACTGCCCCCCCCAAAACACCAACACCAGCACATCCTGGGGGACAAACGGACACAGGCGCCAGATGGAGGAAAAAGAGGGCAACCAACGCGCCCTGACCCACATCACCGTCCACCCCACAGCCCACCTACAAAAGGACTTCGGCACGGAGCGCCACATCGTCCTGGAGGGGCACGCCCACCTAATCATCACCGCGGCCCTATACACCCTCGCCGCCCACGAACACCACTGGGACCCCAGAGCCATCCCAGCAATGCCCCCACCACCGCAAGGCCCCAACAATCCGGTCACCCCCTTCCACATCGATGAACTCCTAAGCCGCAGGGCCACCCCACCCCTGCACCCCTCCAGGTTAGAACTAGCCATCGCGTCGTGGGACACCCTGGACACGCCCCCCCAACAACCCTTCCATCCACATCCTCAGGGCGGACGCCCAAAGTTGGGTCCTCCACTGGGCACACAGAGTCCTCATGGCGGCCCAGGCCTACACCTGAGAAGTAGACCTGGAAGACCCCCCACGAGGCCGACAGCGACTCCTCCAGGCCACCACCCTCACAGGCCGCGAAGGCGCCCCGTGGGAAGCCCTCCACACAGCACTCTACTGGGCTCAAGCATCCCCCAGCGGCCCAGGCACACCAGAACCCACGGAAGCCTGGGCCATGCAGGCCAAGGCCATGAGGAACTACCACCTCCACCACCCTTTCAACAACAGCCCGGCCGCACTGCCATGGCCAACCGCCCCCCGGAAACCGTACGCAAGCTCGCCAACCTCACGCGCAACCACGCCAAAGCGACCATGCAAACGCCGGCAGAACCCCCGCTAAGGGATCCGGGCCAGCAAGCCACCCACCCCTTCTTCCAACCCCACGCCCCCCCAGCCCCACCACCTTCAATCCCACCCAAGCGGGCGAGACCAAAAAGGGGCACACCCGCCCCCAACCAAGCCAGAAAAGATGGCAAGGCAACAACCCCCCCCCCCCCCCGCACCCCCCCCGACCCTCCTGGAAAACCAAGACCAAGCATCCTCATCATCCTCCCGCCCAACGCTACCACCTCCCCACCCAGACCAAGCATCCTCATCATCCTCCCTCCCGCCACCAGCACCGCCCCAACCCGGAGCGTACCCAGAATTCAAAAAGGGCGCGAAGGTCCAGCAGCCCTTCCGCAACGACCACACGGGCGACAGGATCTGGTGTGAGGGCAAAATCCAGTACCGCCTCCGCGACCTGGGCCCCAACGATGGGGTGCAAATCCGGGTGATCTGGCACCGCGAAAAGGAGCTAGACCAAGGCAACAGCGCCCAGGACAAGCCAGAAGGCCACACCTTGGAGCTCACCAGCGCCCACCCCATCCGGCTCCTCACGGCCGAAAACAAGGCCCACAGAAGCACCAAATACACCGGGGAACTCCCGCCTGAGTGGAGCCAGGGCCTCCCCCCACCACGCCTACCCAAGCGCCCACTGCCAGGCAAAAAGTCCCGGGGCCCAAATCCCCCTCCCTGACGGTGCAAGGGCCGAGGGCACAAGCCTCCACAGCCCCGGCCCGCCCCCACCGAGGCCACCGTCAACCTCCTCGACCTCAACCACCCGGCCATCACATACTCCAAGGACGCCACAGCCGCCCTCTAGGAACTCCCGATGGCACAGGGGGCAGAGTGTGTTCCCCACCTCCTCACCTTCCAGGAACAAGGCCTACAACGCGACGACCCCCCAGAAACCACCCCCATATATACCCCAAACCAGAAGGCGTACAAATGCTACTGGCACAAGGGGACCCCCCTGTACGCCCGAGCCGGCATCCACGTAAACCTCGTCCACCACCTCAGCATCCCAGGGAGACTAGGCGTCTACGAGGTCGTCGGGGACGGATGGCAACTGAACGTCATCAGCGCCCACTTCCCCTTCGGCGACGCCACGGAACCCTTCCTCCAAGCCCTGGCCGAAGCCTACCGCCAGATGGCCATGCTCACCCCCACAATCATCATCGGTGACATGAATGCCGCCCCCGCCCCAGCAGACCGAAGGGGACAGGCCACAACCCAGGACCATGCAGTCTGCGACACCATCGACATGCTGGGGCTCATGGACCTGACGGCCAACCTCGACAGCCAACCATCCCACTTCCCCCACCAAACAGATGCCGCCCCCTCCCGCATCCACGTATGCTATGGCGACCCCACCACCATCATACGGGCGGAGGCCAGATACGGGCCCCTCCCGCTGGGACCCACAGGCCATAGCCCCCTGCATATCCGCCTCACCATCCCCAACCTTCCCCCCAGCCCCCCAGAGGATGCGGACCAAGGCCTACCACCCCCCCTGAGGATGCCCCCACTGCACGACAAACAGGCCTGGTCCCAATATCACAGGGCCATAGACCGCGCCCGGCACATCCAACCGGACCCCACCGACCTACTCACAGCCATGCACACAGCCGCCATCGCCTGCCGTTTCCAGCACCGACCCCACACTGAGGACGAGCCACCGCCCACGGCCCTGGGGGACATCCTCCATGACCTCTGGCATGCGAAGCAACAACTGGCAACCTCCTCCACACCGACACCCCCCAAAAACCCGCCGACACATCAACCACTGCAGGACGCAGGTAGCCCACATCAGGGCAGACCTGCAGCAGTGGCACATCCACAGGCAACAGCGCATCGCCCAAGAGCACGAACGGTATGCGCAACATGAACTCCCCTACAAGGCCATCTGCCACCTCAACAACGCCATGACCCACACTGGCCACCGCACCATCACCACGGTCAGGCAGGAAGACGGCTCCCTTACCAACGACCAAGCCATCGTGCTCCAAGCCACCCAAGACAGCTTCCTCCAACGACACACGGCCACCAAAGACACACTGGACACGGACACCCAAGCCAAAGCCAACCGCCTCCCTCAGGTCTTCAACCACGACCAGAGGAGGCAACTGGAAAAGCGCCCCTCAACCATCCACGAAGTCCGAAGGGCCATTCACAGTCTCCGGCAGCACAAAACCCCGGGCTACGACGGCCTCTCTGCGGAGGGATACTAGCACCTCCCCGCCCACCTCCTCCGCATCCTCGCCCACCGCCTCTGGGACATCGTCACGGGGCAAACCCCCGAACCATCAGACTGGGCAAACATTGTCCGCCCTCTCTACAAATAGGGGGACTGGGCCAACCCGGACAACTGGCGCCCCATGGTCTGTGCAATCACGGAGGTCAAAATCGTCTGGACCGTCCTCCTACGTCGCATCCGCCCCCACCTGGACCCCCACATACCCGCCAGCCTCTGGGGGGCAGTCCCGGGCCGGTCCCCACACGAGGCCATCTTCCTCCAGGACACCATCGCCGACATGGACCCGGTAGACCTCATCATTGCCTCCCTCAACGTCAAGGGAGCCTTCCCGAACACCCCTTGGCCCCTTCTGGAGGCGGTGTGGAAACGCATGGGCCTCCTCTTCTCCAACTTCGCCTCCGGCTACATCCGCGCCCGCAAGTACACAGTCCGCACTGGAGCAGGCCTCACCCCCTTCCTGGAGCAAGGCAGCAGGGTCCCCCAAGGAGGAGCGGAAGGCCCCTTCCTGTACCTCCTCATGACACTCCCCCTGGCCCTCACAATCGAACAGGATTACCCGGCCTACGCACCCTACCCCCTCCTGTCCCCCCCGGTGGGCTTCGCGGACGACACCAACCTCACGGTCGCACACACCCCACACGAACCCCACACCCCAGACCCCGGGCCAACGGTCACCCAGCAAGCCAACGACTTACTGGACGTGACCATCTCCTACCTCTCTCGCAACAACCTCATCGTCCAACCCGGAGAGTCGGTGGCCATGATCAAGGGGTCTCCCACACCCCGCACCCTAGGGCCACAAGGACCCCCCATGCAAGTCGTGACAACCACCACCCAGCTGGGGGTAATCCAGGCCGCCAACCCTGAGGACGCCACCCTCCCTCCCAAGTTGCAGTCACACCTAGCCCATCTCCCCAGATATGCGTCCCCGACCACCAAGGCCCTCTCTCTATCCCACCAGAGCCTGGCGTACTACCTCATCGGGGTCTTAAACGCCTCCATAGGCTTCCAGGCACTCCACCTGACACACCCCACCACCGCCCTCCAGTCGGCCACGCGCGCCATCACCAAGGCATTAGCAGCACACGGGGGCTGGCCCACCTCCATACCCACTCGCGCCATCCTGGCGGCATAGCCCCACTATGGGGATGCAATAGGGGACGAGGTGAAAGCGGCCTACACCAGACACACCGCCCTTCTCCTTCACCGCATGACCCACAACCACTTGCCGGAGGTCCGCAAAGTCGCCACAATCCGCCTCCAAGCCGCACAACGGGCTCGCGACACATGCCCATGCTGGATACTCCACCACACGGGCATGCCCACCAGCATGAACACGCGCCTGTGGAGCCACCTGCAGCTTCTTCTCCCTTCCCCACACCACGCCATACTTACCAACCACACGTGCCCGGAGGAAGGGCCTCTGGCGGGCCTCTGCGGGGACCTCCACCATCACCCCAAAGGAACCATCAACACCATAGACCTCGTCAGGGCCTCCATCACCGTAGTATACGTCACCCTCCCCCAAATGCGGGTCATTCACCACAGCGGGGCACACCACAGCCCCTTCCTACAACTTTCTGAATGGCCTCAATACCGCGTCTTCCACCAGTACCTCACGCAGACGGCACGAGCAGCGGGACACACTCTGCCAGGAAGCAAAGACATGAAAGCAGCCTACCGGGACTTCAAAAAGCAGCACCCTCGACCCATCCCAGTGACACCGCCCTATGCACCCACCGGCTCGACACACGAACCCGTCCCCCCGGTGTCGGGCCCGGTCCCACCGCTAACCCTACTACTGGCCCCGAATGAAGCCAAACCCACGCAGACCACCATCATCCACCACGGGGCAAAATGGCGCATACCAAAGCACCACATGACCGCCCGGAACCTACCGAGGATCCCCCATGACTCCCAGAGCATGCCACGCACATGTTGGCCCTGTGACCCCGAGGCACCCACCACGCCGTGGCCCGTATTGCACCTCATAGCACGCCACCACACCCACCTCACAACCCACCTATCACCATAAGCCTACACGTGGGTAGCCCCATGGTTCCAACGCACCGACGCCAACCCCACGGTGGCGTGGAACCCCGACCACACACCTCAATGGCTGTTCACCACAACGCCCACCTGGCCCCGCCCCGACCCGGCAGGGGTCGCCATCTGTTACAGCATGTACGAACCAGGCAGAACGGGCAAGCAGGAGCACCCCTACTATCCGCTCCACCACTCCTGCCACACACCGGGGCACCGAACACAAACCCTCACATGCACATGCTACATCCTCCACTACATCTACTCCTACCTCAAACAAGGACAGCCAGAACAGGGACTCATAGCCATGTCCCCCCAAGCGAAACACATCATCTCCAAAGAAATAGGGGTGTACGCCACCCCCATCCTGCAGCCCACAACCCCGGTGGCCCACCTCACAACGGTCCTCGCCATCTACGCCTACCTGCCCATGAACCCATGCCGCCTCCCACAACCATCACCGGCGGACCTGCTCTTCTTCAGCAACGCCTCAGGCGAATCCGCCCTCACGCCCATCACCGGGGGGGCCACCCTGCAGCTAATCCACACTGGGGAACACTACCACTTGGACCACCACATGGGCCACACCACCTACGGGGCCTCCTCCCACGGGGAACTGGGGGCCATGGCCGATGCCATCGCCGAAATCGCGGCCCACCTACCCGCCCACCTCCCGCACATCGTCCGGGTCTGGTTCGTGGTAGACGCCACTGTCGACACACACCTACGTCTCCGCATAGCACCACAACCACTCCACAACGCCACCGCGACAAGCCTCGGCACCCAAGCACTGCTACTCTGGAAAGCCCTTCGCAGCCTCACCCCCTACGTCCAACTCCACATCGTGAAACAAGAATCCCACAGGCACCAATACCGAAATGGTAAGGTCGACAACCAGGCAGTACGCCAGCGCACATCGCACCTGCCAACCCTCCAGGTCCCCGACCTCGGCTGAAACACCACACACCTCCAACACATACCCCTCAAACCGGAGCCCCATCGGACCCCGGACGGGGTACCAGAGGACGTCCCCTATACCTTTCACGACAGAGCATACTATTACCCCAACCCCATCCAACATCTCACCCGCGTGCTCGGCGACAAAGACAGCCGGGCACACATCCAAGAGCTCCAGGAGAAACTAAAAGTCCCCCTCTACCACTCGGCACTGCGCCCAGCAAACGTTCCAGCCCACCTCCAGAAACGACGCATCCAGCTCCTCAGGGAACAGCTACCATTCCTCACCAGGGTCGCCAGATGGCTCGCCCGCAAGCACATCCACGTCCCGGAGGAACACACCCGCTGCCCGTGCGACCACACCACCCCAGAGGACTGGGAACACTTCAAACATGCCCCCTCCATACGGGCAGAGACACACTAGTGGGCTGGTCCCCGGCAGAAACCCTACGGCAACACGAAGGCTGCCCAACCCACAGCCACGCAAACCAGGCCACCGAACACCTCTTCAGGGATTCCCTGGTCAAGGAAGCCACCATGAGAGGGGCGATGACAGAAGCCCTACACCGACACCTCGCCAAACACACCGAAACCCCGATGGAGGCAGCAGCGCACTGCCAGCTGGAAGCAGTCCGCAGAGCAGCGGCCCAAATGGTACACCGCAAGCACCTCCTGTTGACACACACGGAACAACTCACCGACCCCACATCCAGGGAACACATGCAGTGTCTCATCCATTACCATGCCGTGCATGACCGAGACGTCCACTAACCCACTCCGCGCCCCACACACAACCCCCCCATCTCCATCTGCAGGCCTCCAAAACACCACCAGACCACCCCAGACCCCACCTCTCAACCACAAAGCCACCCGGCAGCGCCCAGCCCAGCCGAGACCAACCAGGCCCATCCATACGTTGACGTGGACGCGCAGGACCCCGGCAACCCACCCAGCCCGCCCCCCAGGGACCAGGAGCACCCCCCCCTCCACACCGACCACCATCCGTGACCCCAACCTCCTCCGAGCAACCCTCAAAGGCAGGGCCCTGAGCACTCCCCTCGGCTGGTACCGCCTAGGAGAGAGCTGGACCAAGCTCACCGTCAAAGCCCTCCGGGAACTGACCACCCCAGGCAGCGGCCTCCACGAGATCATCGTGGACCTCGTACTCTGGCGAGCCCGCCAACACGCCCAAGGCCAGTACATCTGGTTCCCCCCGTCGAGTGGGGCCAGGCCCTGACACATGACACCGACACCAACGTCACACGTCGAGGGACCATACGCCTACGACGAGCCCCAGCGGAGAGGGACCACCCAGCTGACCCGAACCACCCGGAACAATGGGAACAGGCCACGGCAACAACCCGCGACACCGCCCTCCGCGCGGCCGGCCTCCGCACCCCAGACGACGACCTCCCTCCCCCACCTACAGACAGTGGCCAGCCCCCGCCGGAGGTCTGGGTTACAGTCCTCAAGCGCGGGCACTACTACGTAGTGGCCGCTACAGCCACGTCCCCCGGCCCACAATGGCTCGTGAAGGGGACAGACACCATGCTTGCCCCAGCGGCCGCCCCACAAGGGGCAGTAGGGGACCCCACCACCCCACACAGAGTCCTCAGGGGCGTCCTCCAGCCGGGGGACAAACACCCAGCCCGCGCCCTGGCCCAAATCACCTCAGGGCGGGCGGGCTACCACCTGTGACTGGCCATGCTCTGCCTGACCCAATGGATCCAGCGCCGCTGGCCATCCACAGGGACTGTGCCCTGGATTTGGGCCATCCCCACCGCCCACACACAAGTCGAGGCAGGCCCAGACACGCGGAAGGACCCCCCCCCCCAGGCCACAGCAATCCCTCACCTGCGGGTACCACGCCATCCACAGGGTCCTCCACCGCGTGGGTCTTAGCCCAGAGCTAGCATAGCCTCTCCCCACCACCCAGCAAGAGGTGCACCAAATACGCAAGCTCGTCTGCGAAATCCTAGCCGCGGCCGCAGGAGATGGCATTCTTCTCCTCCAAACCGCCCGGCCTGGAACTGACCACACAAGCAGGCTGCTGGGAGCGGAAACATCCACCGACACAACACAACGCTCTACGCAATCCCCGCCCATGCCCCTCCCCTCTCGCTGCTCACCCGGAGGCCCAAACACGCCCACCATCGCACACACCCCCGGGCCCCGCGACACGGGCCTCCCCAACCCGCCCAAACCAGAGCACACACACGCCACAGACCAACATGCTGAGCACCCCTCACCACCCCCCCTACCCGGCAACCCGCACACACCCACCACGGGGAGTCCCACGCCCCACGGGACGCCCACCTCGCCCAGTGGCCCGCATACCCCCCCGCACACACCCGAGAAAACCCAGGCCCATCCCCCCCGGCCCCCAAAATGCAGCCCACGCGAATTGTTTCCCCCCGCGGACGCCAACACACACGACCTCACACATTGCAGGACCCCGGCCCAGGCAAGCCCAGAAAGAGAATTCCCCAGCCCCGGGCCTCCCTCCGCAACCGCTGCCGACCAGATTGGCCCTCCGGGCCGCGGGGTCACGGCCGGGCCCCCCAAGCCACCCACCCCCAACCTGCAGCCCGAGGACATGCACTCCATCTTCCCCGCTGTGGCCGCAGCAGAAACCGCCGCCCACAAACCCGCGACCGCCCGCATCACAGCGCAACCCGCGTCCCCCAAAACGACCATCTCCTCCTCGTCCTCATCCTCATCGACGTCCTCCACCGCATCCTCCGACCCCCCCCTCCACGCCGACCTCATCCACAAGGCCACAGCCAAAGCGAAAGCTGCGGCCGCACGCCAGGCTACCGGGGACCCCGCGACCCCCACACAGGCGACCCAGGCACCCCGGCAGCACAGCGGAAATCCCCCCCGCCCGGCACTGGCACCCTCGCACCTCCGGACCAAGGTCCTCCTCAACCTCGAACCGGACCCCAACCCAAAACCCGACCCCAAACCCAAGCTGGCGCCCAAACGATCACACCAGCAACAACAGCACCACCACCAAAACGACCCCACACAGCCCCCGGCACCACAAAAACAACGACGGCAACCCAAGCGCCACCGCCCTCCCCCAAACCCTAACCCAAACCAGGACCCCCCAGCCACCATAACCCAAGCCTCCCTCCCCCCAGCGGCCGCCGCCACCACAGAGGCGGCCACCCAACACGACCCTGCCCCAGGGACTGCACACGATGCCCGACGTCCCACCCCCACCAGGGGGACCGGAATATCCACAAGGGATCCTAGGGCCATACCCGCAGCACCATCCCCACCACTACCAGCACCACCACCACCAGCGGCCCCACCACCACCACCACCAACACCACCTCCACCACTACCACTGCCCACCACCCTACCCCACCGGGCCACAACCCCCCGTGCACGAGCAGCACCAGCGTATGGGAAGGCAGCAACCCGGCGCTCCACCCCTATACCCCGCCTACCACCAGGGGCAACCCCCCCGGTACCGGGAAAATTATCCCCCCGGCCACCAAGTCCACGCCGAGGGGGCCCCCTGGGCCCAACCCCACCAGGGACAGTCACTCGACCCGTAGCACCAGCTGCCGCCGCCACCGCACCCCTACATGGCGGATCAATGGAGGGCAGGGGACTTCCCCCGCCCCAGCAGTACCAGGCAGCACCACGCGAGGCCCCCCAGGACCCGCCAACACCTCCTGACTGGTCAGACTCGCCCCGCGACAAGGGCCGGTCCCGCAAACGGCGGCGCTCCCGCTCCCCCCCCGCACTGCGCACCCATCCCCGGCACTCACACTCCCCGCACCGCCACCGCGCCTCAGCCGCTCACTCGCGCCACTCCTGCTCCCATAGGCGCCACCACGACCCGCCGGGACCCCGCTCCCGCGGCTCCCGCTCCCCCGGGCACGCCACGCGTGCCACCGCCGCCCCATGTCCACCTTCCCCTCCCCCCATGAGCCCCACCAGGCTTCCCGTTCCCCCCACCGCCCGTACGTGTCCCCCAGCCCAAGCCCCCGCCACCACCGCTCCCGCTCCCCCAGGCACCGCCAAGCACGCCGCCGCCGCCCCATGTCCCCCTCCCCCTCCCCCCACGAGCCCCACCGGGCGCCCCGTTCCCCCCGTCGCCCGTACCCGTCCTCCACCCCCAGTCCCTGCCACCGCCGCTCCCGCTCTCCCCAGGCGCCGCCACGCCCGCCACCGCCGCATGTCCACGTCCCCCTCCCGCCACTCCAGGACCTCGAGCTCGGAGCCCTCCCCCCCCCAGGCCCCCACCCACCTGGCCTGGTGGTCTGCCCCCGCCTTGCAGGACCTCCGCCGCTGGGTGAATTGGGCCGGGGGAGCGGGAAAGCGAGAGGGTGCACATGGTGCACGCCTTGGAGGAGATCTGCGCCCGCACCCCCGCCGACGCCAACGAGGCCGCCCTGGATGCCATCCTGCCGCAGGCGGCATGGGAGGCCCTCCTCCGGGACGCGTTCCAGGGCCTCCGCCCCCCCTACATCCCCCAAACCCTCCGCCGGTGGCTCCAGGCCACCCACCCCCAGCCGTGGGCGATCGGCGCCCCACAGGCCATCTCCCCACCCCACCACCACCACACCGAAAGGGAAAGGGCACGGGCAAGGGGACGGCAAGGGACAGAAGGGGACACTCCGGCAGGGCAAGGAAGGGCCCAAAGTGACAGGCAGGCGCCCATAGGTACAGGGCACCGGGTATGACACAACAGGGGAGCAGGGAACCACCCAAGGGCCAGGAAGGGGAAGGAACAGGGACCGAGACGCAGGGAAAGAGGACACAACGGCGGGCACCAGGGCCCACACGCAGAAAGGGCGTACCACAACGGCGGGACCAGCGCTGCCCCACCCCCGGCGGACACCGCACGACCCCCAGAGGCGCACGCCCCCAACGCACGCCGCCGGAACACAAATGGGACGCCGTATGGACCACACCAGCTCACGCCCACCAGCCACCAGAAACCACACAGGGGAAGGAGGTCGCATCCACACAGGGAGAAAGGGCTGCACCCACAGAGGACGCCGCCGGGAACACCACCGCGCAGCCCACCACCAAGCCCTCACCGCCAGGCGACGACCCCGGCCACCGCAAGGGCCACCTCACAGGCACCAGAAGAGGACGAACGCGCGGCCACAGTGCCCAGGGCTAGAGGCCGGGACCCCCAGAGGACACGGGACCAAAGCACAGGCCCCCAGGGAGGGCAACCCCGCGGACACCTAACCGACCCACCAGCCCGAGCGGCAAGCCCAGACCCCCACAGCACAGACCCAACGAGCCGCCCCACACCTAACCGCATCCCCCAGCCACCAGCCAGCCACGGTCTGACCCGCACTCCGCACCACGACACGGGCCAGACTGACCTCCACCGACCCACCACGGCACAACACAAGGCAGCACGGCACACTGCACCGCAGCGCGTCACAGTGCAACGCACCACGACAAAGCACCCCAGGGCACAGCACGCCACAACACAACGCGACGCAATGCGGCACGGAGCGGCACACCACGGCACGACACGGCGCAACAGGGTACGACCCAGCGGGGCACACCGCAACACAGCACGGACCACCACGACGCAGCACAGCGAAACACGGCACGACACAGCACGGCGCACAACAGCACACCACAACACCAAAGCAAGGGACGCTAACCGAGGGTCTAACCAAAACAAGCCACCGCACACCCCGGAAGGAGCCCTACCAGCCCGCCACACACCGGTAAGGGGCCACCGGGCGCCCGGCAACAACGGTGGCGGTCCGCCCACACAAAACGCCACCAGAAATTCAATACCAGCACCGCGGAGGCAAAGGGACACGGAAAACCCCAGCCCCCAAAACCCAGGGCCTCACGAAGCCGCCTGGCGCAAACGCCCAGCCGACAGAGCAAGAACCTAACCCGGCAGGTAGGGACACCGAGCCCAACGTGTACATAACCCACCCCACCCATGGGGCCGAGGCAAGGCCTGGAAAAACGCAAGCACCAACAGCAACCCGGAAGACCAAACTGAATGCCGACCAGTGCGTACACCAGCCCAGGGAAGGCAGAGAGAGGAACAGGCAGACCCCCCCCCAAAATAAAAAACAGGGGGGGGGCGAGAAAGCCCCACAGCCAGGAAACCGCCAACCCACACCACAAGAGGCGGCCAAACCCTCCACCCGAAGGAGCACCGGAGGACCACCCAGCCAAAAGCGGCAACACCAAACCGGGAGCGGCGGCCCACCGGGAGGAGGAACACCCAGAACATGTGGACACAAACCACGCTGGAAAAAAAAACAAAAAACACACAAATCGCAGCCCCAACAAGAGGGGATGGGGGGACGGAAACGACGGGACCCAGAGGGCGCCGCAACGCCCCCCCCCCCGAAAAAAAACCAAAGGGGAGGGGGGGGGGGTAAACCCCACCAACGGCAACACCCGCACACCCCCACGCCACAGACGGCCCCCCAGGAAGGGCGGGGTGCAAGCGGGGCACACGCAAGAATGCACACACACCCCAACACCTCCGCTAGGAGTAGCAGGGGCAGTCAAAACCTGAACCCGAGCACGCACGCCCACAGCGCACACCAGAACCGGGAACGGCAGGGTACAGGCGGAGCGCGCACACAGCCACGAACGCCCGAAAACCCCAACCAAGAATGGTGGGGTGCAGGCCGAAACCCAAGCCCAACCGCCAACACCGCAAACCCAAGCCGGGAAAAGAGGGGCGAAACCACAACCCGTACCCAAACACACCCACCCAAGACCCCAGCCAGGGGTGGCGGGGTTACCAAAACCCGAACCGAAGCGCGACCCGGACCCAAACACAAACGCCACACAACAATAGGAAACCCAGTGTCCATAGCTCGGGCACTGAGGCAGCCCGTGCCATGCAGGTGACCCGGCCAAACCAGATCTGGAGACCGGGGGTAAGGCTGCATCCTAAGGCCTGCGCTGCTTTGGGACTCAAGGCAGAGCGTGCGACACCAAAGCACCTCGGAACCCCAGTACCAAGAACATGCATGCATGCCTTGGGAACGGGATACGCCAGGAAGTCCGGTGAACCCCTACGGTTCCGCCCAAAGGAGGGGACGTGCACAAGCACGGGGGCACACCGTCCCAGCGCGACAAGCACGTCACGCTGGCCGCGAAAAGCCCTCCCGGTGTTGCCCGGGGCCGCTTTGTTGGCGGCCATAAGTCAGGTCTAGCGGGACGTAGGTCGCCTCCCCTCTTCAAGCGCGGAGCCTCTTCCTGTTCGTCACAGTGGGAATGCCAGCGGGAACCATGGGGCGCCTCTCCGAGACCGAGTGCACCTACCTACCTACCTACCTACCTTTCCCGGAGCCCCACGCTCTTCGCCTCCACCCATGAGGGTGTCGCCTGTCCCGTCACCGTGCATCCTCACTTCTTCACCATCGCCCGTGTGTCTCAGGACAATGGTGGTGGCTGCCCTTCGCGGCAATGATTCCTGTTCTGCATCGTGAGCAAGCTGAGGATTTTGGGCGGTATGCGACCGGCCCGCCGGGAAATCTGGCTCTGCGCCGGCATCATCCGAAGGGTAACAAGTATGATATCCGTCCGAGTCCGACAGAGCACAGAACATCCGGCGGACGGGGCTCGGCGTCATTTCGATCGCCGCTTCAGCATCCCCCTTGGACTTTTTTGATGAACCACGTTTGCGGTAGCGCCTAGTGTTTGAGCCGCTGCTGCAACTCGTGACCTCGTCCGATTCTTGCGCGGGTACTCGGAGATGACAACTTTTTCCGCATGATCCTTCACAAAAGGCGACGATGTATTCCATGTCGGTACCCACTCTTCTCTTCGAATGTCTTCTTTCCTCTTTGGCTTCAACAATGGTGACCCGGGTTCCACTTGGGCAGGGCTCATGAGGGTCCAAGCTCCCCGGGTGGCAGTAGGCGGCACGTACTCCTCTGCTACCATAAAGAAGGTCTGTAGGACCAGCCCCTGCCATAGTGCGAGCTCTGACGCCTATATCCGATTTCTCCACCCTCTTCCACGTGACTCCCATCTTCCTTGACCTAACCAATGGTTCTATGCTTTGTAAAACCCAAAATCCAAAATTCCTGCAAGTCCAATCCTTGGGGACACAATCCAAATAAATACCGGAGGTACACCCTTGGCAACCCTTGCAATAGGAGCCAAACACTTGATCACTGAATTCGAATGAGCTTGACCAGTGGATCCAAATAACCGATCACCAAATTGAATTGAGTGTGACCTCATCAATACATGGACATGTTCATGGAGAGGGGAACAAATGAGACAATGTCGCGCAAAGGGAGAGGCAGAAACAGAAGTATAAGTGAAGCCCTGGGATAGAGTATGTGATTATCGAAGACGATGTTGCGTGTTTACTCCAATAATCGATTTTCTATACCATGCACGTTCGAACTACGGACATATGACGCCATGCTAACAACCTTGATTCACCACATTGAGGAAAATGACATTGAGGTAATGCGCGACAAAATGGCATCAATGAGGTCCATATGGCACATGGCGGAACACAAAGAAATGATACACATTATCGGATTCAACATAAGTGTGGCCACACGTGGCCCATCCTCAACCTTGCCTACAAGACGGCAAAACTGGAATTGAGAAACATGAGCTCCAAAGATGAAGAATGTCCCACCGTGGATCAAGCATGACACCATGGCCTCCATGAGCACACAATACGGCATGGCCACAAACATGACTTGTCCACACTCATGAATTACCAATGATCACAAATAAAGGGCTTGCAATGAGGATCACCAGATATAAGTCAGGAGAGTGACCTCATGGCAATACCTGACACCTGGCATGTGTGACACAGTCCATATATCATCATGCTGGCAATGCCTCGGTACTTCGCACCGGACGCCGGATGCCTATCACTCAGCAATAACATACACAATGGCCAGCAAGTGAATAGACTTGGCGGGTTTACTTACTGCTCCCGAACAAGACATCAAGAAGGGCCAGCCCACCAAACCTCACCTCTTTGATGTATGCTGCATATCAATTGATGGGCTCCTGCAGTTAGAGTATCCTGAACCAAAGGCACGAACAAAATGTAAAGCCAACACACGACATACACCTCATGCCCTCACATGCTTGGACATGCCACTCAGTCCCATCACCTGGTGCCTAATTGCTGGGGAACCGAAGGCATTGGCAAACATAAATTGTCATGTGCATAGAAACCATCCACACATGGACGTGAAACCACTATTGCCTAATTGCATGTTCGTGTGACACCGAACCTATTCAATGCAGGTTACTTGGAGAGAGATTGGGCAAGAGTGCTTGGGTAAGAAGATGCCCCGGGTCACATGAACAGACCTAGACCCGGCCCGCAGAGAGAATGCACATGGTGAGATATCCGGGGTCCAATGAGAGCACATTTGACACATGGTGAGATTGTCCTATCCCAAGGAGAGATAGTCCCACCTCAAAGGGAGATGGTCCCGCCCCAATCCAGGCCTTGAGAGAGATGATCCCGCCCCAGTGCATGCCCTGAGAGAGAGACCCTCACCCATCCATGCCCAGGAGAGAGAACCTAACCAATCTATGGCCGAAGAGAGATAATCTAAGCAATCCATGGCCGAAGAGAAATAACCTGACCAATCCATTGCCCAGGAGGGAGAACCTGACCTCACCAAAACCCCATTTCAAGCGCATAGCCTAGCCATGACCCATGGGAGCATGCATATGGAGAGAGCGACTTTCGCCTAGCCATGACCCATGAAGGCATGCATGCACTTGGAGTGAAAATCTCCGACATTGATTGAGGATTATCCCTACACCGAATTGCCAAATCAAATGAGCTATCCTCATGCCATGACATACTTCATTTGGACAAAGGAGGGATAGTAGATCACCAACCTTGTTCGACCAGTGACATGAATTCACCGAAGGTCACCGGAGTAAGACAGCAAATGAGAGGTTAACAACCAGGGCATAAGTGCAATTCTCCATCTTTAGCATGTTCACCCAGTGCCCGTGCCCACCACATGTTCAACACACACAATCACCACAGATTGACCCTCTTTGACTCCATGGGAGATCAGGTTGTCATGACACGTGCAAAGCAAACAAATGATAAGTCAAAGAATGAGGAATCGCTTTGCCTTGCGGAGCAACAACGGAGTTACTTTCTTCGCTTCCGGTGCGCCTACCTCAGCCACATCCAAATGCACTTCACTTCCACTGAGGCTCCTCCAGCTTCAAGGGACTCGTGGTCCCCCATGCACGTAGGCGTGGGACTGCCGAAGCAGATGCGCCCATTAACGTACACCGGTCTCTTCCCAAGTGCAGTGATGCACCCAAGGTTGACAGCCGGCATGAGCGAAGGCACCACACCGGGGTTTAGCCAGATCCTTAACTCCGGGCCTTCTATCATCCACTGGAGTTGTCCTAGCTTCCAATTCGCTTGCGTTTCCGTAACAGGATAGAACTAACACTTTTAGCACCGGTTGGGAAGAATTTTCAGACAATCGGCCCGCATTGAGGAACACAGAGCACGCGCACGCCAACAGAAACACGAGAAGGGCGCGCACACACACAACAGGCCTGGTCCGAACAAGAAATGTTAAATCCTCCATCCTGTGGTTTATAAATGATATAATTTCAGAATTCTCCTGAAATTATATCGGAAATTGCTGAAATCGCGGAAATGGCTCAAAAAAAGACCACTGCAGCCAATTGGGATCCAAACTGGCTTCACTGTGGGTATCCCCGCCCCATAATACGCGGTCAAAGATCGCAACACACACCATGGTACCTCTGTGGGTATCCCCTCATACCCCCTGATGAGCCTCCTCACCTCCCCGTCCACCTCTTCCAGCTGCCCCCTCAAGTACGGGAGGTGCATCCCCTGGTACCCTATCGCCGCATTGCGTGTCATACAGGAAGCTTGCTTCCTGTGTGGACGTGCCAGGCACGGACCCCCACATGTTGTCTGGTATGACCTCTGCTGCATACAGCCTTCGTTGTATCCTCCCGAAGACCACCATCCACACCACCTTGGCCTCCGTGACGGCACAGCATATGCACCTCCAGCTCCCCGGCCAGAGGTGATCCCCTTTCTTGTACAGGGGCCTCACCTTACCCCCCTAATCCACTGGGGGCTCGCCTGTGCGGAACACCTCCGTGACCCTCCCCGCCAGACCATCCAGTTCGGGCGCACGGAGATTCTGGTATGCCTCCGCCACCAGCTGGTCCAGCCCCGGGCTCTTTTTCCTCTTAAGAGCCCGTACCGCCTCTGTTATTTACCCCAGCGTCACCCTGCTGCGGTGTATGGCCTCGCTTTGCTCCTCCGTGAACACCCTCGGCAACGCCCGAACCATCCTCCGCGTGGTTTCGCTGAGCCCCTACTGGCCCTGGTTCTGCTGTCTCCAGAAGCTCTACGCGACCTCCTCCAGCACCTCCCGTTTGTTGCCCGTGACTCTGCCATCCTGCAGCCTCTCTGCGCTGATCTATTGCGGCTGTCCAGCCTCCGCGAGCTCCCAGATGTACCGCAGCGACTTGTACGGCACTGGTCTTCCCATATAAGGTTCATGCTCTGCCACCACCTGCTGGTAGACCCTCTGATGCTCATCCTCGACCGCCCTCCTCGCCGCCTGCACCCTATTCTTCGCCCGTGCCACCTCTTCCTTCAACTCTGCACCCTCTGTCTGTGCCCTGGCCTCGACTCCCTCTTGTTGCCACTTCCTCATTGTAGCCACTAGTTGTTGCAGCTTGGGCTGTGTTTGCGACTCCCCCACCAGTCTGCTAAACCCACTTATGTTTGCCGCTCCCCTCATGGCTTGATGCACATGGCCCCCCCGCCTCGTTTTGACTTGCACTTGCTGCACGCACTGCTGCCACCTGTGGTCATCTCCCTTGTCCAACCTTCTCAAGATTCCTGACCCGCGGGAGCACCCAAATACGTCTGGTTTGCCCGAAATGGAAACCCAAGGGACTCGCTACGAACAAGTTCTTCTGTCTCCACTTGATGGAGGGAGTTAAAGTTGTTCCGAGACAGATAATCACATAGTTCATTCTTGACTCCTGGCAGGTGATAAATATTCCAGTTGAACTGACTTAGGAAGGACCACCAACGCCTCATACGCTTCTTTTCTCGAGGAGGGTTATTTAAGAAAGTGGCAGCGGCCTGTTGGTCACAGAACCATACTAGACGCTGGCCAGATAGGATTCTATATTGAGAACCCATCAGATTAACCCCGGAAAGGAGCTCTTACTCATCAGTAGAGTAGTTCTTAGGAGCTGGGTTCCATTTCCAGTTGCAATATCCTGTTCGAATAAAAATGCAATCCTCCTCATATTGTTTGGTTTCCGTCATGCCCTGCGCCCCCCGGCCCCCCCTGTGGGGTCTGATCCCCGGTTATGGGGACACATACTCCTCTTTGTGCTGACCCCCGTCATCCCCTTGTGTAGGCTATTATAGGCTAACACTATGGGATTTGATAGGGGATATCATTAGCCTTCATCTCCCCTTAACCTTCCCTTTCATGGCACTTTTGAGTTGAGCCTGCAGTAGGGATATCATGGAACTCGGCGTGTTTTTCCGCCGCTTTTGTATCAGTCATTAGGGAATCCATTGCCCTGGAGATAGCCATGCGAATTTACCTTGAATTCACATAGGTACAGAAGTTAAATATTGGCAGCGGCACGGGTGGTGAACCGGCGTCGCGCCAATTCGCGGGCGAACTGCCAGTTGGGATCTGGCGACCCAAATCGCGAAACCATGAACTGGCCTTTACGGCACGTTCATCCTGTTGACCTGAATTAATTCTGACTGCACGGTTGTAATAGTCAATTCTTAGTTTATGATAGGGAATTAAATGTTCAGGTTCCGGTGCCATTATTTTGAAACACCCCTTAAAGTCATTGTGCGCAGCCATTTAAAGTATAGGGATAGCTCAGGCATCGTTGCCGGCACCTTACGGTGCCTTTTCCTTTTACCCCCCATTGTTAGATTAGGCATGGCATGAGAGAATGAAATAAAAAGATAAGAAAAACACGACAAAAAAATTTTCTAAATAGCTGAAAATAAAGCTAATTACCGAAAAAACGGCTAGGACAAAAAGCGCGCAGCGAACCGCGTTAAAACACGACCCTGAAAATTTTGAACTTAAATAGACAAATAAATAGCGCCGTAAGTGCCGTAACGTTAATAGGAACATAACGCCGTGCCCCTTGTACCATAATACGCCGTCTACGCAAAGAAAACTGCGTCGCGAGCAACGCGTAAAACACAAAAAAAAATTTCGTAACGCGCCGCACCCCTGCACTCGCTTCGTCACGCCCTCTTTTATTCACCATGTACCTCTCCCCCC
Source organism: Eutreptiella sp. 'Long Island Sound 2002' (assembly GCA_964036045.1). NCBI lineage: Eukaryota > Euglenozoa > Euglenophyceae > Eutreptiales > Eutreptiaceae > Eutreptiella > Eutreptiella sp. 'Long Island Sound 2002'. The sequence goes on from OZ038381.1 coordinate 60,305,944, forward strand.
CGCTGGTGCTCCTCCCTCAGCGTCTTTGCTTCCTCTTCGCTGCAGGCGGACATTACGCGCCGTCAAGACCACGACCACCAAATTCAGCAACAACTTCAAGTATGGGAAGAAGACTTTGGAGTACTTTCAACAATGACGCCACGGAGGCCGACGGGTGACACGTAAGTCAGTGAGTTGAATGTGGTGTTGGTGCTCGCGCGCGGGTTTCGTAGAGTATAATTCAAATTTTTTTTCAAACGGAAAACCATTTTTACGGGTTTTACAGGAAATCGTTTAGGGGAAACAGACAACCAGCGACACAAGCAAGGCAAAAAGAAAAAGGAAGCAAAGACGACAGGGCACCACAGCACAGCACCACACGGCAGCACAGCGCCACAAGACACAACCCAGGGGAATAGGACACCGCAGGGAAGACGCCAAGCGACAGGAGACGCGGCCAGACACGAACACCAAGGCCGACACACACCACCAAACAACAACACCAGGCAACCAGAAAAACCAACAGACCCCCAAAAACACACAGCGACACCAGGAACCAACAGCACCAAGCATCAGAGACAGCGCAGAACACGCAAACAGCACAACACAAGGGCACCAACACAGCGCAGCACAGCACCGCACAGGGCGCAGAGGACAGGGAACACACAGCACGGGACCCCGGAACACACACAACAGACGCCCAGCGGCAGGAAACAAACAACAGGCACAAGGCCAGGACGCAAACAATCAGCAGAGCACGACAGCACACCACCGAACGACAGGACAGCGCCACAAAACACAACACAGGGCAGCGGAACACCAAGACACACCACACCAAACCACGGGGCGGCGAGCCACGCGGCCAGACAGGGACAGCACCACCGAAACCGACACCAGGACCCAGCAGAAGGCAACAGAGGACAGCCAGGCCAAACAGCAAACACCCAAACCCAACGGGCAACACCACACAACACGGGCCAGCGCCAGAGGGGCGAGAGAGCACCACACAAAGAGCAACAACAGGGACAGCACCACCGAAGTACACACCAGCACACCCCAAAGCCCAGGACACACACGCCAGCCCCGCACCGCACCACCAGCAAGGCACAGACGAGGAAAAAAAAAAACAAAAAGCAAAAATCAAACAGGAAGGAAAAAACAACAGGGGGGGGGGGCGGGGGCGACAACAAGGCGCCAAGGCCCAAGGCGTCCCTGGCCGGAACACACGGAACGCCAGAGACAACGGGGGCGCAAAAAAAAAGCCAGGGGAGGAGGAAAAAAAGGACCGAGGAAAAAAAAAAGAAAAGGGGGGGGGAGGGGGAGACAAGAAGACGCCAAGGCCCAAGGCACTCCGGGCCGGAAAACAAGGAACGCAAGAGACAACGAGGGCGCACAAAGAGAAAAAAGCAAAAAAAAAGTTAGGGGAGGAGGAACAAAAGGCGCAAGGAAAACCAAGAAAAAAAAAGGGGGAGGGAGGGGGAGACAAGAAGACACCAAGGCACAAGGCACCCTGGGCCGGAAAACACGGAACGCAAGAGACAACGGGGGCGCACAAGGAAAACAAAAAAGGGGTACGGAGAAAAGAAAAGGGGCGGGGGGGCAAGACACCAAGAGCGGGCAGCCCGGGCCCGAAAACAAGGAACGCCGGAGACAACCGGGGCGCACCAAAAGATAAAAAAAAAGCGCGACCCCAGCCCGGAGGGGGCGGAGCAAACAAAGAGCGCAGCAGGACCGGCCACAGGAAAAGGTGAGGCGCACCACAACGCGCCCGCGAGGCCAGCCCGCCGGACCCCGCCAAGAGGGACACGCACACGCACACACGCACAGGACCCGGACGTGGCGTCCTCCGACCTGAAAGGGGCGGTGTCGGCCTCCACGCGAAACAGCCCCGGTGCACCGGCCGAGTCCCCCGTTGAAGGACGGACGGTACGGGAAACCGGGCGCGTCAGTGACAGGGTCCACACACGCCAACCTCCGCAGCGCACGGTGCCCAAGACAAACGCCAGAGGGACCCGCCAGGGACAACCCCATCTAGGGGCCCCAAACAGGTACGACGCGGAGCAAGCCCAGCGCCCCAGCCTCGGCGGGGGCCAGCGGCAGGCACAAAGAGCCCCGTTCTGGGCCAGCCTCCGCGTGCCCTGCGCAGCCACCCAGTGAAGCCGGGTGCGCAAGCCCCCGGGGTTGGGAACGGCACCACGGCGTCTGGAAAGCCGACTGGAGCACCGAGAGCAACCGGACCGGAGGAGGTGCAGCGCACCAAAGCGGGCCAGGAGGCACGCCAGAAAGGCACGCCGCCGGCCACAACCAAGGCACACGGACAGGTGCTAAGCAACAACGGCCACCGGCTGCCGCAAACCCGGGCGGCGCGCACAACACGCAACGAACCACGGCACAGGGACAGGTGCCACGCAACACCAGTCCCACACATCACAAACCCCAGCCAGGAGTGGCGGGGTACAAGCGGAACAAGCACACAAACACACACACACACCCCAACACCCCAGCCCGGAGTGGCGGGGCGCAGCCGAAACCCGAGCCCAAGCACGCACACCCACACCGCACGCCCCAGCCAGGAGTGGCAGGGCACAAGCGGAGCGCCCACACAAACACACACACACCCCAACACCCCAGCCAGCAGTGGCGGGGCGCAGCCGAAACCCGAGTGCAAGCACACACACCCACACCGCACAACCCAGCCAGGAGTGGCGGGGTACAAGCGGAGCGCGCACACAAACGCGCACACCGCAACACCCAAGCTAGGAAAGGCGGGGAGCAGCCACAACCCGAGCCCAAACACACACGCCCACACCGCACACCCCGCCCAGAGGGGGCGGGGCACAAGCGGAGCGCGCACCAAGCACACACACACACCCCAACACCCCAGCCAGGAGTGGCGGGGCGCAGCCGATACCCGAGCCCAAGCACACACACCCACACCGCACACCCCAGCCAGGCGTGGCCGGGTACAAGCGGAGCGCGCACACAAGCACGCACACACCCCAACACCCCAGGCAGGAGTGGCGGGGTGCAGCCGAAACCGAAGCCCCAGCACACGCACCCACACCGCACAACCGAGCCACGGGTGGCAGGGTACAAGCGGAGTGCGCACACAACCACACACACACCCCAACACGCCAGCCAGGAGTGGCGGGGCGCAGCCGAACCCCGAGCCAAAGCACACACACCCACACCGCACACCCCAGCCAGGAGTGGCGGGGTACAAACGGAGCGTGCACACAAGCACACACACACCCCAACACCCCGGCCAGGAGTGGCGGGGCGCAGCCGAAACCCGAGCCCAAGCACACACATCCACACCGCACACCCCAGCCAGGAGTGGCGGGGTACAAGCGGTGAGCGCACACAAGCAGACACACACCCCAACACCCCGGCCAGGAGTGGCAGGGCGCAGCCGAAACCGGAGCCCAAAGACACACACAAACACCGCACGGCCCAGCCAGGAGTGGCGGGGTACAAGCGAAGCGCGCACACAAGCACACACACACCCCAACACCCCAGCCAGGAGTGGCGGGGCGCAGCCGAAACCCGAGCCCAAGGAACAAACACCCACACCGCACACCCCAGCCAGGAGTGGCGGGGTACAAGCGGAGCGCGCACACAAGCACACACACACCCCAACACCCCGGCCAGGAGTGGCGGGGCGCAGCAGAAACCCGAGCCCAAGCACACACACCCACACCGCACACCCCAGCCAGGAGTGACAGGGTACAAGCGAAGCGCGCACACAAGCACACACACACCCCAACACCCCAGCCAGGAGTGGCGGGGCGCAGCCGAAACCCGAGCCCAAGCACACACACCCACACCGCACACCCCAGCCAGGAGTGGCGGGGTACAAGCGGAGAGCGCACACAAGCACACACACACCCCAACACCCCGGCCAGGAGTGGCAGAGCGGAGCCGAAACCGGAGCCCAAGCACACACACCCACACCGCACACCCCAGCCAGGAGTGGCGGGGTACAGGCGGAGAGCGCACACAAGCACACACACACCCAAACACCCCAGCCAGGAGTGGCGGGGCGCAGCCGAAACCCGAGCCCAAACACACACACCCACACCGCACACCCCAGCCAGGAGTGGCGGGGTACAAGCGGAGCGCGCACACAAACACACACAGGCCCCAACAGCCCAGCCAGGAATGGCGGGGCGCAGCCGAAACCCGAGCCCAAGCACACACACCCACACCGCACACCCCAGCCAGGAGTGACAGGGTACAAGCAGAGGGCGCACGCAAAGACACAAACACCCCATCAGCCCAGCTAGGAGTGGCGGGGCGCCGCCGAAACCCCAGCCAAAGCACACACAACCAAACTGCACATCCCAGCCAGGAGCCCAACCACAACCCAGACGCAAACACAAGCGCCACAGAACAGTAGGAAACCCGGTGTCCATAGCCCGGGCACTGAGGCAGCCCGTGCCATGCAGGTGACCCGGCCAAACGATATCCGGCGACCGGGGGTAAGGCTGCATCCTAAGGCCTGCGCTGCTTTGGGACTCGAGGCGGAGCGTGCGACACCCAAATGCCTTGGAACCCCAGTACCAAGAACATGCATGCATGCCTTGGGAACAGGATACGCCAGGAAGTCCGGTGAACCTCTAGGGTTCCGCCAAAAGGAGGCAACGTGCGCAAGCACGGGGGCACACCGTCCCGGCAAGACAAGCACGTCACGCTGGCGGCGAACAGCCCTCCTGGTGTTGCCCGGGGCCGCTTTGTTGGGGGCCACCAGTCAGGTCTAGCGGGATGTAAGCCGCCTCCCCTCTTCATGCGCGGAGCCTCTTCCTGTTCGTCACAGCAGCAACGCCAGCGGGAACCATGGGGCGCCTCTCCACGACCGAGTGCACCTACCTACCTACCTACCTAGCACCTACCTACCGTTTGGTCACAGAACAATACTAGACGCTGGCCAGATAGGACCCTATATTTGGAACCCATCAGAAGAACCCCTTATAGGAGCTCTTGCTCATCAGTAGAGTAGTTCTTAGGAGCTGGGTTTCATTTCCAGTTCCAATATCCTATTGGAATAAAAATGCAATCCTCCTCATATTGTTTGGTTTCCGTCATGCCCTGCGCCTCCCGGCCCCCCCTGTGGGGCCTGATCCCCGGTTATGGGGACACATACTCCTCGTTGTGCTGACCCCCTTCATCCCCTTGTGTAGACTATTATAGGCCCACACTATGGGATTTGATAGGGGATATCATTAGGCCTCATCTCTTCTTAACCTTCCCTTTCATGGCACTTTTGACTTGAGCCTGCAATAGGGATATCATGGAACTCGGCGTGTTTTTCCGCCGCTTTTGTATCAGTCATTAGGGAATCCATTGCCCTGTTGATAGCCATGCAAATTTACCTTCAATTCGCATAGGTACAGAAGTAAAATATTGGCAGCGGCACTGGTGGTAAACCGGCGTTCGGCCCAATTCGCGGGCGAACTGCCAGTTGGGATCTGGCGACCCAAATCGCGAGACCATGAACTGGTCTTTACGGCAACTTCATCATGTTGCCCTGAATTAATTCTGACTGCACGGTTGTAATAGTCAATACTTAGTTAATGATAGGGAATTAAAAGTTCAGGTTCTGGTGCCACTATTTTCAAAAACCCCTTAACGTCATTGTGCGCAGCCATTCAAAGTATGGGGATAGCTCGGGCATTGTTGCCGGCACCTTACGGTGCCTTTTTCTTTTACCCCCCATTGTTGGATTAGGCATGGCATGCACATCTTATACATTTCATGTGCTCACTTCTGCCTAACCGTAAATTGAGATGTTCCATCCATTTCTCTTGATGAGAGATGCAATGGAATGGCATGACTCTCCTCTACAATGGCATGTTATTTGTTTGTGTGAGTTGCAAGCCAATGAAGAGATATGTCTTAATTATCAGGATTGAATTGAGTTTTGGTTGTGGTAAGGGAGCCATGGTGAGTCTCAAGCTCAAGTTGATTTCGATGATTGCAGGATGAAGTCAAGATTGATATCCAATTTGGTTTGCCTTTCCTTCCCTTTGCAGTCACGAATTATGGTCGTGGTGAGTCACCACACTCCATTGTGGGACCCACTTGCATGCATGAATAGTGCCTTTTTGTTGTGTTCATGATGCCAATTTTTTGAGTCAGTGTGTCGCGTCATTGTCTGGTTTCGTTGTGATTTACTTCAGAGCTCGTAGCAACCAGTCTCTACTTTTCCCCTCACCTTGATTCGAGCTCTTTTGAGCAAATGGCGATTTTTGGTGTCAATTTTGGTTTCGAGATTTGGACCACTTTGTTTTCATGTGCTCAAAGTTCGCCACAATATCTCCAAGATATAGTGGCGACAAAAAAGAAATAAGAGCTCATTTTGTTCGTACTTGTTGAGTATGAACAATATATGTTCAAGTTTTGGTCGTGTTACGCTTTCGACATCTTTTAGTTCGAAATTCTAAACTTTTTCGAGCTCATTTTGGCATACTCATTTTATGCCGAAAATCACTCATTTTTGGCCTTTCATGGGCCTACTTTTCGAGCTTGGATCTCCAAGCTCACGTCGAGTTTGAGTCAAAGTTTTATTGGTGCGTGTTTTGGCATGTGTAAAAAGTTGTTAATCTCACTTGTTCGGATGTGATTCATTGTGCAGAGGCCACACATGAATTTTAGTGATTGTGTGGTAAATTGTATATTTTTCATGTGTTCACGTGTGGTGACCATGGAGATTCACTACTATTGAGTTCTTGGTCAACCTTTCGATCATTCGTGGTCCCCATGGTCTCTACCATCAATATATGGTCCCCATAAGTCATGGGTATTTTTGTCTTTACGCTACGACCAATTTCCTATGTGCCATTTTGGCCAATTTTTGCCTGTAGTAAATTTGGTCATGTGAACATTGCCCAAATTTACTCAGTTATTGGTTGACTTTTCGAACTCATATCTTCATGTACATGTTGAGTTCGGACCGCAAAGTTGATTCCAAATGAGAAGGATGCTTCTTACTCTACGTGCATATCTTTACTTGGTTATGGCTCACTTTGGGTTTGCCACACCATTGCAATCTCTAAAACGTTTTAGAGATTTCAAATTTTGTGTGTTCACTTCATTCACTTGGTTCTTTTGGCTCTTTGGGCCAAATCTCCTTCATTTTTGAGCCAAGACCTCTCCAATGTGTCTACTTCGGGTATTTCAACTTGTTTCGGTATGGTGTATCACTTACTCAATCCATTGGAACCAGGTCTGCCAAGTGTATAGGATAGTGGTTTTACATGGTCCTAGAGATGTAGATTATCGACCCTGAAAACCACCGTCTCATGTAGTCACTTGGCGGGTAAACAGTAAAGAACCTATGAGAAGTTAGACGTTGGAATCTTTTTGTACGTTTTAATGGTGCTCTCTACTTTGTATTGAGCATTTGTTGGAAGGTTACTGGTACACAGGTTCACTGTTTTGAATTTTCTCTGAAATTTGTTTGAAAAATTCAAATTTCATGAGGTCACTTCTGGGCCATGGAAACGTGAGGCCATCTTCTCGATTTGGGCCAATATTTTACCCATGGCCTCTCATCAGTGTCTCTTTCTCATTTTTGAGGAGTTGGGTCATGGCCTACCCTTATGGGATCGGACCAAACCCATAGGTCACCTCAATTTTGACTTCAAATCTGACTCCGGGATGTATGCATAAGCCCTTTTTGAGGTCCCAAAAAATGACCTCAAAAAGTGGGTATTGGAGTTTGTTGCCTTGCTCCAACCTGAGGGACAGGTAGAGCCAACCCGTTTGGGACAATCAGATCCTCTCCAGGTCCTTCGTGCATGCACTTTCTTGGACCTTAGGCTGACCCTAGGTGGGAGTTATTTGCATTATTTTCTCGCTTGTTTTTCACTTAGGGCAATTTCACCAAAGTGTGCAGCTTATCAGACTTGTTGCACTGTCATGGTATCAGGGAGACAGACTCGGATATCTGGTGGGCATAATGTTTGACTGATGCCCTTTGAATGTGCCCACATGGAATTCTTCGAATCCCCTTTGCCTTGGCGGGAGAATGTGTTGAAGTCGGTAACCTCTGACTTTTGGTTTTGCCTGTTTTTGTGCCCTGCTTCCCATGCTAGGTCTCAGAGCCCGTGTGGAGTTGGGTCCTGCCCCTCTACGTGTGTCAGGGTGAAGGTCTTGGCTACCCCCAACTACCCTTGTCTCCTTTTGGGATGTGGGATCCTGAGGTGGTATGGGTGATATACCACTTTACCCCCTTTTCCACAGAATTTCCGGGGCCTAAGTCTCATAGGCACCCAGGACCACCACCACCCCTACGGCGGTGTGGTGGGGCTATCGCCTGCCCCAAGGACACTTAAGTTCGGATATTCCGGGAGGATGGAGGGTGAGTGTGTAGGCACTAGACCCCCGCCTCTGGGGTTCTGTAGTGCCGGGAGTGGAGAGTGACCACCCGCTCACTAGGGTAGGCTTTGACAGCCAATGGGCCTTACCCATGTCTTGTTGTTTTTGCATGTTTTGTTCTTCCTCCTTGGGGATCCTGAATCAGGCTACCCAAGATGTGCTGAGTGGGAGAGTGGGCTTTCTTTGTCCCCCCCTCTCTCGACTTGATGCCTCTTCCTTTGCGACTTATGTTGAGTTCTGCACCTTACCCTAACCGGGACCTGTTTTGGAGGTTTTACATGTTCCTATGACCATTTGTACATGCTTTTTTGCTTTGTTGTTTAGACCTCAAAGGGGTTGCTTTGATTTCGCAATCCCGATGGATGCTCACTGAGTTGAGGGACTCAATGTGGATGTCAGTGGTCTTCTGCTTGTGCTACGCGTACGTGCAAGGGAGGTGGCCGCATGGTCTTGGAGAATGTCGACCCGGGGATGGTAGCCCCAGACCAGCAAATCGAAGCACCGTCCAGCCCCACATCCCGAGCGCCATGGGTAAGGCGCAAATCAAGCCCCTTATCCTCGGAAAGTGACAATCCCTCGGAGATGGACTTCAAAGGTCCATGCATGCCGTCACCAAGGCGCTCATGGAGTTGGCAGAGTCCGAGAGAGAGCGCCTCACCATCCAATGCGGCATGGCGCGCGTCCCTATTATGGAGGACTTCGTCATCCACTTGGGTCCTGCCCTGCGGGTATGCAGGCCAGCCCTGGCCATAGAGGAGCGCTTGGAGTCCATGGAGAAGAGGGTTTCAGTGATGAAGGAGGCCGTCAGCGCCCCCCTACCGACCTCCTTGTGTCCACCGACCACGGCAGCCCCAGCTCAGGACCAACCCCTGAGCCAGGCGCCTCAATCCCCCCAAGGGGAGGCCCTTATCTCCGTGGCCGCCCCCTTGCAGCCCTAGAGGCGCCCATCAGTTGAAGGGCAGCCCCAATGGTCGCCACCAACTCAACAATGGCCGGCGCCTTCGAGTTCATCAAAGAGATCATGGGAACCGCGTGCGCCCACAAAGGTGACGAGCACCCCACGCCGTCGCCGCCAACGAGGATGTCGAGCGGGCCAACAAGTGAAGAGTCGACGACAACGTGAAGGGCCTGAACCAGCCCCAAGGGCCCCGTCGCCGGCCCCTGTTGACTGCACAGTCCCGAGCGACGTCCCCGACGTCCTGAATGACCCCCCGTGCGCTGCCGGGGCTGAGATGGGGCCGAATCAACCCCATTCAGCCCCCCCGGAGGAGCCCATGGACTTGACCACCGCGGACAAACCGCAGAGCCCCGTGGAGGACCCCTTGGACTTCAGGGATGTCCGCTCCGGGGTCAAAGAGGCCGAGAAGGATGCCCAATGCGCCCCCTCAGGGGCTGAGCAGGCCGAGGAGGTGACGACCAACGAGCAGGGCACTGTGGCAACCTGCCCCTGCCCTGAGGAGGCCCCCAAGACGGGGCAGGATATGCTGGCGATGAACGCCAGCCCTTTGGAGGCTCCATAGCCCGCGCCACCACGCTCGCTCCATCGCCTCCAACAATTATGGGGATTCATCACTCCCGAGTGCTACTACCTGATCTGAAGCCCTTGGGATCGGCCATGCCGGGGACGTGCCTGCGGTTGCACTCAGGTGCAACCGGATGACCTACGGGGAGTGGCACTACCCTGCCAAGACGAGCATTAAGTTATATGCAGGTCTGGTTTCTGGTTTTCAGCCCAGTTTGGATGTTTATAGGGGTCTCTGTGGGTAACGGGGATCCACCAGACTGGAGCAGAAACCAGCAGGCCTGCAGGGTGTTACTTTTTTTGTTTGTCAGCAGGACTGCTCAATGTTGGGCTTGAGCTGTCGCAACCGGTCTATGCCTCTGTTGTACATAGGAAACAGTGCAATGGCCGATCCTGAGTGTCTGTAGGCATATGTCAGCCTATGATGGCAAGGGCCCCAGAAAATCTGCAGCTGTGCTGATGTGGGGCCTGAGCCGTCGCAATTGGCCTGTGTCCAGTTTCTTCCACTTCCTTTCTCAGTCCGTGGGTGGATAGAAATGCCCTTTAGGGGTGGACCGCGGCCAAGATAGGTCACCAGTTTCAGCATGAGAGCCTGCCCCCCCCTTGAAGGTTAAGTGCCCCAGGCAAACACCCAGGTTGGTATGGGACCTGTACCTCATTTTTCAATGCCTCATTGGTGCCATGGACTGAGTGCCATGGACCTGCAGTAGTGAGGAGTAGACCAGGACGCCCTACCCCTGTGGGGACCCCCCTCCAGCGCATGTGCCGGCTATGGTGCCATGGGAGTGCCAGGTCACAGAGTGGAAGGGAGCCCCACGTCCTATCACCAGTGGGACATTACTGTCACACTGAGCCGGATGCTGTGTGGGTATCCACATGGCACTTCCCAGCCCGGAGGCTGCACAGAATGTGGCCGATGATGGGAGTAGTGGGCTAGGGGCGACTGGAGCGCATATCTGCGCAAGTGGGGCAACCAGAAACGAAGGGACCAGGTAAACCGTGAGCACCACGGCAAGGCACAGTGCCAAGGAGGGCTGGGAGTGGCGCGAAGCGCTAGAAACCGTTGGGGAGGGGAGTGACCACAAATAGAGGGGGAAAGCCTGGACCAGGGCAGCCCCACCAAAATCCTGAAGGACAGTGGGTGACTGACCCTGAGGAAGGCAGAGCATGGCGCGCCCAGCCGGGGGACCAGTTTTTCAGGTGTTTTTTTTGCCAACTTTGGACCCCCCGCAAGGACAGTACCCAGGCAGCGACCTACGAGTCGCGCCGGAAGAATACAGGTGGGTATGGCGGGATATACCCCGCATGAAGGTGGCGCCAGGGGGTTGGACCCTTGGGGGTGCCAGCCCTCCATAAGGGAGGCGGTGTTGGGACACCGGAGGGACGTTACCCTGAGGTATGGCTGCATCTGGGGTCTGGGATCATGGACCCTATGCGTAAGCCCTGCTGATTGGGTACAATATGCCCAGGGTGCCATGGACTGAGTGCCATGGACCTACTGATTTGGCATGAGATGGCATGGATGAGAGGGTAAGGGGTGCTCTGGCGAGACCCCTGGCTTTCAGGATGTCATGACATGCCAACCCACTCAAGACCTATTCTTTCCGCTCTTTCTTGGGTCTGAGTCAGGGATGCCCAGCGAAAGCTGGTGGCTACCCCGAGGGTTGGAAGAGATTCCCACACATACACTGTGAACACACAATCAGCAGACCAGGGCAGAATGGAGGAACCTCTACAGGTTTCGCAGGCACCGGCAGGGACCCACTATCAAAGTGGTCCTGCTGCCACGCCCAATTGTCCTGAAATGCTGAGCAGTTTGCTGCCATTGACTCCAGCAGGATTCCCACCTGAACAGGGCTTGAGCGAAGGACTGAATGAGGTCCAAAGACTGACTGGGACTACCCCTGGGAGCAGTAACGCAGAGTCCCCATCCGATGAAGGGGGCTATGCTAACAGCATATCAGTCCTGCTCGCCCCGTCCGGGAGTATAGCCACCCAGGCTGGGATTTGACAGAGTTCCAGAGGGTGGATTGAATAAGATACTCTCCCTGCTTCGATGCCAGCAAAGGGCGACGAACAGCTCGTGGACGCCCTATGCATTATGACGTCCCTCTTGGCTGGATTGTGCTGTCAGGTGAAGGCACCCCAGTCTGCACAGCCAGAAGAGCCTGAAGGGCCAACGACCAGTGAGCCCTTTAGCTGCTGCGTATGGGTCCCCGCAGCTGTGACGGACTGTGACCCGACCAAGGAGGCAATGGTCGACGACCTCCCCTCCTTCTTTTTTCCATTCCCCAGTGGGCATGAGCGTGGTGCCATGAACGTCAGTGTCATGGACCTTAGGGACCCTCAGGACGATGTCCTGCCGTCCAGCTTAGCCCCAACCGGGGCCTCTTAGGAGACCACGGCGAAACGCTTCATCAGTCCGCTGGGACACCGCGGAATGTGGGAGTTGGTGAGTGGAGTGCCTGTGAGTAGTGTTCTTGGCAGCGGGGGGTGAACAATGTCCTCCAGTGAGGGCCCACCAGATCCAGCAAGGTCTATTCTTCCCGGGTAGACGGACAATCTACCTTATCGATGCACTCACTCATCGTCAAAGAGTGCCACCACAGCCTTGTGGTTACCCTGCGAAGGTCTGGAGGACCTGCACCCAGTGGGAACCCCAAGTCAACCTGAGGGGAATCCCCGGTCTGGGGTAGTCTTCTTACAGCGCCCCCAAGTGTAGGCCGTATGTGGACGGCTGATGCCTACCTGCCTGCCTGAGCCAAGTGTGTCCTGCTTTCGGGTGTAGTACTGATGTGTTGACTGTGACCTGAAGGGTTCTGCCATCTCACTGTGGGTAGGCCTACCCACAGTACCAGACCAGACCGCCCAGTTGCAAGTCTCTGGGGATCTGGGAACCAGACCGCCCAGTTGCAAGTCTCTCGGGCTCTGGGCAACGTGTAGGTCTTCTCTTTCCCCTTACATGTGCATATGTATGTCACAATCTTCTGTACCCCCTGGCCTGCAGGGAGACGTTGGTACACCTATAGTAAATACATTCATCAGAATGTATTTCAGGATCGAAGGGGAGCCGTTGAGCCAAAGTAGTCCATCAGACCATCAGGGTCAGACTTGAGGCGGTACGACCTCCATATCCTTGGTCCATACGCCTACACTAATCTCTCTTCCTCTACCACAGGAGATGGGCACTCAACCCATCTGCCACTGATACATACATAGTCATAATTGTTGTCCGTATGGAGCTGACACGCCCAGGCCACCAGCGTGGGCGGATAGGCCCCAGACTGGCAGCACCACAGGGTAGTGTCCAGCCTATGTGTGCCTGAAATTGGCTCCCAAACTTCAGCAGTCCCCTTGTTCGGGGTCGCCAGCACCCAAACACAACTAAAAGGACCAATGAAAGAAGAAACAGGTTGTTGGACTGCAAACAGTGGGACCCGCTGCGTAGTGCAGTCAAGTGCAGGCCCCCATATGCGGAGCACCCACCATATACGTGTACTTAGGCAGCACATTTAGTGTCGGAGTGGAGTCCAGACCCCAGTACAGTACGTAGGTTGCAGCCAACGGGGCTGTGGACACCCCCAACACTTGGGCTGTTAAGAGGACGTTTCTGGCCTTCTGGGGTAGCACCAACACCCAGAGGCCCTGAAAAGTTTGTTCTGCACTGCAGCAGTGTAATGTCTTTGAGTCAGACCGGTCCAGAAGATCCACTGATGACCAAGTCAGGTCAGTTCTTGTACAATCCCATGGCTGGCTAACCAGGGATAGGGTCACGAGATAAAATGGCCATGTGAACCCAGGTATCAGCCAGAAACCTGGCAGCTGCAGGGGGTTGAGACTGGACCAGTCTGAGGTGCATAAAAAGTCGCAGCAACTTCCTGAGATAGTCCATAGACCCGCCATGGCTAAGGGGGCACCTCAAAGCCTCCCCCCTAGTGTAAGCTCTTGTGGAAGCTGTGGCTGTAAACATCACTGCTTGTGGTATGAGTACAGGAACATTTGGTGTCCCTGAGTAAAACTGAAGTAAGGTATGCTGAGTATTCTGACTGAAATATGTATGCTGCAAGTAGTCTGACTGAATCCAGGCACTGCAGGCGCTGGCATAGCCTCTGCAGTACTTCTATCCTGAATCCTGACTGATCCTGGATGATGAGTAGCAATCTGTACATTGTTCTTCTCTGCATTGCTGGGGTTTATGGGATCTAACACCCACTTCAGGTATGGGTCCCAGCCCACAGAATGGGCTGTCATCTGTTTCTATTTCTTCACCCACTGTTGGCACGTGGGCCCTTCCTTCATGGAAGTGGGCGCCATTGTCTTGATAGAACATTCAGTCTGCAATCTGGATAGGTGCTGGAAGGAGGATAATGATGGCATGCCTGAACCATTTCCTCCTGTCACAGCATACCTTGCGTTTTAACTGATTGACTTTCTGTGTTGCTTGTTTTTCATTTGAATGTGTAGAGACCGCATTAGGTTGTTGTGCTAACCTGATGGTTCAGCGCAACAGAGGCACTGATGGGCAGAGGGAGGCCACACAGCTAAAATTGTTTTTCCGTGTCAGTTTTTGCCAGCACGATTGCTGGGCTGCGGAGGGGAGGTTAAAACGATTTGAGCCGTAGGTGAAGTTTTACACCACCCATCCCATCGCTGTGTTTTCCTGGTTCTAGGTCACGACGTCACCACCTTTGTTTTTTCCGCTTCAACGGTGTCGTTGAGCTAGGGAGGGGAGTGTTTGGTTTCCTTCATGCCCTGCGCCCCCCGGCCCCCCCTGTGGGGCCTGATCACCGGTTATGGGGACACATACTCCTCTTTGTGCTGACCCCCGTCATCCCCTTGTGTAGGCTATTATAGGCCCAAACTATGGGATTCGATAGGGGATATCATTAGCCTTCATCTCCCCCTAACCTTCTCTTTCATGGTACTTTTGACTTGAGCCTGCAGTAGGGATATCAGGGAAATCGGCGTTTTTTTCCGCCACTTGTGTATCAGTCATTAGGGAATCCATTGCCCTGTTGATAGCCATGCGAATTTACCTTCAATTCGCATAGGTACAGAAGTTAAATATTGGCAGCGGCCTGGTGGTGAACCGGCGTCGCGCCAATTCGCGGGCGAACTGCCAGTTGGGATCTGGCGACCCAAATCGCGAGACCATGAACTGGCCCTTACGGCAACTTCATCCTGTTGACCTGAATTAATCCTGACTGCACGGTTGTAATAGTCAATACTTAGTTTATGATAGGGAATCAAAAGTTCAGGTTCCGGTGCCATTATTTTCAAAAACCCCTTAACGTCATTGTGCCCAGCCATTTAAAGTATAGGGATAGCTCAGGCATCGTTGCCGGCACCTTACGGTGCCTTTTTCTTTTACCCCCCATTGTTGGATTAGGCATGGCATGCACATCTTATGCATTTCATGTGCTCACTTCCGCCTAACCGTAAATTGAGATTTTCCATCCATTTCTCTGGATGAGAGATGCAATGGAATGGCATGACTCTCCTCTACAATGGTATGTTATTTGTTTGTGTGGGTTGCAAGCCAGTTTAGACATATGTCCTAATTTTTAGGATTGAATTGAGTTTTGGTTGTGGTAAGGGAGCCATGGTGAGTCTCAAGCTCAAGTTGATTTCGATGATTGCAGGATGAAGTCAAGATTGATATCCAATTTGGTTTGCCTTTCCTCCCCTTTACAATAAGGAATTATGGTCGTGGTGGGTCACCACACTCCATGGTGGGACCTACGTTCATGCATGAATAGTGCAATTTTGTTGTGTTCATGATGCCAATTGTTCGAGTCAGTGTGTCGCTTCATTGCCTGGTTTCGTCGCGATTTCTTTCGGAGCTCGTAGCGACGAGTCTCTACTTTTCTCATCACTTTGATTCGAGCTCTTTTGAGCAAATGGCGATTTTTGGTGTCAATTTTGGTTTCGAGATTTGGACCACTTTGTTTTCATGTGCTCAAAGTTCGCCACTATATCTCCAAGATACAGTGGCGACAGAAAATCAACAAGAGCTCATTTTTTTCGTACTTGGTGAGTACAAACAATATATGTTCGAGTTTTGGTCGCGTTTCGCAGCCCAAACCCGAGCCAAAGCACAAACCCCCAAGCCGCACATTTCAGACAGGAGTGGCGGGGTACAAGCGGAGCGCGCACATAAGCACACACACACCCCAACACCCCAGGCAGGAGTGGCGGGGTGAAGCCGAAACCCGAGCCCCAGCACACGCACCCAGAACCGCACACCCCAGCCGGGAGTGGCGGGGTACAAGCGGAGCGCGCACGCAAAAACACACACACCCCAACACCCCGGCCAGGAGTGGCGGGGTACAAACGGAGCGTGCACACAAGCACACACACACCCCAACAGCCCGGCGAGGAGTGGCGGGGCGCAGCCGAAACCCGAGCCCAAGGACACACACCCACACCGCACACCCCAGCCAGGAGTGGCGGGGTACAAGCGGAGCGCGCACGCAAACACACACACACCCCAACACCCCGGCCACGAGTGGCGGGGCGCAGCCGAAACCCGAGCCCAAGCACACACACTCACACCGCACACCCCAGCCAGGAGTGGCCGGGTACAGGCGGAGCGCACACAAGCACACACACACCCCAACACCCCAGCCAGGAGTGGCGGGGCGCAGCCGAAACCCGAGCCCAAGCACACACACCCACACCGCACACCCCAGCCAGGAGTGGCGGGGTACAAGCGGAGCGCACACACAAACACACACAGGCCCCAACACCCCAGCCAGGAGTGGTGGGGCGCAGCCGAAACCCGAGTCCAAGCACACACACCCACACTGCACGCACCAGCCAGGAGTGGCGGGGTACAAGCAGAGCGCGCACGCAAACACACACACACCTCATCACCCCAGCCAGGAGTGGCGGGGCGCCGCCGAAACCCCAGGCCAAGCACACACACCCAAACCGCACACCCTCACCAGGAGCCCAACCACAACCCAGACCCAAACACAAGCGCCACACAACAGTAGGAAACCCGGTGTCCATAGCCTGGGCACTGAGGCAGCCCGTGCCATGCAGGTGACCCGGCCAAACGAGATCCGGAGACCGGGGGTAAGGCTGAATCCTAAGGCCTGCGCTGCTTTGGGACTCGAGGCGGAGCGTTGGACACCCAAGCGCCTCGGAACCCCAGTACCAAGAACGTGCATGCATGCCTCGGGAATAGGATACGCCAGGAAGTCCGGTGAAGCTCTAGGGTTCCGCCCAAAGGAGGGGACCTGCGCAAGCAGGGGGGCAAACCCTCCTGGCGAGACAAGCACGTCACGCTGGCGGCGAACAGCCCTCCTGGTGTTGCCCGGGGCCGCTTTGTTGCGGGCCACCAATCAGGTCTAGCGGGATGTAAGCCGCCTCCCCTCTTCATGCGCAGAGCCTCTTCCTGTTCGTCACAGCGGCAACGCCAGCGGGAACCATGGGGCGCCTCTCCACGACCGAGTGCACCTACCTACCTACCTACCTAGCACCTACCTACCTGTTTGTCACAGAAGAATACCAGATGCTGGCCAGATAGGACTCTATATTTGGAACCCATCAGAAGAACCCCTGATAGGAGCTCTCGCTCATCAGTAGAGTAGTTCTTAGGACCTGGGTTCCATTTCCAGTTCCAATATCCTATTGGAATGAAAATGCAATCCTCCTCATATTGTTTGGTTTCCGTCATGCCCTGCGCCCCCCGGCCCCCCCTGTGGGGCCTGATCCCCGGTTATGGGGACACATACTCCTCTTTGTGCTGACCCCCGTCATCCCCTTGTGTAGGCTAGTATAGGCCCACACTATGGGATTGGATAGGGGATATCATTAGCCTTCATCTCCCCTTAACCTTCCCTTTCATGGCACTTTTGACTTGAGCCTGCAAATGGGATATCAGGGAACTCGGCGTGTTTTTCCGCCGCTTTTGTATCAGTCATTAGGGAATCCATTGCCCTGTTGATAGCCATGCGAATTCACCTTGAATTCGCATAGGTACAGAAATTAAATATTGGCAGCGGCCTGGTGGTAAACCGGCGTCGCGCCAATTCGCGGGCGAACTGCCAGTTAGGTGCCTTTTTCTTTTACCCCCCATTGTTGGATTAGGCATGGCATGCACATCTTATGCATTTCATGTGCTCACTTCTGCCTACCCGTAAATTGAGATTTGCCATCCATTTCTCTTGATGAGAGATGCAATGGAATGGCATGACTCTCCTCTACAATGGCATGTTATTTGTTTGTGTGAGGTAGGTAGGGTAGGTAGGTATCTTTGGGAGCTCGAGATGCCTCCTTTGATATTGCAGGAAGAAGGTTTTACCAAGGGGACGTCCTGTCCCTCCCACTGCCCTATGTCAGGTGCCTCTTGAGCCGCTCCCGCATGTGCTTGGGAAGGCATTGTCGCGGCCACCCGGTCCATGTGTCCCGGGTGGGAGGGTGTCCCCACATGTGTCCATGGGTAGGGCCACATGCCCCCTCCTTTGGGCGGCAGCTCTGGGGGCTGCCCAGCCGTGTGGAGTATCTCTCACCACAAGGGGTATTTCTCCCGCTAGTCTACGGTACGACCGCCTAACCCTTGTGGCTTGAGTTGCGGGGCCACTCTGCTTGGCAGGCGACCCCCTCCTGGACTGTGTACCGGCTCGTCTGTCACCTGTTGCTTCCATGGCTCCGGTGACATTTTCCATGGTCTCCGATGCAGCCTGGCCGGGCTCGGACCAGTGGCCTTGGAGTACCGCTCCTGCCACTGGCCCGGTGGGTCGGCTGGGTCGCCCCAGTGCGTCCGACCCATGGGGTGTTGGTTCTTTCCTGTCCCTCGGCCGCCCTACGTGTGTGCGGTGTCCTGGGCCGCTTGGCTCCTGTTCACCGGTGTGCCCGCGCGGTTTGTTGTGTTGCGTCTGCGGTGTCCTGGGCCACTTGGCTCCTGTTCACCGGTGTGCTCGCTCGGTGCGTTGTGTTGCGTGTGCCGTGTCCTAGGCCACTTGGCTCCCGTTCACCGGTGCGCCCACTGGGTGTGTTGTGTTGCGTGTCTGGTGTCCCGGGCCACTTGCCTCCTGTTCACCGGTGCGCCTGCTCGGTGTGTTGCTTTGCGTGTGCGGTGTCCTGGGCCACTTGGCTCCTGCTCACCGGTGTGCCCGCTCGGTGTGTTATGTTGCCTGTGCGGTGTCCTGGGCCACTTGGCTCCTGTACACTGGTCTGCCCGCTCCGTGTGTTGTTTTGCGTGTGCGGTGTCTTGGGCCACTTGGCTCCTGTTCACCGGTGTGCTCGCTCGGTGTGTTGTGTTGCGTGTGCGGTGTCCTGGGCCACTTGGATCCTGTTCTCCGGTGCGCCCGCTAGGTGTGTTGTAGTGTGTGCGGAGTCCTGGGCCACTTGGCTCCTGCTCACCGGTGCGCCTTCTCGGTGTGTTGCTTTGCGTTTGCGGTGTCCTGGGCCACTTGGCTTCCTGTTCACCGGTGTGCCCGCTCCGTGGGTTGTGTTGCGTGTACGGTGTCCCGGGCCACTTGGCTCCTGTTCACCGGTAGGGGCCCAGGACGCCGCAACCGCGAAGCAACACACTGAGCGGGCGCACAGGTGAACAGGAGCCAAGTGGCCCAGGACACCGCACACACAACACAACGCACCGAGCGGGCACAACGGTGAACAGGAGCCAGGTGGCCCAGGACACCGCATGCGCAACACAACACACCGAGTTGGCTCCTGTTCACCAGTTTGCCCACTCCGTGTGTTGTTTTGCGTGTGCGGTGTCTTGGGCCTCGTGGCCTGTGTTCACCGGTGTGCCCGCTCGGTGTGTTGTGTTGCGTGTGCGGTGTCCTGGGCCACTTGGCTCCTGTTCACCGGTGCGCCCGGTCCGTCCTTTGCTTTGCTCGTGCGGTGTCCTGGGCCACTTGGCACCCATTCACCGGTGTGCCCGCTCGGTGTGTTGTTTTGTGTGTGCCGTGTCCTGGGCCACCTTGCTCCTGTTCACCAGTGTGCCTGCTCAGTGTGTTGTGTTGCGTGCACGGTGTCCTGGGCCACTTGGCTCCTGTTCACCGGTGCGCCGGCTCCGTCCTTTGCTTTGCTTGTGCGGTGTTCTGCGCCACTTGGCTCCTGTTCACCGGTGTGCCCGCTCGGTGTGTTGTTTTGCGTGTGCGTTGTCCTGGGCCACCTGGCTCCTGTTCACCGGTGTGCTCGCTCGGTGTGTTGTGTTGCGTGTGCGGTGTCCTGGGCCACTTGGCTCCTGTTCACCGGTGCGCCCGCTCGGTGGGTTGTGTTGCGTGTACGGTGTCCTGGGCCGCTTGGCTCTTGTACACCGGTGTGCTCGCTCTGTGTGCTGTGCTTTGGGTTGCGCGTGTGGTGTTACGTGTGCGGAGCGTCGCTGCGGGACGCTCACTCGTCCATCCGGACGGCGGCTGTTCGTAGCCGGTAGGGGCTGGGTACCCTCCGGGCGCGCACTTGTCCATCCGGACGGCGGCTGTTCGTAGCCGGTAGGGGCTGGGCACCCTCCGGGCGCGCACTCGTCCATCCGGACGGCGGCTGTTCGTAGCCGGTAGGGGCTGGGTACCCTCCGGGCGCGCACTCGTCCATCCGGACGGCGGCTGGTGTTGCTTGGCACCTGTTCCTGTGCCGTGGTTCGGTGCGTGTTGTGCGCGCTCTCCGGGTTTGCGGCACCCGGCGGCCGTTGTGGCTTGGCACCTGTCCGTGTGCCTTGGTTGTGGCCGGCGGCGTGCCTCTCTGGCGTGCCTCGTGGCCCCGCGTGGTGCGCCGCGCCTCGTCCGGTCCGGTCCCTCTCGGTGCTCCAGTCAGCTTTCCCGACGCCGTGGTGCCTTTCCCCACCCCGGGGGCTTGGGCCCCCGGCTTTACTGGGCGGCTGTGCGGGGCACGCGGAGGCCGGCCGAGAACCGGGCTCATTGTGCCTGCCGCTGGCCCCCGCCGAGGCGGAGACGCTGGGCTCGCTCCGTGTCGTACCTGTTCAAGGCCCCGTGATGGGGTAGTCCCTGGAGGGTCCCTCAGGCGCCGGTCTTGGGCTGCGTGCGCTGCGGTGATTGGCGTGTGTGGACGCGGTCACTGACGCGTCCGGTTTCCTGTACCGTCCGTCGTTCGACGGGGGACTCGGCCGGTGCACCGGGGGTGTTTCGTGTGGACGCCGACACCTCCCCTTGCGGGTCGGAGGACGCCACGCCCGGGTCCCGTGCGTGTGTGCGTGTGCTCGTCTTTCCTGGCCGGGTCCGGCGGGGCGGCCTCCCGGGCGCGTTCTGCTGCGCCTCACCTTTTTATTTGGCCGATATGTCTTTCCCCTTTGCTGGGTCCCCTCCGGGCTGGGGTTGCCCCCGTTTTGGTCCTTTGTTTGCCCTTACCTCCCCCCTTTTGCTTTTGTTTTGTTGTTTTTTTTTTTCGTTTGTCCGTTCTTTTTTGCCTTGCGCCCCCTCTGTCTCTTGCTTTCCTTGGTTTCCGGCCCCGGGTGCCCTTGGCCTTGGCGCTTTGCGTTGTTTGTTTTGTTGGCCTCGCGCTTCTTGGCTCTCTGTGCGCTCTCGCTTTCTTTGTGTTGCCTGGCCGTGGGCCGCTCTCCGGTGGTTACCCCCCCCCCCCCCCTGTCTTGCTGTTGGTGCCTCGTTGCCTTGCGCTTGTTTTTTTTTTTTCCTTTTTCTCCTCTCGTCCGCGCCCCCCCTTGTCTCCGGCTTTCTGTGTTTTCCGGCCCCGGGTGCCCTGGGCCTTGGCGCTGGTTTGTGTCTGCTGTGCCTGGCTTTCCGCGCTCTGTGTTTTTTTTTTTTGCCTCCCGCCTCCTGGTCCTTCCTGCGCTCTACCTGTTTTGTGTCTCCCCGTTGACCGCTGGTTGTTCCCCGGTGTCTGTTGCCCCCCCCCCGTCTCCTTCTGTGTCTGGCGGCTTTCATCGTTCCCGCTCGGTGCCTTCGTCTTTTTTTTTCTCCTCTTCTGTGCGCCCCCGTTGTCTCTGGCTTTCTCTCGTTTGCGGCCCTTGGTGCCCTGGGCCTTGGCGCTGTGTTTTGTTTGTTTTTCTCGGCCTCCCGCTGCCTGGCTCTCCGTGCGCTCTCGCCTCGTGTGTGTCTCCCGCTTCGCCGTTGGCTGCTCCCTGGTGGTTGCCGCCCCCCCCCCCCTTTTGTGTCTCGCGGTTTTCGTCGCTCCTGCTCGGTGCCTTGGTTTTTTTGTTTTTTTTTCCTTCCTCTGAGCGCCCCCGTTTTCTCCGGCTTCCTCTGGTTTCCGGCCCCGGGTGCCCTGGGCCTCGGCGCTGTGCGTTGTTTGCTTTGTTGGCCTGCTGCTTCTCGGCTCTCCGTGCGCTCTCGCCCCTTTCGTGCTTTCCGCCTGGCCGTTGGCTGCTCCCTGGTGGTTGCCCCCCCCCCCCCTTTGTGTCTCGCGGTTTTCGTCGCTGCCGCTCGGTGCTGTGTGCCGTGTGCTGTGCTGTGCTGTGCTGTGTGTCCCTGGGTGCATTGCTGCGACGCGCTGCTGCGCGTTATGCCGCCCAGTGTTGTGCTGTCGTGTGCCGTGTTGCTTTGTTGCGCTGGTTTGGTGCCGCTGCTTCTTGCGCCCTGCCCTCTGCCGCTGCCCGTCGCCCCGGGGCCCTGTGCTTTGCGCTGCTGTGTTGTGCGGTGTTCCCCCGCGCTGTGTGCTGTGTGCTGCGTGTGTTTTGTCGTGGCGTGGTGGTGCGTGCTGTTGTTTGCCGCTCTGCTTTGTGCTGTGTGTGTCCCAGGGTGCTGTGCTGTGCGTTCCCTGTCATCTCTGCTTGGTGCTGTGTTGTGCTTCGCTGTGCTGGTGCGCTTGCGTTGTGCTGTTCGTCTGGTGCGTGCTGTTGAAGCGGTAGCGGCAGGGTCTCCCTACCGCTACCCGCTGTGGCTCGCACGTGCGCTGAACAGCGCAATTTATGACGTAAAATGGGATTACGAAAGCGACAGAGCAATAGCTAAAATTGCCGATTTTTATGTTAAAATAGCAGTTTTTATAATAAATTTATGCTGTTGTGCCCCATTTTGTAATTATACGTGAGATTTCACTGTTTTTCCGTGTTTTCACAGGCATCTATGTAGATTCGAAGGCCTGTGGCTAACGCCTTAGAACAGTTTAAGCAACTTAAACCGACTCACGAAATGTTCGATTCTTGCAGAAATTGCGGTGCTTTGCAGGAGGGTCACGAAAACGCTTCAAAACTGTTCTAACAACCCTGAACAGGGACAGCCGCCGGCCGCAGCGCATCGCAGCGCCGAGGAGCGGCGCTAACACGCGCTGGAACCAGAAGGCGTTGGGCGCAGCGCCAGTCAACACCGCAACGTGGCCGTCAGCCGCATCACGCCGCCAGAAGTGAGGCAGCAAGTGCCTCCGCAGCGCAACGTGGCCGTCAGCCGCAGCACGCTGCCAGAGGAGAGGCAGCAAGTGCCTCCGCAGCGTCCTGGATGAGCAGCAGCGACAGCAGCGGCGTCAGGACATGGGGACCGCAAACTGGCGGCTACAACCTGGACAGCATGAGCGACGCGTCAGACTGGAGTCCCAGTCCAAGGCCAAGTTCGAGCCGCAGTCCCGCGTTCGAGCAACCGAGGTATGGCCCTTCCAGCCGTCAACCCTATGGCCACGAGAACCAGCACGGCGCCAGCATCGACCGTCCCAAGAGCGGCAGTACCAGCCGTAATCCGGATTACCGTGACGGCCAACCAGCCGTCGAAAGAGAGCTCTTCCGCAAGCCGGACCATCGTCAAGCAGCGTGGGATCGCCAACCAGCGTCCTGGAGAACGCCGGAGTGCCAATCAGCGCTCCACCGAAGACAAGGTCCAAGCCGTGGTCACGCAGACCGTGGTCAAGCGTCAAGGGAGCGCCAAACAGCGCCCCAGGAAGCGCCGGAGTACCGACCAGTACCCCAACGTGGAGGAGCGTTCGCCGGAAATCCACGCAACCCCAGTCCCAGCCGGTTAATTTCGGAGATCGCCATCCTACCAACCGAGACGGTGGAGTTGAAGGCCTGGGCCGTGGAGATGGCAGCGTGGGCGAGGAGTGCAGCAGCGGAGATCCGGACCCTGAAGTCGGAGCAGGAGAGTCTGCAAGAGCGAGTCCGTCGCCTGGAGAAGACGTCCAAGACGAAGTCCGCTACGGGCGAAGCGAAGAAGAAGGTGGAAGTCGCCTTCCAGACGCCGAAAAAGACCGCCACGACCAGCGGAGCGACCGGCCAAGACAGCGGGACGCAGACGCCTGGCAGTGGCAGCCGCCGTTCGAGACGGTGATAATTTAAAATTCCGTTTGTTGGAACACCTGTGGGCGAGTCCAGTCTTGTCAGACTTGCCGTGGTGAGAGCCCAGTCTTGTCAGGCTCCACCAACCAGGTATATATGTGGGACTTAAAACCCATGTATATATGGGGCGGATCAGCCCCTGACACACGCACCCGCACTTGTACAGTACAGTGCACGGTGCCTGGGTAAGGCACGAACTGACGCAGCAACGTTGATTTGATGCTGAGTTGTAGTGCTGTGTGCATGCCTGTCCTGTTGTTTGGTTTTTGAAAGCATGGAGGTTTTCGGGAAACTGAAAACTTTTTCAGGTTTTCGAAACAAACAGGGCAGGCCACCCAAGGCCTTTTTCTTTTTTTTTTCCTAGAGTGGCAAAGCAGGTTTTTGCCTGAGGGTAGTATTGGTGCTCCCCACCGGACACCTAGGAAAAGGCTACCTCTGGGGTTTGTTTTTCCTCTTGGAGGATAAACAAACCTTTAAGAAGGGGGGTGAAGCGGTAGCGGCAGGGTCTCCCTACCGCTACCCGCTGTGGCTCGCACGTGCGCTGAACAGCGCAATTTATGACGTAAAATGGGATTACGAAAGTGACAGAGCAATAGCTAAAATTTTCGATTTTTATGTTAAAATAGCAGTTTTTATAATAAATTTATGCTGTTGTGCCCCATTTTGTAATTATATGTGAGGTTTCACTGTTTTTCCGTGTTTTCACAGGCATCTATGTAGATTCGAAGGCCTGTGGCTAACGCCTTAGAACAGTTTAAGCAACTTAAACCGACTCACGAAATGTTCGATTCTTGCAGAAATTGCGGTGCTTTGCAGGAGGGTCACGAAAACGCTTCAGTAGGTATCCCACACTGCTCCACTAATCCACACAATGTTACCAAAGCTGTCAATGGCAACCGAAACTTTATATACACACCCGGCGTATTTAGGATTAAATAGGACATCACAAAAGAAGGCTCCTATAGAAGCAATGGGCATGCTATCCATGTAATGTGTCACAAAATAAAGAAAATGTGGGACGTTGTTTGACTCTGACAATCTTTCCGCCCATCCAATTTCAGCGACAACACCCTTCAAATAAACACAACACGATGCACACTTGCCCACCAAGCCTCCTCAGAGCACCCCATTGCTTCAAAGAGGAGATAAGCACAACAATGAGGTGGAGTGTGCATAAAGAAGAAAAAGAAGCGGAACAAATGTTCGCCTGGAAGGTCCTCGGCATGCCCATACTTACGTTCACTCGTAGAAAAGAGGGTATGTGGTGGAGATCAGCAAAAAAGGGTGAAAAAGGGTGGAAATGGGTAAAGGTTGGAAATCCAATAATGCAATATCCCCAATTTTGAAAAAGCATCAAAACCTATGCCACGGGGCTACAATGATGCCCCTACTATCTGAAAGCATGGGTCTCGACTACAGCAAGACGCTCAAACAATTCTTCGCGCACTGCGCTTAAAAGCGCCCCCTATGGGAGGTGGACACCTGCGGCCCCAATGTAAGTGCGGCTACCCTCAATCCGCGCAGATCTGAGGTCAATTCAGGTCAATGCACCCCCATTCAGCCAGATTCAGCTCATTTCCGTACATTTACATATTGGGGGGCTCCCAAATTTTTACTCGAACAGTTCCTGTATTTTGTGGACACGCCGGATTCAATTCTGGTGTCCGTTGCGGCTGAGATGGTCGCGTTCCGATGAATTGCTGGAATCGCCGGCGCGGGTGCGCAAATCAAATCAGCCAAATATTTTTTCACATTCGGATTTTATATAAATTATACAGGAAGAATTATCCAGAATTATATGTATCATATTATCCGCCACCATTTTCTTGTAGACTGGGATTTTTTGCAAGTTCATATCTTCATCTTCATTGTCCTCACTGTCGTGCTTGTACCTCATGGACCCCAAGGGCAAGGCCTCAGCACCGACCCCTCCATACCGCCAGGACGCAAAGAAGTGATACCTGCCCTCTGTTCCCTTTCCCCATGCCGGCCCTGAGCCCTGCGGCTACGCTCCGCGGAGCTTTCTCAAAGGGAATAGCTGGTAGCAGAGGAGCCTTCAGCTTCGAGGCTGTAGGTATGGAGTACGAGTTCGACCCACCGGACAGTGATGACGAGAGCATCTGCGATCTAGACAATCCAGAAGGCCCAGAGGACAGCGTAGAATGTTGCATAGTTGCGACATTCTCGGAAGAGTTAGGGATTCCTTGCCAGAATCCTGACTTGCACATGTACATACCCATCCCTCACCCGAGCTCAGTCCCCGATCCCAGTCGAGAATCCGGGCCCAGAGCGGCCCTTCACCGGGCGCTGGTCCCAGCGGAGTGTACGGCTCCTTGGGTGGAGACTCATCGAGTCGGGAGCACGACATTCATCTCCCATCCAAGGAAAGCATGCACGTGCATTGAGATCTGCCGATCGCAAGCGGTCCAGGAGAGATGCCCGCCAGAACAACACCTACGCCTGCGGAAATCTACCTGCTGCTCCACAATGTCATCGAGCAGGCCGTCTCCGCCAAGTTGGACACTCAAAGCCCGGGGTTGCAGGAACGCTGGAGGTTAAAATTCAAGAGGATCGAAAGCCTACAGCGACTGGATTTGTATGACCAATGGTGCCTGCAAATTCATCATTGCTACTGCAGGTTTCACCGAGAACATCCGCCGTTGCCAGTCAACTCCACCGCCAAGACGATGGAGGTCGATGTGGTGTCGCTGGAGACGGCGTCGGAGCAAGCCTTTCTCAAGGTGGCGCAGGAGGAATCTCAAGAACTTTTTGTCACAAGCACAATCGAGAGTTGGCTGAGCGAGCAAGAAGACGTGGTAAGGAAGCCAGAACCAATTGGATCGCGGTCTGAAACCGCCTCTCATGTGTCCTGTGCCCATCACTGCTCGTGTCGGAAGGAAATCGCCGTGCTCGCTGCTGAGAATCAGGCGATTAAAATTAATCAGGAAAAACTCTTCTCTTTTTTAACAATGGGAAGATCTTTCGCTCACCCACCCTCTCATTTGCCAGATCCGCCAGTCGGATCTACCTGTTCTGTAGCCAATGAAGCAACTGAAGTTTTTTCACTCGCGCCCAAAACAGATTCCAGAGCGGAAGAACAAAAGAAAAAACGTGAAAAATTAAAAGGAAGAGTTTTTGAGAGTAAAAATCCTCAGCGTGTTTCAGAAGCGAGGACCAAAAAGAAAACAGAAGTTTTGGCCGAGAAAAGATCCACTGATCCCATGATTGCGGGTCAGGCCTTGCTTGCCCAGAGTCTTCTGGGCGCCGCCAGCGCCTCAGGTGCTGCCCACGTCAATCCCATCCTGGCCGGTGGTGGCGGCATTGAGGACATTATTAACCCTGTGAGGGCTAAACTGGGAGCCATTGCAAAACAACCAAAATACAATGGCAACCCTCGCCGGTGGGCTGTTTTTGAAAGAGAATTTTCTCTGTGGTTTGGCAAGAACAAGCTTCGAGACGACGAGAAGCTTGATGCTCTTCTTGAGTGTTTAGAGGGTCCCATTCGTGACACGTGGACTAAATCCTACAGTGATAGGGCTGATTCCTCTAACCCACTCACCTACAGTGAATTGTTTGCTCTGCTCGAGGGACGAGCAAGTAGGGTTCCTGAAGACCATTACCAAACCCTCCTCACCTCTTTCCCGAACATTCCCAAACTCATTCTTCACGAGGTTCAGAACAAGCGACAACGCTTTGAAAATCTGGTGAATGAGGCTGAGAGTGCTGGGGAACATCTGTCAGATGGCGAATCAAAGGCCATCATCTTCGCGAAAATGCCTGCCGACACGGCTGCATCGCTGAGGCAGGAGCAGTCCAATGAGAAGGTGAAATCCTGGTGGACTGAAGTCACGGGATTACCTAAGGGCTCAGGTCGTTTTCAGGTCAGAGATGCCCTTAAAAAGTGCTCGCCCACTAACTTTTCCAAGTGTAAGGAAAAGGAAGGTGCTTGGAGATTGAAATTCGCGGAGAAGGTGGACAGAGATATTTTCAATGAAGTGGTGAACCGAGGTGTCTCCTTTGGAGGAACTCGGCTCGTGGCAAAGCCGTGGGTTTTCAGCTTCACGCCCACTGGATTGTGGGAGGAGTTGGAAAAATTGGCGGATGCCATTCATCGGCAATTCCATGAAGGATTGAGCTGAAATCCCCCTTCTAAAGGTGGGAATCAGAAGAATGTAAATAACACACAGTCGAAAGACTGAGCCATTTGTTTGTCCTTCGGTCACACCAACCGTGCCAGGTTGCATTCGAATGAGAATCACTGGTGGAATAAGACCCATGCGGAAAGACTGGCACAAGAAGCCAGCAAGGATCCGCCGAAAGCCCCTGTCAAGAAGGTGGATGAAAATCGCCAATCGGCGCCCAGCGGAAAAAGTAAAGGCAGTAAAGGCCAGCAAACTTCTGGAGGCAAGGGAAACCAGGGCCCATCCAGCCAAGGACGCTCTCCAGAAAATTTTCAAAATGGAAATGGTAAGTCCAATTCTGCCAAGGGTAATGGTGGAAAAGGCAATTTTTCCAAGGGGAAAGGCCACTCCAGTGGCCAATTCTCGGGTCATTCCAAGGGAATGAGCGCTGATAAGGGCAAGGGAACCTCCCAGGGCACGAAAGGTGGACGAGGGAAAGGATCATCTGGACAGCGGAACCCTAATTCAGGTCGTGGTGCATCAGTGCACCAAGTTGCTGGTTCTGACGAGGATTACTATAATAATGTGACGACGGAGGACCAGGATGCCCCCGATGAAGAAGGGAATCTTGGCGAAGAAGGTCTGGGAGACCAGTGGGAGGACAAAAACGGTTGCTGGGAAATTGTGCAGCGGGAGTACGAGGGAGATTATCCGGAATAAAGGCGCCAAGATTGTGTGGCCACCCCACACACAATCAGGCGTTTTCCTGAATGTCCGATTGTGGACACTGGAGTGTTGTTTGTAGCACCACCGGCAGTTGAGGCGGATGGAGATAGGAATGTTGTGGAGATCGGTGTTCCCAACAAATACCGAGCTCATCAATTCATTTGTCGTCTGTGGGTTACTGATAAGAAGGGGAACAAACACCTTGCTACGTGTTTTTGTGACAATGGTAGTGAAGTGAATCTTCAGTCAGAAAAATTTTTACCAGACAAATGTGTAGACACTTCGCTGCACCCCGTTAACCTGGAAGGTGTTTCAGGTCATGCTCTTCCAGGAGGGAGTACAGGTTCGTTTCTGAAGGCGCACATGGTCGCCCAGGAATTATGGGAGGAAGGTAAGGTAGAAAATGTTGTTTTAGAGGATTATTTTTATAGAGCGGCCATCAAATATGACCTTTATTTAGGTCATCCATTTTTAACGAAGAACAAAGTGGCCCCTGTAGGACACAGACGTTGTTTTATTTTGGAATCTGGAGAGCAGGAAGCTCTCAGCTTTCGGTTCTTGCATTCTGGGTACCGAAATGCAAAGGACTTTTTGAGTTGAAAGGTCAACACAGTTTTTGGTGAGGATGAAGGGATTAGTGAGATAAGCGCCCCTACAGCCTACAGCATCTTGCTACAGGAGCGACGAAGGGACACTCAGCGTCCCAACTAGCGCAATTGGAAGTCTTCCTACTACCGCATTGTAGATAAGTGGCGTGATTATATATGTTCCTATTTTTTGGAGAACCACGATTTTGTGCCCGCCAGGGATGCCTTTTGCAACGAGTTAAACAGGCGTTTCAAGCACTTAGCTGACGATGCATGGGCAGTAAAGTGGGACAAAAGGCTGTGGATAAACCCCCCTTTTCATTTGTTGGGAGAGGTCGTTCAAAAAATAAAGGAGGATCGCACTCAGGCCATCCTTGTTGTACCACTATGGGATTGGAAACCATTGTGGAAGGATGTTTTGGCCATGACAGTCGACTCCATCCGCCTCCCCCACGAAGTCAAGCTGTACGCCAGGGACGACACTGGTCCCCTGCGACAGCGGCCGTGGCCTTCCGTCGCTTTTCTGGTCGATGGAGGTCTCATCTCTGATGGATCTTGCACATCAGACCATGGGTCAGAATCAGGTCTTGACCATGGTACTGATTCAGATTCAAATTCTTCCGATTTTTTAGAAGGAGATGATACGGTGCCGAACCTGGAATCTGGAACGTCTGATTGTAGTCAGACCCCAATACAATCAGATCCATCAAGCATGTCCGACCTGATCAGGGGGAAAAAATTCCGAAAAAAGGTCAAATTCAGACAATTTTACGAAAAACCCAAGTTTGAGGCCTTTTTGGACCCCTTTGTCTGTGAGGATGTGGAGGATGCTCAGCAGGTTCGGGCATCCACGACATACCCGCAAGAGGGAGTCGATCCCTCTCTGTTTCAGTCGTTGAAACAAGGTCTGTTGCGTGCTGGATCGCGAGATCTGGCGAAAATTTGCTCTACGGTGGTGGCTGGTGAGCAGGTTGAAGGTCAACTTTGCAATGAGCGAAGGGAAAAGATTTTTGCCGAGCGAAAGGACACTACGCTCTCTGGTAAACTTCAAGAACCCTCCAGTGCGTGGCCTGCACGGAGAGGCGTTCATCGAGCTGAAGGAGAGAGCAAAACCCAAAAAGCAGCGACCTTACGAAAGTCATGGCAAGAAGCATGAAATTCTTCGCGACATTATTCAGAGAAATCTGCGAGAATTCGGCTAGTTGGAGGCGTGCATGACCTCTGAGTGGTGTTGTGCGCCCTTCACAGTGCCTAAACCGCCCCCAGCAGACCTGAATTCAATTAATGGTTGGCGCATGGTGGTTGATTTTCGTAATTTAGATGCGGGAACTCAGGCTGATACTCACCCTTTACCCCTCATTGAGGAGGAAATCGTGTAAAGAGCCAAGGCCAAACTATTCTCGGTCCTGGATCTAAGGCATGGCTTCAACCAGATGCCTCTGGCGAAGTCATCCAGACCCCTGACGTGCATGTGCAGTCCAGTGGGTCCTGTTCAGTGGACCATCATGCCTATGGGTTTGAAGAATGCTCCGAGCTTTTTCGAACCAATGATGGAAGAAGTCTTGTTTTCAGAGCACCCTGAGCTTCGCGAATTCGTTTCCGTATATATCGACGACATAATCATCGCCACTGTGGGCGATGGTTTAACCGAACAGGAGCTTGTGGGCCTGCATGAGAAACAGCTGAACATGGTCCTCGACATTCTGGACAAAAATCAGCTCATCTGCGGTCCCAAGAAGGGTGAATTATTCCTGGAAAGTGTCGAATTCTGTGGCAGTTTGCTACGAAATGGGACTCGCCAGCCGAGTCCACGGAAGCTCCTTGCAATCCAGAAGTGGAAGCGCCCTGAGACCATTTCGGCCCTTCGTGGATTTCTTGGCTGTTGTAATTTTTACCATACTTTCGTCAAGGATTATGCCAGGTACGCTGCCCCCCTTACTGAATTTCTCAAGGCCGGTAGGGAGGCTGGTCGTGCGGGCTCGAAGGTGCGAGTGCAGTGGACCGACGAGGGCGATGAGGCGTTTGTGCAATTAAAAGCCGCCCTTTGCGAAGTCGCCACTTTACATGTTCCCAAATTCGATCGCCCTTTCTACCTTAGGACTGATGCTAGTAAGTATGCGGTTGGAACATGGTTAGAACAGCAAGATTTAGAAACTGGGGCTGATTATCCGCTTGCATTCTGGTCGAGGAAGCTTTCTCCCAGACAAATGCAGTGGTCCCCCGGTGAGCAGGAGACCTACGCCATCATATGTGCCTTAAAAAAATACCAATCGTGGATCGGCACAAACAGAGCTGAAATTCTGACGGACCATCGCTCGTTCACCTCCCCCCCCATGGGGGGCTTTTAATTGGGGGGCCGGGGAATGGGGCCCCGCCCCCCTCTAAAAGCGGTCCTTATGCCATTATACACCATCCGCGCGCCGAAATGAAACATATCCCAAAAGTGTACGATGCAGCCCCTCTAAATGACCGCCTCAAAGAGCTGATTCGCGCCGTCATATTTGTTTCGATTGATCATGGCTGTTTTGCAAAGTTAGGACCTTTACAAGGTTTTAACTGCTTTACCAGCATCCACTAATTCCATATAAGCTAGGGATGCGATTTAAAGGTGCACCAGCAAAGTTGAGGTGCCGAACAACATTATATATAAAACACAGGCCCCAAATCTCAAGAAATCTATTTGACATATTATTTATTTGCTGTGCACGCGTGCATTTTGCAGTCGCCGGCATTTGCGATCTTTCATTTTGACTGTCCACAGTGAAATCGGGCTACAATGCACTAAATTTCGATCTAAGACCAGATTTATAAATGAGTCTAAAAGCCTGGTGTTGCTGTTGAATCGAGAAACCGCCGTCGTTCTGTTTTAGCACCGCTTTTCGATTTGACGGTTTTCAGCGCCCTCAGCCGCCTTTTTAAGCTCAAAAATGGAAAGAACACCCCCAAATTGACCAAAATTGCCCTTGATTTCGTCAAAATCCGATACAATAGGCCCGAGTTATGAATACGTCAATTTTATGGTATTTGCACCGTGTATCGCTAATCTTGCCCAATGCACCCTCCTTGTCCTTGCGCTGCTAGCTTAAACATAAGGCAAAGGAGTCTTTTTGCGTTTGTTTGTCACCGCCCAGCTCCGTTTCCGACATAGAAAAGTGACCCGAAAATGGCTAAAGACGTAATAAGGCTTTTCTTTTGATGGTGCTTCGCACTAGCAAAGGAAAAGCCACACCAAGCACGAAAGACGAAGGATTCATTTAACCTTACTTTTCCACACCCTCCGCAACATATCATGTATCATTGCTTCATTGAAATTTCCTCAACATGCTCATCTTTCTTTGTTATAAATACGTGATCATGCACGTGCATATCGTGCAATCTGAATTCGTCGTCCGACAGATACCCTTCGGAGGCGATCACAGCCCGCACACTGCCCTTCCCCATCTCGTGGAGCCCCCCTCCGCTTGCTTGAGTATTGCTCGACAGAACATGTCAACACGCTGTTAGGTCCGGCTGGACGGCGTGCTAGATGGTACGAGTTTTTGAGTCTTTTCGATCTTCATGTGGCTTACCTTCCAGGCAAGTACAACATTGTCGCTGACACTTTAAGCAGATGGGCATATCCTGCTTCCGAAGCGTGCCTGTGGATGAACATCCATGGGACTGAACAAGACGGTGGGTTAGTAATTGAGTGGGATGCGGAGGAACGGCAGTTGATTAAGCGCCACTGTCTACACTGTTCAGTCCGGCAGGGTCGATTGCCCTGCCATGACATCACAGTGAAGGATCATCCCTCACATTCCCATGTCCAATGCTTGGCAGTGCGTGTCGACACCCTCAGAGTAGGTAAACCTGGGGAATCCACCCCCCAGTTAGTTAAACGACGAAATCCTGTGGTGCGGTTCAGATGTGTCCATCCATTGGGTCGAAAACCTGTGGCACCTGCCCAGGCGATCCCCAAGGACTCCGTGCTCACCAAGGATTGGTCCAAAGAATATAGATCTGATAATATCTTTCAAGAAATCTACGAACATTTGACTTCAAAGTCAGCATTTCAGGACGGAATTTATTCCGAACATTTTTTGGACAACGGAAAACTGTGGATGAATGGGAAATTGTGCGTGCGTTACAGATTGGCGTCCAGAGTTGTCAACTGGTGGCACAAATGGGAGACTCCTCACTCCGATGGCGCCAAACTCTGGAAATCCATTAAACATTGTCTCTTTGGAGCTCGATTGCACACCCACTGCATGAAAGTGGCCTCATCATGTGCCCAATGTGCAGTGGCGGTGCCTGCTACGGCCAAGCCTAAGGGCTATCTGAGGCAGCATCCCGTACCGGAGCGACTCTTTGACCCAGCCACCTCTGATTTCTTCTACCTCGGTGTCCTGGAGGGAGGGGAATGCCATTGGACCAACAAAAAAAACATTGGTGTGTTATTACTTCGATGTAGACACTCAGAGTATATTCATGTCTTGCCTTGCAACGTGAATGCCATGACTGGCAAGGCTGCCGCCAAATGGTGTTCTCAGACATGGATGGGGTGCTGGGATGTTCCCTCGGAGATTTTAACTGATTCAGGCAGTGCATATATTTCTGAGTGGTGGAAAACCCTTTGTGCTCAGTTGGGAATCCATTATCTTCGATGTGAGGTCCACCAGCACACGGCATTGCGCGTTGAACGAGCAGCGAAAACCATAATTAATATGTTGCGAAAGGAACTCGCCAGTGACAAGGATGTCGATTGGCTTGAGACCCGTTTCGCCCTGCTCCGCCGGTACCACAACACAGAGTTGTATCACGGGTACTGACCCAATCAGCTTGTTTTCGGTCGAAACAAGTGCTGGTGGAACCTCCCGTACGATCATCCACGGGAATGTAAGGATGCTTCAGCATTTTTCGACGAAATTCAGGCTGGTGAAAAGGAGGCCAAGCGACTTGTTGAGAAATTTCAGGCAGATTGGTTGAGCAATGCCAACCAGGGCAGAAAAGAACCACAAGATCTCGAAAAGGGAGACCGTGTTTGGCTCCGCAAGAGCGAAACTACCCAAGAGGGAGACTCCAAGCTTCTCCCCCTGTGAGAAGGTCCCTTTGAAATTGTTTCTCGAGTCAGTGAGAACAGTTTTAAGGTGCGTGTGGATGTGAATCGGGAGTTGGAGGTCAGCGGAGACAGGCTTAAGCCTGAGATTCCGAGTCCAAAGGGCAGGGTCAAACCCCTTTTCTAGAACTCCAAATGGCTTTCCGAACGCAGAATTGAAGGTGGTAATTACGGGGTAGAACGCCTTGTCCACCATTCTAAGGATGATGAGGGTAACTGGCGGTTTCATGTCAAGTACAAGGGTTTCCCTGAGTCTGAAATTAATTGGGAACCTCCCTCTTCCTTTGTACATGGTTATACCACAGGTTTCAGAAACTACGTGAGAGCTCATCCTGAGATTCCGGTCCTATTTACTGACTGTGTGAGCAAGCCAGACCGTGTGGTTGAAAAGGACGGAGCAAATGCCGTCGTGGTGGACGGAGATCCAGCTCCTCCGCCACAGATTCCAGCACATTCTGCACGAGATCCGGCGCCTCAAGGTGCCGTGCGACCGGAAGCACCACGCCCCCCTCCAAAACGTGCACAGGAGGGCAATGAGGGGCATCCGGTGCGTGAACGAAGACAACCAGACCGGTTCCGCGGTGGCGGCAAGCCTACAGCGTTGAGCCAGGTGGTTGTTCGTCCACATTCCGGGACATTCTGAGCTCATCTTTGTACATTACTCACTCACATCAGTTTCATCAAATTCTGATCCCAATTTCAAATTCCTAGTACATGAGGCCCAATTACGTCCCCTTTCGGTTGACTGTGGGGCTACACAGTACACCAGGTGTGTTGTAGTCTCGAGACAAGTTTTTGCGTATTTTTCGGGTTCAATTCTCAGTTGTTACTGGTGAACGGATGACTTTGGCCACATGAGTGAGAAAATCGGCCTACATTGGACTTGTGCGACTGAAGCCGCCATGTGTTGCCGGCGAAGGTGCACTAACTGTCTTGGTCCTTAAAAGTCTAGTTCGAGCCGGACAGGCGAAGATCTGAGCTGATTACTAGAAGTTGGAGGTTTCATGTACCAATCCGGTAACCGATGAGAAGTTTGAACGTCGTTCGCCATTTATCGGCATACAGCTCGTCAGTCAGGTTGGACAGTGCACTTGGTTCCCGGCCCGTGGTCGTAGGTTCGAGACCCGGAACGGCCGGATGATAGATGTGCACTCCCAACCCTGCGGCTTCGTCAGTGGAGGGATTAAAGTGGTCGTCATGCCTGACATATTATCAACACTGTTCCCTTCGGGCACGGTCACTTGTCACATAGATGCCATTCGCGGTGTACCTGACGTACTCCGCGAACTCCACTTTTTCTTGCGGGAAGCACAGGGCATCTACGAATGCCTGATGCCTTATCACCGGTAAGTCCGAAGCCGGTTGTTAACTTTTGAATGTGCGATACTGGCATGGCCGGTGCTACTCTAGTTGGTAAATGCCTTCGTCAACGGGCTGGGGTCGTTGGTTCGAAGCCCAGCGGGGCCCATCTCCCACTTCGTCTCAGGCATGTCCATTGCGTGTGGAACCGGTCCGCCCATCCACCGCCTGCAATCGGGGCTGCATGAGCGCCATGGGGCTGTCCCTTGGAGGCACGTACAGGTGGTTTTACATATTTATTTGCGTCTCACGACGGCAGAGTTCATTCAAGTTTTATTTACATTATTCCGTCATGTACATGTACCGAGCGGTCAGCCTAAGACGGTTTTTGTACCGCCGAACACCGGATTGTAGCAAGGACCTTCGTCAGTATAGTGGATAGGCATGCCGCCTCCGGAGCTAGGGGTCGTAGGTTCGAACCCCTATAGATGCTCACTCCACCAATATCTCCGGCATGGCCTATTCAGCTCTTGAACACCCTCGCCTGAGACGTTACGCCTGCGGTCCTAGGCATTGGCTGCGGAGAAAAAACAAGGTTTGAGGTTTGAGGTTTGTTTTTTGCGGGTACTAGACGCCTTTCGGCCCCGGGGGGCCACCTGGTCGGGCCAGGTGATATCCTCCCCACCGGGTCCTAGTGGGGCGCCCTCCAAGACGCACCTCCTGCCTGGTGGCGGAGTCCCCCGGGTTCACAGAGCTCGGAGCCCCGTCCTTCCCCGGCGTCCCCGTTTCGCCGCTGTGCGCCACTACTGCCTTGGCGGGTGCAGTGTCCCGTCTGTGTGTGCGCGGCGCTCGCGGCCGGTTCGGGGGGGGTTCGGGCCGGTACCTGGTGTTGTGTCTCTCCTGTTTCCCCCTTCCCGCCCCGCGTGTTCCGCGCTGCGTGTGGCGGGCCGTCCCCTCCGGGTGTCCCTTACCCTCGCTCGCTGGTACGCCATTCCATGCGGTCTGTGCGTTCCGCGCGCTCGGTCCGGTTGCCCTTCCGGTAGTCCCCGCGTGTCCTTTTCGTGTGTGTGCGCTCGCGCTCTCGCGGTGTCCGCTCCCCCCCCCGCTGGGTGGTGTGGCGCGCGCATCTCGCGTGGTCCCGGCACTGGGCGCTGGTAGGGCCGTTCCACTTGGTCCGTGCCCCTCCGCGTGTCCTGCCCCGGTCCCGTGCTCCGTCTGGCGTGCTTGGGGGGGGGCGGTCCGGTCCCGGTTCCCCCCTACTTGGCTTGGGGTTGCGGGGGCGGCGGCCCCTGGCCGCCCGTCCTCTGGAGCGGGCAGCCAGGGTTCCGCGTCCCGCGTGTCCTGGGTGCGGTCGGTGCGGGCGTGGGAGCTCCGCACCGGCCCCACAGCGTGAGCCCTTGCGGGTCGGTGTTGCTCGCTGTGGGGGTGGCGGAAGGGCGTCCCCGGGGGGGGTGCTTTCCACCTTTGTGAGGGGCGCCTGGTGTCAGGCGCTGTCCCTCCCCCGGCTGCCCGTCGTCTGGAGCGGGCTGCCAGGGTTCCGCGACCCGTGTGTCCTGGGTGCGGTCGATACGGGCGTGTGTACCCAGCACCGGCCCCCCAGCGTGCGCCCTTGCGGGCCGGCGTTGCTCGCTGTGGGGGTGGTGGAAGGGCGTCCCCGGGGGGGGTGCCTTCCACCGTTGTGAGGGGCGCCTGGTGTCAGGCGCTGTCCCTCCCCCGGCCGCCCGTCCTCTGGAGCGGGCGGCCAGGGTTCCGCGACCCGTGTGTCCCGGGTGCGGTCGATGCGGGCGTGTGGACCCAGCACCGGCCCCACAGCGTGCGCCCTTGCGGGCCGGCGTTGCTCGCTGTGGGGGTGGCGGAAGGGCGTCCCCGGGTGGGGTGCCTTCCACCGTGTTGTGAGGGGCGCCTGGTGTCAGGCGCTATCCCTCCCCCGACCGCCCGTCCTCTGGAGCGGGCGGTCGGGGTTCCGCGACCCGTGTGTCCCGGGTGCGGTCGATGCGGGCGTGTGAACCCAGCACCGGCCCCCCAGCGTGCGCCCTCGCGGGCCGGCGTTGCTCGCTGTGGGGGTGGCGGAAGGGCGTCCCCGGGGGGGGTGCCTTCCACCGTTGTGTGGGGCACCTGGTGTCAGGCGCTGTCCTTCCCCCGACCGCCCGTCCTCTGGAGCGGGCTGCCAGGGTTCCGCCACCCGTGTGTCCCGGGTGCGGTCGATGTGGGCGTGTGGACCCAGCACCGGCCCCACTGCGTGCGCCCTTGCGGGCCGGCGTTGCTCGCTGTGGGGGTGGCGGAAGGGCGTCCCCGGGGGGGGTGCCTTCCACCGTTGTGAGGGGCGCCTGGTGTCAGGCGCTGTCCCTCCCCCGGCCGCCCGTCCTCTGGAGCAGGCAGCCAGGGTTCCGCGACCCGTGTGTCCCGGGTGCGGTCGATGCGGGCGTGTGGACCCAGCACCGGCCCCACAGCGTGCGCCCTTGCGGGCCGGCGTTGCTCGCTGTGGGGGTGGCGGAAGGGCGTCCCCGGGGGGGGTGCCTTCCACCGTTGTGCGGTGCGCCTGGTGTCAGGCGCTGTCCCTCCCCCGGCCGCCCGTCCTCTGGAGCGGGCAGCCAGGGTTCCGCCACCCGTGTGT
The DNA here is from genome assembly GCA_964036045.1 of Eutreptiella sp. 'Long Island Sound 2002'. Lineage (NCBI taxonomy): Eukaryota > Euglenozoa > Euglenophyceae > Eutreptiales > Eutreptiaceae > Eutreptiella > Eutreptiella sp. 'Long Island Sound 2002'. Next base: position 60,344,457 of record OZ038381.1, read on the forward strand.
CCCGGGTGCGGTCGATGCGGGCGTGTGGACCCTGCACCGGCCCCACAGCGTGCGCCCTTGCGGGCCGGCGTTGCTCGCTGTGGGGGTGGCGGAAGGGCGTCCCCGGGGGGGGGTCTCTTCCGCCGTTGTGAGGGGCGCCTGGTGTCAGGCGCTGTCCCTCCCCCGGCCGCCCGTCCTCTGGAGCGGGCAGCCAGGGTTCCGCCACCCGTGTGTCCCGGGTGCGGTCGATGCGGGCGTGTGGACCCTGCACCGGCCCCACAACGTGCGCCCTTGCGGGCTGGCGTTGCTCGCTGTGGGGGTGGCGGAAGGGCGTCCCCGGGGGGGGTGCCTTCCACCGTTGTGAGGGGCGCCTGGTGTCAGGCGCTGTCCCTCCCCCGGCCGCCCGTCCTCTGGAGCGGGCAGCCAGGGTTCCGCCACCCGTGTGTCCCGGGTGCGGTCGATGCGGGCGTGTGGACCCTGCACCGGCCCCACAGCGTGCGCCCTTGCGGGCCGGCGTTGCTCGCTGTGGGGGTGGCGGAAGGGCGTCCCCGGGGGGGGTGCCTTCCACCGTTGTGAGGGGCGCCTGGTGTCAGGCGCTGTCCCTCCCCCGGCCGCCCGTCCTCTGGAGCGGGCGGCCAGGGTTCCGCGACCCGTGTGTCCCGGGTGCGGTCGATGCGGGCGTGTGGACCCTGCACCAGCCCCACAGCGTGCGCCCTTGCGGGCCGGCATTGCTCGCTGTGGGGGTGGCGGAAGGGCGTCCCCGGGGGGGGTGCCTTCCGCCGTTGTGAGGGGCGCCTGGTGTCAGGCGCTATCCCTCCCCCGGCCGCCCGTCCTCTGGAGCGGGCAGCCCGGGTTCTGGTGTGCGTGTGTGTTCGTGTGCGTGCTTTGCTTGGCCGGGTCGGGCGGGCCGGCCTCCCGGGCGCGTTCTGGTGCGCCGCACCTTTTCCTTTGGCCGCCTTGTCTTTCTGCTTTGCTTGGCCCCCTCCGGGCTGGGGTTGCCCCCCTCTCTCTCGCTGCTGCTGCCTTTCCTCGTTGCCCTGGCGCTTTGTTTTTTTTTTTTTTTTTTTTTTTTTTTTCCCCTCCCGCTGCCTGGTTGGTTGGTGTCTTCCGCTGAGCCGTTGGCGGCTCGCTGGTGGTTGCTGCCCCGCCCCCCTCCCCTTTTGTGTCCCGCGGTTTTTGTTGCTCCCCCTTGGTGCCTGGGTGTTGTTTTTTTTTTTTTTTTTTTTTTTTTTTTTTTTTTTTTTTTTTTTTCCTCCATTCTGCTTTCTCCGTGCGCCCCCGTTGTCTCTGGCTTTCTCTGGTTTCCGGCCCCGGATGCCTTGGGCCTCGGCGCTTGCGTTGTTTGCTTTGTTGGCCTGCCGCTTCTCGGCTCTCCGTGCGCTTGTTCCTCTTTCGTGCTTTCCGCCTGGCTGTTGGCTGCTCCCTCGTGGTTGCTGCCCCCCCCCCCCCCCCCCTTTTGTTTCTCGCGGTTTCCGTCGCCGCCGCTCGGTGCTGCGTGCCGTGTTGTGCTGTGCGTGGCTGGGTGCTGCGCTGCGCCGCGCTTCTGCGCGTTGTGTCGCCCGGTGTTGTGCTGTCCTGTGCTGTGTTGCGCTCGTTTGGTGCCGCTGCTTGTTGCGCCGTGCCCTCTGGCGCTGCCCGTCGCCCTGGGGCCCTGTGCTCTGCGGCGCTGTGTTTTGCGGTGTTCCCCCGCGCTGTGTGCTCTGTGCTGTGTGTGTCCCGGGGTGCTGTGCTGTGCGTTCCCTGTGCTCTCCGCTCTGCGCGGTGCTGTGCTTCGCTGTGCTGGTGCGCTCGCGTTGTGCTGTTCGTGTGGTGCGTGCCGTTGCTGGCGCCTGTGGTGCGCTGCCGTGTGTTGTGCTGTTTCCTGTGGTGTGCCGTGGTGCGGTGCTGGGTCTGTTGGCCCGTGGTTGTTTGCTGGTGGCGTGTTTCGGTGTCGGTGTCCCTGTCTGGCCGCGTGGTCTGCTTCCCTGTGGTTGGTGTGGTTTGCTGTGGTGCCCTGCTTTCCTGTGTCGTGTTCTGTGGTGCTGTGCTGTCGCGTGGTGCTGTGCTGTTGCTCTCTGCTGTCGTTTTGCGGTGCTGTTGGGGCTTGCTTTGCCCTTCTGTGGGCTGTCGCGCTGTGCTGTGTTGTGCTGTTGGTTGGCTGTGCTGTTTTTTGCCCGGTGGTGGTGTCTGCGCGCTGTGGTGCTCTTTCCCTCGTGCCCTGGTGCCGTGCTGCCGCGTGGTGCCGTGGTGTCCTGTCCTGTCGCCTTGTTGGGTTTGTTTCTTGCGTGGGTGTGGTTGTACCTACTTGAAAAACCGCTGCTAGATTTTGTGTAAAAAAAAAAAAAAAAAAAAAAAATTTGAAAATAAAATAAAATTATACACGACCCAACACACTCGCGTGCAGCAAGACCATGTTCGCTGCTGTGCCTTACGTGCGACCCGTTGTTCTTGATGTTCTCGGCCTTGTTCTTGTGTGGCGTCGTGGAGCGTGTTGGCGTTCATTGCTAAGGGTTAACCGCGTTCCCCCAGGGCCGCCGCCTGAGCTGAAGGGCAAGGGGAGTGATGGGCACGAGGATGGGGAGGGAGGTGCATGGAGAAGAAGAAGAAAAAGGCGGCAGGGCGCGACGTGAGGGGTCGTGGCGAGTTATGAAAAATTTTCGAGTTTTACGCGCTGCTCGCGACGCGTTTTTCTTTGCGCCTATAGCGAGTTAGACGACGGCAAGGACGGCGTTGGGGTCCCACGAGCGTTACGGTGCTTACAGCGTTAACTATTCACCTATTTCACGTCGAAAAAATTTTTGTCGCGTTTTTACGCGTTTCGCAGCGCGCTTTTTGGCCTAAGCGTTTTTTATGCTAATTAGCTTTATTTTCTGCTATTCTGTCTTGGTCCTTAAAAGTCTAGTTCGAGCCGGACAGGCGAAGATCTGAGCTGATTACTAGAAGTTGGAGGTTTCATGTACCAATCCGGTAACCGATGAGAAGTTTGAACGTCGTTCGCCATTTATCGGCATACAGCTCGTCAGTCAGGTTGGACAGTGCACTTGGTTCCCGGCCCGTGGTCGTAGGTTCGAGACCCGGAACGGCCGGATGATAGATGTGCACTCCCAACCCTGCGGCTTCGTCAGTGGAGGGATTAAAGTGGTCGTCATGCCTGACATATTATCAACACTGTTCCCTTCGGGCACGGTCACTTGTCACATAGATGCCATTCGCGGTGTACCTGACGTACTCCGCGAACTCCACTTTTTCTTGCGGGAAGCACAGGGCATCTACGAATGCCTGATGCCTTATCACCGGTAAGTCCGAAGCCGGTTGTTAACTTTTGAATGTGCGATACTGGCATGGCCGGTGCTACTCTAGTTGGTAAATGCCTTCGTCAACGGGCTGGGGTCGTTGGTTCGAAGCCCAGCGGGGCCCATCTCCCACTTCGTCTCAGGCATGTCCATTGCGTGTGGAACCGGTCCGCCCATCCACCGCCTGCAATCGGGGCTGCATGAGCGCCATGGGGCTGTCCCTTGGAGGCACGTACAGGTGGTTTTACATATTTATTTGCGTCTCACGACGGCAGAGTTCATTCAAGTTTTATTTACATTATTCCGTCATGTACATGTACCGAGCGGTCAGCCTAAGACGGTTTTTGTACCGCCGAACACCGGATTGTAGCAAGGACCTTCGTCAGTATAGTGGATAGGCATGCCGCCTCCGGAGCTAGGGGTCGTAGGTTCGAACCCCTATAGATGCTCACTCCACCAATATCTCCGGCATGGCCTATTCAGCTCTTGAACACCCTCGCCTGAGACGTTACGCCTGCGGTCCTAGGCATTGGCTGCGGAGAAAAAACAAGTGCCTCGTAAAAAGTCGCCGTGACTTTGTGGCGCGGCCGGGCCTCAGCACTGGCTGAGCCTGACCACCTCCACGGGCGCCGTGCCGGTATATCATGACCTCCGGCGTCGTGGAGCGTCGCGGGGCGTGGTAGCAGCTCCTCGGCGATGGCGCCGGCCCATAGCCGCTGCCTTGTTTTTTCTTTCTATCCCCAAAGGGGACCGAACTAGCTCTCACGCCGCTGCAGCTGCGTGCTTAGTCCGCTAGACCAGGAGCGGAGAGCACTTGTTTTAGAGGGAAATGAGTGAGTGGATCTTGATCAGTCGCCCCTCATTCCTTCAGATTTTGCATGGTGCCCCTCCGGTTATTTACCGGAGCGTAAGAACGCTACTGATACGTGCGGTGTGATGTTGTAATGTGTGGGAATGTCAGCGCCACGCTTCCACAAGGACAGACTAGGGGTAATCTGAACTGTGGAACTGGAATTCCTAAATTTCTACCACCAACAGATGATGTAATGTAGATAAATCTCAGGTTGCGCAGCCGCCTACTCCACACAGGCACCCCCCTGTAGTCTGGTAGTGTTCCGAACACAACCAGAAACTTAGTTTTGATCTTCATTCTGCTGCCGGTAGACTTCATTCCACCTTCATACGTGGAGATTCCTCCAATTTTGTCTTGATTGGAGATCATCGTACTGACTTGTTTCTACCATTTTGCTAAACCGCGACGTTAGTTCTGTTAAGGAACCTTATATATGGCTTCTACGGACTTCGGGCAGACAATTCCGGAGTCCGGTGGCACGGGCGAAAATTGCTTTGTCAGAAAAGTGAGCCTCATTTGCGAATTAAGGTTCTAAATCAGTAGAATTGTTCAGATTGTGGTCTGAAAGCAAGAGATTGACCTACTTATCCTTCGAGAACACCACCGCCACTGCAAATACGGCTATATACGGTGGGTTGCAACTTGTGGCCCACAGGCTGTCGCCTTCAGTGAACCTCCGGTGGGGTCTGTTATGGTTTAGCTGCAGGATTTAAGGTCAGCATGTCCATCATCATGAATGATTCATCATGTCAACATTTTCTTAGAATCCGTTAGATGCTCGCTTGGTGAGATAAAAAACTCCCCCCCCAAGGTGGACTGACTTTTGTTTACTGCTGTAGTGCTCGTTTGCCCACTCTCTGTTTCCTCATTACTGCTGATTTCGGCTGATTCCAGCCTTAATCCTGTACATTCCTGCATTCCAGAACATTGTGGTGTCAGTTTGTTGGATTTCTGCAGGATCTAGTGACGGTTTTGTCCAATTGCCCTGCCGCGGACCTAGGCAGGACACTTTGCAGTGAATATATACTATCTCTGTTAACGATTGCTCTCTGTGTGTGATTTGACTCCTTAATCCAAGTCCAATTCAGGGTCAATTGTCTTAATCCCTGCCAATCCTGGGTACATTTTGGACATCTAAAGCACATGCTGAACAGTTTGAAAAGATAAAAGCGGGAACAACACGATGTAGAGTACGTGGAGGACACCATAGCGTGCCCGCGAGAGTACAAGTTGCTTTGAGCAGGTAATTTTTCTCCGATCCCCCTACATTTCATGTGCAAATTTGCCTGACTTTGCTGAATTGCTCCTAATTCTCGACCCGGACACAGTTTGGTATCCTTTCGAGATACGTTTACGTGTCTTTTGACCTAATTTTGTTTCCTTTGGTTGTTTTCCATGTATCATTCTTGTACATTCTGGTGTCATTTACCCTGATTCAGTATCAATCCATTGGATTGTGAGCAGATCTGAACACATTTTGCTGCTAAGAGGCGCTTTTTGCGGCTTTTCGCCACATTCACGCCATCGTTGACCCGGTAACACACCCCAGTGTGTTCGTGGAGGGGGGGTGTAAGTGCGGCTACCGTCAATCCGCGCAGATCTGAGGTCAATTCAGATCAATGCACCCCCATTCCGCCAGATTCAGCTCATTTCCGTAAATTTACATATTGGGGGGGCTCCCAAATTTTTACTCGAACAGTTCCTGTATATTATGGACACGCCGGATTCAATTCTGGTGTCCGTAGCGGCTGAGATGGTCGCGTTCCGATGATTTGTTGGAATCGCCGGCGCGCGTGCGCAAATCAAATCAGCCAAATATTTTTTCACAATCGGATTTTTTATAAATTATACACGAAGAATTATCCGGAATTATATGTATCATATTATCCGCCTACATTTTCTTGTAGACTGGGATTTTTTGCAAGTTCATATCTTCATCTTCATTGTCCTCACTGTCGTGCTTGTACCTCATGGACCCCATGGGCAAGGCCTCAGCACCGACCCTCCATACCGCCAGGACGCAAAGAAGGGAAACCTGCCCTCCGTTCCCTTTCCCCATGCCGGCCCTGAGCCCTCCGGCTACGCTCCGCGGAGCTTTCTCAAAGGGAATAGCTTAGACCCAAAATCCCCAAGATCATCACAAATATTCCGAGGAAAAGAGTAAAGAGCATGCAAACTTTTATCAAACCCTGTAGCTTCTATCGCAGGCACATTTGAAACTGCGCCTACTCCAGCGCTGCGCTAACCCATCTTTGCAGACAAAGAATCCCCGAAAAATACTGCCCTGAAGAGGAAAAATGTTTCCAACAACTAAAGAATAACATCGCCCACCTCAAATACGTAGGAGTACCAAGACCGCATGGGGAGATTATGCTGGTCAACGAAGCAGGAGATACGGGAGAAAAGGGTAGCCTCTACGAATAGCAACTCCTCCAACAAGAGGAGATTAAACATGTCATGACCAAGTGCCATACAAAAAGGCTGACCACACATGGCATGCTGAAGCAGGGGTACCCGCACAAGATGTTATACAGCACAATATGGTAGCCCGTTTGTGTTTTACATGCAAAATCTTCTTTCGCAGATGCGAGATGCTCGAATTTTAGAAAAGTACTAAAAAAAAATGAGTCACTCGCATCTAAACCATAAGCATGGATCAAAAACAGACCCACCCCACACCTCACTAGCACAACACAAAAGAACTGTTAAAAAATACATCAGTACCAGGGTATGGTAGACAGCAATGTGGCCCACTTGCCAGTTGGTACTTACGCACTCACACTTCCCAAATCTTGGTTGCAGTACTTGGATAGTATAATAACAAAAACAGGGAAAGATGGGGAGGCATGATGCAGGCTGACCCTTGAAAACATTTGTAGCGAAAATTACACCCATTAAAAAGACAGAGACCAGAGCAACAGCAGCGCCTGTGAGCACATGTTAACATGGTTTGACTATGTTGGACAGTGTCATGTATTGGAACAAACTATGGGGAAACGGTTAATCCTTGGAACCTCTAAAAAAAGTGTACCCTAGTGCCTTCTAGGCTGCTTGTTGTTACCTTCTACAGGTTTGCGGATGCTCATTGAAAATGCTTAAATGCTCCTAGATGGTTGCTATATATTTTTATTGGTCCAGACCAAGATAAGCTGACGCACCCTGCTCATCATATGGTGCTCGAAAAAACCTCTTAGAATCAAGGTTCGGAGTTGTTCGGTGCTACGATGATCCAACAAATCACTGTGGTAGCAGATCTGACACGCAGTGAGAAATAGCCGAGTTTGAAACCAAGTTATGCTCTTGCATGGTAGCTATGTATTCTTGAAAACTGTTGAATGTTAAGAAAAAAAACCTTCAAAGTGTCCAATACGCCCTACCTCAGCAAAGCCCCTGCACTAACAGACACGCACAACAGAGTGTGGGCGCTGTGCCAGCTCCTTAAACGCCCACATCCGCTGTTCAAGGGTACAATTGCGAAAAGTGTGCGGTCACACGGAGCAGCAATGCAGGCTTGGGACCGCGCACGAGAGACTATGGAGTCTGTAAATGGGCTTCAATTCAACCACTGTCCACTCAATCATTGTCCCTTGCTTCATGGCTTTGCACACCTCACTGTCTACATCATATTCAACCTGCACTCTGGCACTGCCGTCAGTGGCAGGGCGCTGAAATTGGGGGGGGGGGGGGGGCAGGGGGTACATCTTGCTGGACTATCGGTTCATAGGCAAAGGAGCGGGCATCTACATCTGGATCAACATCACTAGCGTCACTTTCTACATCTCCAATGACGCCATATGTCTCCCAAATCTCATCGCAATTGGGGCTGGAGTCTTTGCTCTGTGAGACAATCCACATAGCACGCATTTCATCCGTGACCTCAGGGGTGGGGCTGGCAACTGGGAGTACAAGATCCTTGAACGCCTCAAAATGAAAGAGTGGGCAGTCATCTACCCCAGGTTTTTCCTCTCTGTCTACTTTGCGCTTTCTGGGTCGAAAAGGAACGTCCCGCAATGCGTTAGACACGGCTGCGGGACACCAATCCTCTGGAGCCTCGCCGGTACACCAAACAAGCAAATTATCACTCATGAAGTGTGTGGGTTGGCCCGCATCTGCCTGAGTCATGTGACTAAACACACGCTCACATGAACAGGAGCTAGCTTCAGCGAAATCCGGCAGGCTGTCAGTGTTAACCCTAATGCCCTGAGCGAACCACACTTGCAAATCAGAAATGAGGGCGTTGAGAAAGCATGCCCGGCTACCACGCAAAGTGGTCCCGGGCATAAAACCACCCTGAAATGGGGGATAAAACCACCCTTAAAACCACCCCGGGTGGTTTTATGCCCACTTTTATGGGGGATAAAACCACCCCTTTTGGGGGATTATACCACCCCTTTGGGGGGATATAACCACCCCTTATGGGGGATAAAACCACCCCCCTTGTTAAAACCACCCCCTTCGGGGTGAAAAAACCACCCCAGGGTGGTTTTATGCCACCAACGCAAAAAAATGACACAACACAGCAAAGCAAAGCAAAACAATCTAAACCAAAGCAGTCTTAAGAGTGCACTGTGCGTCTGTCTGTCTTCCGGGACTGAGTTTCCTGGTTCACATTGAGATGGGCCAACCCCCCCCCCCCCCAGCCAATAGGGGGATAAAATCACCAAAAATGGGGGATAAAACCACCCCAAAGGGGTGATAAACCCCCCCCAATGACCAAATGGGGGGATAAAACCACCCCTTTGGGGGAAAAACCCACCCCTGCAAAAGGGGGGATAAAACCACCCCCAGGTGGCATAAAACCACCCCGAGGGTCAAAAATGGGCAAAAAAGGGGTTGGGGGTGGTTTTATCCCCCATTTGGGGGTGGTTTTATACCCACGACCACCACGCAAAGGGCTGATAGCTGCGTCAACACACGGTCGGCTCTCCCACCCGCCCCGCAAAACATGTGTGTGCGGATGTGCAAATTGGCTGCACATCACATTCACCAGACCACGCACGGCATCGATGGTTACACCTCGGGGGGCCTGCACAAGTTTGCTGCCTGCACTGCGGAGCACTGGCTGCGAAAAGAGATGGGCTTGCATGCAAGTTGTCCAACCCTGCCCCTTCCTAATCGTCGGAGGGAGGCGGCAATGTCTGGCCTTCGCTGATCGAAATGTGGACGTCCGCTCCTCTGTGATTGGCTGCCTTTTGCACAGCTTGCAGACGTCGTTCACTCGCTTGTATGGCAGCGACCTCGCGCACGACCTCCTTAATGAATTTCATTGCTTGCTTTGTTTGCCCTTTTTCCCTTTTTGTGGCATTTTATGCAAACTATGACAAAAAGGGAAAAGGACACCAGAGTTAAGTGCCAAATAGTCACCCTCTCCCTCCAATGACCGTGGTTGCCATCTACCCCAGGTCGGGGCAACTACACTGCATGCGAGACCGTCCACACAACCGGCATCTTGCTGTTACCCGACGCAGCCATTGCACATGTTCAAAAGCCCGCAGCAGGGTTCTGCTTAGCCACCCTAGGGGGGGGGGGGGGTTAATTCAGGGACCCACCCACCAAGATTTTTGGCATACCCATAGACCGGCAAATGCCCCCCCCGGGGGGGGGGGGGCTGACACCCACCCACCCACGTACCCAACCCACAAAGCATCCTAGCCCCTTTATGGGCGTGGGGCAGACACAGGAATTGTGGGGTTCTAGCGTTACCCCCTTCAGATCGAGCACAAACCACAAAGCATCCTAGCCCCTTTATGGGCGTGGGGCATGCACACGTGATATGCAATGCCATGTAAACACACCATAAATAAACATGTTACACGGAACCTGCAACGGAAGAAAGAAAGAAGTGGCACTGGCTCGATAGACCCAAGGGCGCCCACAAATTCCCACCCCACCCTGATGGGGGGGGGGGGGGGTTGGACACCCACCCACCCTGAAATTCTGCCAAACGCACCCACCACCCCCCCCCCCGGGGTAGGGTAGGACGGACACTAAGCAAAACCCTGGCCCGCACACGCCGCAACATATTTTCCGCCCAGGGCTGCGGGCAAAGTGGCTACGTCACCCGTGCCGTCTCGGGGATCCCCACCGCTGCAGAGCGGAGGGCAAAATCAGAAATGGCCCACTTGTGGGCAAAGTGGCTACGCCACCCTTGCCGTCTGGGGGATCCCCACGGCTGCAGAGCGGGGTGGAAAATCAGAAGTGGCCCACTTGTGGACAAAGTGGCTACATCACCCCTGCCTTCTCTAGGATCCCCACCGCTTCAGAGCGGGGGGGGAAATCACAAATCGCCCACTTGTGGGCAAAGTGGCTACGTCACCCCTGCCGTCTCGGGGATCCCCACCGCTGCAGAGCGGGGGGGGGGGGGGGGGATCAGAGGTGGCCCACTTGTGGGCAAAGTGGCTACGTCACCCCTGCCGTCTCAGGGATCCCCACCGCTGCAGAGCGGGGGGCAAAATCAGAAGTGGTCCACATGTGGGCAAAGTGGCTACGCCACCCCTACCATCTCGGGGATCCCCACCGCTGCAGAGCGGGGGGGGGAATCAGAAGTGGCCCACTTGTGGGCAAAGGGGCTACATCACCCATGCCGTCTCGGGGATCCCCACCGCTGCAGAGCAGGGCGCAAAATCAGAAGTGGCCAACTTGTGGGCAAAGTGGCTACGTCACCCTTGCCGTCTCGGGGATCCCCACCACTTCAGAGCGGGGGGCAAACATGAAGACATAAAAAACACCAAAAAAGCGAAGGCAAAAATATTGCAGGCAGCTGGGTTTGAACCCAGGATCTCTGAAATTAGCGCCTAGTGCTACTACCAACTAAGCTATGCCAGGATCTGCTGAGCTTGAAACATCAGAGAGTGGGTGCCATAGTAAAAAAAAAAGCAAAAAAAAGGGGGGGCTGGGCGTCCTTATGGCACCCCCTGGTTGCTGCTTATTCCTGGTGACTTCTTCATGGTTGTTGTTAACTCTTGATGCCTTGTCGATGGTTGGTGATCTTTTGTTTTTTGGTGCAGACTAAGATGAGCTGGCGTAGCCTGCTCAGTTCACAGTACCCGAGATAACCTCTGGGGATCAAGGTTCAGAGCTGTCCAGATGCCTTGTCGATGGTTGGTGATCTTCTTCGACTTCAGGTTCCTCAGACTCTGTTTGGGGAGGGGGAGCGAATACATACGTGAACTTCGATTCGGTGAGCAGGGGGGCGTGGGCTGAGACACACGTTGACCCTTGGCGTCGTACTCAATGGTCACATGTTGCCCATACTTGGACAGGGAGATGATGGTAGTGGGCACCCTATCACCATTTCATTGCATGTAGCTGACAGTGATGCCCACAGGGGGCCATGAAAGTGGTATGTTTGATACTGTCAGGGGACACAGTGCAGCATGTGCAATGGTCATAACTTTTACAGCTTGGAAACACATGCACTTCCCTGTCGAATAGGTGGGTAGGTCTACGGAATGGCCCCAATACATGCACCGTGCGTGCACCGCATATTGTACTCCCTCTGGTACATGACTAGAAGAGCACAAGGTTTCTGTGCATGCCAGGTGCAACTCTTGGTAGTTTGTCATATGCATTACAGCATTGCATCGCACCATCACCTCATGCATCACACCACAGCACACATTGCACTGCACATCTCAGTGCAGTCATTGCACTTAATGCACATCTCACAGCATCTGGAGAGCAGCTGGGTAATTCTTTGCGCACAACTTCCTCGTCTGTTTTGGCTGAGCTTATTTGAGCCAAATCTTGAGCAAATACTCGAGGTGTCACACATACAAACACACACACACACACACACACACACACACACACACACACACACACACACACACACACACACACACACACACAATGTCAGGGAAACCGATGAACCAACGACACACACGCGCGCGCGCGCCCAAGAAACAGCAATATTTAAATGCACAGCCAGCGGGTGGTTGAAAAACGCCGTGTGCTCAGGGGTTGGCCACTCCTCCCTACATCTGCCCAAACTGTGGTCGAGGGATCAGCGGGCAGATGGCGTTAAGTGTGTTCAGGCAATGCCCTTCCGTTGACCCCAGGAGAACTATGGTGTTGGTCAGCCCTACCTCCGCCTGGCTTGCGAGAGCAACTCTAAGGTCCCAAAACTTGACGGAAACAACGCCTACTGTTGCTCTGACAGGGGTGTGGGGGGGGGGGGGGTTACAAAGAGCAAAATAGGACCTGGTTCCAAAAGTTGCTCTCGCATGGCTCCAAAAGGAAGTTGCTCTCACAAGGGGGGGCATGAATGCTGAAAGAGTATGCCATTTGCTACGTACTTCTGGGTGTACGCCTTTTGAGGAGGGAGTCCTCCACTTGTGGATAGGTGGGTTGGTTGCCCACCCAGTGGGTTGGGGGTGAAGAGGGCGGATTCAAAAGACTGCGAGAGGCAGGCAGCCTGTTAGGCCACCTAACCACCGGGGGAAAAGATTTCTTCACTGCGTGAGAGTGGGACAACAGGGGGGGGGGGGGGGACCTATCACACATAACACAAAAATATGTGCCATAGCAAACGACAGAGGGTACTCGGGATCTGCAGGTCATGCTTGGGTCGGACCTCACAGCCCCACTCGTGCAGTAGCAGATCTTAGAACACAACATGTCTTTCAGGTAGGATCGATTTGGCTGCGACAGGTTATTGCTATGGATACTGCCATGCCCGAAGGCAAAACCAACAAAAGGATACAAGGAGCACTCAAGTATTTGGACATTTTTTCCAACCATTGTTCTTGTTTGGATGCATGCAACAACATGAGTAGTTTTGGTGTTTCTGGGAATCTAATTGACATTCAGGAGCCTGCTGCTTTGGGCCTCTCTGATACAAACATGCTCATCCCAAACGAGGTAACCTGCCGTCCTGGAGAAGCCTGTTGTGCCAGTTGGAGATGCACAGAGTGTGGGAAAAGGGGGGCCAGGGGTTCCCACCTTGCCTTGCCCCGGCGTAGCTGGGTTGGCTAGTTGAACTCTGGCACATCATGGCAGACTGCAAGAGGAAACGTTAAACTGTCCACAATGACAAACATGCTCCTGATAATGAACAAAGGGCAGACACGCAAAACCACAATTGGAAATGTCTTGCAGGGCTCACTCTTTGGGGGGGGGGGGGGGTCCAGACCAATATTAGCAGGAGAGGCAACTTATGGTACTAGAGATAACACATGGAATCAAAGCTCTGCGATCCAAAACGAAAATCTTCGAGCTCATGTTGTAACACCTGGAGGAGGTGTGCTACAGCAAGCAAGATCAAAACCAGGAGCACCATCAAAGCCTCCAAAACCCTTGAGGGAGCCGCTGCACGGGGCACACATGCCGTAGGGGACAGCAAACGCCCCAATTTTGAGGCAATTTTGAGGCAATTGTGAGGAATCCAACATCACAAACTTTTGACTCGAAGTCACGGGTTGTTGAGTCATGTGGAAACTTGGGTCAAGGTATGGCCTCCAAAAGCCAAAGACATGGGACTGTCTGTTGCTGCACACATTGTGCAGCGACTCTCCCTCAGAGTAGGAAGCGCATTAACCCAGTCCCATATGAACCCATTGCCAGTCATCATGACAGCCAAAGTGCCGCTCAGAGTATCAGGTGGTCAAAATTGCGATTTGCAAACATGCAGGTTGGATAATGTGGGTGGAAGGGGCGTTAAACTGATCGGCTCCTGATTATTGCATCAATTATGCCTGTGAAAGAAATTGGTGACATGATGCAGGTATCATGGACTACAGCATGCCACCTGGGACCAGACAAACCAAGCCATGCCCTGAGGTTTTAGAAGCTCCCCACAGCTGCTTTTAGCTGAGAGCAACGCCGCCTGAGTCTGAACCAGGCATTTAGGAGCAATTTTGAAAGGGGTTCGTGAAAGGTTAGGTGGCAAGGGGGAATGGGTGAGGGAAATCATAGTAATACCACAACAATTTTGAGGCAGAGCAACCTGAACACCTGAACACCTGGTCACCTGAACAGCCACACCATTGCCACAGCTGAGAAGGGGCTCCAGTACAACTTAGACCACCAGAGGATCCCTTGTTTTTTTGAGAGCTCTCAAGGAGTTTCACAGATGCGTCTATGATGAACGTCTGATGTTGAAGCCCAAAGCCCCAATCAAACATGTATCCCAGACTGGTGTGCAGAACCCCCATTCCCCAGATCCAACGAACAGCAAAGTGCCAAATGAATACAGTCCAGACACCCAGTGTTCCTTGGACAAAGATGTTGGGCATGCACACAGGGCATGAGCAGCAGCTCCCACAGAGTCCAAAGGTGCTAAGTTGCTCCCACATGCACGCATGGGCAACCATGAAACCTAGTGCACTCAAGAACACACTGTTTCTTTTCTTTTGCCGGGGGGGGGGGGGATGCAGGTCAGCAAAGCGCTCCACACATGCACGTCCTGGTATGCATATGCAGCAATGTTCGGCAGTTCGCTGAATCACACTGAGTTCATTGACAGCATCGGTGTATGTACAGTCTGTGTTGCTTCCTCCAGTAGGCTGTGTTTTGTCGGCCCAGACCTCTAGCCCCAATGGTACATCAATACAGGGGGAAAGGTACTGTTCAGCCACAACCGGGGGGGGGGGGGGGGGAGGCCCAGATACTCTGGTGACGCCCTCTCTACCACATGGTACTTAAGAAATATTGGAATCAATAATGAGAGCTGTCTGGTACTGCGACTGTCCACAAAGGGAAACACGTTGTCACCGTCTTTGGAACATTTGTTTGTGGGTGTTGGGTGTTGTTTTTCTCATTCACAACATTGGTTGTGCTGATCATTCAAATTCAGTTCTTGGTATTGTTTTCCCTGCACAGTAAATTAGGGCCTAGGAATGTTCTTGTGAGTCCATGCTGACCATGATCTGATGCTGAAGATGAGCCAAACTTGACATTTGGTATGTGGAGGATGGTCTTTGGAGCACATTGCAGACACCGAAAGAGAGGAAACCACCTGCACATGGTTGCTGATACTTGGAAACACAAAGAAGACCCTTGAAATGGTTTTGTGTCTCCAACCTGCCTCCCTGGAGCCAACACAGTCACCACACAATTCGTCTCCAGTCAGTCCATGTGCAGCTCTACCCATGCGGGTGATTGTCCGCATGTAGCAAAGGCTGTGGGCCGTCCAAAAGCACTGAAATCGCTGCTTTTAGGCTGTTTAGTGGCACCTAAAAACTTTTGAAAATCACCTCGAAGAGAGGTTGTGTGATCAATCACATGTGCAAGCACCATAATCCCCCCCCCTTTTGGGGGTCATTCGCGTAGCCTACCCGAAGGTATGGTACTGGATGTCTAACCCCTTGTAAAACCATCACTTTGGAAGACAAAATGATGCCCCAATTAATTTTCCGAATTTGGCCCCCTTAGTACCCCTTTTCTGGAGGGGGGGGGGGGGGGCAAAACTTCTTTGCGTGTTGTGGCCGTTGCGTGTTGACCCCCGGTCACCCGGCGTCCCCTGCCCCCCCTTCCATGGGCCCTTGCTCGTGACACACGTCGGCTGAAAATCACCTCGCAGAGGTTGTTAGATCAAGGCCAGGCAGGCGTATGTAAACAGGGAACACCACACATTTTGGGCCTTTTTGGGCCTGTATGCATACCCTACCCCAAGGGGTTGAATTGTTAGTTTAACCCCTTGTAAAATCATTATTTTGTCCAATAAACGGATCCCCCAGTGAGTTTTTGGTCCCGACCCCCCCAAGACCCCCCGCATTTGAAACCCACTTTTTGGAGCTTTTGAGGGAGGTGGGGGGAGGGGGGGGGGGGGGGGGGAAATGTCAAAAAAAGTGACACCCCCTGTTTTTGGGTCGAAAATCATGAATCTTTTGGTTTTTTTCGACTTTGAGCCGAAAAAGTGTTTCCGGGTCCCGACTCCATGGGGTTTGTATGGGGCGGAGTGGGACGAGCGCTGATGGGGTTTATGAACTTTTCAACCATTTTGCTATGTTGGCGTTTTTGGCGACCTCGGTCACCCCGTGCTACCCACTCTGAGGGGTGTGAGTGGGGATGTTGTGACAGTGTATGCCTACTAGGATACGAAAGGACGTTTTTTGCTGTCTCTAGCCTTGCCGAGGGCCGGTCAAGCCCCATGCCAAAGACGCGAAATGACTTTTCCCACCAATAATGGCCTAGTGAATGGGCCGGTGCACAACCTGCTAATGCAATTTTTCACCTTGGGGAGCTCAAAAATCAAAGTTTTCGAAACTTGTTTTTTTGATATTGTGATCACCTAAAATGACTATCCAAGGTATGTAAAACATGTTTTAGGCCGTAATTCAGTGTTTTTCACCTTATTTGGGTATTGGGCAAGGGGGGGGGGGGTCTCCCAATGGAGTGGTACACAACCTCCTTATGCAGTTTTTCACCTAGGACAACTCAAAAATCGAAGTCCCCCGGCAAGGCTAGAGACTGCGGATACGAAAGGACGTTTTTTGCAGTCTCTAGCCTTGCCGAGGGCCGGTCAAACCCCGTGCCAAAGACGCGAAATGACTGTTTCCAGCAATAATGGCTTAGATGAGCGTATGGGCCGGTGCACAACCCGCTTATGCTGTTTTTCACCCTGGGCAGCTCCAATATCGAAGTCTTCGAAACTTTTTTTTTGATATTGTGATCACCTAAAATGACCATGCAAGCTATGCAAAGCATGTTTTGGGCCGTATTTCAGTGTCTGTCTTCTTTATTTGGCCATATCGCGAGGTTTTCCATGACTCCCCACAGCCCCTCAAAGCTGGGATCATTGCCTCAACAAGTTCAGAGTTCCTCGGCATTGTGGCTGTTTTGTCGCAGGTGTTTACACCCCGCTGCATGCTATAGTACACGGGAGAGAAGTACAAAGTGTGCGGTTCCACTGTGGCGCTCCCATGGGAGCCGGCTCTGTTGCGGCCTACCATCTGTGGTGCACTCCCTGTGCATGGGACAGGGCTTCTGTCTCTACGTGGGGCTACTGGGGCTCTGGGGGGGGGGGGGGGAGGCAGTGAAAGGCAAATAGGCTCTCGTGTGTGGTGGAAGGGGGCCGAAGGCCCAGCCTTTGTGTGCTTTGTGTAAGCGAGTGCGGTTGACCCACTGGTGCTGTGAATGGGGCCGGTGGCCCAGGCACGTTTTCGGCAGCGTGCTGCAGCGGCTATGCAGCAGGCTCCAGCCTTGAAGAACCGGGTTCGAATCCCGGGCAAGGGGGAAGAGGAGTACGAGGAGGAGATGCGGTTCCGGCGGACGGCGGTACCAGTGACGGAGGGCACTGTTGCAGGTGTGCTATGTCTGGCACTTCGTTTTTTGTGTTGCACTAGTGGACAAAGTTTGACAGGAAAAAGTACGAGGACGAGACACGCCACCGATCCACCGGCGGTACCGATGGTGGAGGGGGCTGCTGAAGGGGGCGGTGGCGGGGACCTCACCGGGGGGCCCTGGACGGAGAGACGAACCGGGGTTCGAACCCCCGACGACGACGAGCGCCAGCCATGGCGCATACCACTAGACCGTCCATGCCTCTTACCCATTTTGACACAAACTGGGTACATAGACAGACTTTTATGGGGGTTCGAACTCGACCAACCCTGACCAAGGGGGGGCGGGGGTCTAATAGTGACTCTAGTGCACTGGTGACAGTAGGCAGGGGTTGAGGCCTATCGGTCCAACGGGGGCTTTTGCGGACAGGTCTGGCAAGACTGGACCTGGCGCCACAGTCCCTACCATTGCGTACATTGTCATCTCCCGGGGCCTTGTGTGGATGGGGGGGTATCGGTAAAGCGATCAGGATTGTACCTGTGGTGGGAGGGGGCCGAGGGCCTAGCCCCTTCATGTTTCGAGGGCGCACCTTCATCAGTGCACATGAGGTCATAGCAGACTGGAGTGCAACAATCTGACCCTATGTCACTGTCAATGGCACAGGTATCAAAGGACATAGACGTCCTGCCACTGGATGCACAACTGAGATGGGCATCCATGTCACTATGTAGGTCGCTGGCAGGTGAGGAATCCGCATCCATGCTACATACAGATAACTGTTCAGAAGATGAGACATTCTCAGTGGAGCATGACCGCATGGAAATGGTGTCCGCTGTAGATGTGTTCACGGAGTGTGTGTCAGAGTATGTTCCCATATGTTCACTGTGGTCGACAGTCGCATTTGGCTCGTCACAGAACAGAGTGCGTGCACAAGGCAGTGGTGATGGTGGCGACGCACTTCCCACTTGTGCAGCCACATGATTTGGTGTTCTGTGGGCTACCTGGTGTTTGCCCGTGGAGGGTAGGTACCCTGAGGCCAGCTGTATCAATCCCAGTTCATTCAGATAGGGCCCCGGAGTAGTGATGAAGGGGATGACCCCTGGTTCACAGGAGGCATCCGTGGAATACCCATCCGAGACAGTACATGCAGTAAGGACAGTGCTAGCACTGCCTGCAGGGGAGTTGGCACTGGAAATGATCATAGCGGGGGTACAGTACATACCCTCTACCGGCAGAACCGACAATGCATGGGGCGGGGAGCCCCTGAGGGGGGAGACACTGCTGTCACCCCGGAGGTTCGCATCCGTTGGGGGTAGGTTGGCTGGCACATCTGGGCTATGTGTGTGTTGATCCGCTTCAGGGTGGGGGGGGGGTGGCAGGCGGCAATGGGGCGAGGCTCACCGCCAGGGGGGAGCTCTTGCGCCCGCACTCAGCCAATTCATCAGCCCTTTCATTCCCGGGCACTTCCACGTGGGAAGGCACCCAGACCCATTGCAGCAGGGCGTGATTGGCACTGATGAGGTGCAGCAGACGTTCCCACAGGTCTGCATTTGGGACTGGGCCTTTTTGTGTGCACTAGTTGCCTGCCTGCCATTTATACACCGGTCCTTGAATCCCACAGCAGAGGTAGTCGGAGTCTGTAGCTATGAGAAGCTTGAGAATGTGACGGGGGAGACTGCCAAGCAGTGCTATGGCGGCCATTAACTCAGCCCGATTGCTGGTTTGTGATTCATCAACTGGAAGGTATCCCGAGAGCTCAAAGCCGGAGACCGGTATGCGTGCCCCATACCCACCGACCAGCCCCACTTGTGGATGCAGTTTGGCCGAGCCGTCGGTGTACCCTGTGACCCAACCACCTGCCTCCATAGCATGGATCCTCTCCATAACGGAAGCGGCCTGTTCTGCATGTTGTGATTGTTTCTTTTTCTTCGAGGGGGGGGACTTGGGAACTCTCTGCGCCCACCACGACAGTTCAGGGGCAGGGAGGACCTCAGTTTCATTGTACTCTTGTACAAAGTGCCTGAACTGGAGCAGGGGTTGGACTAAGTGTTCAAGTGGTTGCCACTGCAGGAGCATTTGGATGTTGTCAATCCACGCACGCAAGAAGGTATTCAGGGAGGGTGTGTGACTAAAATGCGCCTTACACCGGGTCCACCAGTGGGCTTTCCTGGCTGCCCATCACAGGAGGGAGTCCACCGTTTTGGTGGCCTCAATCGCACCAAGCCTCCACGTGGCGGTATCCAGTCCAAACGCTTTGGAGAGCAGGACATAGACATGCGGATAAAACTTGCAGTATCCGAGGGCATGAGAAACGGACGCTTTTTTTGTGCGGCACAGCGGGCATTTGTCAGCGTGCGATATCGGCTGCATGCGGTGCTGCACTTTGAGTTTCCCCAAAAGCGCTGCATACACAAAGTCATTTAGGCTCGGCGGGTATTGGCAGTCCCAGAACTGCGACCAAACATCCTTGGTCCGGCGGTGCGTGACCTGGGGCGAGGGTGCAATATGTTGCAGGGTCAAGGACTTCGCCCACCCATGCACCCACGCGGTGGGCCGAGACCAGTCAGAGATGACTTTCGCCTGGAACCTCTCCAAGGCGGTGGCAGAAACAGGAACCCACGTGCTTCCCATAAGTTTGGCACACGACAGGTCGGCAGTACCTGCAACTGCTCGTCCAGCAACTGGCCTACCGTGAGGACCCCTTTTCTGATCAGGCGCGGGGCCACGTATGCACGGTGGTGCTTATTTTGGAAAATGGCAGAGTGCCAGACGGGCAGATAAACACATTCTCAAAGGTCAACCGATCCACCGTAAACCTGCGGGCCTCCGAGAAGGCCCGAAGGCTACAGGCCAGGAAGCACCGTGGTTGCCAAGGCTTGCGCAAGGTACCTAGCTGGGTGACGGGCAGGAAATGCGGCTGCAGTACTAGTCCTACAGTATTACACCATCTGTGGAAATCCCGTACCGGAGCAGGTGGAAAGATACATGTTTCGGCTATGTGTGCCACGACTGGGAGCCTAGCTTGGGCCATGAGCCAGGCTTGTGCCAGTGGGAGAGCGTGTCCCCCATGCTCCTTGGTTTGCGACAGCTGATGCAGAGTGACTGCCGAGGAGTCAAATGAGAATAGTATGTTGTGGATGTTGGTGAGTGCAGATGATGTGGTGTGGTCCGCTACATACGCACGAGCAATCAAGGGCAGTACAGGCAACACCCATGTGTTCAGCAAGATTAGCCTTTCTTTGATAGTCAGGTTAAGATATGAGACCAGTTTCACCCTGCGGAAGGCCTCCGCTAGGGGCGCCGCGAACGCCTTTGTTGGGGTAACATGGCCAATTAGGACCCCGAGGTATTTAACAGAGCTTTTTTTCTCAAAGGCACATTCCTGGATGACTTGAACCGCGGTGGGGGGAAGCTCGCCTTTTATAACAAACGCAGATTTTCCGGGATGTATCTGTAGCCCAGAGACCAAGGAAACCTCCCTGAGAATATCAAGTGTGGCCTCCAGCATCGCCGCCACTCGCGGCACTGAAAAGGACAGCAGCATGTCGTCCACATAGAGGTAGATGCGCGGCGGGTAGTCCAGCTTACGGAATGCAAAACAGATTATGGACATGTAGAAGGAAAAGAGCAGCGGCGACAAGGGGTCGCCCTGTGCGATGCCCGCCTGTGGCCGGAGAACTGATGTTTTGATCACTGTGTGGCCGACACAAAAGTAATAGTCCCCTTGCAGGGACTGCATAATGAGTTGAATGACTGGTTCTGGTAAATTTATGAAGGCAAGCACACTGTGTATGAACACGTGAGAAAGCGTGGGAAATGCATTTTGATAGTCGATACTCAGTCTTGCCATCGCCTTTGCCATGTCCCACTCGCTGCGCACCCCCCATATGTGGTTGATCATCTGCCTGCCCTTAAAGCAGCCAATTTGTTGGGGGGGGGGGGGGCGATCTGCGTCAATAGTTGTTCAATTTGCATCAATAAAGCAGTCATAAGCCATTTTTTTTTATTTGCTAGACAGCAATGGGGCGCAGCCGCGCCACGCTGCAGGCACCTGCGGCCTTTGGGATGCTGGATATGATACCAGTTCCCCATCCCTACGGGAAGGTTCCTTGCTGGGTGGCCCCTTGGATGATTCTGAACATCAATGGGGTGAAGAAATCACGGAATGACTGATACACCTGGAGGGAAAACCCATCTAGCCCCGGGGCAGCCCCTGGAACTTGCCTCTCAAAGGCTTCACGAACCAGTTGTTCGCCGTTTTGTCTGAAGAGCAACGGGGCCAGCTTGATCATAGATGCCGGCACATTCAGTTTCTTGAGGTACAGGTCGCATTGTTCCCTGGTTACCACGTCCTGCGGCCTGGAAATACTAGACCAGTGATCGCATAGGACCTGTGCTACCTTGTCTGGATCTGTGATAATGTTACCTTGTGCATCCCTCGGCCAAGACATTTTCTTCTTGGATTGTAGGTTCACCATCAGCCTGTCTATCTGCTTTCTCCTGTGTTTGTGTGAGATGTCGCTCATGGGCTCATCAGCAATCACTCCCTTGAGCAGGGCTAGTTGGTCCAGCCCCACCCTGTCCCTAGTGTCAGCCTCATGGCAAGCTACTAGCATAGAAAAGGCTCCTGTGTGTGGTACCCATCCACGACAACGCAAGGGCCCGTGCTGTATAACTAATTGTGTGTCATCGTGAGTGTGACTTTCGACAACCACTTGAACGAGGCCTGCCAAATCTTGATCCAATTTGGGTAAGTGATTCCATCCACCATTTTGGGAAAACATTTGGAGAATTTCCTCCCATGGTATAGAAAAACAGGTGACGTTTCCCTTTGCGCCAAGGCGTGCGTTTGACAAATGAGCTAAACTTGAGCCACTTACTCGGTCATTGAACCTCTGTAATGTCAAGCTCAACATTGCAGTGTTAACTGGACTGGCAGACAACAATTCAATGTGTGTAACTTGGTGCTGATAGATGTACTCATTAATGTACCCTATCCACATTTAATTGCCAAAGCAAATGGAGACATTTTTGGGTGTTAGTTCATCGAAGTAGGATGCACATATTGGCAATTCACATTGTGGACACAAAGGGCAATTCATGTCGTATATGCTACACACATTTGGTGTTGTTTAGAAGGGGTTGGAAAACTTTTCTACACATAGGGGTGGGGTATTTTTTTGCGCCGTCCCCCCCTCCCCCCCCCGGGGGGGGGGGGGGGTGAAACGGTGATACCGTGAATCCCCCCCCCTTTGGTGAAAAACACATAAACACAGCCTTAAATGTGCTTTACATAGGTTACGGAAATAGCTTCTGAAGCTTTGGTTTTTGAGCTGTATACCGCGAAAAACGACATTAGCAGGTTGTGTACGACTCCATTGGCTGACCCCCCCCCGGCCCACCCAATACTCAAATAAGGTGAAAAACACCGAAATAATGCCTAAAACATGCTTTACATACCTTGGATGGTCATTCTAGGTGATCACGGTATCAAAAAAACAAGTTTCAAAAACTTCAATTTCGAGCTGCACAGGGCGAAAACTGCATAAGCAGGTTGTGTACCACTCCATTGGGTGAACCCCCCCCCCCCCCACAACCCAAACCCAAGAAGCGGAAAAAAGACATCCACGGAGCGGAAATGGCTGCAGCAGCGCAAAGAGTGATTGATGATTATATCCAGGGAGGATGGGAAGTGGCCTACACCGATGGCTCTTCTGACACCCACCCGCAGGCGGGAATGGTGGGTGGGCATGGGGTCTACTTCGGGGACCTCAGGGACATGGCGGCACTGCTCCCCACAAAGGAGAAGCAAACCAACGACCGTGGGGAGCTAAGGGCAGCACTCCACGCCATCCGCGTCCGCAACCCACAAAGGAGAACCCTGATGTGCTCAGACTCACCACTAGTGGTCATGGGAGCGACCGGCAAGGCCAGCAAGTGGGCAACGGCATGACTGGCAAGGGTTCCGGGGACCGGTAGGCCCTGTGGACCTCTGTGAACACCTATTGCATGAAATTAAACGTGCGGGACTAGCAGTGCGCAGGTTCCATGTGCCCTCGCACATGGGAACTCGCGGCAACAGCAAGGGGGACACACTAGCGGACATGGGGTGCCGACAATCCCCTCTATTAAAAGGATTGGTGACAGCAGCGCGTCTCGCAAGTCTACCCAGACCCCCCCCCGCACTTGAAACCCACTTTTTGGAGCTTCAGAGGGAGGTGGGGCATGGGGGGGGGGGGGCAAAAATGTCCAAAAAATGACACCCCCTGTTTTTGGGTCGAAAATCATGAATCTTTTGGTTTTTTTCGACTTTGAGCCGAAAAAGTGTTTCCGGGTCCCGACTCCATGGGGTTTGTATGGGGCGGAGTGGGACGAGCGCTGATGGGGTTTATGAACTTTTCAACCATTTTGCTATGTTGGCGATTTTGGCGACCTCGGTCACCCCGTGCTACCCACTCTGAGGGGTGTGAGTGGGGATGTTGTGACACCGTATACGAAAGGACGTTTTTTGCTGTCTCTAGCCTTGCCGAGGGCCGTTCAAACCCCGTGCCAAAGACGCGAAATGACTTTTCCCACCAATAATGGCTCACATGAGTGATTGGGCCGGTGCACAACATGCTACTGCAGTTTTTCACATTGGGGAGCTCAAGAATCAAAGTTTTCGAAACTTGTTTTTTTGATATTGTGATCACCTAAAATGACCATCCAAGGTATGTAAAACATGTTTTAGGCTGTATTGTAGTGTTTTTCACCTTAGTTGGGTATTGGACAGGGGGGGTGGGGTGTCCCAAGGGATAGCTATACAACTTGCTTATGGAGTTTTCACCTTGGACAACTCAAACATCAAAGTCTCCGAAGCGTATTTTTTTTGACACCGTGATCACCTAAAATGACCATCCAAGCTATGTAAAGCATGATTTAGGCCGTATTTATGTGTTTTTCACCCTATTTGGGGATCGTTTGTGGGGGGCCCTCAAATGGTCAGGTGTGGACTCGCCACTTAGCTCCAGCCGCGCCTGCCCCGCGGCCTTCATCGCCTCTCCAGTTTCAATGATGGTGCCGGGCTGCTGCCATGTTCACACCATTGTGCTGGTCCCTCATCACCCTGGTCGGGGTAAGCAGAGGCACTAGCTGCGGGTTCAAGGCTTTAGCGCGTGCCACCTAGTGGACTGGGTTTGGGTCGTGGCTTGCTTGTAGTGTTCCATGTTGGCTGCCGTCGCCTGCGCGGTGCGCTTGCTGTTGCTGGCCCCATTTGGCCACACACCTTACTAGCTACTTTCACCGGGTCACGGAGGGTTTGGGGATCAGTCAAGAGGTCAACCAAGTGGATTGCTGCCACCAGTCCCGGCTTTGTGGCTGGTCGTTAGGATTGAAAAACCCGAGGGTACAGATGTTTCCGTGTTAGCTTACACACAGCCACACACATGGGGTCAGGTTTGATAGCGATCAGGGGGTGCTGATGTGCATGAGTTCTGCTACTGGCGTGCAACAGCGTGAACCCTCTGTGATGCAGGTGATCGTGGACGCGGTGTCCGGTGTGGAGGGAGCCAACCATTCATCATCATCGCTGGCTTCTGTGCCCCGTTGTGATGCGGGCAAGAAACCCGCTGTGAAGAGCATTTGCTTGACCCCACACGGTGGCCCTTGCACCTGCGAGGAGCGTGACGGGGCTCTCGAGCGCCATCAGGTGGTGGGTGCCCCCACTGACAAAGACACGCGGTGGTTTGGCGGCTAGTGTGCAGCCCTCCAGGTCTATTAGGGAGATGGCGTTTGTCCTGTGCTGGTGCTGGGGGGTGGAGGCCACTGGTTTGCCGGGGGTTGGGGCGCCCCTGCCCCCTTGGGGTACTGGTGCAGCCTGTCTTAGGTGGGGCCATGAGGCAACGGAAACTGGGCTCGCATACGCCCCCGTGTCACAGGCGCATGGTCATAACCACATTGTTCAGTGTTTTGCTTGCTGCACTGCAGCGTAGACCAGTTCTGTACCACACCAGGTGGTTGCTGACTGTGCATAGGCACTGGTCCTCTAGACATGTAGGTCAGCTCGCACCCACCACCCACCCACAGTGCCGGTTAGTCTCTAACCCTTGCCCTGCAGGTCGTGACGCTGCCATGCACTTGCTCTCTCTGTCTTAGGTGGGGGGGGGGGGGGGGGCGTCCCTCCCCTGCCTCTTCCGGGGACCACAGAGGTGCTTCTTTGAGGGCAGAGACATCCTTTAGCTCGTCGTCGCTATGGGGGTCCGGACCAAAAACTCACTTGGGGATGTGTTTATTGGACAAAATAATGATGTTACAAGGGGTTAAACAAATGATTCAACCCCTCGAGGTAGGGTACCCGTTTAGGCCCAAAAAGGCCCAAAACGGGGGGGGGGGTATGTGATGTTTTCCCCTAAATACGGGCCTTCCTTTTTTTGACCTAACAACCTCTACGAGGTGATTTTCACGTGGGACGAAACAATCTAAACAACAAGATTTTCGGGGGTTTCGGGGGGCCCATGGACCGGGCCATATGGGTCTAGTGGCTACTACGTTGGTCCCCATTGGTGCTAGACTACCTATATTGTCTTCAAATGACCACCCAAACCCGTCATAGGGGCAATATAATGGTTTTGAGAATCAAATTGTGTTGCCTTCGGCAAGTCCACCTCGCAGAGAATCTAGCCCAAGCAGCACACACGCAGAATAGAATAAAAACTATGCTTTATATGATATGCTTTACATACCTTGGATGGTCATTTTAGGTGGTCACAATATCAAACAAACAAGCTTCGAAAACTTCGATTTTTGAATTGTCCAAGGTGAAAAATTGCATAAGCGAGTTGTGTACCAATCCCTTGGGAGAGCCCCCCCTCCCCGCGCCCAATGCCCAACTTTACTGTACATCATGTCCCTCCCCAGGGGTGGCAGTTCCTGCGGTGGCACGGGCTACGAGGCAGAAAAGCGCAAATTAGAATCCAGACCGGGTCACCAAGTACTTCACAGTTGTCCTTGTTAGGCTGCTTAGGACAAAATACCGAGCAGGCCAACTGTCGTTGGCAACTTCACAGCACCCTCATTGACATTCAATAATTAGGCATCTTCACAGGGAGCTTTTCCGGAAACCCAACAACGGCTTGAATTTGTGTCCATTTATAGTAAGCATGTGTACTGCCAGAGTCATACACGCTGATTGTTCGCCACTTCCAACCATCATAGAACTGAGATCCACTAGGCACTGTCTTAGGAGCCTTGCTTTCAACTGCGGGACCCACAATGCAAATAGGACTGCCAGCTTGAAGCCGCCGGTGAGGTAGTGGGTGTTGGTAGAGCTCGTTGTCTTGCTGTAACTTGACAAAGATCTGCGGGACTAGAACACGTCTTTTCAAGCACTGATGAGGCAGGTTCAGCTCCCGGAAGGAAGATCTTCGGTCGCAATAGCTCAATGTACTTCTCCCCGTCCACGGCTTCGCATAGGTGAGACACCTTGGCCGTTTTAAATAATTGTCTGCCTGCCGAGAGAGCGTGTGTAAGAGAGCTCACCTTGTCATCTTCCATTTCTTCCGGCTGAACAATAATGTCCGCTATTGGGGGTGCCTACTCGTTACTATCCGTCATGGGGGTCAACCGCAACAAGCCAAAAGGAAGAAATCCACTACCGAACAGTATGAGGAAATGGGAAGCAGCAATACAAGGGTATAGCAAAGGTAGTTCTTCAAAAACGGATGAGCCATGGCTCGTTTCCGGACGGATTAGTGATTATCAGAGCTGAATATTGAGAACTGACCACCCAACTATGGAACGTTCCTCCTCGGGCATAACATAGTTACCAACCTCTGTAAAATCTGACAAGTCGACGGAGAGCAGGTCCAGACCCACGTCAACACGCAACACGGCGGCATCCCCAACGTATGTGTCAGCATAAGAATCAGCATCGGGAAGCACTGCAGCACAAACTCGATTCAGAGCCCCGGGTGTGAAGGGAGGGAGGGGGCCATTCCCACCACCACCTGGCTGTTGTGGCCTTTTTGCGATTGACCTAAAGCTGGTTGTTTACCGTTGGGTAGGACCTCAGCAGGAACAATTTTGCGAAAAACTTCTATCACATGAGCACACAAATGTGCCCGATGTGCGGGGTATGTGGAAAATTGCGTGCTCAAATCACTCACACTATCTTCTGACACCTTCACTGGTCCGGTGAGACTATACAAGGTATACAAGGAACGTGCTAGCATGTTGGTGTACATGGTACAGGGAAGGGGGGTACGGAGGGCCATTGGGTGGGCAAAATGTGCTGGCCATTCGGCACTACTCGTCGTTGTCTTATTGCGGTCCCAGATGATAGCCGGAACTGTATCTGTCAACAGACGTCCCACAACCTTGTGTACATTTCTATCAACGTATTCATGCAACCCCCGCTGAATGCGGCTATCATGCATATTTTTCTCGTCACGACACGCAGCTATCGAAACGAGGAACAAATCACATGCACTGCCCAACCACTTGCATTCGGGATTGGGGCGCATGGTACCAACAAGCGTTGCCAACAATGCTCACAACTTCCCACAACGTGACATCGCCGAGGTAGGTTGTCATACCACTTGTCCCATACCACCAAGGTGGTTCCTATTGTCCGCAGGTACGCAATGTTGTACCGAAACTCATACAGCAGATGTGTCACAATTACATAGCAATAGTGTAACAACTTGTGAGCAACCTCTCCAGAACAGGTAGACCGGCCGCACTCACGGACAAAGCCCCCTATGAGCAATAGTGCCGGTGTATATTCAAAGAGGAGTGTATACACAACATGTGCTTGACCCAGTAGCAAACCGGCACTCCAGGATGCCAACATAGGGGGATGACACCTACCACGTAGCAACCCCAGCTTCTACTCTATCCCGATCTTATATTTGGAGGCAAAAAAAAACAAGCATGCGAACATACACTCCATAACGATCAGCTTGGGGAATGCATACACTGGGACCGGCTGCCTGAATACCATGGCTAAATGCCACCATCAATGGGAATAAAAGGCGGTATGTGACGGTAACAGTGTACTTATATGGGTGCCATATACCGTACACCGGGGAGGGGGGGGGGGGGTTGGACAAAGATTGTGACCCACATTGTACTCATGGTGTGGGACACTATATATCATCTTCATGATACTACAACGTATCTTATCATGGATGAGTATCGGCAGCACACGGGAAGTGTAGTCCTGTATTTCAGACACAGCTAATACCAGCCCAAGCAGATGTGACTGAGTTCCTGACTGAAGTTATGAAGGCATGAAGGAATGCCATTGGGGGCTGTGCACTGCCGTTCGTCGAACATCCAAAGGACAATGGATGCATGAGGGGATATCTCGTCTTCTATAAGGTCAAATAGCGTTGACATGAATACCGACTACGTGGTGGTCGACAACTTGCCGAGCTAGGCAGTAGAAGCTTGTAGTGTGGGAAGGGATGGATAACCGGATAAAAACTAAATTTTCTTGCTAAGTGGAGCTACACTAATTGCCGTACAATTAAGTGATGTGGCTAACTCATGTGGGGGGGTAGAACTGACGTCGATAGAAGTTATCAAACCATAAAACAAATATAGCGCCTTTCATACAGGCCGACAAAGCTGCGGCAGAGTCCTGTGCCCTAGCTGCAAGACAAGGTGCACGTGTGGCACATAAACCAAAGCGTGCTAGCTTGTGTCGTACGCGCCGAGTGCGAGCAGCTTCCTCGTCGTGATAAAACAAGTCAACACTAGGACGACAAGGTAAAAAGATCACACACTACAAATTATCACCCTCCTGGGAAATAGTCTTCACCGGACTGTAAATGTTGTCTTCTCAACAAAAAAAATAAGCCCCCCTAAGCTGCTGGACCAAACCACCTAGCTGTGCGCTTGCCGCTGCAGAGCAACTTAAGTTGCCTAAGAAACAGCTTCCATGTAGGGCGGGTATTTCTGTTTCAATGAAGTGACAAAGCAAATGAAAAAAACTCGGCCGGCTGACACCCAGAACTGACGGCATCTAGAAAATCATCCTTGGTCCCATATGTGTTGCCAGCCAGGAAGGCGACGAACGGGGTTGCATCCATAATGTCACCACGAAGCCATACTTGAGAAGCGGACAAGAAAAGAAAGGGGCTTGATCTACAGGTAAGTAAGCACATGGAGACTGACAACGCGAGATCCAGAAAGATAGATACCTTGCCGATGTCCATGGCCCACCGCATAGCCAATACACCAGGAATATAGTCCGTGTACCAAGCCTTCAACTTGGTGGTGGAAGCCTTTCAGGGATGGCCACGACAAATGGGACACGTCTCGTCTACCTGAGAAGCAGCCTGCTGTGTGGGCACTATATGGGGTGTGCGAATAGGCGCTTGGCCAAAAGAATGAGCTTTGGCTCATTCTTTTCCAAGAACACTCAGATACAACGGTGTATTTCCGGGTGCGGCCCAAAAAAATGAACCAAAGGTCATTCTTTTTTCATTTCAGTGTTTTACAAGGGCTACATACATGATGCGAAGACTACATAGTTCAGTACTACCTGGATGTACACAAACGAACTACACACATTACAATTACCGACCGGGTGACAACAGCGCGTACAACACAACATAGCAAGCAACACATTACTCAGCAAACAAAGAAACAACATTGTTCACAGCATTGACAAGGCTGTGACATGCAACGTGTGGTACAAAACACCCCCCAAAATTCTGCTTTTGAAAAGTGACATCCAGGGTCTTGCAGGGTGAGAAACAGGCGCTCAATGAGGGCCCCCTAAGTTAGTGTAGTCCCCGGATTGAACTTGGCCCTCGCGGGTAACCCAGCAAGACGGATCATGCGCTCTACCTCGGCAGCGGTGATAAGACGGGTCGCCAAGGGATCATTGGCGTCCTACAACCAACACATACTACCCTTCTGCATTGCCTTCACCACTGCCTAATCCACGTCATACATGAACACCAACTGCGAGGCAGGGTTAGAGGATGTAGCGACCACGGCACGAGGGTTAGGAAGGTGAGAAGAGGAGCTACTTGCGACTTCAGCCAGCTGCTCCGAGTCCTCGACGCCTGTATCCTCATCCCTGTCTTCCAACCCAACCCCATACACAGCCCCAATATCAGCGTCACGAGTTGCCCTCTTGGGGACAACCCACAAATCTTGAATGTCCCATGGAACCTCACTCTCTGCATCCTCTTCCAAACAGACTTGCTAATCCTTGAATGCAGCAAACCCAAGCAAGCCACCATCTTCGACCTCAACCACATGCCCTTGCTTGCGCTTGCGGGGGTGGAAGGGTGCCTTGCGAAGCTCATCGAACACCTCAAACCGTCCCCAGTCCTCTGGTGCTTGCTCGTTGCACCTGACCCACAACATCTCACACATGCGCTCCATGCTCTGGCCAAAGTCCGTGGTTGTCACGTACCTGAACACTCTCTCATGGGAACATGAGCTTGCCCCGACTCAAGGGGCCACGCAACAAACCGTGGATTGCGAGTGCCTAACCCCACCTCAAGGGGCCCAAAAGAGGGCAGAAATGCTACAACACCCCTGCATTGTCGGGGATCCCCAAACAAGGGGACCAAAATCAGAATTGGCAGCCTCACCCCTACCTTCTCGGGGGCCCACGAGTGGGCGGAAATGCTGCGTCACACCTACATTCTCGGGGGTCCCAAAAAAAGGGGACAAACATGGCGCACATCGGGCCCGTGCAAAAAGGCCCTTGAGGCCGGTCCTTAACAAAAAAAATGTGCTTCCTTAAGAAGGCGCCTTGGATGGGGATGGTGGTGGAAACCCGAGACTAGGGATACCAAAGGAGATGGAGTCCATGGGGCATCGACGTTAGATGACCCGCACACCACCTTGATCATACTCCACATGCCTACCGTGCAAAAGGCCAACACCTTCATGGGTACCCGAAGCCAAGTAGACCTGGTGTAGAACACCCTCCCTAATGCTCAACTCCTAAATAAATAGCAAAACAGGTTTGAGGGCATGAGGGGCAGAAAGTGAGGCTCCGCGGCACACACGCTAAATGCATCGCCATGTAACCAGTTCAAAAGTGCCTCTTTCAAAATACACATAGATGCACCTTGTAGCCCTAAAATGCATCCAACTAGGCGAACTGGGGGACAATGGGTGACGGAAAGGGGCCACTCCATATCCCAAACCAAAAAGTGGCAAGTCCATGAGGAGAGATCATTCCAAATCGCCCCATCCCACCCACCCACCCACTCACCCATCCGCCGGGTAGAATCCACCAAAAAAAAAGGGGTAGGAATCAAAAGTAGCCCAAAAATGTGCCCCTGCTCGCGCCCTGCGCACCAACGCTCCCTTGTTTATGGCAGCGCCGTTCACGGACGCTCCCTGGCATGACCGTCATCACATTCCCCATCCCCAAGCTCTATTGGGTAATGGTGAAATTGGTGATTGAATCTAGTAAAGTCATAATAAAAGTAGCGCGCAAGGCACCGCAAGGCAAACACACCCCCTTAATGCCTAGGTGCTACTTGCTCTATTGTGCTATGATCCAAAGGCAACGGCCTACAAGATGGGGGGGTCTTAGGGCTCGCATCATTTGTTTTCCCTCCTTGGCAGCTTGTTAGATTGGCAGATTGGTCTTTGGAGGAGTCAACCCAAAGGTTACTAGCACCGTGTATTAAAGTGGGGCCACAGCAAGTATTGCAAGCCGCCCCTGCCCCACTCCTCAGCTCCTTGCAGCCATGCTCTCCCCAATCTTGGAGAGCACCAGGGCCGTCTGCATGCCAAAGGATGAGTTTCTAAAGGTGCTTGGTTTGCTGTAGATGTTGTGGATAGTCACATGGTAATATGTGTTTGACTTCTTTGTTCAACTTTTCCATTCTAGTGTTGTTCCAGTGCGTCGGACTTTTTTTTCTTAGTTTTTGTGTCAATGGTGCCCATCGCTGGACTACCGCTAGAACACTATTGCATCAGCAGGCTACAAAAATTGCAGAACATAGCGCTCAAATTGTGCTTCTTTTTCTTGCGGGTGGGAAAGTTGGAGGTGCTGCCCACGGACCCAAGGGCAGTCTGCGTGCATTGGTGCAATGGCGGGGTCACCCGTGCCTTGTTGTTGGGAGTTTGTATTGGATGCTGCTACCCCCCCCCCCTTGTATAAGCTATGCCAATGTTCACAATTGTTACGGTCCCTAGGCCCATTGTAGCTTGGACAAGCGCATGGCTTGCGCGCAACACATACAACTACTTACACACACGTGCGCAGGCCACATGTGCTGAAATTGGCAATTCAGGACCTATGGGATGCATCAGACTAAAAAAAGACATTCCTCGTGCACCAGCAGGGGGCCACATGTGCTGAAAATGGCAAATGTGACGACAAACCCATGTCTTATTGGCCGCACTACATTTCATACGTAATTAAACTACGTACACAATTATTACGGTCCCTACGCCTACTGTAGCTTGGACAAGGGCGTAGCTTATACAAGGCGGGAGGGGGGGGGGGGGGGGTACATTGTCACGTTGGTCTTGAGCGTGCTTCCAAGCTTGGACAAGTAGGAGGCCGGGAAGCCTACCCTGTCCCGCCCTTGTCCTCGCTACGCAAAAGTCCCAAATTAATACGGTCCCTACACCTACTGCACCTTGGCCATAAACAGTGGAAAGTTCAGAGATAGGTCCCCACCGACAGACCTATGCCCTCTCATTCAGTGCTTCGTCACAAATACGGCGGCGAAGCCGCCGCCACACTTCGTCCACATATACGGCGCCGGAGGCAGACTGTCCATATGGGCTCTGAGTGTCTGGGTAGGTTAGTGTCATCCGTAGATGCCAGGCCTCCCTCCCTAGTCCTCGGCGTCTCTTCCCATATGGATGGTCACTCACTTCTGTGCTGCACCCCGAGCCCCCTGACCGGCATGAGCTTGTGTCAAACACTGACCCTCCCGATGTGGACCCAGACCCTTCTGAACTACACGACTTGGTTTCCAACTCCGAACCTGATCCCCCCTCTGACTCACTGGAGATCGGCACTTGTGGTTGCCGATGATCGCAGTGTTTCCCCGTCCGATGACGATACTTCACTGGGCATCTCCTCCAACCCCAGGTTTGCCCACACGGATTCCACTCGCGGCCTCTTAGGCAGTCCCTGTTGATTGTGTGGGTGCATCCGGCGCCCCTCCTCCGCCAGCGCATCCGCTTTGTGATTTCAGTGTACTCCTAAGTGCGACGGTACCCAGTGCACTTGTAAGTCATCCCCACCCCTCTCTCTTTCCCATAGAATCTGTTCCCACAAACCTCTATGGCCCACCTCCCCACCCGCCGCGCGCCATCCATGCCGCCGCCATTTCGGCGACCACTCCATGATGCCTTTATAAACATACTCTGAGTGTAGCTGAGTGTAGCGTGGACTAGGGCGTAGCTTGCGCGGGACACATACAACTACCGACACACACACACAGTGAGTGCATGGGGGGATACGGTGCAGAAATATCCCCAAAAAAAATCAGAGCTATGCGGGTTCAAGGGGTGGGGGAAAATTGGCTTGCGCGGGGGGGGGGGGGGCGTTGGAGCCCCTTTCCCGGACCCCCCCCCTCCTTGGCTCCCGTGACGGGGCCTTGAAAAAGGTCATAGATGGTGGCAAATAAAGTTGAACTTCCATTGGGGGGGGGGGGCAGCAGTGGTGGTATTTATGTCCGGTTAGAGAGAAACACACAATTTGGGTTTTCGTCAGTAGCGGACTTGGATCCAAGCAGTGGGGAGGCGCTGTATACTGTGACTGGCAGTGGCGGAATGGTAGTGCAACTGGTGGCAGTTTTTTGGTCGGCGGTTCGAACCCCGGTCAGGTGCACATGCCGGCGGCGCCGCCGATGGCATTGGACTGGCAAGGATTCGAAC
Source organism: Eutreptiella sp. 'Long Island Sound 2002' (assembly GCA_964036045.1). Classification (NCBI taxonomy): domain Eukaryota; phylum Euglenozoa; class Euglenophyceae; order Eutreptiales; family Eutreptiaceae; genus Eutreptiella; species Eutreptiella sp. 'Long Island Sound 2002'. The sequence goes on from OZ038381.1 coordinate 60,378,645, forward strand.
CGCCTACCGCAGAAACCTACCATTTCGACCATGGGTTTTTACGGTAATAATGAGCATCCCCATTGCCTGAAGCCTTCTTACTGCAAATTATTACACCATGCCTTGGGGTATGCTACGTGAATGACCCAAAAAAAGGGGGGGTATACAACGCCCACGCCCGCGCTTGATCCAACAACCTCTCTTCGAGGTGATTGGTACTTTACCAAGGGTTCTGTCACAGGAGCCCCATTGCCAGACCCCCCCCCTCCTCCTTCGGGGGGCTCCCACGACCCCCCCCGCGCGCAAGCCAATTCCCCCCTCGCCAAGTGGGCAAACACTCACAGCAAATGTGTCCATGACCCTATGTAGTTGGTAAATTTGTCACCAAACCTACGTCTTATGTGGCTGCGCTACATTTGGTACCAAATTAATACGGTCCATACGCCTACTGCCTACTGTAGCTTGGACAAGGGCATAGCTAGGACAAGCGGGGGGTGGGGGATGTTTGAGGCAGTTTTGCTGGTTAACTGACCCTGTTGCTGCTGAAACCAATGTTTTGCCAAAGACATAAGGTTTTCAGCAATCGCCGTACAGTCTCGTCTGTGTCCGGGCTGGCATAACTGGCCTGTTGGACCTGGGTGGTCCGGCAACAAATTGCAACTGTATACAATACAATACAATACAGTACATACTGTTTGAAAACTTTTATTTGCTCGCACCGCTCGCCAACACAAGTTTGCACTCTGCATACCAATGCTGCACCATTGCATCAAAAATGACAGAGCACATGGAACAGGACGCAGCAGTGGGACACAGCAGCAGTGGTGCATCCCAAGGACGTCGACACTGGGCTCCATAAGATTCAGGATGTGGTGCCTAGGGCCATTCAAAAGTATCCAGCAGCAACCGACATTCCCAACAAGCCAAGGAGAATGGTTGGCTAAGAGTTTGCACTGCGTGCGCACTGCGTGCATATTGCGCACGCAGAGGCTAGGATACTCACCCAAGAATACCTGTCACCTGTTTACTAGAGGGAAGATTGAAAGGTGTCAATACCATAGGGTTGGGTAGGTGTCCATTGATACTTCTGGTTGTAGTTATAACTAACAGCATCGTCGAAGAAGAACTGTCCGGTCTTGGTGTCGACTCGCCACCATCGAGTATCGGCGATCGAGAGCCTTCGAGCGACGATGACCACGTTGACTTCTCTGCAGTTGTGGACGTGGCCATACCGATCGATGATCTTGAGCATCTCGGTTCGAGAATCACCTTGAAGTCGACCAAGGTTTTGGTGCACGTACTATCTGTCGGGAAGAGTACTCTGCAGGGCGAATTGAACCGCCTCTACGGATACGAGGCTCGCTGCAGTGTCGGCAATGACGATGTCGAGATCCGGGCCGTGTTGACTGTGTACACTTTGTCCATGGGCCTCTTCTAGGGGGAAATGGTTGACAATTCAAATATGCCACATCCTAAATGCTTGGGAAGCCAAAAAAACCCTGGTACGGAACCAAAAACTTGTGAAAAGGGGCAAAAACTAGGGTTCGAGTATTTGCCAACATCCAAAACTTCGCACTGCGTGCGCACTGCGTGCATGGCATTCCCGTTGATTCAGGAGCAGGAGCGTATCCTCGAGTTGGAGGTCGGTGGCAGACTTTGCCAGCAGCATGGCCTTTGGACACGGAGTTATTTCTCGTGGCAGTGCGGTTCTACGCGCTACGAAAGCAGATGCTGGCCAAATACGCAGGACAAAGGTCTGTGCCAGAGGGGGATGAGGTGGGAGGAGTGGTCAATGCAGAGATGAGCCGGCCCCACTTGCCAGCAATGCCGGGTTTGGGGGCACAAGATGTGGCAGAGTTGGTACAATTGTTAGCTACGGCCAAACTGGAAAACAGGAGACTTCTGGCGGCGGCAATACCGAGGCTGACGAAGCAGGAGCTGGAAAAACTCATGGCTGAGAGCCTGCCATACTCATGGATGCAGACAATGGGTAGTGGCGTGGTAGACATCTGCGAAGAAAGACCCTCAATGGGACGAGCACGAGCCAGCAAAAACAATCCGGACAGTGGTGCATGAGGAGGTACACAACAAAAGGCACTAACACATGTACTGCGAAATTTGCCTTCCACAAACCGATCCTACCACTCACAGAATGCAACAACAGGGAAACCCGTGCGGCTGTCTGTTATTCAATCCTTGAGTTGTCACTCAGTCAACTGAGTGCTCAAAGGTGACCAGGATTCGACTCACGAAGAGCCCTGACACCAGAGGCAAGGCAGCAATCTGCTCCAAAGGACTCCTGTTGAGCATCTGAACAAAGGCTGGTTTGAATTTTGCCGTTTGGGGTTGCCAGTGGACATGCACATCTGTCGACTGTCCTGCCAAAACCCATCCGCCCGTAGGCGGCTTTTTATGTTACATTTTCAGTCAAGCGCACTGTGCCTCAGAATAGCTGATTACTCAGGGTGGCTGGTTGCTGGTAGCAGGGTGCTCGCTGGACAGACTGACAAGAAAGGGTGTGCCAGCCCCAGCAAGGGGGACAGCCTGCCCATTCGGGCCAACACCAACACCAGAATGCAAGTATTCTCAGCTTGCTGGGGCACGAAAGGGGGGGCAAAATGCGCTTAGGTACATCAGAGACACCAATCAAATATCCAGCCACACACTACCCCACATATGTCTCATATATGTGCGACTCAGCCAGGGCCATCCTTCATGGAAACAAAGAGAAGCCCTTTGCGTGGAGATTTGATCCACATTTGCCGTGTGCCCTGGCCCAACAACGTGCAATCTCCTTTCATGCAATTCTTGCCTGACATGTTGCAAAATCAAATTGAGAGCATGTAGCAGGTGCTGTCTGAGATGTCTGAGGTGCGCCCCACGGTCTTTCCTGACAGACGGCCCTGGGCTCATCCCACAATCAAAATATCTTTGCGGATTTGCATGATCTTTGCCCTGCTTCAATGTTGAAGAGAAGACACCAGGGGCTGTCAGTGGCAAGCAATGCAGGCATGGGACCCAAGGAAGGAGAACACACAACCCCGCCAGATTTTTTCTGACACAGCAACACAACAAGTAAACTTGAGTTCCTGCAATGGCTCAAACAGGGAGGCGAGTGATCCTCATTGTTTGACCTCCAATTCGCAGAATTTTGTCCTGGAATTTTCCAACATCAAGGCAAAAAATTCGAGGGCCCCAAGTCCAGCGGCTTATTGACTTCAATGTTAGTGGTTACACTTTTTGGAAACGAGTGGCAATGTACCATGCTCGCATGGGAGCAGCAGCCCTCTATAGCTCGCCAATCATGCCCCTGCAATCACATGATCCCCCACCCCCATCCCCACCCACACAAACCACAGGTCATTTTCAGCCTAATTTGGCAAATGGGCCACGGACTGGTGACACCAAACTAAACCCTGAAGATTTTCGAGAACAGGTCTGTTACCTCCCAGAGGCAGCCACATCCCAAACGACAAGTGTAGTGCCTCTCACCACAGCAGTAGTTGGACCACACACTGGGTCGTCCTGCTTCACAATGAAGATGCATCCGGCCTGCCAGAATTTTGTGCTCTGTGGCAGAGACTTCAGCCAAACTTTGGCCTGGAAGTTTTTGCCTATTGGGGACACGATGCTCCCTCAACCCCCCCCCCCCCCCCGCCCCCAACTGCCTCCCCTCTGGTCCTCCTGGAGCACTGTATTCCCCTCACAGAATTCATTGCCACATGGCATGCAAACATGAGCATGAGGCCTGGAGATGGGTTTCAGGGGAAAGGTGTTTGATTTCCTGAACACAGCATGTCGGTGCATCACCAATTCCTTCGTGTTTCGATACAATATTTTTGAGGTCCATGCAGTCTGATTGTATCTGCAATCCCAACGAGTCCCAGCGAATGTTCACGAGCAGGGACTGAATTTATCTCACACACATATGCATGAGGCTCATTCTTAATGCTTGTCACATCAATCATGAAGGCAGAAGTGACGCATGACGCGGCATGCTTGCACGGAGCACACAAACGCACACGCCGCAGCTTTGCTGCAGGTTGCCTGGTACTATCGTGACCGGCTTTTTCATGAATTGCTGTAAAGAAGTCCTGTACACAAGTGCTCTTTTGATACATCTTCGAATCTTGACAGATTTGGGTTGCTGCGGCGTGGCAGAACCCACAGTACATTCATGATTCACTCGGAAGCAGCCCAAACCTCCAGTGTACCATCAGGCCCATGAGCAATCATGCGACCCTGGTTCGAGGAATGAATTTTTGATGTCATGTCAGATTCCCCAAGTGCCTGAGCATTGCTTTTCCATGGGGAGGTTTCAACCCAAAACTTTTGAAACCCCGTTTCGAAGGTGTCAATCACAGCATCTCAAAAAAAAAAAGCAACATATCCGAACCAGCACATTCCCCAAAATGCTCTACGTGCTTTCTCCCAGCTGGGTTGATCTCACAACATCTGGTGGTTTGAATTTTACCAAAGCAAAAGTTCCCAACACATTGCTTCGTCCTGAGTACACCATTATCTGACAATTCCTTGTCAAACAAAGTTGGTCCCCCTAATGGCACCACATGATCCGATAGCTCCATCAAGAAGCACACCAGTACCCGTGCAAGCAGGGCCAAGTAATCACATGTCTCGGCAATGTATCAGGCGCGATGCACCGGCAATGGCCTGATGCAAGCCCGCACACCCCACAGATTTGCGGCTACACCAATGAGTTATGGGGTGCTGGCGTTCAATTCCTTCCACAAATGCCGGTAAGATTTTGCATTGTGTGTCAACAGAGGGCAGGAGAGGACCTGTAAGATATTTATCAGCTCGTCCTTTGACCGCATCACATTGCAATGTCAGTCGTTCACAGAACGTACAGAACGTACGTAGTTGTTGAGTGGCATACACCATACACCACTGAGCAAAGGGGCACCCTTCTTTGATGCCTTTGCCGTTCCGATACCAGACGCCTTAACATACATGATGTGATGACCTGTACATTTTTTCGACCAGATCCAGCTTCGGGTGTGTGTCAAGCAGGACAATTCATGGCAGGGTGGGGTGTATCACACCTGCAAATTGTGTGCATCCATGACAGAACGGGATATACACTTTTTTGTTTTGGGATACGCAGGATACACACTTTTGAAGCTTGGGACGCACACATGGTACAGAATGGAAACAGCAAGAAAGCACCTGAGTGTGGCTTCAAAGATGTTTGCTGCATCACGCCTGAATAAGGAACTGTACAGGACCACAGAAATACCAGAAGGAGGGTGTGCCAACGCTTTCCGAAGTGCACCCCAGTCCTGCAGATAGTGGGTATCCCAAAAATCCTGACTACTGTATTAATTTGTATTCCCAGTTTCAAAAGTGTGTATGCCGTGTGCATCCCAACTTTTAAAAGTGGGCCCCGTGTATCCCAATTTTCAAATGTGTCTCCATGAAATTGTGGCCCACAAGTTCAAAGCCTGGCGTTCCAGGCACGTGCTTCGTTGCTGAACAGTCCTAACTGTTGTGGGCCTCGCATCACCCAGTTGGCTCGCGATTGCGCAGGCGCTATGCCAGTCGAGCACCAACCTGGCACTGAAAATTGGGCTCTTAGAATACCAGAATTACAAGGACGTAATAGCCCCTTCAAAACTGTGGCTCCTGGTACAACCTGACTGGCCGACAGCTGTAACTCTGCTGAGTTTCAGCTGCCGGCAGAAGAATGGTGATGAAGGACTACTGACTAGCATTGTTCTTGTATTGCATAAGTGTGGTGGGCCCCCCCCCATGCAGGGGATACCCCGACTAAGGAAGAAGGAAATAATATATCCTCAATGCAAAGAAGCACCATGCACTGCCTAATTAATTAAGAAAGACAGGGGGTCCCCCAAGAGCAAGAGTAGGACTTGGAGGACCAAGTCACTCTTGGGGAGAAATTTTGCAAATATTGTGTGCATGCAGCTGGAGACTGAGACAGCGTGGTAGTTCAGGGCTCAGGTTGTGTTCTCTCTTTAAACAAAATGCGACCCGAGATACAAATAATAATGTGGGATACCCGCAGTCCCCAAAGCATCGTGGTGCATTTGCATCTCTCGTATTGGATATCGGGTGGGAACCATGTCAATATGTGTGGGGGAAGTTGGCTGGAGCCTCCGGCCTTAATTTTTTCTGACAACCAACGCAAGGTTGTCCGCTTGGAACTCTTCCCAAGCAGATCTGGGGGGAAAGAGCCTGTGGAGTTTGTGTGGAGTTTGTGTGTGTAGAGGCAACATCCCATGGTGGGTCACCTGCAATCTAGGCACGTGTTGATTGGTAACATACCAGATGGAGATGGGCAGCAATATAAAGTGTATGAAATGGAGCAAACAGCCTGATCCGTAAATCAGGCCAAAGTTTTGCTCCAAAAACACTGCCTGTCTCTGGAACCGTCTTGCTGCCATTTCTGAGGAGTGTCTGTTCTGTTCAAAGCGGGTTTTTTGGAACATAACTCTGATTATCCCTCAATCTTGCACGTTGCTTTGACTTACCTTAGCCACCCCACTAAAGTGGGGAGAGCACAGCGCCTGAAACACGGGCAGATGAACCCAAATGCACGGGTGCACCCGCCCAGGATGGGCATGAGCGGATGAAAGATGAGCAACCATGAATCTGCAGTGGGTGCACACACCTGGAAACCCAGACGCAGCGTCCAGTGGTCGGGAAATGGGCCGATGGACCACCTGCGTCATGCCAGAGGGGGGGGTGGGAATCCAGTGCAACACCAAATAAACAAAGGTAAAGGAGCAACAGACAGCACAAGGCTGAATTTTTGTGCAGGAACCTCAATTCTGTAGGTTCCAAGTGGAATTTTCTGGATTAGAATCCAACATGAACACGTCGTTGGTGCTGCTGCGGCAGTACAGCAGGATCATCACCTCTAGAGAATGGTAGCCATGCCATCCGCCAATGTCGTGCCAGGGGGGTCCCCAGGGAAATACCGCTTCTTGACATACTGCACGGCGTCCTGGATGAGGGGATCATCTCTGATGCCGACCAAGTACTGCTCTTGGTTTGTGTACCCGAATTCCTCGAGCACAGGCCCACGGTGTGAGATGCACAGGCCATCGTCGCTGATCTGAAAAATGTACTTCGCACACGCCAGCCCGCCGTCACACGACACCCCCTTTAGAAAAGGCAATGCACAGCGGCTTGAGGCAGAGTCACAAGGGGCTGCAGGGAGTGGCACCAATTGATAGGGGCAGTGGTACATGCGGATGGTTTGAGTACATGCTCACCAGGCTGGAGTTTGAAGAGCATACCCTGCCTGCCCCCCCATTGCACAGTCCAATGAAAACATGTGCTTCCGTCCTGCGGTTCCTGAGGGCCAGGCTGTGTATTGGAGAGGGTAGGGTGACTTATGTTGTAAGCAGCATGGCCATTCGCAAGCTACTGCGCGTCACACGCCAACCATTGGATGTGGTATTCTGCCCTTCGATAATGCACTGCGGACATTTCGTGAAACACCTCTCGCTTCTGACCCTTTGGACTACTGTTTCAGGTGGTTTCAACTTTTCTGATGCCAGGCAGGGTCAAAAAGATTGTCTGCCTGGGTAGTTTGCCTGGGTGCAGCCACCAACGGCCCCAGCTTCGAGTTTGGGGTTGCAACTTTGAGATTTTGGAATTCATATGCCAACGTATTTTCCAATAAATCCGGATCCCATTCTGCAATAGAAAGCAAACAGCGGGCAACCAAATGTTCTAGCTGTGCCCTGCTTACTGTTGTTTTGTTGTTATTGTTATTGTTGATGTTGCTCGTCATGTTCGCCTTTGTCGTTGCTGAGTGTCAGAGCTTGGCCCCAGAATCCTATGTGCGACCAAGGTACCGAGGTGCTTTGACAGGGCTCCAAGGATACTGCAGTCTTCCGAATTAGGGGGCCATTTGAATTGAACCCTGGAGCACAGTTTTTGTTGGAGATGTGCAAGTAACGACCCCCCCTGCGTGCCTTTTTTGCAAAAGGGGGGGGGGGGACAATTGATGTGAAGAATGCAGACTGGGCGTTGGCACGAAAATATGACAGTCTATCATCTGAAATACGAGCAAGCATCGAGACACATGGTATGCATACGGGTCTTAGTGCATAGACCCTCCCTTGGGTTGGTGGGGGGGGGGCTTCATTTGGAGACCATTCCTCACAGGTGTTGGGGGGAACCGTCGGCATTGTGAGGGTGCAGATCTGTTGTGGAGATTGTCGCACAGCTCCAACAAGCCGGTGTTAAGACCCCATACCTCCTTGACTGATGAGCGCTTTGACAACATGCAGAAAGAGAGGCCCAAATTTTTGTCGTTGTACAGCCCTGGTGCTGCACCTGCGCAACCACTCTCACGGCATCTCCAACTTTGTGTTTGCAGTTTTATGCCATTTGTGCTTCTCGGTGCTATTATCAGGATTCAAGCGTCCAAGAGTATGAGATGAGAATGTGAGCGAGTGTGGTTTGGCCCAACTTCAGCACCTCCAAAGTGGAAATGCCCGTCTGCCTACAAACTGCATCCTGCTACTGCGTTGCCTGAGGCTTCGCCACCCTCCCCGGAGACCACAGACTGCAATTGTGCCACAGGGGCATTTTCCAAAAATGGTTGTCCTGTTGGCCAGGGTGAGTGGTGATACATGGCCATGGTGTCCAAAGATCAACAGCATATCGGATGTCCGCAACACCTGGCGCCTTAAGGAAGCCGGGTACAAACTCCAGCTCGGGTTCAATCCATCTTGGTCGTTATCCGAGTCCAAATTCCACAATATCAGTTCAGTGAAGGGTGGAGCACAAGTGGATGGAGGCAGGAGCGGACAGGGGCAGTACCTGGCACGACAGGATGCCAGTCTCGGGATCAAATGAGCCGCGGATCTCCTCGGACAGCCAGTTGCCCATGCCAATGGTGCTGAACCACTGCGACTGTGTGCACCACCACCAGATCACTCCAGTGGTGCCTTCAGGGGTCACGTTAACGCAGAGCTTCCACTCGTGCGCGGTAACCCGCATGTTTGGGTTGCTCAGGTCGGCGCCCTCACGCTGATAACCAGAAAACTCCCAGTTGCCCTGCTTCAGCGATGTGACAGCTTTGAGCCGCTGCAGCTCTACCTTTGACTCAGAGGGTTTAACGAGGTTGAGGGTGACAAAAGGGAGGCCGTAGACGTTGTGAAGCGCCTGGGTCCATAGCACGTTGTGTTTGAACAGTGACCTGGTGCAAGTGAAAGCATCCAGCGGGACCACAGCAGGGTTAAGGCTGAGGGGAACATGAAATAAACAATTGCGTTGTTAACAGGTAAAGAAAAAAAAAGCAAAGAGTCCAGCAACGCAGCGCCTGATGAGTGACTGTTGGTGGCTGGACGGTAACCGACAGCACTTGGAGATTGACGAGTCGTGCCTGAAGGATGACCAGCAGTCTTCCACAACAAGCAGTCTTCCATAAAAAAGGGAGAAGAGGAATTGCGTCCTGTAGACAATGCTTTTCAGATCACCCTGGAGAAGGGTCAGGTCGGAAGGGCAGTACTGGCCACCTGCATCGCCAGACCTGTACATGGTGTCCAGAGGCAACACGCACACCACAACAACAGGGCCTCCTGCACTCGCACCATTCGTCCAGGGCACAGCCCAGGCACCGGATCGCCAAACCACAAGCCAGAGGACGACAGGAGGCATGGGCCCACAGAGTCGACCTGATCAGGCAGTGGGGAAACAAGGACGCTGGGACTGTCAGCACTGGCCCATGGAGTCCAGAGCCCAGTCCATTCAGCAGGTCTGCAAGAACACTCAGTATGGCAGTGCTCCTGGGGGGCTGAGGACCCTTGGTGGCGGGGGCAGTCATGTCTGTCTTGACTGCATCATGCGTACCATTCGACTTGGAAGCATACAACAAGGGGCAGCGCTGTACGACGATTAGAAGGAGGAAAATGCGCAGCAGGTTGCGGTCGCGGTTTCCTTTGCAGTCATCGTTGCGGGGGCAGCAGTTGTTGTTGTTGCTTGTGCTGCTGATGTTGCTACCACGGCTGCAGGTCTTTATATTTTTTGGCAGCTACGGAGTCTGCACTCTGAGATCAAAACAACCCACATTCGTTAGGAGGAAATGTGGTTTGCACATCCTGTGGCTTGGATGTGTCGGTGTTTGGAATGTGTTGGATGGGGCAAGGGTGTTGTGGTAGACCTCAGCGGCTGCCGGCCGACGAGAAGACAGGTTTCAGAAAAGGATCCACGCTGCCTTCGCCAAATGATGACTGAAACACTTGCCAAAGGCGACAGAAGGCTTTCTGGGAAAATCAAAAATTTGAAAATTTTCACGTGCTACTACAAAAAACCTACAAACAGCAATTTCCGAGCTTTCGGAGGGCCAATGGCCCTGGCCCTGGGTACATGGGCCCATGTAGCCAGGGCCAGGCCAAGCCCCCCCCCGAAAGCGCTGAAATCGCCGTTTGTAGGTTGTATAGTAAGTGGTACATGAATGATTCCTCAAATTTCCCTTTTCTTGAAAACCTTCTGTCACCTTTGGGATGGGTTTGGGTACTCATTTGGTGACAATACGAGAACTCTAGCACCCATGGGAACCCAGTACTGGCTGATAGGTTCGGTCCAGCTGTCGGACGCAGGGCTGGCATGAGGCAAAACACAGGCAAGCACTGGACAGTTCAGGCATTCCACATGCAGACCAAGCTGCCAACGTCAAATGTCCCAGATTGCCTGGGTGCGACGCTCCGTGCTTCAATGTACGCACGGAAAAAGACGAAATCTCCGGGTGGGTGGGCGGGCCTGTCTGCTCATGTAAAAATGAAAAACAGACTGCACATGAACAATGCAGAAAAATGCATTCCGGACGACAACATTGGCCGTGACAGCTGCTAACCCTGCTTACCGACATCCTCTGCCTGAACTACATCGGTTCAGTCCAGCTGTCGGACGCAGGGCTGGCATGAGGCAAAACACAGGCAAGCACTGGACAGTTCAGGCATTCCACATGCAGACCAAGCTGCCAACCCTATTACGAGCGAATGCGAGGATCAACGCAATCGCCACGCAAACCTTGGGAGAAATTCAAGACAAACGAACCGATTCGGCTCACCTTTCCAAGCCGCCTGCCGGCGCTTAACACTGTCAGTGACATCACTGTGCGTGCGAAAGGATCCCAGCCTACTAGGCGGGTCTGCAGGATTCAAATCCGTGCCCACCTTGAAAACGCCCAGAGGGCGATCATTCCAGCTCCTGAGCCAGAATAGCTGACGAAGAAGCCTCTGCTAGCTGCGCAAAAAAAATACCTCCACGCATACCTAAAATCTGTGCTCTACCGACACCACTGTCTGTAGCAACCACAACATACGGCAAGCGTAAATAACAACCCAAGCGCAGAGCGTACACGGCCGCATACAATTCTGCCTGCTGTAAAGTAGTAATCCACTGGGGTGCCTTACGACTGCGCCACCGCCTGCCCTCTCTCACAACCCCAACCCGGTACCTGCCCTTCACACTCCTCTCAGCGGCATCAGTGAAGAAAACACACTCTGCCGAAGGCAGTTGAGGCAACCAAGGCCAAGGTGCAAAACACTGAGGGGTCAGGGTAAACGCAATAGCCGTCATCAGTGCACGACGCATGCCTTTCCTAAAATCACAACAATCGTTCAACTTCCAACAGTGTCCCCCAGCAACAAAAGGAGCCAGCCCCGCATTGGGCCGCACAGCCCACTCGAGCTTGCCCAACAGTCTTGCAGCCATCCTGCCGCTCAGTCTATTTTGGACAATGCCCAAAAGCTAGAGGGCAACAACCCCGCCAATTACCCCGGGCTTATTCTCTACAGTCATGGCAGCAGCAGCAAACTGCTTCCCAATAAAATTCAAAGTCCGCACAGGCTCTATCACACTTTTAGGGCTAATCAGGAATCTTGCCCTGCCCAAGACACGGCTCACGCGGCGCGCAGCAACGCGCACGCGGTTCCTACCAACAGCAGAAACCAGGACGTCGTCCAGGTATGTGACTCCCCTGGCCCGCAAGTCACGCAGGGCCCGTCGGACCAGTGCGGAAACAAGCCGCTGACAAAGCACTGGCGAGTACTTCCACCCAAAGGGCAGAGTAAGCCAGCGGAAACAACCCTGTGGCGTGTTCACACGGAAAACCCGACACCAACGGTACGGCATGCGGATAGACCCAAAGCAATTGCTCAGGTCAATTTTCCCCAGAAACGCCTTAGGGCCTGCTGTCGCCATCAGGCGAGTCACTTGCTCTACCTGGGGTAAATGGAATTTAGGCGGTTTACGCCCGTCAGCGTCGTTCAACCCCACACACGCAGAAATGGGCGCACACTTCTGCGAGTTCTTAGGAATGACCCTGGCCTTGCTGGTGCCTCTGGCTGCGCTGCACCTCTTTAAAGGCCCCGCCTCTCGAATAGAGCTTAGCATGTCACCCACGGCTGGGCAGTCCACCATTGGTATACCACTGGCATACTTCTCATCCCATGCTTGGTATGTACGCAGCAGGTCCCCCGGTACGCAACGCCGCCAAATGGAATCCGCCATCTCCACTTTGCCCACCTCTCCGATCCCTCGCCTTGCAAGCTTTAGGCTCACTGGTTCCAGTTCCTCATCATCATAGTACGACACCTCGGACGCCTGATTGAGACCCTCCTCTGAGATAGTCGTCAGGGCCTGCGTTAGTCTTCCCAATCCCTTTCGCGGGTTGATGGTAGCCGCCAGCCTCCCCAGCGCCAACAGCCCTCCTGCTACAAGGCCCTCTTGCCTCCGCTTTGGACCCCCCAATAGACCCCAACCCCAGCCCCTAAAAAAAGTGGGTTTCGTTGGGGGGGTCTAGGGGGGTCCCGATGCATTTATTGGACAAAAATAATGATTCTACAAGGGGTTAAACCAACAATTCAAACCCTTGGGGTGATAGTGGGGTATGCCACAGGGCCCAACCCCACTGTGGCAGTCCAACCGACACGTGTTCCTCCATGCGGGAAGCAGGCCGGCGTGCTGGCCGAGTACTTTACTCGGTCCCCCCCCTCAGGGGCAGTCCGCTCATGACGGGTGGCAGCCAACGTGGCGCCACGGGAGAGCGAGCCACGAAGATACTTAGTCCCAACTTGCTCATCCCTCTCGGCTGCCGTACTCCATGGGTGGGGGGCCTTCATTGGGGAGGGTGCACCAAAACTCTCATTGCCCCCCTTCCCTTGCCCCTCAATCTCAATGCATAGGCCTGCGGACGTGAAAAGTTATTGTGCCTCAAATTGCCATTGTTTAGGCTGTTTAGTGAAACTCGAAATTTTCGATAATTCGATTTTCGCCCAAACTCTTGTGTCCCCTAGGATGGGTTTGGGTGGTCATTTGGTTACAATATAGGTACTCTAGTGCCCATTGGGGCCCACATCGTGGCCTGTAGGCCCATGTAGCTTGGGCCATGCCCCCTGACCCCAAAAAAAATCCCTCAAATGGTTGCCGTCTAGGCTGTTTAGTGGCACCCCAAAATCTTGTCGTAGAGGTTTTTCGACCAAAAACACCCAGGTACCCGGTTGCCGCCCCCCCACGGGCGCGGCTCGGTGCGCACTCGCGTAGTCACTCGCGCTCGTGCATATCCGTCGTTTGGGGGGCTGCGCATCACCTGGCGGGGGCGCCAAAGGGCGCCTGCCTAGCACCCGAGGTGTTTCGGCCGTGCCGCACCACCGGTTGCTCCGGGGGTGGTAGGGCATCCGAAGCCGGGCGCAGCCAGCCCAGCCACGCCGATAGGGCCCAGCCCCCCTCCCGCCGCATTTCCGGACTCAAGACAAGCCATCCTCGGCCCTACCGTGGCGGCACCGGCGGGCAAGCCGCTACCGCCGTGCCACGGCACTCATGTCCCGCATGCCCTGCTCTGCAACACTAGCGAATGCCATACCACATGGGACAACATCGTCATAGACCGGGGCGCTGTGCTCCAAGCAGCGGCCCCCACAATGACGCGTCCCTGTCCTACACCTTAGTGCGCCATGGAAGCAGCCAAGGGGACCCCGTGCGCCGGGGCGCGCCGCGGACATCACGCATACGGCGGCATTGCCTGCCCTCCACCAAGGGAGGGGGCGGGGGAAGTAATGCATAGGGAAGCGCTCCCCGTTTGCCGGCCGTAGGTGTGCCGAGGCGTGAGGCCGCTTGAGCCACGTCTCCGCGCAGTGTGACACCATAACCCGCATTGTTGTTTACCACTTGCATCTAAATCGATGCAAAGCATCCACAACATGCAAAAACATTTTGCCACCACCCCCCCTCCCTACCCACACCATTGTCCCCCCACTCCACCCCTTCCTAAAAAAGTGGCGCAGCCGGGTACAGGGGGGTGGAGGGCCCAAAACCAAAAAATTGCTTACGGGATCCTTTTGTCGGCCGAACTAATGGTTTTTACAAGGGGTTGGTCATCTGATATCACCCATTAATGCTACACAAATGATCCCAAAAGAGGTGGTATGGTGCCGGCACCTGTACTTCATCTAACAACCTCTCTTCGAGGTGACATTTATCGCTTTTGCTGTGTCATACCCCATTGCACCCTATTGTGAACCCTACCAATGTGAAGCGAAGTGGGGTAGGAGGCCAAAAGTGCCCAGCTGGGTTGTCCTTCAAAGCGCCAAATAAGGTCCCCAAAAAGCACGCGGCCCCAAGAGAAATGGGGGGGGGGGGGATGGGGGGAAACGGGGGATATGGGGGGAGCCCAACTAGAAAACTATGAAAAATGGGGGACACCAAAGAACATTGTGCTAGTGTGAGTCAGTTTTGGCCACAAAGCCAGAAGGATTTTGGCCACTAGCCGGTGGCCATTAAATTGTATTTTGGGGTGTACATTTTTTTACTTTTTGTTTTTTCGGAGAAAAGTTAATAAAAGAAAATGCTTTGACTACTGCTTGTTTTCTTGTGGAACTTGACTTAGGTCTACCCTTTTTTGAGCTTTCATTGGGCGGGGGGGGGGGGGGGTCCATCTCTTGTGTGTGTTTATGTACTCCCTTGAATGTGTATCAATGTTTTTTGGTTTTGTTTGTGGATACTTACTGTTAATTTTTGGATACTTCCTATTAGTTCTAGATGCTTCCTTACAAGGGCGTTGTTTGTGTGCGCCGTGAGAAAAGACAAGAGGTGACTATTGTGTCATGAATGCACTAGCCTCTCGCAAAAGGCGGGGGGGGGGGGGGGGGGGCTAGATGCTTGCCATCAATTCCTCAGTGGCTGCTGTTTTTTTTTTAGATGCTTCGTGTTAATCCCTGAATACTGCTGTTGCTTCCTAGGTACTTCCGGTTAATTCTCGGGTGGTTGCTGGCAATTCCTGGATGCTTGCCATTCAATCTTGGATGGCTGCCGCTTCTTCCCGGGTGGTTGCTATTTTTGCTTGGATGGCTGTCGTTTCTTCCTAGATTCTTTTTAAATCTTGGATACTTATGTCAATACTACCACGCTTTGTTCTGCTGAGTCCCAGACTACCACAAGAAGTAGCACACAAGGGAACAAATGCCACCTTTACCATGCACTCGAAAGTTGCGGCATTGTATGGAGTGTGATGCTAGTGAAGCACCACATGCTTAGTAACTGCATGAAAACATAGTGTCCCTTGGAGCGCTGCATTGCCTGGGAACTAAATTCAACAGGCATTGAAATTGAAGGTGTTTGATGGCTTCCCATTGCATTGTCTAGGGTCCGTGTGGCCCCCCAAAAACGTACTTTCAACAGCAAATTCAATGGGCATTGAAATTGAAGGCTCAAAAACAAAATCAGAAATACCTACTTCATCCCTTCTGTCTCAAAGCCCACATGTGGACAAAGTGGCTACATCACCCCTGCCGTCCTTGTGACAAAATGGGGCGAAATGGGAATTGCCAGCCCCTCCCCTGAGGTCTAGCAACAAAAAGTGCATTTTGGGGGGTTTTGGCCTATGATTTCCCTATTTTTCAACCTGGAATGCAAAAAAAGAACAATTTTCGACCATGCCCTCCCCATATTTCCGTTTCCCCCCAATTTCCTCAAATAGTGTACCGGTAACATTCCATTTCTGGGTGCTTCTGGGCCTTGGGTAGTGCCTTTCCCTTCCTGTTCCACAAGAAAATTGGCTCCATTGAGATGCACATTTTGTTGAGAACTGCCTGGACATGACCTGTTCACGAAAAGCATCGTCTTCATCCAATAAGCATGCTTTGCGTGGTGGTCGAACACTGGGTGTTTGTCGCTCGTACACCAGGCCACAAAGCTACATGGAGCCACATCCCTTTTGGATACCCATGTTCCTGCCTGCATACCATGCTGCAATGCCACACTTGGTGTCTCAAGGGGTACCCATGCACACCATGCCACCATCCTACATTTTTCCTTCAAGGGAAGGGCTAATACATGACCCCCACCTCACTCCCTTTAGGCAAACACGATGGCCGAAGTCATGGGAAACAATGGTCAGACAATGGCATCTTGTGGGTCAAATGGTGGAGGGGCAGCAGCGACCTGAAGCGGCGATTCAGGAGCTGTAGGTCTGAAGTGCACTCAGGGATGATGAACATCGTGAGTGACAAGAGCATGTCATCACTGAGGTGCATGAGCACCATTCTGCTTGTCGTTGTCATGGTAACCAAAAGGAGACAAAATGCTGCACGCACCATTGCCAAGAGCGAAATCATGGAGGCAGACAGGTTAGTCTTTTTGCCAGTAGCGAAGGCGTAGCTATCGCTACTCAAGGAAAAAGTGCTGGGCTCTGAAAGCTGTTGGTAAATCACCAATCACCACCAAGACAAAGGATTCAACTGCAGGAGATCCGAAAAAAGAGGAATTGCGGGGTCTGTTTCGTTGATCACCCGTTTGCCCGTTTCTCCTCCTCAACCTACCAGCAAATGTGAGGAAGCAACTTTGGACTTAGATTTCATATCATGTCGACAATTTCACGCATGCCTTAAGAAGACGTTCTGTATCTCATTCCACGCATATCATGGCATGCTTGGTGGCAAATATGCCCAAAGTTTTTGGCACTGCACAAAAAGGGGGGCTGGCGATGCGACACGCTCCGGATCGGGGTGGTGGAAACCCCCCAAAAATGGATCGGATCACGGAATGGATATGGAGGTGAACCCCCCTGCCAACCCTCACGAAATTGAATCGAAACCAAAAAATCCAGTAAGCTGCAGCGCGTCGCGCACACTGCCATAGGAGCCCCAACCTCACCAAGTCTTCTGTCAACCTTCCAAGGGAGAGACGGCACCACAAAGCACAATTAAGTTGCAACATTCTACACTTTTTGATACAAACAAGACCATCAGAATAGTTCTCAACAAAATGCTTCGTTCACAAAAACAACAAATATAGTGCACCCAATAACAACAAAGCACGTCACTAGAACGTTCTTAAAGATAATGAAGCAGGTTCTTAATGCAAAACAAAAATCTTGATCCATAAAACCGTTATGAAGCAAATTCTTCATGCACGACAAAGTTCTTCATGAACAACAAAGTGCTTGATCCACAACAATGTTCTTGATCCACAACAAAGTTCTTAATGCACAACAGAATTCTTGATACACAACAAAGATCTTGATCCATAAAAAACAAAATAACATGTGGCGAACATGTCACTACAAAGCACACAAATAAATTGCAACAAAACACCAAAGGTGGAAAGATGAAAATTCTTCCAAGAAAAAAAAACCTACTTTCCACACCCAAACTGTCTTATCTACTGCTCTATCTCTGTCTTTCATCAGCAAACGTCTAAACTTTAACACATGTCCCATGTGTATACAAAGCAATTGCGCTGCAGCAGTGCAAGAACAGGCTTACTCTTCTACTCTGTGCCTTCACAAACTATGTCGATGACTTGCAGCACTAGCAGCATGTGAGTACTCCCGAAGAGTATAAACCTTAGCCCAGCTGGGGCTTTCTGAAAGGCAAGGCATGGGATTTAAGCAATACACAGTGAACATGGACTGCGCTCATGCAAGAGCTGCAATCCCAAGCCTTGATCACCCACAGCCCTGTTCCTCTTGAGGCGTGACACAAGCAAAGGCCATGAGGCGCTAATAGCATATGCCACAATATTCTGTTTTCGGACAGAGCAGTATTGCATGCACTTAAGTATGACAAAGCACACAGCACATGTTGTATGAGCATGAGTTTGCATATATGGTGAGTGCCATGTGCATACCCGCCATGTGCTCTGTTCACTCCTCAGGAGTTACACAGTGTTCCTTATTTCCTACACTCTATGGTCGCTTCCATTCCCCCATGTGTTGTTGTTGTGTGTGTGTGTGTGTTCGTGCATACGTTTCCATGCGTATATCATGCATTGCGTGGTCACTCATGGTTCAGTCTTTCGGCAGCGCCACTCTGGTAGACCTCATTTTTGCAAACCTGCACATGAGTTTATGTTTCCACCACTTAGGTGTCACAAACCGACCACCCCCTTGGGGCAAGATACGCTATCCATGGACCAATATAGGAGGGTGAAAGTTAAAATGCTGAAACAGGGGTATCATTTTAGGGGTAGAAACCAAACCTGGTGGGAACTATGCAGGCACAGTTGTTGTATACAATGAATATTCAGAATCCTGCGGAACAGGTCTCACCAACATATCCACATATCACAAGGATAGAAACCGTTTTCGGGTTTTGGGCTATTTGACACAAACTGCAAACATTCTGGGCCCTTTTGAGCGATTTTTGGGCCGTTTCGCGGACATATTGTGGAGTTAGAGGGCAGCAGTCCGAGTTAGAGGACTCTTTGTCACGGGGAGGTCAGGGCACATGTGGGCACACGTGGCTCAAATTTGAAATCCAAGGACCTTTTAATCGCCCGTTGCTTGCTGCTTGCTGCCGCTGCTGCTTGCTATCAAGACTCACGACCAGGACCGAGCTGGGTCCTAGTCTTGGTTAACGCATTGGAAATCACCGTGGAGCAAAGCCCGCTTGCTTTGCAAATGTTCCTGCACGGTCAGGACGATCCTCCTGAAACATGTGTCCAAAACGGGTTGTTTTCACCTCAAAATCGCCCACCCCGTGGCACCATGGCATGGCACACACCTTCTTCCCCACCCATTTGTGTTCCTTCGATGGCCCATTCGCTATGCAAGAACAACGGTAACTACGAAGATAGTGAAGTTTCGCTAAAACGCGGTAAACTCCGGTAAATCAAGGCAAAAACTCAGAACCCCACTTATTGCCCTCCTCCTACTTGTACCCTTTTTCCACGATGTTTTTTGAAGACAAACCAAGCCTGCCCGCTTTTGAAGCACCCAAAACGCTGCCGCCATCACCCCAAGATGGCGTTTTTCGTGTCCGTTGCTACTCCCTTGACCCCACAGCCAAAACAAAGGCTTCCCCTAATTTTACCTCATTTTGACGCGCGCTAAAACAGGTTTTGACGCGCGCTAAAACAGGTTTTGACGTGCGCTATACCTACTTTTGTCTTAGGTTTGCAACCCTGCATTGCAAGCTAAAACTGGCTTTGACGTGCGCTACGAGTAGTTTTGTCTTAAGCTAAATCATGGTTAAATGAAACCCTTGCCCTTCCTTGGGTACATAGACACATTGACATGATAATGCACGCTGAGGCACATGGCACAAACACAACAACAATCTGTGTTCTCATTTCTGTACACCCTTCGAGTGCTTCCAAGCACTTTTGTTCTTCATGTATGCCTCTTGCTTTGTCCATGCCGGGTCCCACACATTGAAAACCTGATTTAACAAATTGTAGTCCATATTATCATTTCGGATGACTTCACGCCAGCTCTTGCGCACCCCCCTGAGCCTACTCCCCTTCCCTCCCCCCTTGAAAGACCTGTTTCTGACCTCCTGCTTCAGCGCCTTGTGTCTCCCCTCTGCCTTGAACCCCCCGTCAAGCTCAAATCCCCATACAACCCTGCCACCCCAACCATGTGGTCTACCCACAAGTGGGGCCACAAACTAATACTAAGTCCCAAAGCCCTATGCAGTGCCCCCATCCCCTTCAGGTCAGCCCTCAACTCATTCACCTTCGTCGCTGTCAAAATACCCTTTTCCCATACTAGGTTAGCGGTCTTTCCTAAAAGCACCCCCCACTGCCTGAACCCCTCCCCCCATGGCACGCGCACACCGTTATGCACAATGTCGTGTTGCAAAAGGCTGCTGTTTTGGAGCTCGTCGGCAATGCAATCCCACCCCTGAGCCTTAATCCACTCCCCTGCCGCACTCTGTTCAATGTGCACTCCCTCCCTCTCCTCCCCAACCACATCATGGGCTGTCACAGTTCGAGCTCGGATTCTTATGGGGTCCGGGTAGAACTGGACCCCGTCCGATGCTCTTTTTTGTGCAAAACCATGTTGGTCACACAATGCATTGTAAAGCCCTCAACACACCATGCGGCCCCATGCACCATGGCCTCTATTTGGGTTTCACGGCACTCAACACCACCCCGATGTGTTCCCACTCATCCTTAATTCGTACATGTCCACTGCCAAATTGGTTCACACACTCCTCATGACTCTTCCCACACAACCAACACACAACCGCCAAGGGGTGGGCAGTGGTCCATCCCTTGCACGCACCCAACGCCACATGACCCTTCCCATCGGCTATGATCTCAAACTCAACACTACACTCACAGCCGTTGCTATCTATGTACGTTGTTTGTTGTACGCTCTTTATCTCATCGTTCAACTCGGCCACCGCACGTAACCGCTGCAGAAGACTCGTTTTCTCCGGACCATGGATGAACACCCAGGAACCGTAGGGTAATGAGCTCGTCACATCCCCTACGCTGAAGTGCACAAAGCTCCGATTGTGGCTCCGCGTGCCATCGATCGCGATCACCACCAAAACTTTTCCACGATGCGATTGTGGTGCCCGAGTGGCCCACATTACCTGCGTAACAAAAGGAAAACACACGGCGTGCACCACCTGGGGGTTTATCGGGCGACGCAGTGCACTTCGAGCACCCACCACACCTCCAAATTTTCTTTTAACTACGTTTTGCACCCCCGCACCTGGGAACGAAGCAGACGGGACCCTTGAAACGTCTCCGTCTCGAAGCTAAGTTCTGTGACCCGGGGCATAGTGAACGCACGGCTCTGCGATAGCACAGTTGCCATGGGCGTGCACCAAGCAGACGTGGTGAAACTGCGCTGCAGCTGCCGCAGGGAAAGTCCTTGCCGCCGCATGTCCCACAATGCAGCCTGCGCACAAAGCTCGGAGCCGGCGTGAGGTTCAGCGACAGCTGCATGACGTGTCAGTTCCAGTGAACGCCGTTGCCTGCAGAGCCCTTAGGCGCTCATGGCGGGTAGTATGGTTACGGGGTCCCAACTCATGATACTGCAAGTACGCCATGGCAGTGTGCGTGGCACAAAGGACAGGTTAAGTGTGTGTTTTGTGTGTTTGCCGCGTTTTGACGCAAGCTAAAGCGCGTTTTGATGCACGCTAAAGCATGTTTTGACGTGCACTAAAGCGTGTGTTGACGTGAGCTAACGTGTGTTTTAACGTGCGCTAAAGTGTGTTGTGACTAGGCTAGAGTGTTTTTTGACGTGCGGGAAAGCTTGTTTTGACGTGCGCTAAAGTGTGTTTGGACGTGCGCTAAAGGGTGTTTTCGCGCGTGCTAAATGCGGTAAACGGCGCCAAATGGAGGCAACACCCAAAGAAACACTGGTTAGCCTCCCTCCTTTTATGAAGACTGCGGGGTCGTCACCCCAATTAGGCGAACAAACTCGCTGCCCTCATCTGCCCGCACTGGGCCTTGAATCCAGAGGTAGTGCCTTCCTCCCTCCCCCTCCGAATGACACGAAAATGTAATGACCGCTACGCGGTTGCCGTCACTCCACCAGATTTCCCACAAGGCATTACATAGGTGCATCCCCAACGGCTTCTGCCATGGATGGCCGTTGGCATCCCGGCGCTGATGGGCTTCACCCTTGGTGCGCATCGCAATGTCGTTCGCGGCAACTGACAGATACTCCACCGCCTCAGCGCGGCTCGGCGGCTCACTGATCCACAACCTCACCCCATTCGGGGCGACTTCCTTTTGGCAGGTGCGGAAAGCAACACGGTGTCGGAGCCGGGCTTCGATCACGGCACTGCAGGCTGCTGCCCGTTGCTGCTCTTTGTGCTCTGACCAGGTGTGGGTCCTCTTCTTCTTCCCCATGACAAACGAAGCTGTGGTACAAAGGGGGCACATCAGAGAGCGGGGCAATGGGGGGCACATCACGTCCATCGGGCCAGATAGACACCCCCGTACTGCCAACAACTCTCTCGTTTGTTCTCTATGTCAATGCCTCACCTTGACTACTACTAGCCCCCCAACAGATGATACTCTCGACACTGTACTGTTCCCACAACTTGTTGTACTGCTCCACCGCAACATGGGGGGCCTCCTGACCCTTCTCCTTTCCCAAAGTGTCAATCAGCCATGAGGTGCATTGCAGAGCCGTCACGGCGCTCGTCAAAGATCCATGCAATGTGCCCGCTGCTTCTGGGAGGTATCGCGTCGTCCCCGCGCTATCCCCCTCCTCACTGACACCTGCCACAGTCCCACTCCCAGCCTGTGGCTTTGGGGCTTTCAGGAGCCGAGCCTGCAGCGCCTTGCGCTTTGGTTCCCACTTGGTTTCCCTTGCACGCCATTGGTCTTCACGTGCCTTGCTTGTTGTCTCAATGCGCTTCAGCGCAGCTGTATGCGATTGCTGCACGGCCTCCACCTCCCACTTATGCGCCTCCCGCATCTGCTCCAGCACACCTGGTGCCACTTCCGCAGCTTGTCCCACTCTTACTCGTGGGGGCTTGGGCTTCTTCTTCACTGTGGTCGGGACTATCTATGTCCGACGCTTCCCGCGCTCCCCAAGCGACCGCCCGCCGTCTGAGTGCTCAGCATCCGACTGCTCGCCGGTTGATTTCTCCTCGATGTCCACGTCTATGGTCTTACACAGCACGCGGTCCTCCCGTTCACGTTGCCACTGGACCCTGAAGGCAGCCGCACATGCTTCTGCCGTCCCTTGGCATGCATGGCCCTCAATGGCGCACACCACGTTACACGCTAGGACATGTGACCACTCAAAGCATCGCCTCCTCTGCAACTGCCCCAAGGCAGCAAAGAAGCAACCCGCAAGGTACACATGCGTTGATCTCTGTCTCGTATACATCAACGGGACAGGCAAGGTCTCCTCCCCCTTCCGTGACGACACCAGCACCCAAAACGGGCAAGTCACCGTGAACGAGTCCATGTTGCTGCGAAGCCCGCAGGTGACAATCATCTGCTCAGCAACCAACCCATCCGCATCAGTAATCTCCACTGCAGTTTTGTCAAGCGTGGCCTCCTTTTTGAACTGCCGACGCTTCATGAGGTCAATGTCAGGCGTGCAAATGCTCGAGGGATCCATCGTGAATCCGCTGCCCTCCCCATCCTCCGCGACTTGGACTGCGGGTGTCACTGTCAACGGCGCTGCAATGACTAGCTGGCTGCTCGGCGTCCGCCTCGGCTCCTCTAGTGCGCCATGGGACAAGGGGTTCACGGCCGCAATGGGAAGATGGGCCTGCAAGAACATGGAACATGTTTCCACAATTTTTACCTCATTTTGACGCGTGCTAAAACCTGTTTTGACGTACGCTAAAACCTGTTTTGACGTGTGCTGAAAGCGGTTTTGTCGTAGGTACATTGCAAGCCAAAGCGGATTTTGACGTGCGCTACGGCGCGCTTTGACGTGCGCTAAATCACGTTTTGATGTGCGCTAAAACAAGCATTGACGCGCGCCAAAACACGATAAACTGTAGGCGCACACCTGGTATTGACAGTGACACACCCACTTGTTCCCCTTCCACTGGGCGGAGTTGCGGAGGTTGTCGATAGGGGTGAGGGCACCCCACTAGTGGGCCATTTGCGAGAAGGCCATCACTTCCAGGGTGGGTTGTTTGGTGAAACCCCAGGCTGCCGGCACGATGGGAAACGCCACGTCGCCCATCTGCAAATTGAGTCGCGGCACCTTCGCATTGTTAACGGGTGGGACCCACCATCCATGCACCCAAGGTGTTCCGCACTTTGGTACATCGTCCTCGCCATCGGGCACAATGTCCGTGTACTGCAGCCCCTTCACCGCCAGCCACATGTTGCAGTCTGCAATGTGCCGACAGAGATGCATGACGTCACCCATATACTGCTGCGGAACCGGCACGTGCGTGCACTCGCCCATCTCGAACCCAGTATCATGTGGTGTAGGTAGCGGAGGCTGCTTACAGGCGATCTGCATGACCTCAGGACCCTCCACGCACGACAAAACCTTGCGCACCCCATGCGGCAAAAATGTAAAGACCAGGTACCTGCTCTTACCACCACCAAAGCGCACGAACAAAAGCCGGTTCATGAGCAGGGCATCCCCAAGTTTCATCAGCAGCGTATGCATCTTGTTGGCGGTGTGGTGTCCACAATGTGAGCCAACCTGCACCTGCAGTGCTTGCGCAGCCTCAACGTCCTGAAGGGGGACAATGACCGTGTGCGTCAGGTGGGCGTACGCGCGGGACCGATGATGCATGCGTTGAAGCAGCTCGTAACTTGCCCAATGCTCCCTATTTGTGTCCTCTGGCCGTGTATACAGAGCCGTCCCCAAGGTGTCGTTGTCCTTCAGGAAGATCCATTGCTCGTAGATGGCGTTGTACAAGGCCATCTGGAGCGGCAAAGGAAACCAAGTCACCGTGTCCTGCTAGGTTTGCAGTCGCACCCCCGGATAACGAGCACCATGAACATGCCACTCGTCCAATGTCTGACAATCCGGGTTGACAATGTTCTGCAATTGCTTGTGGATTTCCGGGGGGAAGAGGGCCTGCATGAGGTGGTAGCCAGCGACATCGTAGTTGTTCGCACTTTGGTTTGGAGCGGCCGGAACTTCCATGGACACTTCAGGTGGGTTCGTTGAGATTGCTGGACTAGGGGCACCCATCGGAACGTAGACCCGGCTGGCCGTTGTTTCCCACTTTGTGGGATGGGTCACATCCGGCGCAATGTGCTGCAGCTGCGCCGCCGCCAATGCAACCATGAACCCGTGGCCGACCCAGGCTTGGCCTTTGCAGACCTTATACCTATGCGACAGATCTGCCGTTGTAGGGTTCTTTACGGCCGCCTTCCTGTGCAAAAAGCCGCAGAGCGGCCTGTCCACGGGTTCATTGTCTCATTGGTTTTTTGAAATGTCGTGTGTGGCCCAGCATTCGGTCGGCGGCCCGTTGCCACACCCCATGGGCACGAGTCGGTGGATCATATTTGAATCACCCCGAGACATCCTAATGACAACCGCAACCACCTTAGAACCCAACAGCCTCTGGGTTGTGTGAGCGACCGTTGTGAGCGACCCACACGTGAGAGGCAAATGGACACATGTGGCGTCATACACCATGGCTACATGTACCACACTGTCCATCTCCGCAGCCAGCGACAGGTTTTCAATCCGCACGGACAGTTGTGGCCACTGATTCAGATCCCCATCTTCCAACCTCACAACCTCCTGTGTAAATCCTACTGGCGTCACCTCCAATAGGGGCTCCGAAAGCACCTCCATGGTGCGGACCACACCCGCCGGCCCCTCCGGCATGACCTGCCCAGCCGCCTCGTTGTCGTCATCGGACAATGAGGCGTTGGCGTCCGCGGGGGGCAGGTTGATTGTGGCCTGCCTCCCCCCCTTCTTTTGGGGCATCCAGAAGCCTAGGAACCATGAAGGGGAACAAGAAAAAGCGCATTTTGACGTGCGCTATTCCTGGTTTTGACGTGCGCTAAAACTAGTTTTGTCTTAGGCTGCATAGCACTATAGTACAAGCTAAAACTAGTTTTGACGCGCGCTAAACCTGGTTTTGACGTGCTACAAACGAAGGCAAACGAAGAAGACAGGGCACAACGAAAAAGTCGATAGGAACCTAGGTTTGACGTAAGACGGCCCAACCGGTTACCGGAAAAAGCATGGATTTAGCCTCATTTTACATCAATTTGACATGGTTTTGTCCTACCACCACCCAAACAGATGGAGGGACACGGCAAACACCGTTTAACCTTGTTTGACCTAGAGTGGACTAGGTTTTACCGCGTTTTAGCGAAACTTCACTTTTCGCATTTGTCTCCGTAGTTACAACGGCCCTCATTGGACACACCTACGCGGCAGACCAACGCTCGTCCTCAGTTTTCGAGACGCTTGTCCAAAAAACAGCCCCAAAACGGCCGTTTTTTGGATACTAAATCGGCCGTAGAACGGGCTAGGAGGCTCAAAACGGCACGAAATCCGGTTGTGGTGGTGCGCGTTTGCTCCCCGGTCGTTTTGTGCTATTGGGATGCCGGTTTTGAGCCACGGTGCCGTTGCAAGGAATGTGTAATCACCTGCTTGTTGCTGCTTGCTTGCTGCTAGCTAAAATGTGTTGCTCACCCTTGGACCCTAAGAAGGGGTGTAAAACATCGACACGGTAAACCCAGCTCGGTAAAAATGTGTTCCTCATCCCTGGACCCTAAGAAAGGGTGTAAAACCTCGATCGGGTGAACCCAGCTCGGTAATCAAGACTCACGACTAGGACTGAGCTGGGTCCTAGTCTTGGTTAACACATTGGAAGTCACCGTGGAGCAAAGCCCGCTTGCTTCGCAAATGCTCCTGCACATTCAAGACGATCGTCCTGAAACATGACTCAAAAACGGCTTGTTTTCACCTTGAAATCGCCCACCCCGTGGCACCACGGCATGGCACACGCCTTATTCCCCACCCGTTTGCATTCCTTTGATGGCCCAATTGCTATGGAAGAACAACGGCCCTCATTGTAAATACCTACACCGCACACCAACGATCGTCCTAAGTGTTCAGGACGATCGTCGTGAATACAGCCCCAAAACGGCCAGCTTTTGGACACTACAACGGCCATAGAACAGGCTAGACGGCTCGAAATGGTACGAAACTTGTTTGTGGTGATGCGCCCTTGCTCCCCAGTCGTTTGGAGCTGCTTGGATGCCGGTTTTGAGCCACGGTGTGGCCGCAAGGACTTTGTAATCGCCCGTTGCCTGTTGCCGCCTGTTGCTTGCTGCTGCTTCCTAAAATGTGTGGCGAACCGTTGGACCCTAAGAAGGGTTGTAAAACCTGGCCAGGGTAAACCCAACTCGGTAATCAAGACTCGAACTAGGACCGAGCTGGGTCCTAGTCTTGCGTAACGCATTGGAAATCACCGCAGAAGAAAGACCGCTTGCTTTGCAGATTTGCTTCCACGGTTAAGACGATTTCCTTGAATCGCGGCTGAGAAAGAGCTGATTTTCACCTCAAAATGGACCACTGTGTGGCATGCTGGATGATCGATGAAGTTGTTTCACTGAAAATTTGAATGACTGGTGAAAGTTGTGTGTGTAACTACGAAGTAATGTTTCTCAATAAATAGCAAAAAAAAGAAGTAAAAATGGGGTAAAAATTAGGAAGTGGTCAAAAACATCATTTTGGTAAAAAAATGAGTATGAAATTCGAATCCGGCATGTTAAAAATACCCCCATGGCTTGGGTTCTACGTTGGATATACCCGCGGTGGTCCCCTACTCCTACACGAAGTGTTATCTTGTACTTTTGAGGCCTGGTACTATGCTTCAGTTATACTTGGTTTTTGCGTGCGTAAAAAGGCCCTTTTGCGTGCGCAAATTGCCCTTTTTACTTACCAGTTTTCTTTTTCACTCGGGACGCAAAATACCCCTTTTACCTACGCAAAATCCAGGTAAATGCCTGCTTTTGCCCCCCCCCTTTACACCCAAACACAAACCCACATCCCGGGTCCAATGCATGCCATGCGTGCAAGCAAACATGGAGGCAACTGCAGGGATCTTTCTTTGCATTGTTCCAATCATTCAGTCACACATGTCCAAGTGGTATTCCACCACCAAATCACCAAAGTATGCACACCAAAATTGTAAGAATGTAAAACAAACATGCGAGAAAACATACAACTTCCCCTTACGCATCACCCTTTCCCAATATTGCTTGGCATTCCCATATGCCTCTTGGCGGGTCCAAGAAGGTTGCCAGACGTTGAACCCCCTGCTAAACAAAGCCCAGTCCAAGTTGTCGTTCCAAAGCACTTCGGCCCACCCCTTCCTCAGTGCTCGGCGTGCGCCCCGTAGGCGAGACCCCCGTTTCTTACTTCCCCCCTTGAAGCTCCTCTTCCTAATGTCACTCTTCAACGCTTGATACCTCCCCTCACCCATGAAAGCACTAAATGCGGACAGGGTGCCCCATTCCCTCGCGATCCCCCACATGTGGTCCGCCCAAAGGTGGGCCCATAGGGTCACCACAAACCCACAGGCTTTGTGGGCACTCCCCAACTCGGACAAAGCACTTTTCAATACATTCATATCACGAAGGTCAAACCTCCCTTCCTTCCACACAAGGTCAGAGGTCACTGCAAATTTCTCTCCCCACAAACGCCAACGAGCAGTCCATGTCATTGTAACGCCCCCCACTTGCACCGGGACTTGTAAAAGATTGCCCCCCTCCAAGTAGTCGGCAATGCAATCCCACCCTTGCTGTTTCACCCATGCCCCCGCAGCAGTTTGCTCCAATCGCACGGCCTTCTTTCCCACCTTCTCTTGCCGACTATCGGCCGCCGTGGCCATACGGCTTTCAACCCTGATGTTATCCCAAAACCACTGCACCCAAACCTATGCCCTCCCGTTCGTCCACCCATGGTGATGCATCCAAGCCTTAACCAACCCACTGCCCGCACAATGCACCAAATGGTGCACCCCATGGAGTCCAAAGTCGGGGGGTGTTTGGAAAGGGAGGACTGCTGCCAATGCCATCCCCCCCATTGCCAAACCTTGAGCAAAATTGAAATTCCCTGCTCAAACGCACCCAAACAATGAAGACGGTTCCTCCCGCAAAGCCAGCACACATGTGCCAAAGGGTCATTACACTTGAAATTGCGACACCCCGAGAGGGCAACTTGCGCCTTGGTGTCAGCGATAATCACACACACAACGAAGTTGCAAAC
Organism: Eutreptiella sp. 'Long Island Sound 2002'; assembly: GCA_964036045.1. Taxonomy (NCBI): domain Eukaryota; phylum Euglenozoa; class Euglenophyceae; order Eutreptiales; family Eutreptiaceae; genus Eutreptiella; species Eutreptiella sp. 'Long Island Sound 2002'. The sequence continues at coordinate 60,407,542 of OZ038381.1, forward strand.
CCTCCCTCATTCAAAACTTGCATCTCTTGCACAACCAACACATCAAGGTTCAAATTCTGCTGGTAGGCCACGTCGCGAAGAATTCGGGTGGTCTCCGAGCCCTGAAGTAGCACCCATGAACCCAAAGGTGGACGGCTCCCCAACTCCGCTACCGCAAAGTGCTCAAAAGAACGTTGCCAAAGTTTGGTGCCACCAATGGAAATGCCCACCAACACTTGGCCGCCTTGTGTTACAGGGGGGTTATGCTGCCACATAAGCGGCAGCTTCTGCTTTAGATTGACCCTGGACCCAATCAAATCACTACCGCCGGGAGTATGCAACACGAAATCAATGGGTTGGGGGGCACCCAAGGTCCTTCGCACGGAGACGATTTTCGCCCATGGGCAATACCAAGTGCATGTTGACCGGCTGTACTGCAGCCGCCGCACACTTTGCCCCTCCTTCCTCGATTCCCACAACACTGCCATGGCATTCAACTCCAAATCGAGCTGATGATCCGTGGGGACATCCGTGTACACGTCCACCACATTTGTAACCCCACTCCGCATTCGCACATGCCAATCCTCCCACATAATGTCACACACCACACGCTGCAAGCTGCTGATCCGTTCATTGACACCACGGCCTTTGCGATTGGTCAGGGCCAAAAGGTGGAACTGCCACGAATGCACCGGCATAATATAGAAAGAAAACCTGGGACGCATGTGGCACAAGCGCGTTGCATTACAAGCAGGAGACGCAATGACCGCGTTTTTGCGTGTGTAAATGCGCCTATTTGCGTACCCACCCTACTTTCGTTGCTGGCGCAAAAAGGGCCTTTTGCGCACGCAAAAGGGTGTTTTTGCGTTCTCGCTCGCAAAACAGTCGACGCGCAAAACGCGGCATTTGCGCACCCAAAAAAGTGTCTTTGCCGTTTGCGTCCCAGGTGCAAAGTGTGCACGCGCGCAAAAGGCGCCTTTTGCATGCGCAAGAATGGGGTAAAGGAAGCATTTGCAATGCCAAGGCACCGAGTGGGTCACAGGTATGCATGCTACACTCGCACACGTAACGCCCCTGGTTCTAACCCCACGCACTCCAAAATTGAAACCTGTGTGCTGGCCATTGAAGAATCCTGCGAAGAAGTTGAAAAATTTGAACTTGAAGAACCACAACCATCCAAACAGGCGCCGACGACAGGTCGACAACAGAAAACCCACCGGTGACACTCGCTTTTGAAATGAATGACACATTGACATTGAAAACAATGGACTGACAATAACACAGTCCCCCCGGGCCAACCAGTGACCCTCACTTTTGAAATGAATGACACATTGACGTTGAAAATAAATGAATGACCACAACACAATTCCCCCCTCACTTTTGAAATGAAAGACAAGTTGGCGGGGACAGTTGCCTCCGGGTGACCTCCACGTCACCAATCACCATCTTCCACCTACACCGTCACCATCCGATCACCATCTCCGACCAACACCATCACCATCCAATCACCATCACCCACCAACACCATCACCATCCGATCGGCATGTCCAACCAACACCATCACCATCCAATCACCATCTCCCACGAACAACATCACCATCGGATCACCATCAGTCACTTACACCATCACCATCCGATCACCGCCGGCCACCTCAACGGGCCCCAGATCCCTCAGACCACGGCGACCCCCCCGTTGGAGTCAAGGGCTCAGTTGCCCCTTTCTTCCTCGGCGGTTGGAGGATGTCTCTGACCTCATACTTGTTCAGCAGCGCGTCCAGCGCCTCTGCACAGGACGGAGGGGCGCATCCTCCTTGTCGGCTCGCTTGAGGCTGTCCTCCAGCACAGCCCTGCCCGTTGCTGCTTGCTGCAGTCCCGCTCGCAACTCAACGTCACACTGCGTCAGCCAGGCCTTGTCCTCCGCGGCACTCACGTCCTGCATAGGCCCATGCTCAGGAGCGGTGCGCTTCGTCCCACGCTGCCCACGCGCAGCCTCCAGCTCGTCTTGGAGCTTCTTCTCCCGGGTTCGCCAACCCGATTCCGCCTTGCTGGCCGTGCTGCGCCTCGCCAGCAGCCGGCTGTCCCGGTCCTTCAGCAGCTCATCGGCCGTTGCCTCTCGCGACGCACAGCAACCAGCTGTGCGCCGCGCTCCGCCACCTTGTGCTCTAGCATCGCCACCTTCCCCTTCAGCCACTCGTTCTCCCACATGTAGCCGCAGCAGCTCGGAGGTTTGCCCGGCCGGAGTGACTCTTAGCACCTTTCCGGGCACCTTGGGGGGGCGGCCGCGGGACCTCTTCCCAAGGACCACGGAAGATTTCTTTGCAGTAGAGGAATCCGACGCCTCATCCTCGCCGTGGGCCAGCTTCCGTGCCTCAGCCTCCACCTTGTGCGACATGTCGCTGCGCGGTTCCTTCTCCCACCTCAGCCAAAAGGCATCCACCCTCGCAGTGAGTGCCGCCGTTTGCGCCGCACCACCAACCTCACGTGTCCCTGGCAGGACATCTCCTATTACACTGAGTGGCACCCCATGCACTTTCTGCAACTGGCCCAGCTCGTCCCGGGTGCAGAGGAGGGCCCGCGAGCTGGGTGGCCGCATGTACAAGAAGGGAACGAGGAACACTTTCTCCTCTTGCCCCTTCTTGTGTTTCACCCAAAACGGGCAAAACAGCGTCACCGAATCGCCTCCCGCCTGCCGTTCAGACCCACCACCGGTCTTGGCACCCAAGGGCCCCAGCGAAATGCCCCGGAAGATCTTCCAGTGTGGGATCCCAGAACGATCCTCCAAAAAAACCATTCCCGCCTCCACATTGGCAACCTTGCCATACCGATGCACGTACCGGACGTCAAAATCACCAACTTCCGGAAACGTCACCAGATGGGCGGCTTCACCAGCTGCGCCATTGTCTCCGGGGTTGGGCTCCAACACCAGCTCCGGCGCCGAACCCAGCACTGCTCTCGGCGGGCCCGGGATCCACCAACGCGAAGGGCAAGAAGTTCACGGGAATCTGGAAGATATGAAGGAAATGCATGAATTTACTTGAATTTTGCATGCACAAATGACACATTTTGCGTCCCAAGTTGGATGAACACGCAAATACGTGAATTTACGCACGTCAATGACCTATTTTACGTCAAAGGTTGAAATCCGGCACGGACGTAAATACCCTGTTTTGCGTGCGCAAATGACCCATTTTGCGTTCTCGCCATGCGTATAACCGATGCGCAAACGATGCATTTTACACGTGCAAAAACGGGGTAATTACACACCTTCTCCGGACATAGGCACTTGTATTCCTTTTTCTTGTTGTCATACTTGACCTTGCCGTCCGACTCGGCTTGCATGCTAGGCATTGAGGCGGTATAGCGCATCGCCATTGAAGCCCAATGCATCTCACTGGCGCTGGCCGCGCGCGTGAGGATGAGGATGCTGGGACGGAACCCAAAGTAGACGCAGCCGGGGAAGACGGGGACCGGCACCATGTTGTCCGCCATGGGAGGGGGGATCCACCACCAACGGTACCACGGCATCGAGCAGTGCTCCGTGGTCTCCTCCTCTGGCCCCAGTCCCTCCATCGTGAATGGGCATACGCTAATGGCAGCGGTCCCCACCCCAGTCCCAATGACCCATAGGTCACCCATGCAGGGGACTTTCTTCTCCATCCCCGGGGGCGTTTTCAGGGGCGCCGACCAACTCAACCTTGGGGCAGGTGGTGCAGGGGGCTGCAAATCACTGCCCGAAGAGGTTGCCGGGGGTTCGTCCTCCGCCTCTCCCACCTTCCGTACCTCCGGCTCAATAAACATGAGGTCCGGGACATTCACCTGTTCCACTACATTTGGCGGTGTGCAGAATTTTCCGGCACAAAGGGGGAAAAAATTGTCCTCCCTGGCCTGCCAGCTCCACGATGGATCAACGTTCCATCCATTAGCTGCCACGCTTTTGCTGGACCACGTGCCACGTGTTGGACGTGTGGTAGCCATGGCTCGTGCAAAGATTTTTCAGGGGGATCATCCTGCAGGGATATGAAAACCACCCACATGTCCGCGGCACCCCGCAACGTAGGCATGAAATCGCGGTGCGGCCATTGGTAGCCCCTCCAGGGGGGGGCCTCCATCCTTTCCACCAACCGGGGCTCCCTGTCCTCCAGGTCATCCAGCACCGGGAAAAATATGCCAAAATGCACAGCAAATGCCACTTGATTTCCGAGGAAAGCCATTTGTTCACCGTTCCTGGTGCGGTCTGCCGGCGCCCACCACCTTGGTTGTGGCCCCGAAGGAGAATGTCTTCCCAATTCTCATCTCTCTCCAACTGCACGGCACACAACTGATCCACGAGGTCCGATGGTAGAAACTCCTTCGGCAAACGGTAGCCTGTGGCCTCATACTCCTCGGGGGTCCTCGAGGGCGGATCCGGCAACGGATGTCGAGACACGGGGTATTTCACTGCAACGTCGGGCGACAGACAACCCATACCAAGCGCGAAAAATGCGTCTTGTGATACACAAATTGTGGGCTGCGTCAAATCAGGGATGGCCGGTCCTTTCAAGGTCTCGCGCCCACCCACGGACTGAATCGCTCCGTAGGCCGACCAGTCCGCAAATTTGGACTCCCGAAAAAAAGTGCGTGTCCGTATCGAGGCGCTCTTCCCAATGTTTCACCTTGACGGGGTCTAACCACATCCGTCCGTTACCGGCCTCCTTTACCCGATCCGCATCCGGCACATGGCATACCGACACATGTTGCCTTTGGGGGCCTTGGGCACGTTGCATCATGACAAACAATGCCGTTAACGTCTCTGCGCTAAGTTGCAGGGTTATCCAAATTGGGGCAGGGCTCAACCATTGGTATAGGCCCAGAGCAAAATTGCTCAAAACTCCCTTGGTCAAAGCAACTAGACCGTCCTGCAGGTTGACGCTCAACAAACATCTCAAGGTTCGCCGTTTTCGTGCTGCAATTTTTGCAGCCGCTCTCTCACTAAGCAAACACCCTCGGGGACAGCCGGCAAGCCCTTCATGTCGTTCACCGAGAGTGCACAATGCAACACCTTGATACCAGTTCCCGCCACATTTTCCACACCCACCACCTTCACATACTCATCAACAACCTCTTTGGTGGACTCGTGGGAAGTGCGGGGAGAAGGGGCGGGCTTGGGCGTTGGATGCGGGTCCCCGGAGGCTTGGACGGCGGCCTTGGCTTTGGACTTCTTGCCAGGCATGTCCCATGAAAGAGAAGCCCCTAGGTGTGAAGAGGCAATTACATGCATTTTGCGTGCGCAAAGGGCCTAATTTGCGTCCGCAACGGAATTCACGAGACAAGTAAATACACCCTTTTACGTGCGTAAATAACCCTTTTTGCCTGCAAGTTGAACTTATAGTAACCACGCAAATACACCCTTTTATGCGCGAAAAAAGGCAGCAAAGGGCAATAATTGCATGTACATGGGGGTGGTGTGGTGCGGCACACGTAAAAGTGGCAAAACACCTCCGTTTTCACCCATATTTCGACCTATTTGCATGCAAATGTGTCCGTCTTAGGCGGCTCTATACGCACGTACCAAAATTGCCGCAGTTCCCAAATGGGTACCACCCCAAAACGGGGGCTGAAAAATTCACTTTGAAAAATTGCACAATTGCGCTCTGCAGGGAACACCCCTAAAATCCCGTGAATTATCCAAAATGACTGTGTGTAGGGGGTACCACATGTGCCACTCAAAATTCATGTATCCCTTTCAAATTTGGGCACTGCAGTGTCCATCCAAAGAAAAATCCAATTCTTCCATCTCATCCGCTTGTGCATTTCAAACCACACTGCAAAATGCAACCTAAAAAATGAAGCAAGGATGATGACAGGCAAGCACATGCAAAACTCTGGTTTGTTTTTTGTTATAGCTGTTGCCGACCCGGTCACTGTGATTGTATGCGAAGCGTGACAAACAATGCACCACCAGTGCAGCCAACAAGCAATTGAGGCGCCGCCAGTGCAGCCAATGCAAGAATAAATGAGGGCAACAATGCCTGCAAAAGAAATTGCGCAGCAGGGGTAAAAAAAATGGCAAGTGGATGAATTTGGGCAATGCAGCGCCAAAAATTACCAAAACAAGAAAAAGGGCACCAGTCTCACACCTGTGTGACACAAGACACATGGCAGTGTGCAGTCCGCGCCCGAAACAAAGCACAAAGTTACACCAAGGTTGCCACCCTATTGTCAAATGGGTCGTAACGTGTTGTTGTTGTTCTCATAGGCGCATGTACGATGTATTGAAACGGAACTCTCACATTCATGTACCCAGTATGGGCTAAAAGTTGACTTTCACTACTTTTGAGCACTGCAGTGCCTAAAGTTTTAAAAACTTGGTAAATTTACACGCTTCAATTCATTGTGGTGCATAGGTTCCTTGAAGGGCACGAAAGGCCAACGCTTGTGCCTGCGTTGTGTTGGGTGGCATTCATGGTACCAAATATATTTTGGCTACGGAGAGACAGACAAACGGACAGGCAAGCAGACAAACAAACAGATAGACAGAGAGGGGCATACAGACAGTCCGATAGACACCCTGAGAGACGGACGGACACGTAGGGACATGGACACATAGACAAACGGACAGACCGACAGGCAAACAAACAAACAGACAAACAAATAGACACACAGACAGACAACGGACAGACAAGTGGACGGACGGAGGGATAGACAGAGAGCGACACAGATAGACACACAAAAGACAAATAGACATACGAAACAAGACAGACGAACGGATGGACAAACGGACGGACGGAGAGATAGACACACTGTCTGTCCTCCTGCTACCAGGATGCTGCTCCATCATGCATGTACGGAACCTTGCAAAAAACATTGATAGCGTTCCGCCCGGATGATCATGCAAATGGGCTTTGGGTTCATTTGGGCACTGCAGTTCCCAAAATTTAGGAAATCAATATTTTGAGGTCTCTAATGTCTTGTCCAATGCGTGCCTCATAGTCCGACCCCCTATGGCAAGCATTACCGGATCTCGCCATAATTCATGCTAGGTATGTGGAATGTAATCGTCCACATGATCAAATACCCCCCTCTATTCTTCTTCGCCATTCGGCGGTGATGAAGCACACCCCGTTTAGTGTTGTGGTAGATCTTCAACACTTTGGCACCAATATTCTAGTAGGGTCATTGTCGGTCGATGCAATTTGATCGTCTGTGTGTAGCATAATGGTTGACATGATGAATGCCACCCCTCTCTAGAGCACCGCCGTGCGCGGTGATGAAGCAGAACTCTGTACAATTGCTGTGCCACTGGTCCAACACTTTCACACACGTTTTTTACCAGGGGCATTGAAGGTAGAGACAAACTTGGTTGTCTGTGCGGAGTCTTGCACCATCTACAGCAATTTTAAAAATAACAACCAGGAATTGTGATGAAACACTTGGAAACACGAATGACTGCGCGTTGGAAGACACCGTATAGACAACCGATTCCGCATCCACCTTCAATGCCCCTGGTAAACAATGCGTGTGAAAGTGTTGGACCAATGGCATAACACTTGTGCAGGAATGTACCTCAGCACCGCGCAACGGTGGTGCGCTGGAGAGTGGGGGTGTTCATCATATCAACCGTTACACTACACACGGACAACCAAACTGCATCAACCAACAATGCCCCTACTAGAATAAGTGTGCCAAAGTGTTGAACATCAAGGCAACACCTATACGGGGTGTATTTCATCAACATGGAATGGCGCAGTAGTTTAGAGGGGGAGATTTGATCACGTGAGGGATTACATTGCACATATCGTGCACAACTGATGGCAACACTTGGTAATGGTTGCTACAGGGGGTTAGACTTTGAGGCAGGCACCCGACATAGTACATTAAAGACCTCAAAATGTTGGTTTGTAATATTTTGGGAACTGCAGCTCCCAAATGAACTCCAAACCCATTTGCATGATAATATGGGCGGAAGGAGGTCAATATTCTGTGCGCAGCGTTGTGCAGATGCATGAGGGGGCAACTGTGTGGTAGTAGGAGGACAGCCATTGTACCTGTCTCTCCGTCTGTCCATGTGTCTGTCCGTCCGTCTGTCTTGTCTTGTATGACAGTTTGTCTTCTGTGTTTCTCTCTTTGTGTCTCTCTGTCCCACAGTCTGTCCGTCCAGTCGTCTGTCCGTCTGTCTGTTGTTTGCCTGAATGTCTGTCTATTTGTCTATCTGTTTGTTTGCCTATCGGTCTGTCCGTTCGTGTATGTGTCTATCTGTTCGTCCGTTTGTCGGGGTGTCTATCGGACTGTCTCTTTGCTTGTCTTTCTCTATCTGTCTATTTGTTTGTCTGCCTGTCCGTTTGTTGGCATGTCCATTGCCAAAATATATTTGGTAACATGTATGCCCCGCAATTGAACGCAAGCACAAGCGTTGGCCTTCGTTGCCCTTGGTGGTACCTATGCACCACAATGAGCTGAAGTGGGTGTAACCCTCTGCATAGCGCACACACCTGGAAAAAAAAAAGCAAGTGGTGAGGCAGATGCACACAATGATGTCGAACCCAATGCTCAAAGTGCCTGCGTGCCCTGAGTGAATGTCTCGTGCGCTTGGTGGAACCTATGCACCACAATGAGCACAACAAGTGGGTGAAATTGGCAAGTTTTGAAAGTTTTGGGCACTGCAGTGCCCAAAAGTAACCAAAGTCAGATTTAAGCCCATACTTGGTACATGAATGTGACACTTCCATTTCAATACATTGTAAATGCGCTTATGAGAACAACAACAACACGTTACGACCCGTTTGACAAGAGGGGGGCAAGTGTGGAGTAACTTTGTGCAATGTGGATGCACCTATAGAGACAAATAGACACACACTTTCAAGGACCCCCCTGAAAAGTACAATCAGAAAATTTGGGCACTGCAGTGCCCAAAAATTTCAAATGCTAAGATTCCAAGCCCTGAAGCAGGGGTGTATATGTGCAGCTCTAAGAGCAACAAAAGGCTAGGTTGTTGGTCCCCAAGATGAAAACACAGGTGTAGTGGGCCGAAAAATGGGTATGCTTTTTTTGGGTGTAAAAATTGGGCGTTGACATTGCCAAAAATCATGCCTTTTAGCAACGAAGTCTACGTGCGTAAAGAGCCGCCTACGTCCGTTACACATCCTAAGAGAGGGCAAGGTGAGCAGACACGCATAAAGCAAATTATTCAATTTTTACCCATGTTAGCTGGTTTTTACTTGAGAAACACTTTGGGTGTTTCCTTCGTAGTTACATGGACCCTCCCTGTGGGTGGTTGCATGTGTTGTTGATTCACAAAACAGAAAAAGAGAAGCCAAAACCAATTAGGTAACACTATGCCATGCAGCACATTGGACATTAAACATTGAGCAGTGACCGCAGAAGAAACCATAGAGTTCATACCAAGGGGCAATGTCATTCGGTGGCGAATTTCTTCAAGGAATGCATCTGTTGAATAACATATTTGATCATGTTGGCTGGGTATCTTGGTGCCGAGGAACGTGCAAAATCCGGTTTGTATCTCGGTGTTGAGCCACGCTCCGAGAGCCTGGAGGCCAATCTGCTTTTATAATAGCATTTTTAATGTGAAGATCGAGAATGCATGGGACATTAGCAGGGTTCTCCGAAGAGTCCATGCCGGATTTAGAGCCACTATTTCTCCGAATGTACGCCATGTTATCTTGGGAGGTTGAATGTTTTGAGTGGATCGCCTTTTTTGACTCTTTGTAGTTTGTATGTCATATTTAGCATTCCAATGATATTCGTCACGCGACGTGCTTGACTCTGAAGTAAGTGCTCTTTTGGACTTAACTGTGTATTCATCATATTTTGATTCATGGTTTTGCTGGTATATTCCTTTGGCTACCATCTGTACGTTTCTGGCCGGAGGGGCGCTTTTGTAGTCAACGGTGTTGCACGTAAGGTTTTGAAAACGCCCTAGAGCGCGCACAACGCGTACAACACACACACCAAGTAACACGCACAGAACGCCGAGCACGCCGAGCACCCGCTTCCAGAGGCACGTGAAGAATTAAAATACCGGAACGCGCAGAACACGCAAAACGCGCAGCACGTCATTTTGCACGCGGGCGCACATCGACGAGGGGCCGCGTCCTCACAGTTGGGTAACCAGCCTACGTGTCTGTCCCCCAAAGTTCGCATTGGTCCCATGGGTAGGGATGGCAGAGGCCCCCACTGCACCACAGTACTCCGCATCCGCCCCATCCTCCTCATCCTTCTGATCCTCCTCATCCTCCTCATCTGCCTCGTCCTCCTAGTCCTCCTCATCCTCCTCATCCTCCTCACCCTCCTCACAATCCTCGTCCTCGTAGTCCTCGTCGTCCTCCTCGTCCTCCTCATCCTCTTCATCCTCCCCGTCCTCTTCATCCTCCTCATGGTCATCCTCCTCAACCTCCTCATCCTTCTCGTCCACCTCCATGTCCCTTGCGCCTTCCACACCTCCATAGCCATGTCCCAGCGCAAAGCACAACACGTGCAACGCCTTTCCACAACCGGTACATTCATAACCGGTCCTTCCCTTGTTGCAAAAGTGGGACACACACCGGCGTTGTGTCGCCACCGGCACGTGCACCTCTTGTTGCAGGGCGTGGGCAAAGTACCGCCACCGCAACACTTGCCACTCCCACTTACTAGTGGTCTCCTTGCAAAGTCCCGATGGCCGGCAAGTTGCGAACGCATTCGCAACCGCGTACCGGAGCACGAACGCACGCACCGCGTGGGCCCCATGTCATCTGGCGGCCAACCTACCTCATCTGCAAGGCCATGTGGTGCACACCATCGACACGGCGCGACAGTGTGCGGTACCACGGGGTGCACTTCGCTACCGCCTCGCCGGTGAGGTGGTCCCTTTCGGGCAAACCACCCATTCGTCAGCATGGGCACAACGCGGGGGGGTTTGTGCCCTACCTTCGGATTCTTGTAGACACACAAACTGTACTTGAAATTTGCAACAGTGCACACCGCCGTCTGACCCTCCTCCACTTGCTCCCCGGCCCATGTCACGCCGTACGTAGACCTCTTCGTTATCATGAGGAATGCCCGCTCGCTTGCGGCCAATTCCTTTGCGAGTCCGTGGGACCCGAAAAAGGAGTGAAAACATAGCACCATCCCCTCGGGTAGCAATGATGCCCACAACACATGTCGCAAAATCCCTTACCTTGAAATGTTCTTTTGCTAACCCAAATGCTCCATTTCATTGCTTGTATTTTGCAGGGGGTTTTCCACTGCATTCTTAGCTTTTTGCCAACGCTCGCACAACATGTGCAGCAGCGGTGACCTCCTTGAAAGCGTTCCTAGCATCCTCCCCTTCCCAAAGCTTCTTGAAACGTTGGTAGCAATATCGCAGGCACCCCGTGGCACCAACTCCCCCATCCCTTTGTCCAAGCAACTATTCCAAGTAGGGTCCCTTCGCGGGGCTCCCCGGAAAGTTGGTAGCAATATCGCAGCCACCCCATGGCACCAACTCCCCCGTCCCTTTTTCGAAACAAATATTCCAAGCAGGTTCCCCTTCCCAGAGCTCCCCGAAAAGTTGGTAGCAATATTGCAGGCACCCCGTGGCACCAAATCCCCCGTCCTTGTTTCCAAGCAAATATTCCAAGCACGTTCCCCTTCCCAGGGCTCCCCGAAGCATTGGTAGCAATATCGCACCCACCCCGTGGCACCAACTCCCCCGTCCCTGTTTCTAGGCAAATATTCCAAGCACGTGCCCCTTCCCAGGGCTCCCCGAAACGTTGGTAGCAATATCGCAGGCACCCCGTGGCACCAAATCCCCCGTCCATGTTTCCAGGCAAATATTCCAAGCACGCCGTGGTGTCCGCTCCCTCGACCTTTTTTATAAGGGCACATGCAATGGCTTCCTGGCCAGCACACTTTGTGCCAATAGCACCAGCCCCACACGGCCGGAAAACCCTCCTGTACTTTTCCAAGCCGTTGTTCCACCCGCAGCGCGTTGTTGAAGAACGCCATCTATGTACATGGCTCCGCTACTCCTCAAAAAAAAGCTGCTCCGGCTACCATGGCCACGCGTGGCCAATCACAAGTCCCTGCCCGTGGGACTGACTGACGGAGGGCCGGGTTACAAACGCACACGACAAGAGCACACACAGGCAAACGAGCACACAAGCACCAAGCTTCAAAAAAAAAAATCCCACATCCCGCATGCCAATACTTCTGTCCATGCATTCGAAAAATGAGTACTTCACATTTATTGTGTGCGACCTGTTTGCGGATATGGTTGATGCCTCTATGGTCAGTATGTCGGGCGCGCACACATGTGTAAGTAGGCCCCAAGTGGGACCATTCGCAGTGATGTCATTCATCCGTCTCCTTGAGGGGCCTAGCAAGCACACACGCAAACGAGCACACAAGCACGAAACATCCAAAAAGTGGGAGCTGTATGTCGAAGGGGCCGACGACATGATCAGCTACGAAGGACACCACTTGCCGCAGTTGATAGACAAACCTCCATGCCATAGCGCAGCAAACGCGCACACAAGCACTAAGCCATAAAGTGCACTGCATTACGCGCGCACCACATACATACCATTAAAGCATGGTCCGGAGGGACACATGCAGAGTGCATGGTCCGGAGGGACGCATGGATGGCCCAGCAGAGAGGACACACCGCACAGCCAAAAACGCGCGACGCCGAACAAACTACACATCATGTCTTACAATGCTCAGCCACTCCCCAAAGAGAACGGCCCAATAACCGGGGGCACATGCATGGTTTCTCAAAGAAGCAACTGGGCAAAAGGGGCAAAGCCAAAGAAGGGCAAGAGACCGAAACACACTCCAAATGAGCAACTCCCCCAACAAGGCGTTTTGGGAACCCCAATCTGACCAAGAACCCCGCCAAGAAGTCTAATTGGGAACCCCATTCTAGTCAAGTGGGCAAGCCCACAAGTCCCGACAAGGTGTCTGAGAAGGAGTTCTGGGAGTTGTTGAAATCCGCACCCATGTTGTGTGGCGACTAACCAAAAGAGAGCCCCCCTTAACTATCATCTGCCAAACCCCTCAACCTGTTTTTGGCAGGATGTGACTTGGTGGGGGGGGTCCGGGCTGGGGGGGGGGGGGGTCCCGCTACCCCCTTCGTAGTTCCACCACATGCTCTATCATTCACGGGCATCCAGCATGATCACAACATGATTCGCACATGAGCTTGCAGAACCAAATAGTTTTGGAATACCGCGCGCCCTCACAGAACGTGTCTTGTGGCGTATGCAACGTGCGTTGTAGGGAAGGTTTGCGGTCTAGTGCAATCTACTTGGGTGACTTCCCTAGGTGAGGACAAACTTGGGGCTAGAGTCACGATACTTAAAACCCAGGTAGCTCGCCGGGCACGCGCTGGGCAACTATTCCCCCATAGTGGCCATGACCCACAGGTTTGCTAGGCAGTGCCGAGGGATTAGGAGTCCCCAAGCAGGAGGACTTTGGGCAGTGAGACGTCAAGTGCGGGAATTGATGGGGACATGGCGGCCTTAGAAGGAAAAAGAAAATTGTTCCGTTACCAAATTTTCCCAAAAACGCCTGCGGGGCACTCCGTGTGTTCAACCATTGGTTCCTAGCTTGCCGGCACTCCACATGTTCAACCATTGGTTCCTAGCTTTTCGGCCCTTCAGGTCTTCACCGAGGGGTTCTGAAGTGTCGAAACATGACTTCCTAGCCCAACATATGTGCAATCACGCATCCATACCTTCCTACCCCCACGTGTGTTTGCTGATAACATCCGCTCCCTACCTGACACACTACACAATTGGAGACGAACGGGAGCACTGTTTTTTTCATCAAATGTAGTGACATAACGTTAAACCACCCGAATGTTCTAGCGCCGCTGGCACAGCTAGAACATACTCCCTAAAAATGGTACACCTGCTGGAAGTGGGACTTGACACGTTGCATAAGCTCACCCTTTTTCCCTTTCACACTCAAATTATGCCTCCTGCAAATGGCATTGAACTCAATATGAGTTGACTGCATATATACATATGTATATATACAAACTCCCAAATCCATTCCAAGCAGCCGCCGAAAAGGACAACCAGGGGAGATGTGTAAGTAGGCCCGAAGTGGGACCATTCGCAGTGATGACATTCACCCGTCTCCTTGAGTGGCCTCCAGCACTGCGTTGGTTGACATTAGTGGCCCCTGCGGGAGTACCCAGATGTTGTAGCAACCAACTCCAGCCCTGTGTCTGGTTCCACACACGCACCTTTGACGCACCTTTGCCACTTCGGTGGGGTGTCAGCAGTCCATTGAGTCATCCTCCAGACTCACAACCTCATACTCCTCCATTTCTTGCAGTAGGACAACAAGTGGTGGTTCATCATCCTGTGCGTCCACGTCCACTATCAAGTCCCCCACGGACCGGTGTGAACTTGAATCCGAGACAATTGCAGCTTCCGGGTCCTCATCGTCATCATCTGCTACCGCAATTGTTGCATCCCGCACCCGCTGAGCTTGTGCATCTCGGCTCGGGGTCTCTGCCTAGAACAATGGTTCTCAACAACGGTAAGACCTCATCGGTGGGCGAATGGGCTGCACGTATCAATGTGGACAGTGATCTAGTCAACGGCCTCTGGTACATGGCCACACCGCCGTTGTCCACCGGTTGCGCTTGGAATTCCAAGTCCTCAAGTACAGCGGTGAATTTTGCCTTCTTTCCACTGTTCCACTCAACATGGACCATGCGGTTTGTTGTAATGGCCGACAAGAACCTGCGTAGCCGTGACGACATAATCGCAACCAGTCCACTGCGGATCTGCCCCCGCGTCTTCTTTTCCCCGCGCTATGGCGGTGCCGTGCTGAAAAAAAGGTCCAATGTCAGGTCAAAAGTCTTCATCTGGGGGTATGTGCGGCACCTAGATCCGAGACAACTCAACATGGCCTCCAGGGGCTCCTCAACATAGCAGCAGCCCGGGACGGCATCATTCCAGGGTAATCACAACACAAGGGCAACACAAAGGCTGCGTACGTAGGGGACGTTGCACTCAGTGTCCACTGTCAAGGCTACAATCAATACTAAACTCAACTCCAATACTTTGCGGGCCCTATGGCCTATCCTTGCTGGTGGACCATCCCAGTTGCAGTCACAAACCAAGTTTCCAATGAGGAATGGCAGCCGGAATGTAGGAGTGCAGGAGGTTCTTCGGTCCGGTCAACCATACGAGGGGTAGCTTGCGGGATGCCTCTGGAAACTGCATAATTGAAGTCTCCTTGTGTACGATGCGGTCCTCAACGTTGGGTGTGGCTAACAGTAGGGCACAAAATTGCTTCTCAATGTGCAACACCTTCGGGTGGCACATGATCTCTTCATCCACCGCGGGCATTTGCTGCCCAAGGTAGCACAATACCGGGAAGAACTTACCGGGGATCATGGTACACGCATACTTCTAAGGGTGCCAGCAGTCATAAAGCATTGGGAGAGTGGCATAGTGCTCAGCTAACTTCAAGGGGTTGTATGTCCGACTGTACATGAACTTGGCGAGTGTGTAGAATATATTTTCATCCATCAGGAGGGGCATGCCGTGGCGTGTGTGAACCTGAATGGCTAGGCATTGTTCCATGATGTGGAGCAAGTCCTCATTGGAGCTGGAGATCAGGTCGGCTAGCGTCAGGGGGTACCATTGCAATGAACGAATGCTGTCTCGGTGCACATCTAGTGGAACCCGTACATACTGGGCCTCTGGTGGAACTCGCCTCAAAGCGTCCACCGCTCGTGGGAACTCCCGGAAACTGGCTGCTATGGTCTTTGATGTTTGCGGGATGCGTTGGAGAAGATTGTCAAATGTAGGGACACCCGGGTACATAGCAATCGCAGTTGTATGCAACACTCACATGGCAGTGACGTTCAAACAGCAATCAGGTCGTACCGGGTAACTGCAGTACCGTGTGCGATACCAGTTGTCAAACTGCACCGCCACCTGCTTCCCTGCCATTGATCTCCAGGTGGCGTTTGTTCTGGCATGTGCCTATTGCCCCAAAGGCGGTAACCGGCCCGCGGCAAGACCTGCATGTGACAATTTTCTCCGCATCCCCTTGGATGCACTTATCATGGAGCCAAAAGCCTTTTGGTATGGCAGAGCCATCTTCCGACACAGTTGCATCGTGTACACGTGGCGTGCAAACACTCCATACCACCTTGGCCACGGTGTTTGCCCATGAGCTTTGGTCAACGTTGCCATACTGCGTCTAGTTCGCCGGTTAACCCTCATCTGTGCGCACACCTCCACAAGCAGGGCTGCACTTGGTTCCTCATCGCGTAAAGCGGCATCCAGAAGCTCCAGCGGTGTGCCATACTTCGCTCCACGTAAGAAGTCACGCAGGGGACCAAAGGGATCTGATGCAGCTTTGGTCACTTGGCTCATCAACAGTGGAACCGAACCAGAATAAACGAAAGAGTGAACAACAACGAAACTGACCTGCTCAGTGACCACACAATTGGTGGAGAGTGTCTGAAACCAAACACTGTTCACTCGAATGAGGATCTTAATCACGGAACTTCAGCAAAATGTCTGGAACCAGACACATTCTCCATGTTATGGGGGTGTACATAGGACATATGACACTGGGGACAGACACGTGGTGACCCGCCCCCTGAAAGGTTAGAAATTGTTTAGTATGTCTAGAACCAGACACTACGACCTCAAAAGCTGGGTGTGTCAGGGGTGGAATTTCAAAGAGTGTCTGGTTCTAGACACTTTTCGAAATTCCAAGAGAAGGGTACATAGGTGGACAAAGACAACACACCACAAAGCAAAACTTGTTCACTGAAGCGTAAAAATTGACCATGCGCAGTCATTTGGGTTTGTGTGCGTGGATATGAGAACCACAAAAACAGGCCGTCAAACAAACAAATTCATGTACGCGTCTGAATGACTAAAAAACAGGCTATGAAACTTCCCCTGAGCCGAAATGGCCCTTTTTGGGTGTTTTGGGCGGATTTACCGGGGTGGGCAACTTGGGCCGTCTAAGTCACCGGCGGATGAGTACCACATTGCTGCAAACAAAATAAGAACACCAAAGGGCCTAGCCACACCGGTGGGGGGGGGGGGGGGTCTACCCTTTACTTCGCAAATGCAAATTCCCATGGAAATGGTTATCTCACCATTAGGTGACTGTGTAAACACACACACAAAGGCAAGCACAAAGGACGAATGGCAAGCAGTCGGCCGAAGGTGGAGTACATCCAACACCGGCACCCACCCAAGAAACCACATACTAGAATCACAGCCGACCTGGACTTGGGCGGACAGGGGGCCTCCTCATGCACGTTAGTGCACCAGAGTATCATATGATTCCATGGTCCCCCATCCCTGCAGCGCCATACCAATCGACACCTTCATCGGACGCGGCCGGCACTTAAGGGGCTCTCCGGTAAAAAAAAAAACTTGTGAAGAGAGGGAATGGTACATTGGGCAAGGCAGGGCAGCATCGTCACGCACCCCGAGGAGGCCAAGAGCGACTTGTTTTGGTGGCCCCTTTGGTGGCCCACTTTGACAGTCTGTTTTGGTGGCCTATTTTGGGGGCCGGTTTTGGTGGCCTATTTTGGCGGCCTGTTTTGGCGGCCTGTTTTGGTGGCCTGTGGTGGCGGCCTGTTTTGGTGGCCTGTTTTGGCGGCTCTATTGAGGTATGAAAGGCATCCCCAGCCAGCACTGTAAAACGTGGCAAAAATTGCCCAGGTCTCATCTCGTCGCCAATGGTGACGTGGTGGCCTGTTTTGGCGGCCTGTTTTGGTGGCCTGTTTTGGCTGCATGTTTTGGTGGCCTATTTTGGCGGCCAGTTTTGGCGGCCTGTTTCGACGGCCTGTTTTGGCCACCTGCTTTGTCGGCCTGTTTGGACGGCCTGCTTTGGCGGCCCGTTTTGGTGGTCTATTTTGGCATCGCGGATATAGCCTAGGAGCGAAACACACCGCATGCATTTACAGTGGCACTCCGTGGGGCGGTGGGGGGGACAGTGGACGATATGGTCGTTCTCGATGTGGCTGGACGTCCGGCCTTTTTGTCATATAGTACCCTAATGCAGCAGAACAACCCTATCGGTTTAACGAAACGAGCAACACGAACGCAATGCATACGTGTGGAATGACAAAGACATACCTGAGAAGCGGCTCCCTGCTTTGACAACGCGGTCGTCCTGAACTTGGACAGAAGTGCAACCCCTTTGCCTTTTGGCGATTTGCTCTGGCAGTTACGTGTGCCATGCAAGCGCAGGAAGGGTATCACACCTTGTATGCCAGCGCCCCATCCTAATTTGTGTGGGTACCTTCCAATCATCATTTGCTGCCTGCAGAGGTATCACACCTTGCATGCTAGCCCCCCATCCTAAAGTCTGCAAGTACCTTCCAATCATCATTTGCTGCCTGCAGAGGTATCGCACCTTGCTTGCCAGCCCCCCGTCCTAATTTGTGTGGGTACCTTCCAACCATCATTTGCTGCCAGCAGGGGTATCACACTTGCATGCCAGCCCCCCATCCAGATTTTTCTGTTGAAATTCCAAGCACCTTCCTTCCGTCGGAGGTGGCAAACCTTGCATGCAATATTGCAGGCACCTAATGAAGACAGCCCGTCTTGGGGATTTCCGAGCACAATTTCCGAGCACAATTTCCAAGCGTCCTCCGGTACCTGAGCATCCTCCAACGTTGCATGCAATAGCGCGAGCACTTATGCAACCGGGGACAACACCAAAATTTCCGAGCACTTCTAGAACAGGATCTACCATGGGTCACCGTTTTTGGCCCAACCAGTTTGGACCGGGGCCCTAAGTACTCTACTAAGGGTCGGGGTATCCAAGAGTCCACGGAAAATCCACAAATTGGTAAGTTGTTGGCAGTCCAAGAAAAAATTTCAAGGGGAGGGGTTTTGCGACGTGTGGCTTCATGACGTTCTTGGCACCATAGTTTCCCGCCCCGGTGCCGTAGCGGTGTAGCATGCCCCGTGCACTGGTGTACAAGTACATGTCCACCACGTACCCCCATGTTGCGTCTGCTAGGCAGTACAACTTGATCCCGGTTGGGTGCGGTTTCCGGGGAATAAACATTTTCAAGGGGCCTGCTAGCCCCCCCGTTGGGTACCACAGACTCATCGCCGCAAGCCCCGCCCCCCATGGACCACGCCCCCGCCCATTGGCCAGTGCAATCTTCTAGTAGGGAGACCACATCGGTACGTAGCAACCGTTGCAACAAGTAATATTGGCGGCGCGTCAGCATGTTGGCCATGTAGGGATTGTATAATAGCCCCTTGCGGTCCCAAACCCCGTCCACGTGCATGGGCCACACCGTCCCCAATAGAATTAGAAATGCATTGTACCTAGGTACTAGGGGTACCAGGTCTAGCCTTCCGTGGTCACGTAGGGCTTGGCATTGTAGATTCTCTATGGGGGCCATTATATGGTCCCACACCTCGTCCTCACCATATCCGATGTACAAAGACTCCCTTGGTTGGATACCGTACTTGATACCCGCCGCAATCCTCCCGTGGCAGCCTATGGTCGTAGAGCGGTGGTTGAAATTTTGGTGGCACCACTAAATAAGATTGTTGACAAATGAGATTCTGTAAAACACACAAGACACCAGTAGCAAATCTACAGGCAACGGCAGAGGCACCATGAGAGGAACGCGCCAAACGCGCAACACACGCAGAACGCGTAACACGACCTCCAAAGGTAGCAGCAGGAGTGGACACGCAGAGCGCGTACAACGCGAAACACACACATGACACATTTTGCAGGTGGGGGCGCGGGGAACAGAAGGTGGGCTGGGCAAAGGGCTGTGCAAAGCTCCATGGGGATGGGTCAATGGGGGCGGCAGCACGAAGAATTCCATTGTTGTTTTCTTGAAACGGTGTCCGTGCGCCGTGCACCATCGTCCACGCAAGGCAGCGGTCGCACCCGCCACCATTCATCCGAACGTCTAAAAAGTAATCACAACGCAATAAATAAAGGCGTTGAAAGAAACCGTGATCAACCACCACTGTGGGGTGGGCCGTGAATGTGCTTGCTGGGCCAGTGACAGTGGCCTTGAAAAGAAGAGGGCTTGTGAGGTTTGTCGGCCAGGGACCTCATCGGGATTCCCCCCTTACCTCCTGACATCCACAGCTCATACATACACAAACATAAAACCAACACTGATGCTTGCTCCTTTACTGGCGTCGGTAGACTCCTGTGCCGTGGCTCTATGATACACTTCTCCATGATTGTCATCTATGGTGTCACTGAAGTGTGCGTAAAGTGTCTTGGCGGGCGGGCGGGCCCAAAAATCTTTAAAAGATTCTATAGTGAAAGGGCATGTGAGTGGAATTATGGGGTGAATCCTGTGATTCGCCTAAAGGCGAATCCCTTGATTCCCCCCTCACCTCCTGACATCCACAGCTCATACATACACAAACACAAAACCAACACTGATGCTTGCTCCTTCACTGGCACGCCAGGCCCGAAGGGCACCGTTGTCCATCTCTGACTCCCCACGCCAAGCTGGGGCTCTCGTGGCGACAATATAAGTGGGCGTGCTCTTTCGCTGCAGCATGAGGCTGCTGTCTCATCCATCGCACATGCGAGGGGAGGTAGCCTTTATATACCCTGGGCATAATCGTGCTGTGTCAGCACACATGCGTGCCCCCCCCCCCCTTGCAGCATTACTGTTTCCTTACTCTGACTCCGGAATGCCATGGAAGGCCTGTGCATGAGTGACAGTCATCGCCTTGCCGCCCTCGCATCAGTCGGAGTCCTCTTGTTCTAGATCGTCCCTCACAAGCTCGAAAACATCCTTTATGAGGTCAGCTTTGCCGTTGACGGTGACTCTTTGCACGGCTGTGGCATTGTGGGTGAAGGACATCGCCACCCTGACTCACGGCGCCAGTCGCAGCTCGTGGCGGACGAGGTAAAGGTGACGTTGGGTTTGGTCTTTGCCCTTCTCGGCAGGCTTGACTCGTACCATTGCATACCGCGCCCGGGCGCGGCGCGTGATCCAACCACACAAGGTCTGCCAGGCGTTGTGGACGTCCCGTTCTGGCACTGGGTGGCACAGCATTAGCTCGAAGCACTGCTCGGTCATCGTCCCCAGCCGGTATTTGGACTTTGCTGCATTGAGGTGTCTGTCCGTTGTCTCAGTCCTCCGTCGCAGTGTGCGCGCCTTCTGCGCCAGTTTGCCCTCCGAGCCTCGTGATCCTCGTGGGCGCTTCCATCCCACCTTCTCCTCGTCAGGGAACTCCTGCTCATTTGGGTCTTCCCACTCAGACATGTTGCCAGGGACAGCTATAGTAAAAGAGGGGACACGCAAGCCATCGCCCATGCGAGGAATATTTCCCCCTTCTACAGACGAAGTTACCCAAAGCTCTGCACAAGGTGCAGCTCCCCGCACAACGCACTCCACTTGTTTGCCGCCTCAACCTTTGCCCTGGTAATGCTTGCGGGTGTCAGATCTGGCAATCGGGACACAACGTCAGCAGGCATGCGCACAGTATCAACCCAGACAACATACAAGACCATGCCCGTGTGCCACAACAAGTTCCAAAGAGCACGGAGTATCTTCACTTGAGTACATGCCCTCGTCGACGCCCTCATATTGGCCGCACTGTAGCAGGCCGCCGTATTGTCCACAAACAAGGAGACCCTGTGCCACTTTTGCGTCACCGCAAACCTACAGGCATGGAGGACACCGCTGAGCTCTGCGTGTTGTTGGTTCTTGGCTGGGACCTTTCGCGTTCGCATGACTCCATTTCGTCCAAAGATACCCAGGCGGTACCCTCCAGCAGCTTCCGCTGCATCCACCGACAGGAATGGTGCAAATCCAAAGTGCCTAGGCATGGGGTCAACCGTGGCTGGTACATATGAGATTGCCAGCGCATCGAACGGCGCCGATATCACGGCCGGGCTCGGGCGGTGCTCAAAGCGATGATGTCCCCATCGGAACTGATGCCAGCCCTGTAGGAATAGGGTGACCCCCTTTCGTGGTCCAAACGCCCATTGCATTTTTCCCGTGACCCGTTCGGCCACCTTTGGAGATATAGGCGAGCACGCCGCTTTGATGGCAATCCCCAAGCACTTGGTGAGCATCTTGTCGGTGTTTCGCACCTCCCCGTTAGCCAGGTGGAACACTTTTCCCAGCCACAGGACATTCTGATGTGGCTTGAGGCAAGATTTGGTAGAGATACGCAGACCCTTCGCCGTCAAGAATGCCCCCACCTATGGACCCAGGCTGTCCATACACTCCCTGTCACGTGACAAGTTCAGGACATCATCCAAATAGTGGAAATGATGGATGTCGAGCCCCACCTCATGCTTGTCAAAGAACTCCCTCAACAACGCCGCCAACGTGTCCTGTGCCAGTATCGGGAAAATTTCCACCCAAACGGGAGGCAGTGGAAGTGTGCCCCTTGTATGCGAAATAGTCCCCTATGCTCAGCCGGGATTTGCAGGCTCCAGTAGAAGTTGGATATGTCCAAGGTGACGCCCCACAATGGTGCTCCTTGGTGTATCTCCCTTTGGATGGTCTGAAAGACCGTATGAATGGACGGGTGCTTGACCTTGCGCAACCGTACCTTCGAGCAGTCATTCACATTTCGCATGTCAATGATGAACAAGCACTTCACATCATTTTTGGGTTCAACGAACGCCGACACATTGTCCGCGAGGTCTTCCCACTCAGGGGCTCCCAAACACCCGGGGTCACAACACAGGAACCCATCACCCACCGGCACTCCAATTATGCGCCCGGTGTGTAAAGACGGTGGCCACACATCGAATCTCCCACAATCCGGCCCCGACTTCCAATTCCGTATATCCCGGATGAGGCGCTTCGCGATGTTCGCGTTCCACACATCCAAGGGGATATCCAGGCTGCCCCTCTCTCTAAGGCCCGCAGCAATCATTCCTTCTGAGATGCCTCCTGACGGGCCGTCTCCATCATAACCGTCGTAGTCCTGACCCAGTAAGTCCCAGTTCAGCTTGTGCAGAGCATCCATGTGACTCACGATTCTTTCCGGGAGCGCATGTCCACCTTCCATATCTCTGAGGCGCTCCCGCGCTTGGAGGATTCCCGCAAGGGTGGCCCGGAAAAGCTCATTCCGCGGGATATCGGGAACCTGCTCAACGCGTCTCGATGCCGACCAAGCACATGACTGCGCCCGTTTATATGTTACCCACGCTCCTCCTACACGCCCTCCTCCAACACCCATGAGCGATTTCATCCTTCCTGGTTTGTGTGGTCCATCTACCTTGTTGCCGGGGGATACATGCACCGACTCCCTGCCCTCCCCCACTGCCCCATAGCCCGTCCGGCCATCCGCCTCTTCACGCGCTGCGTCTCCTCTTACCCCTCCTGCCGTCGGTCTTCCGAGGTGAGGGGCTGTCCGAGGATGATCCAGTGCATGTGGAATACCCAGAGGCGCTCTCCGGGGTGTCCCCCTCAGGGATATCGTAGGCCTTAGGGGCCCGGAATTCCGTGCATCGCCTGGTTGTCGTTCTCGCAATCCATGGTTTCCCCTTGAGGTAACTGGGGGGGGGGGGGGGGCTAGGTGCCTTGAACAGGTGTCGGATGCGCCCTGGTTGTGGGCAATGGATGTAGGCCATTGCCGTCCTTGTGCTCCTCCACCTGAACCATGCTTTGATGCTTGGGAGCTTTCCCCCAGACTTGTACATGGTCGGTGGTCCCCGGCGTCGCCATGCATGCCATCGGAGATCCTTCCACTTGGATCCACGCAAGAGGTTTACCATGATGTTTTGCAGTTTGTCCTCAAAGACCAGCCGCTGGAACTTGTTGAGGTTCCAGCGTCTTTGCGCAATCCAGGTGCAAACCTGCATCCATTTGAGGGCCACTCCTGAGACCGTACGGGTAATCCCAGCCCTGTGGACTTTGCTGTCATAGAATTCCGCGGTTCTTGCCAGAACCCCCAACCCGTGGAAGCTCAATGCAACCCGCCTCGCCGACTCTCAAGCCCAACAGCGTTGAACGTACCGCGAGTCCCACCACACACCACTCCAGCTCTGAATCCGCCTGGTGTGCCATGATCTGCAGTGCCTCAAAACTGCCCCACTCCTGTGTGGACACTCCTGTGTGGACTTCTCTTCCAGTTGTTGTGCCGCCTTGAACGCCCTCCACAGTCTTTTTGGAACCGGTTCACCGACCATCCCCATTGTGTATGCCATGGCAGCTGCATTGAGGATTGTCTTGACTGGGCTGCTGCCTTTTCCCTCTCGAATGGCATCACACACGACTTGTTCCACGATCTTATATGGTCCCCACTCCGGCCTGGCCATGTGCGTCTGTCGGAGTTTTCGCATGGCCGTCTTGTACGTACCCAGCGATGTTGTGCCACAGGAGCTTGCGAGGATTTGCCAGTTGTTTCCTAGGATCCCGTCCTTGTTGTCCGCCTTGGGTCGACACAATGCAGCATACGCCCCTCTGTATGCAGGCCACTCCCTGGGAATCTCGTCCTCTTCGCTTTCCACCTCCAGTTCTCCGTCATCCCCAACGAACCGGCTTGGAGTGCCCTCTGCAATGCCCCCCCCTCCCCCCCCTTCCGGGGGGGGTCAGCTTTCGCGGTCCCACATCCAGTGGTTGTCGCCACATTCTCCACAGGGTCCCGGGGGGCCCTTTGCCACGTCATACGCGTTGTCACCTCTCGCAGTGCAGTAGTAGGTGATGTTCTCCAATTCCGCGAACCTGAATCTCCCTTTTCGGGCTGCTTCAATCCACGTTCGAGCTCCCAATCTTTCCATCTCCTTGACAGATCTTGCCCTGACTCGGGATTGGGGTTGTTTCCCGGTGCCCTTGTGTGAGCCACCAATCACACTGTGGCCCCCGCTGGGGTATTTCTCCTTGTAGCTGTCCTTGGAGACCACCATCACCTCCCACAGTTCCTTTGCCAGCGTTTCCCCTTTGTCCCCTTCGTTGGACTCCAGGAACTTCTTCAAAGAAGCAGTCGCTTCACGCATCCATTTGGCATTTCCCGGGGCCTCAACAAACTCGTCCAGCGCTGCAGAGGTCAGGGGGCGCACATTTTTTGCCCTCCGCTTGTGCTCCAGTCTCACTTTGAGTGCCTCCATTTGTTTTGAGATCTCCTGCTCCTCTGGGTCCATAGGTGCGTCTGGTTTCCCGCCATCTGATGCATCGGCCGTCACCAGGTTCAGCTTGTGGCCTTCTCGAATGATGATCAGCTTGAAATTGTCGAAGAGGGCCAGCGCCCCCATTGCCCTGAGCACGAATTCGGGGTCTTTTGCCTTCCGAGTCTCTAGGATGCCCTTAGCAAGGTCTCAAATGGCCAGGCGGTGCTTTGCTGCCAGCTGTGCCACTGCCATGCCTGCCTTCGCGATTTTGGCGCTGGAGCAAAGTTTTTCAAAAGTGGTCCATTGTGATTCCAAGAACGACTTGATGCGCGCCCTGATCTCTTGGCTAACTGCCAGCTCCGTCTCCTTTTTCGCTTTGAATTCTCCTGTGTGGACTTCAATTGTGCATCGGCGGCAGCTCTCATAACCAGCAATGGCGTGGAGGCGTTTGACCGGTTCTTCTTCCCAGCCAGAGGCCACCTTGAGGTCCTGCAGCCATTTGTGGTGGTCCACACCCGCGACTCTGATGCGCTGCATGATTTCCACCACCGCTCTCGCCAAGTGGTCCGCGGGGAGGGTGCTCTTGTATACCTCAAACTGGCCCTTAGAGACGAAGTCTTTGAAGGTGAGGGACTCCATGCTGATGGCGCACATTTTGTATGGATCTCCGTACGTGGCCTGACGGGCCTGAGAATCCGAAAATCTTTAAAAGATTCTACAATGAAAGAGCATGTGAGTGGCATTATGGGGTGAATCCTGTGATTCGCCTAAAGGCGAATCCCTTGGTCGGGCCACTCATCCCCATGCGCATCCTCAACCCCATCCTCATCCCAAATTTGTGTGTTTGGAAATAAGCTGCCTGGGCTGCTCCAACTTAGGTCGGACCGATTTAATAAATGTGCACCATCTCGTCTTTCTCCATCTCATCTCCCCCCGTTGCGGCTTCCTCCGGGGGCTGTTGTCCCATATCCGCATCGCTCTCCGCCATCCCAGCGCTCTCCTTTTCCGGCGGCTGCCCACCTTCCTTCTCTTGCAGCTCCGCTACCGGTTTCTCGGCTACCTTCAGCTACTGCCGTGGCTCCTCTGGCGGGGGCACGTTTGAGTCCTCGTTCGGCTCCGTTTTGATGTGGTGTTGCAGAACACGGAAAACGCGTGAGACATGCAACCCATCTCCAGAGGAAAAAGGGGAGGCAGCAAACCCAACACGTGCGGAACGCGTAGAACGCGGAGCACGCGGGGGCTACATCGAGTGGTACCACCGGAGGCTAGATGCGAATCCCCTGGAACACAAAGTACTATGCAACGCGCACCTGTGCACCTTCCGTGTGCGGGGGTCCCATCTCCGGCTTGCCATGCGGCCCCACGGGCTCTGACGTTGGCGGCGGCTGCCCCTGAAGTCCCGTTGGTGGCGGTGGTGCGGGTGGTGGTGGCGGCGGCGGCGGCGGCGGCAAGTTCGGGTGCCGCAGTGGAGGATACGTGGGCGCGGCGACGGGTACGCGGGGGGCTGGTATCTATAGGGGTCGGACCCATAGGGGAGGCTCCCAAAGCTCAAAGGCATGGTTCCCGGGTCCGTCTTCATGGGCTGGTACTCGTACCGCGGCTCATACTCATACTCCGGATACTGCTGCGGCCACTCTTCCCAACTTGTCTGCAGAACATGTAGAGCGCGCAAAACGGCTAAGATATGGGAACACGCGTCCAGAGGCAGTAACGGAATCGAATGTGCAGAACGCGTAGCACACGTAGGACGCGCAAAACACGCAGGAGGCGGCTACACAGGCAATTGAAAAAACCCGTACACGAACGCCCACAACAAAAATGCACACCCGCTGCCTCTGTTCGCACGAGTGTGCATGCGCCTGTGTCCGGCAGCTCGACCCCTCTATCCTCCGTCAAGGTGTAGGCCATGAGGCCAGCCATGCGGACCGTGCGCGACCATTTCTTCTGTTCAGACCACGCAAAGCGTGTACGACACGGGAAGGCACCACCAGTGGCAACGAACAGGCGCCACATCGGGACCGCGTAGCACGCGGAGGACGCGGAAAACGTGCGGCACGCTAGATAGGAGGCGTTAGTGAGGCAACACGTAACACATGTAGTACACCCGCAACGCGTCATTGGCCATGTCCACAATGTCCTCCGCACTGAACGCACTCACTTCGTCCATGCTGCGCCGTGCTCGGTATCCTGCTGCAGGGGGCTCCCCCTTCAATTTCGCCAACGGCATGCCTCCAACTGCGGGGTCACCAAAGTCCGTAGGCTAGTCCGGGGCGCCCACACAGCTCGTGCACACGTACCCCCCCTTGATCAACCCGGTTGTGACTTGGCGGGGTGTGTTGCTGCGGTATCGCTCCTCAAACACTTCTCTGGCGGCGGCCGTGCTTTGTGCATTCCTTGTGGCACATCAGAGGACCATCTGGACATTGTACGCCCGCACGTTAGTAATCGAAAGCAGCGCCAGGCCCAATTCGCGGCGGGCTTGTGTGTCCTCGGCCACACACACTTTGTAGTGTTGGCATAGTCCTCCGAGCGACACATCCTATTCCGCCGCCACGGTGCGCTGCATGACCTGCACGTCATTGTCGTAGGCAGCCCCAACTTGGTACTTCTCGCCTCCGGTTGCTCCCGCAGACATCTTCCTCTGCGGTTCGCCTTCCAATGCGTAATGCATACATTTGGGTTTCTCCTCCACTTTCTTCTTGCCTTTGCTCTTCTTCTTGGATGGACTCTTTGCCTTTTCTTTCTTCTTCAGGGACAGTTCCTTCGGCTTCTCCTTTGGCTTTGCCGTGGCACGTGTCCCCTTTGGTTTCTCCAAATGAGTGCTGCGCGGGGCCCGTTGGACCAGGGGCTCCTCCTCCTCTTCCTTGATCCCACTTCCATCATCACTGCCTTCTTCGTCCACTTCCTCCTCCTCCTCCGCTGCCTCCTCTTCTTCGTCCGATGACTCATCCTCCTCCTCTCCCGAACTCTCCGTGCTCTCGTCATCTTGGATCCACGTCCACAGTCTGTTGCGGGGGATCTGTAGACCATGCACAACATGTAAGACGCATAGAGGCAACCCCAGGGGCAACAACGGAGGCAACTATACGAAACGCGCAAAACGCCCGGAACGCGCAAAACACGTAGCACACAAAAGAAGGCAGCTCCAAAGGCAACGAAAAGTGGAACGAATCAAACGCGCAGAACACATGGAACACCTTTTTGTATTTTAGGAAGCCATCCTCCTTATTCGGAACGTCTTGCACCACATGCGGCCGGTGTGGCTCGCCCTTCGGGGCCTTCACCCGTAAAAAAGTGCAAGGGTAATTGGTGGAGCACAAAAGGCACCGCTAAATAGTGCTGACAAAACATACCTGACCGCGAACCCTTGAATGTGGTACACGAGATACGTTGTGAGCTTCGTCAACCAAAATTCTTTGTCTTGCCGGTCCTCGGCCCCTTTGTTCTTCCGATTGACCCATCCGGCATGCCACCCCGCTGCGATGTACCCTTCGTGAACGGGGGTTAAGTGGCCGTTGGAATAATTGCGTGAATCTCACGTGAATTTACCCAAATTTTGAGGTTTTTGGGGGGAAATGCCATATTTTTGGATCCTTCCGAGGGATTTGAGGGGCCAAATTTCCTCCGCCAGCTTCATTAGGCATCATCCGATGAAAGTCCCGCCCCAAAAGCATCCACCATGCCCAAACGGCACCCAAAACGAGAGGGGCCAAAACCCGGCAAGCCTGTAGCCGATTCACAGGCATGAATTCACGTGAATTCGTACGAAATTCGTACGAATTTCACGTGAATTCACGTGAATTCATACAAATTTCACCCTTGTGCACCCCCTCATTTGTCCTAACACCCGGGGTGCCCCCCCCCGCAATGCACCCCTGCAGGCACCCTGGCTACATGCAACACGTGCACATGTGTGCGGGTGTGCCTTTGTGTGGGGTGTGTGGATTTGTGTGGGTTTGTGTATGGGTGTATGGTTGGGTTTGCATGTGGGCGGATGCATGACTTCCTGTTTGTTTCTACGTGCGGGCATGCGTCTCTGTGTTGGTGTGTGTGAGGATGTGGGGCCACCCGACCACATACGCACACAGACCCGTCCCAAACCTCACACCAACACCCACACGGCCACACACACAACCACGGACCCATGGATACACACCCACACAAAAACACGAACCCACGCGCACAAACCAATCAACACACACACACACACACACACACACACATAGACACACCCACAATGATCCCGCCCCACATACCTAACCACGACACATCCACTATGCACGTGTGTGTGTGTATGGTTGGCTGGGCATTGTGTGGGTGTGGGTTTGGGTGGGGTGGCAGGGCGGCTGCGTTCCACTAATGGCATGTGGGTGCGTGTGTGTGGGGCGGGGGTACATGTACCGCTATCTGTTTGTTTGTGGGTGTGGGCGTGCGCCTGTGTGTGTGGGGGGATGAGGATGTGAGGAGCACCAAACCATGCACATGTACGCACAAGCCATACATGCACACACACACACACACACACACACCCTTCCCGCACCTCACACCAACACGCGCGCACACACAAACACACACAACCACACACCCAACTACACATGGACACACCGACCCACATACACGCATCCGCACAAACCCATCCACACACACAGGCAGACACACATACACACACACACAGAACCCCCCCCCCTAAACATTTAATCGTGACACATCCACTGTCCAGGTACGTATGAGGGTGTGTGGGCGGGCGGTGTGTGGGTGTGGGTCGAGTGGGGGGCTGTTTGCTTTCATTGATGGTATGTGGGAGGGGGGGGGGGGCATGACTGTCTTTTTGGTTCTGGGTGTGGGCATGCGCCTGTGTGGGGGGGGGGGGGGAGTGAGGATGCGAGGAGCACCAAACCACATATACGCACAAGCCATACACACACACACACACACGCACACATACAGACACACCCGCATATGTGTTTCTCGGCCTCAACACGGGTAGGCGGTTTGCCACCAGGGGGCGTAACCACAATTGCTGGGGCCGGGTGCATAGGAGTGACCGCCCCAATGATTGGAACAGTTATGCCCCACACGGACTGACGTGACACTTTACCATGAATGGGTTTAACCAAAAATGGCTTGCCGGTTCGTGGAGCTTCACGGAAGTCCTCAATCCAAAAACGGGGGTGCACTGGATGGTGAGAGTACAAACAATTGAAACGGGCAAAATGGCTCACACAATGTTCGTAACCCCATGGGTGCCCCAAAACCATATCCCAAGGTAAATTCGGGACAAGGTACGGGGACACGCCATATTGGGCAACACGAGGAAGTGATTCACTACCATCCACGACCCCCGTGAATTGAATTTTGACGTCCATTTGCTCGCCCCCCCCCCCCCCCCCGGCAAAGGCGTCTCAGTATCGGCTTGGAGTAGGCGCCTCCGTTGGGGGGATTCATATTTTTCGGAGATTTGGACTCCCAAAAATTTGGGGTTGGCCAAAGCGACCGCTTGGCACCCAAAATCCACCAAAACACGGAGAGCCTTAAATTCTCCATTGGGCAAAACAGCCTGAACGGGAAGTTCGGTTTGAACCTCACTAGTCACTATATGCCCCTTCATGACTCTCGATGGAACGAGAGCCACCGTAATGTCACAGGGGTGCCGGAGGGTTTCTTCTTTCGAAGGGGGCGCCTCTGGGCACTCCTACCAACGCCTAGCTCGTACGCCGCTCCTTTTCCTCCCTTATCGCCCTTGCCGCCGCCACCCTTACCACCACCGCCACCCTTATCGCCACCACCACCCTTAGGCTTACCACCCTTAGACTTACCCGCAACGCTCCAATGAGTGTCATTGCATGGAGAATTAGGCTTACACGTGCAAAGGGTGCTATTGGTGGCACCCCAATCAATCCAAGACATGTCCATCTCCGATTGTTTACATGTTTTCCAATGTTTGGAACACGGAACCCAAAAGGTAGGTGGCGGTTTAGGCCCGGGGTCGACGGTTTTCTTCGCCGGAGGTTTAGGGTGACCCATCGCGTTGACGGAGGTGTCAGCGGGTTCGGAGGTGTTAGGGTCCGTCGTAGCATCCGCACCATGAAACCAGACCGGGTGGTCAGGAGAGTAAGAAAAAGTCACTGCCATGTCTTTCTTGGAGGGCTTGATCCAGGCCAAGCCCCCCTTAAAACCCTTTTGTTGATGCTAAGACTTGCTTAAGTATTTTCATCTCTCTTTTGAAGCTTAAAGTACACTTTCTCAAAGCAACTAGGGTTATAACCATAGCCCCCGTGAAGTTCACCCCTACCACTCAACTGAGCGGAGGTATCTTCCTTCATGGAGGTTATACCGAAATAAAGTAGGCATTTCATGCCTAAGGCCTTGGAGGTTAAGCCTAGTGGTCCCCCACCCCAAGACCCCTATACTAAACTGTTTCTACCACTTATTGTGGTTCTACTTTTTAACTGTTTCTGACTACAGTTGCTTGGCCAAGTCATATTCTGTGTCTGGCCTAACTCCTTTGCCCCATATTCCTAACCAACTTCATCTCATCCAAAAGAGTGCACATGAAGTGCCTGAGGCTATTTGGGAGGCAAGTGTCATGCCAGTTTGCATATAAAAATCATTTGTTTGATCCATTTGTGATTGAATCTTTGTACTTAAGCCTACTTTGTCTATTTGCAGCCCTTCAGTGATACACTGGATTTCAAAACTATTCATTGATTCGATCCACATCCTGTTCTTGCTCTACTTGCTGCTTTGGTTTGGTTTTCCAACATCAAGACCTGCAGGATTTCATCAAAACTATTAGGGCACCAATCAAGGACATCTTTCCGGTAGCAGAGGCCACCTTTGAGAAGCTTTCGAACCGACTCTGAGAAGTACACGAGCCAAAACCAGAAACAAAATGTCCACACCATCGGTACAGCTATCTGCCAGGACCTGGCCAATTCGGAGTGTACAAGCTCAACTTGGCAACAGTGGGCCCATCTCAATGAGAGAGCCCAAGCTCAGAGCTGCATGTGGGTCTCAAGAAGATCCAGTTCACAGATGGGCGGAACAAGAAGCGCTGAGATTAACCACTGAGGCCTTAGCGGCCCGCGGTGACAGCCTGCAACACCTTCGCCGAAGGGTTGCCGTATCCATCTCCCGTTCTGCCTGCCCAGCTTCTTCGTCTACGGCTACAGCAGGTGGAGGACCTGAGGAACAACACGAATTTAGAAGGAGAATGGAGGAATATCTTCTCCACGAGGAGTACTACAAGTCCGTCAGAGGGGAAGATGGAGAGGAACCACTCGAAACCTTGGGCTCCCCACCATACACGGACATGGGTTC
The DNA here is from genome assembly GCA_964036045.1 of Eutreptiella sp. 'Long Island Sound 2002'. NCBI lineage: Eukaryota > Euglenozoa > Euglenophyceae > Eutreptiales > Eutreptiaceae > Eutreptiella > Eutreptiella sp. 'Long Island Sound 2002'. The sequence continues at coordinate 60,439,876 of OZ038381.1, forward strand.
CTGCCCTTACTCCGGCCCACCTACGGACCTGGCCGACACAGTGTCTCTACCCAGGCGACCGAGAGGTCCAGCATGGGGTCCAGAGCTACCAATCACTAGCAGGAGCCCTGAAGTGTGCCCAGCTTATGTGGGGGAGTTCCATTCCCCAGGGCCAACCTATGGTGCCCTGGACCGTACGGCCGAGCTAGTGGCCAAATTACTGTCGGGATCTGAAGACCCGGACGTGACAGCCTTGTCTGAGGCTGTCAAGGCAAAATTGGGTATCACAGAACCCTTACCCAAGACACCGCTAGCCTCACCCTCTCCGGGATTGAGCACGCTGGCTGAGGATCTCAAACGATCAAGGGTGTCCAGGTTGCTACCCAAGGTCAATTGCCCCAGCCCCTTTCATCCTCGTGCTAGGACAGTCCCCATCGCCGAACTACAGGACGTACCTGTGACAGAGACTGAGAAAAGGGGGCTAACAGCCCTAGCACCCCTCGCCGGCGTACCTCCCCCCCCTTCAGGCCTAACTCCACGGGGTGGGAAGAGTGGCAGACCAATTGCCCAGGCGAACATCCAGCTGGAATTGCCGGAGTTCGACCCGAAAAATCTGCCCGAATGGGCAGAAGAATTTGCTGAGTTTCTTTTGCTGACTGGCCAATCCCATGTGGATGTGGCCAGTAAATGTTCACTGCTGAAACACTCATGCAAAAAGACGTTTTTGCAAAAACAGGTGAAACAGATTGTGAAAACCTGTTCAACATGGGCCCAGGTGCTCCAAAGGCTGGAGAAAACTTTCTCGGTCTATGAGATTGGCCTCAGTGTGCGCACGCAGATGGAGGAGCTACCTATGCTCCCTGAGTTTCCTTCCGCTGCGCGAGTCTCTGAATATGTGTGCAACCTAGAGTATTTGTTTTCACGAATGAACGTGGGTTCCTATGGAGCCACAGAGCCCCACCTGTGGCTCATGAGTAGGATCCCTGCACGAACGTGGGACAATTGCCGCACTACCTCTGAGAGGAAGAGTCGGACCCACACGTACAACGACCTTGTGGACCTGCTTATCGAGCTGGCCCTTGAGAGGGAGAATCACTCCCACATGGAGAAATTCCTCAAGAAACACCTGGGTCGAGGTGGTACCCCTACCCCCGAACGTGGCGAAGGGAAAGGGCCTAAAAATCCCACTAACGCCAACCAGGGTGGTGGTAAAGGAAGGGGTAACCTGCGTGCCATGAATGAGGTTAAACGTGAAACAGGTACACCCCCACTGTTCTACTTTAAGCCTGTCAATGACAAGGGGGGACCTTGTCATGCCCCTGACTGCGACCTCCGCAGTGGTTGTATGCTGCAAATGAAACGACAGCAGCACACCAAAGATGGGAAAACGGTGACCTATCAGGACCATTTGAGGTGTACCATCACCTGTGGTTACTGTGGCAAACGTCGTCAGTACGAGGACGATGTCACATAAAGAAACGTGAGAGCGACAAAGACAAACGACAGGAAGCTGAACGCCACAAGACCCAAATGCCCTCCAGAACTCCCCAGAATGGGGATAAGGGTGGTAAAGGAGGAGGCAAGAGGGGTAGCAAGGCTGGAACCCCCAACCCCCAAAGGCGCTCATCAGTGCCCGCTACTTCTCCCTCTCCTGCCGAGGGTGACCCTAAGAAGCGCCCCCGAGGGGAATACCGCCTCCCTTGAGGGGAATAACTCCAAGAAGAGGCGACTGGCGTGGATGGCCAAGTCCCTCATGGCTGCAGGGGTGGATGTCAAATTCCCTGCGGAGGAGTAGGGGGGCGGCTCCGAAGAGGAGGACTTGGTTTTCTGGATCCTCGTGAAAATCCGGGATCACGTTTTTCCAGCAGTGCTTGACACCGGTGCAACACTCTCTATAGTGGCCCAGCGCCTGCTAAAGACTTGCAAGAAAACTAAGACAGTGGCCATAAGAGTAGGGGATGGGCGTACCATCCATTCCTTGGGGGCTGTCGATGTGACTATTTGTCTTGGCGACGAAGCTGTGACCCAACACTGCACAGTGTTGGACACTGACGCCTTTGACATCGTCATTAGCCTCGACTTCCTACGAAGAAACCTCCAGGTAAAATTTTTGTCTCTCCAACGCCCCTATTCTCTGCACTGCGACTTTGGCAGTGGGCTCTTCTCCGTACCTTTGGAGCTGTCATGACGAAAAGAGTCTGGGCTACGCTACGCAGCCAAGACTAACTATCGTACTGAAAACTACCAATTGGCCCGTCACCTTCTTGAAAATGGACTGGCGGCCCTTCGGGTAACCCCGGATGAGATCCAGGTGGAATTGTTTGCGAGCGAACAACAACACATCATGCAGTTGTATTGCTCGAAACATTTGAACAACGCTTTCCGTTTCTTCTGGAAAGCAATGGGCCTAGCGTATGCTAACCCTCCCTTCTCCCTGCTAGCGAAGGTTCTAACCAAAATCGCTTATGAGTGAGGAAGGGTTGTCAGGTGCACCTTTGATTGGGGTTGCTCAGGTGAACATGCTTATTGGCGCCGTATGACGACCCGAATGACTGTGGGAAGAGTGCAACTCCCCGACGGTCCCATTTACGTGCCTGAGGACTCAGACACAGCAATGCAGTCCCCTGAGTGGGCCAGTTTCTTATCCATTGTCGATGGATCCCTCAACCCTGTACCCCTGTGTTATCTGGATCAGGTGCTACTGAAAGAGGTCATGTCCGAAAATTGTGGCCTGACCCTTTCTGATCTCAAAAAACGATCTCCTGAGCACCTATCTGCCAAACTTACAGGGTGTGAGTCTCCCGATGGCTATTTGGAACCTGCTGCTGTAAAGGAGGATGCTGACGACCAACTGTCTGAGATCGCCCGCACTATCCCTCCTGTTGATCCCAGCTGTGTTGAACTCAAACACAGTGCCCTTCTGGCCTAGCTGTTGCTGGAGGAGGTAGACCTAGAGTTAACCTCAGAACCAACCTCCCATGTTGGGAAACCGGTGCTGCACATGCAGCATACCCACTCAGGTGAACCCCTGGCTCAAAGTCCTAATGCTCTAGCGCGGCCTGCTTCTAATAACATGCCACTGTCTGAGCATGACACTCAGGAACTCCGACGGCTGTTGTACCTAAAGGCCGAAGGTATTGAGCGCCAAGAACGGCTGCAATCCCTCAGACAGACCTGGAAATCCTCCATCTTGTGTGAGGAGGACGATGATTCCTACACGCTACCTGACCCTGAGATACCCCTAGTGTATTCTCTGCACTATGGGCAACAATGCCCCCTGAGTGGGATGATGGCTCATTTCCTGCCGAAACTGCTGATCGGCAGAAAAAGAAAGAGCATGGTAAAAGCAACCTCCATGCTGAGGAGGATTTCCTGCAGAAAATCGAGAGTCTGAACCTTGACCCTCGACGGAAGAAACTGCTCCTAACCTATAAGGAGGTGTTCGGCGCCCTCCCGCCACCCCTATCCTCTAAAAAACTGGTCCAAATGGACCTGAAACTAAAACCTGAAGTTGAGAAGACGCGAGTGAGACGTCGTCCCTACCCCGCTCCTCAGCAACAGGTTGAAGAAATCGAGCGCCACATCCAGGAATGTATTGATGCTGGCCTCGTGGAGGAATATAAGAAGGGGGACTACCCCCACCACTGCAGTCCCTGTTTCCTGGTTGCTAAACTAGGATCGACTGCCCTGCGATTGGTTATTGTCTATGGTGAGGTCAACAAGAAAACCCAAAACCACTCAGGGAGTATTCCCAACATGGAAAACACCCTGGAGTGTATTGCCAAATGCCGGTACAAGAGCAAAATGGACAAACACAGTGGTTTCTGGGAGGTTGACCTAACAGCCGCAACTGAGGAACTGTTGGCTTTTATAACCCCTAAGGGGCGTGTCTTTAAGTGGAAGGTCATGCCTTTTGGGGTGGCTAACGCCCCGGCACTCTTTCAAGAACTAATGAACAAAATTTTGTACATACTGAGGCGCAGACCTCTAGTACAAGAGTTGATTTCCTGAGGGGCACAAATGGAGGCCCACGTCGATGACGTGAGTTTGGGTACCAATACCCAAGAGGACCATGTCCTTCTCCTCCGTGAATTTTTCATTGTTTGTCAGGAAAACCATCTCTGAATCAAAGTCGAAAAATGCGAGTTCATGAAAGAGGAAATGGAGTATTTAGGTTTCCACGTGGGGTATGGCTGGTGGAAACCAACCGCGTCTAAGATGCAGCCCCTACAGGACATGCAGATTCGCGATGACCCTAAGAAGGGTCTACATGACGTGAGGAGTTTTGTGGGCGCCTGTAATTTCTATCGGCGCCACATCCACATTTTTACCTACTCCTCTGCCCCCCTCACTGACCTAATCAAGAAAACTACTCCCTGGAGGTGGACCGCCAGAGAGGAAGAGTGTTTCCAGGAGTTGAAGAAGAAAATTGCCTCCTCCAATTGCCTGGGAGTACCCCGCCCTAAGGGCGAGATAGTCCTGGTCACTGATGCCAGTGATGTAGGGGGGGGGGGGTGGAACGATCTACCGATGGCAGGAGCTTAACTTAGCTGAACTAACCCACTGCCATTATGGTACTAGCGGACTGAACCGTGATGGTTCCTTGAAGCATGACTATCCTACCACTGAGTGGCGCCTTGTGCCAGTGGGGAAATGGAACTGGAAATGGAACCAAGCGCGTTCCAATTACAGCACCTACGACCAGGAACTCCTGGCCGGTATGTTGGTGCTCTCATCACAGTCTTGACTATTGGGATCTAATCCTATTGTCTGGCTCTGGGACCAGGAACCGGTGAAGTCTTTTCAGAAGGGCCCACCACCGGAGAAAGCAAAGATAAAGCAATGGTGGACTTACCTGAGCCAGTTCAGGCTGACAGTTCATCATATCCCCGGAATAAAGAATGAACTGTCTAACTATATATCGCGCAACAACTTCGATGCGCTTATAGGTGAGAGCTCTGAGGCGCTTGCCAAGGAGGCTTTCCAGCGTATGAATGTCCAGCTTGACCTGTCCATGCGCACTGCTGGAATCCTGGAGGGTTGGAGTCTAACCGACTATCAGTCAGAGTATAAAGAAATTCTCCAAACTCTCAGCACTCGTCTCGAACCCCGTGTCATTGACGGGCACCAGTGGTATAAAAACAATCAGTACCTCTTCTACGAGGACCAAATTGTGGTGCCTGAGGCACGACTGGATGGGTGCCTACAGCGGTCCCATCTCAGCTCACGTCACACTGGCGCTAATCGCTCAGTGGACTTCTTCCGCGAGTGTTTCTACTCTAGTCTAACCGTTACTGAACTAAGGTCCCGTATGTAGACCATTGTGGATGCTTGTGGCTGTCATGCCAGCAAGCAGAGCGACAGTAGGGACAGGTGACTGATTTCCAGCCTACCCATACCCTATTGTACTAACTCTCTTCTCTATGTGGATTTCATCCACGGCCTACCTCGCTTCGGCGGCTATGATAGTTGCCTAGTGGTCACCTGTGGCCTGTCCCGCTTCACCCGTGTGTTCCCTTGCAATAAGAAAATCACAGGTGAGCAGACTGTGAAAATGTTGGTCGAACAATGGTTGGAACCCTATGGAGACCTAAGCAGGTGCACTTTGATGAGGATGTACGCATTCGCAATGACAGTGGATGGTACAAAGGAGTGCTGAATGCCCTCAACGTTGAGGTAACCACAGGTGTGCCCTATACCCACACGTCTAACCCTCTTTGTGAGAGACAAAACCGTGTGGTGGAACAGAACCTGAGAATCCTGATGAAACAGGAGCGTACCAAAGACCGGGTAGGTCCGTGCCCCGGGCAGTGCTGACCATGAATTCTCAGAGGAGCTCTTCTACGGGTTTCACCCCCCACGAGCTGTTCCATGGAGGACGACCTGCTTGGTTCTTCAAAACCCCCTTTTCCTGAGGACTTCAAGAGCCCTGTTGGGGATTGGCTGGAACACAAGCAGTCTATGGCTAACCAGGCTGGGACTAACCTGAGACATATCCGTGACCGTGAGCTGAGCTGACGGAATCGCGTACAGCGACCTGCCAGCTTCAAGGTTGGTGACCTTGTTTGGTGCACCATTCACGCCTACCCTCCTGTCCTCGTAAGTGTCTACAAGACCCTTATTTTGGGCCCTATCGTATCATCAGGATTGATGGATCTGGGATCCATGTCAGGTGCAGTCCACGTCTAGGTGGTGAACTCCTTTGTGCGCCTAAACAATTGAGGCACTATCACTCCCCTGGCGATTTGTCCTGGGATGAGTGGCGCCTCAGCGACAGTGAGGTCGAGCATATCAACCTAGAGAACGCTGCCAGCCCAGAGGAGGCAGACGAACTCGAAGAGATGACTGCCGATGAGATGGCGGTTGATGGCTACTACGTGGTTGCAGGTATTCCTCGCCACGAGTATAAAGAGGGCTGGAAATTCCTCACCCTGTGGGATGGCTATGGGCTATCTGAGGCGACCTGGGAACCCATGTCCGCCTTTACACAACCACATGGGAGTATAAACCCCAATTTGCGCCCCTACCTCGTTGAGAACAACGAGGGACAGTTACTAACCCGTGCTGAGACTCTGTCCTAGCGGAAAAAGAAAAACTAATCTCACTGTGTCAGTCTATTGACTGTCTTCCAACCTTCCAGGGGCGGTGAGCACTCTTGTGCAGATATACCTGCGTATGTGTGAGAGAGCTGTTGTCACAATTGCCCCGCATTGCATCGCAGAACAGGACCGTTAGCCCTCTGTGACAACCACACCCTGGCCGAAGGCCATTGGTTTTGCTCACACCCCTGCTCTCAGAGCACTGCACCTACCCTGGCTGTGCCCTGCAGTCCCATGCCTATGGTTACCAGCGTGAGCTAGATGGCCGCTTATCAGGTTTGCAGCCATCCAGCAAATGTGTGGCTTGTTGACCATGTGTTGCATGGGAACTGCCCTGATGTAATGACCTTGGGGAGCCAACGAAGAGCGGTGGTTTACTACTCCAGGGGGGAATGACAAGCAAGGTGTTATGAAGGAAGGTGTGTCCACCCTCCTTGGGGACAAGCGTGCCCACAGCTAGGACCCCTGACTAGTCCAGACCCATGGGGTTCTACCCTTCCTTACAGGGTTTACCATACCCCTAAGTGTGCTACGTATGTCTGTATGTGTCTCACTTCTCTCCCCGTCGCGGCTCCCGGAGACCGGGCTTCGCTGACGTCGGACCGAAGGTCCTAATCAGGTACTATTACCACTCCTATGGCGTCCAGTTTCTGTGCTGGCGCCTATCCTTGGGGGAAGACGGCAAAAGCCCTACCTACTAGAGGGGAGGGGTGGCCAAGTGTGCTAAGGGCATACAAAACGCCCATTTTTTCTAAAGGCCCAAAGCTAACGCACTCCCCTGCCCACGTGGAAAAGCACGCGGGACAGGAGACACCACTACACTACAGTCACTAACGCCAGCACCAGCCTTCGAAGGCAGGGTGAGCACTCAGCACTTGCACTCATCACCTGCCAGGCATGCTGACCCTAACACCTACACACGCTACTGGGCGTTCATGGCAATGAGGTCTTGGGCCCTATTGACCCTCCTGTGAAACAACAAGAGAACACTGCGCTACTAAGCAATTGTGGCCTAGCAGGGAGGCCACTACACGTTTCCCTGTTAGGGCTTGGAGGGAGTGAGTGCTCTGTTTGCGTGCACAGCGCGTATGTCGAAGATGTCCGACTGCCCTCGCCACTCCTGGCTGAGGTGCAGTTTGTTGATTGTGTGATCAGCGCCGGTTTAAGCTTCGGCAAAAAAATCCGAAGTCGCCAAAGGCAACTGTTGCTGCACCAATTCACCCACACCTGCCCACCTTTAAAGCAAAGGCGGTTGAACCTGGTAAGTGATTGAGGAACCAAGACAGCCTCCACGTATTATACGCTTCTTAGGCTGCCCTCTAATACGCTGTCCACTTACCAAGTTACAAGCAAGCAAGCTTAAGGAACTCCACCCGTTCTCTCAAAGAACGTAGGGTGGAGTCCCTGGGTAACCTAAACAAGAGTTGTACCGTGCGCAATACGCGTGGCCTACGCTTTAATGCGTCATATGCATGCACAGGTATGCACCAGCTTTCCAATCTTCTACTGTTTCTCCTAATCTTACCCACAACAACAAACCATAGCTTAACTCAACCAAGAGGTGAGCTCCTCCTGGGCTTACCTACCTTACTCGCCAAGCATCATGTGAATGCCGAAGGTAACACGGGCGCAAAACAACCCTAAGCGTTTGAACAACCCTACGGCGAATTATAAACAACCCTAAGCGATTAATGCATTGTGTGTCATGCACGCTCTTCTTACTTTGTTCCCTGCAGAAAGAGGAGAGAGAAAGGCGCACTGCACAGCGCAAAACAAGCCTAAGCGTTTTAAGCAACCCTATTTTAACGCTACGGCAACACCAACACGAGCAAGCACTTTCTTTTTCTGACCTGTGAAGAAAAGAGAGGGGTGAGTTGAGGCACAGGGAAAGCGACACAACGTGTGAATGCCTGAAGTAGGCACATGCGTCGCGAGCACAGCGCATACACTAACCCTACGTGCGCGCTACGTGCTCCATTTGCTTCGCATACCTTTCATCTCAGTTTTGACCTGTGCAGAGCAAAGGAGGTGCACACCCGAACCCTCCAACGAACACAGCGGTGACAACCCTAATGTTTTAACGAAACAACCAACACGAACGCAATGCATGCGTGTGACATGACACTAACATACCGGAGAGGTGGGTTGTCCACCTGCTCTGTGGTGTGGGTTTCTTTTCAATACTTTTTCCCAAAAGTTATAAAAATTTTGATGCAACTGTGCAAAAATTTCTTTTAAAACTTTAAAAACTACGGCTCATAACTTCTTCTTTTAGAGCCGTTTACGCTTGCGCAACTCTTTTTGTGGAGTCCGCTTCTGTTGCGCTTGTCTACGACTTTAGGTTTTAGTCTAAAAATGACGATTTCTAACGTCGTGTCGTGAATTTTTAGCGATTCGACTTCTTAAATCGCTACACCTTTCGCTAAACCACAGGAATCACTCCCTGTTGGTTCCATTTCCTTTTTTTTACAGCTTCTGGAGATTTGTGTCCTCCATTGGGAGCATTGCTCCGCCCTGGCCCTTGGTCAAGACGTTTACTAAAACGCTGTTTATACAGTAATAGCCGTCCGCATTAGAGCGTTCGACTGTACCCTAGTGGGCAAGCATGTGTGCTCTAGGGAGGGAGTCCTGGGTTCAAACCCCACTACCCCCAAAATTTTTACCAAAATTTTTTGCCGCACGCTGGTGACTTTTGAGGAATGCCCCATCGAAGGGACATCATTCACGGTACATTACACTTTTTTTCGAGGGTACCTACAGTGTGATAAGCTTCTATGAAGAGATGGGAATGTTTTTGGTTGGTTGAATGCATTTTCTGAGGTAATTTTGGGAACATTTGAGCCTTTTTCCTTGGTCCTACTAGCTTGATCAACTAGTACTCCAGGGGGGAGTAAGAAAAAGTCACTGCCATGTCTTTCTTGGAGGGCTTGATCCAGGCCAAGCCCCCCTTAAAACCCTTTTGTTGATGCTAAGACTTACTTAAGTATTTTTATGTCTCTTTTGAAGCTGAAATTACACTTTCTCAAAGCAACTAGGGTTATAACCCTAGCCCCCATGAAGTTCACCCCTACCACTCAACTGAGCGGAGGTATCTTCCTTCATGGAGGTTATACCGAAATAAAGCAACCATTTCATGCCTAAGGCCTTGGAGGTTAAGCCTGGTGGTCCCCCAGCCCAAGACCCCTATATTCAACTGTTTCTACCACTTATTGTGGTTCTACTTTTTAACTGTTTCTGACTTCAGTTGCTTGGCCAAGTCATATTCTGTGTCTGGCCTAACTCCTTTGCCCCATATTCCTAACCAACTCTATTTCACCCAAAAGAGTACACGTGAAGTGCCTGAGGCTATTTGGGAGGCAAGTGTCATGCCAGTTTGCATATAAAAATCATTTGTTTGATCCATTTGTGATTGAATCTTTGTACTTAAGCCTACTTTGTCTATTTGCAGCCCTTCTGTGATACACTAGATTTCAAAATTATTCATTGATTCGATCCACATCCTGTTCTTGCTCTACTTGCTGCTTTGGTTTGGTTTTCCAACATCAAGACCTGCACGATTTCATCAAAACTATTAGGGCACTAATCAAGGACATCGTTCTAGGAGCAGAGGTCGCAGTTGCATGGGCAGCAACATTGCTTGGCACAGAAGACATAACGATAGTGTTGATTGAATAGTATTGGCATTAACCGCATTCACCGCGGTTTTATTGTGAGAAGGGCGATGAGTGTATGCCACCGTCGTCTTGTCTCCCTTATTGAGGCGTTCCAGAGCTTCCCTCTCCGATACGCTTTTATGGGCAAGGGCGTAGATCTCTTCAGGCTTCAAAGGAGGCCTACGTTGCTCCACTTTCATAGTGTAGCCGCGTGTGTGAGGTGTGTTGTTGAGTTGCCAGATCCACTCCTGTAGATACGGGTCTGTGCAATCAACTATCACCCCCGGCCCAGAATAGGAAACAATTTCAGGAACCGTAGTGCAACGTTGAGCGCTATATTTCCTGAGTTCTTTTTCGAACGGGATGCGACCCGGCGAAGGGTCAGGGCCACTAAAGTGCACCACATAACTGTCCGGGCTATTCTTGGCCTCTTGCTTGACCACCTTCTCTTTGATCCACGGGAGCTTACTTAGGAGCTGCTCCCGGATCACGTGGAGGCGAGTCTCGTTGCTCAAAGGCAACAACCGTTGCCAACGACCATAGAAATCTTCCAGGTCGATGAGGGTTACTTGCCCTTTAACCACTCTGGGAGTGAGGGCTCGCCACCTGTCATCGGCCCTTGAGGGGTCATACTCGTGGAAACGTTGTTCCAAAAAGTCCCACAATTCTTTGAGGGTGGTGGCCGTTCGTGTGTGGTGGTGGGCCTCGGCAACTCTTGCGTTGATGATCCCTTTTAGCCATGGGGGCAAGGTACTCAAAATCATTTTTGCCTCGTTGGCCTTTCGTTATATGGGATCACACCCCCCCAACCATTGTTGAAGCTTCTCCACCCACTCGTCGTAGCTCTCTAACTGCCCATTAAATTGCGGTTTAGGCATGTCACTCTCCTCCACCGCTTTTATGTAACTATTTTGCACCATAGGCATTTGGTACGGGTGGTAAGCGGGGGGAGCCATGGTTGGGGGTGCACCTCCACTTGCACTTGGTGCAACCTTCACTGGAGAAACTGTACACGTGTCCGCAGGATGAGAGGGCGTGTACGAAGGTTTCCCGGGGGAAGTGAAAACATTTTTCATGAGGGGATTGATGTTCCCCAACGAAGAGGTGTTCTCCTCCGCACTGGTCCACGGGGCCGTAGGCTCCGTAGGGTGTTCTTCGCCCTTAGGCCCCGCCCTCCACTCGGGGATAGCACGTTCCTTCTGCTTTCCGGCGGTTCCCCTCCACGAAGTAGGTCCTTGGTGATGGGGGTGTTCGTGGTGTTCCTCCCCCCCCGTCGGCCACCCCGAATCCGGACGAGCGTTCGGATGGTAGATGCAATCGTGGGATGGGTGGACGGAGAAAGGAAGGACACACCCACCACCAGATGGACCAGATGGCGCGCCCATGGGCGCCGTAGGCGCCGCCGACTCAGGATCAGGAACGGGTGGAGGCGCCGATGGTGGGGGCGGGACCACCGTATCGGGCTCTGCAGGCGTGGAGTACCAGTGGTCCCACACATGGATCCTAGATGCAACGGCGGTGTAACACGTAGCGAGCGTTTCCACTGCGCTAAAGCATTTAGCCATGTTGCTGTTGGGGTGAGGGAAAATTGGCTTGCGCCCATGGGGGGTCACGGATGTCCATTTCCCAACCCCCCCCCCCCCCCTTTTGGCCTGCCGTGACGGGGCAATGACAACCGGTATACACAGCCCCCCAGTCCCCCTCCTACCCCCAATGGTGGTGGTATTTATGTCCGGTCTATTCCGGTTGCATCCCATAGCACGGGGGACAGCACTTGTTTAACTCACAAAGGATGGTTCGCCAAAAAAGAAAAAATAAAATTTGCAAAGTGGTGCTGTCTGTGGCCCCCTGTGTTTAACTGACTTTTGTTTGTTTCCTTGTCAAGGGCTGGTTGCGTCGGGGAAGGGGTCGAGAGCACGGGGGAGGGGTTTAAGGGGTATGCGTGCCTGTGACTGACTGAAAGCGTCCCCCCTGATGGGGGGACCTGTAGAAAACTGTCTAGGGGGGGGGGCATGCACATGCAAACATGCAAACATGAAGACATAAAAAAGACCAAAAAAGCGAAGGGAAAAACATTACATGCAGCTGGGTTTGAACCCGGGACCCTTGGAAATGAAGCCTAGGCCTACTACCAACTAAGCTAAGTTAGGCTCTGCCGATATTCAAACATCAGAGAGTGGTTAGCAAAGGAAAAAAAAAGGCTGACAATGAGGACCATACATATGTCGTGTCACAGGTGTCCATTTCCCAAACCCCCCCCCCCTCCTTCAGGCGACAGCCGTGACCCCCCCCCCCCCCCCGGGCGCAAGCCCACATATGAGAAATCCACCCTATCATCCACTAATTGATATAACTACTAAACATCCAAGATTGCCTTATCTATCCCATATCCTATGTTCCTAACAAGGGAATGGAATATAATATACACTATCCCATGTATATCCAGGGACAGGTACAGATTACGATTCTCGTAATTGCGAAAATTACGATAAAAAATTACGAAAATTATTACGGATAATTATGACAAATTTCGGTGAAATGCCGATGGCGCTCTCCCGGGTTTGCACAACCAAAAGGGTTGTCGCGGCTCCCAGCCTCACCATTTTGGTGATGCTACCCCATGTGCCGTCCAATGGGGCCCCGCCTTTTTTTTTATTTTTGGTTTTTTGCTTCCTTCTTATTTTTTTGATGATTTTCTCGGCACGGTTCGTCGTCAACGGTCGTCGATGGAATGTCGGCGGTGGTGAACATTTGCATATGGTGCTGCCCAGGGTTGTTTAAGGTGGGTCCCTGGGCAGCAATGGCTTGGCCTAGAAGCGCTTCTCCGCGTCCCCATTTACGTACAACATCACTGCACATCGTCGTAGTTCAGGACCAGTTGCACCACGGTTCGGATCGTCCAATGAACCCGCCAAACTAAATGATCTCTCCACATCCGCACTTGTTGCCGGCATAGTCAATAGAGCCACAGCCAACTCACCAAGGGGACCAGCGTGTTGCTCCCAAAAGTCTATTGGGTCTTCAACACTTTTGGCCTGATGCACAATAGGTGAATTGTGGTGACTGTGGTCCTCAAGTGCATCCTTTTCATATGGGAGTTGTCAACAATTCAGCACTTGACAGATTCCTTCAAACTGGAGGCATACCTTCGTTGGATCCATGCGGATATATTGTTCCCACTCATCTTGCATTTCATCGGGTAGATGGAAGAGCTCCTTGATGTGCAGCCAGTCCGTATTCACCATTGCCAATAGTTTCGCATACAATACCTCCAATCTTTGGAAAGCCTTCAAAGTGGTGGCATGCTTCACAGTTTGCACATCCATCTCTTTAACAATGAGACGCACAGCCTCCTTCATTGCTTGCAGCTCCGATGCTGGCATGCCTTTCAACGCCTCAAGCACACGAGGGGACCATTGTGGTGCATTAGAAAACTGCTTCATGCTGCGGGCGAGTTTAGTCTGATGCATCCCACGTGACCCACAGTGCTGAATTCTGCTCCCTGCAGCCCCTGCTGGCACACCAAGAAATTTTATTTTTTAGTGTGATGCATCCCACGTGACCCACAGTGCTGAATTCTGCACCCTGCAGGCCCTGCTGGCACACCAAGAATTTTTAATTTTTAGTCTGATGCATCCCACGTGACCCACAGTGCTGAATTCTACACCCTGCAGCCCCTGCATCCCACTCAGGCACCTGGATGTGTTCGCACCAATATTCTGCGCACACGCGCTATACTGTCCAGCGTGTGATTACCCATTTCGGAGGAATAGAGCGGCGAATACCCCGTGCCTTCAGAAAAGCGTACAAGCGTCGGCGGCGGGCAGCATGTAGCTATGCATTGACGAATGACCGTGCAGACGTATAGAAGTTCGAGACCATCTGAAAGCTTGCAGCGCCCAGCATAGCCTTGACACAATTGTTCAACGCATGTGCCAAACAAATCACTTGGATGGCAGCAGGGAAAACAGGCAGTGCTGCAGTGATTGGGCATTTGGTGAAACCTAGTATGCACGTAGCAAAACCTAGTAAAATGTAGCAAAACCTAGTAAAATGTAGCAAAACCTAGTAAAAAAAAATTTTTTTTAAAAAATTTTTTTTAAAATATTTTTTTTTTTACTAGGTAAAAAAAGCAAAAATTTTCAAAAAAATTTTTAAAAAAATTTTTTTTTACTAGGTAAAAAAAGCAAAAAATTTAAAAATTTTTCCCTTACTAGGTTACTAGGTAGTGACAAATTTGGACTTGAATTTGAACAAAAAAAACCAAGTTTATGGGGGGGGGGGGTCAACGGTAGGTGGTATTTATGTTTAAGGGCATGGTGCCCCCTGGTCTATTCCAGGCCACTTTTGTAAGTGGCGCCCCACCCGGGCCAAACCGTGTATTGCAAGGTCAGCAAAAATAAAATGAGGCTCAAGAAAAGAAGGAGCTTTTATATGATAAATATATATATACATATATGAGGTGCACACACGCGTGCTTTATATGAAGTCGCAAAACACGCGCTTGTAGATGAGGTCCGACTTCTTGTCTTTGTAGGTGGGTTGTGCAGAGGGAGGGTTGTGCTTGCACATGTTGCGAATCACGCCCGTGGTCTTTTCTTCCAACTCTTTGATTAGATTTTTGTCATACTCCAATCTCCCAGAGGCATCTTTGGGGTAATGCTCTGGAACAAAAAATTCTTCACCACGGATCACCACCTTTGGACGGACCTCATCTACAGAAGGCGGCTTGTCAACCACAAGCCGGTCACCCAAGGCGAATGCCAACACAATGCATGCCAGTGTGGCAGTAAATTGCACATTCCATTTGCGCAATGCCACACATATCTCCGTGGAACAGAAACCGGAAGCATGCAGGGCACACTGATAAACTCCACATTCAGGGCACGTGATGTGGGCTGTGTCGTCGCAAAAAAAGCACGACGAACGGCTGGGTGAACAATAGGGCGTAGCATACATCCGTGCCAAGGCCCAACTGGGTGTGGTCTCAATAGGGGGGGCAGGCGGAGAACTGCGATAGTGCAAAGCTGCCTGTGCAATCTCACGCAACAACCACAATCTGTCTTGTGGAAGTTGGATGCTACCGTTGACAACACGCCTAGACAAAAGGCAATGTAGCATCATAAGGCAGGCAGGATGGCAGCTCACACCGTCGTCCTGATGTAGGAAGGTGGAGTAGAGGGGGGCTATAGCAAAAGCTACACTGCCGAACTCACCCAAAAACTTGTCCCACCTCTTCAGCGCCCTTGCCTTAATGCCTTCTTGTTCGGCAATGAGGTTCACTATTGCCAACTCCTCGGTGTTTGCACCCGCTATGTACGGCTTGTAACACAGCGGATCGAACACGAGGCACAAGAAAGTACGTGTTGGGGAAACCAACAACAAGCGCAGCACCCAATGTGCATTGCGCTTATTATAAATCTGCGCCACGAGCAAGGGGGGCGCATAGATCATATCAATGGACGCCGCGTTCAAAGTACGCTGCGCCCATGACTCAGCCAACACCTCCCTACGACCCAACGGTAAAGCCGACACATTCCACAATGAGTCACGCACAACCCACGCCACACCCATAACATCCCAGTCCGCACTCAAAGCTGTCCGAGCGGACCACCAGTAATACACAACAATCTCGGCGGCAAAGTGGCTACCTCACCCCTGCCGTATCGGGGATCCCCTCCGCTTCAGAGCGGGGGGCAAAATCAGAAGTGGCCCACAAGTGGGCGAAGTGGCTGCCTCACCCCTGCCGTATCGGGGATCCCCACCGCTGCAGAGCGGGGGGCAGAATCAGAAGTGGCCCACAAGTGGGCAAATTGGCTACCTCACCCCTGCCGTATCGGGGATCCCCTCCGCTGCAGAGCGGGGGGCAGAATCAGAAGTGGCCCACAAGTGGGCAAAGTGGCTACCTCACCCCTGCCGTATCGGGGATCCCCTCCGCTTCAGAGCGGGGGGCAAAATCAGAAGTGGCCCACAAGTGGGCAAAGTGGCTACCTCACCCCTGCCGTATCGGGGATCCCCTCCGCTTCAGAGCGGGGGGCAAAATCAGAAGTGGCCCACAAGTGGGCGAAGTGGCTGCCTCACCCCTGCCGTATCGGGGATCCCCACCGCTGCAGAGCGGGGGGCAGAATCAGAAGTGGCCCACAAGTGGGCAAATTGGCTACCTCACCCCTGCCGTATCGGGGATCCCCTCCGCTGCAGAGCGGGGGGCAGAATCAGAAGTGGCCCACAAGTGGGCAAAGTGGCTACCTCACCCCTGCCGTATCGGGGATCCCCACCGCTGCAGAGCGGGGGGCAGAATCAGAAGTGGCCCACAAGTGGGCAAAGTGGCTACCTCACCCCTGCCGTATCGGGGAGCCCCACCGCTGCAGAGCGGGGGGCAGAATCAGAAGTGGCCCACAAGTGGGCAAAGTGGCTACCTCACCCCTGCCGTATCGGGGATCCCCTCCGCTTCAGAGCGGGGGGCAAAATCAGAAGTGGCCCACAAGTGGGCAAAGTGGCTACCTCACCCCTGCCGTATCGGGGATCCCCACCGCTGCAGAGCGGGGGGCAGAATCAGAAGTGGCCCACAAGTGGGCAAAGTGGCTACCTCACCCCTGCCGTATCGGGGATCCCCACCGCTGCAGAGCGGGGGGCAGAATCAGAAGTGGCCCACAAGTGGGCAAAGTGGCTACCTCACTCCTGCCGTATCGGGGAGCCCCACCGCTGCAGAGCGGGGGGCAGAATCAGAAGTGGCCCACAAGTGGGCAAATTGGCTACCTCACCCCTGCCGTATCGGGGATCCCCACCGCTGCAGAGCGGGGGGCAGAATCAGAAGTGGCCCACAAGTGGGCAAAGTGGCTACCTCACCCCTGCCGTATCGGGGATCCCCTCCGCTTCAGAGCGGGGGGCAGAATCAGAAGTGGCCCACAAGTGGGCAAAGTGGCTACCTCACCCCTGCCGTATCGGGGATCCCCTCCGCTTCAGAGCGGGGGGCAGAATCAGAAGTGGCCCACAAGTGGGCAAAGTGGCTACCTCACCCCTGCCGTATCGGGGAGCCCCTCCGCTTCAGAGCGGGGGGCAGAATCAGAAGTGGCCCACAAGTGGGCAAAGTGGCTACCTCACCCCTGCCGTATCGGGGAGCCCCACCGCTGCAGAGCGGGGGGCAAAATCAGAAGTGGCCCACAAGTGGGCAAAGTGGCTACCTCACCCCTGCCGTATCGGGGATCCCCACCGCTGCAGAGCGGGGGGCAAAAGCAGAAGTGGCCCACAAGTGGGCAAATTGGCTACCTCACCCCTGCCGTATCGGGGATCCCCTCCGCTTCAGAGCGGGGGGCAGAATCAGAAGTGGCCCACAAGTGGGCAAAGTGGCTACCTCACCCCTGCCGTATCGGGGATCCCCACCGCTGCAGAGCGGGGGGCAGAATCAGAAGTGGCCCACAAGTGGGCAAAGTGGCTACCTCACCCCTGCCGTATCGGGGATCCCCACCGCTGCAGAGCGGGGGGCAAAATCAGAAGTGGCCCACAAGTGGGCAAAGTGGCTACCTCACCCCTGCCGTATTGGGGATCCCCACCGCTGCAGAGCGGGGGGCAGAATCAGAAGTGGCCCACAAGTGGGCAAATTGGCTACCTCACCCCTGCCGTATCGGGGATCCCCACCGCTTCAGAGCGGGGGGCAAAATCAGAAGTGGCCCACAAGTGGGCAAAGTGGCTACCTCACCCCTGCCGTATCGGGGAGCCCCACCGCTGCAGAGCGGGGGGCAAAATCAGAAGTTCTGAAACCTAGTAAAAACAAAAACTTTTTTTTTACTAGGTTTTGAAACCTAGTAAAAAAAAAAGTTTTTTTTTTTACTAGGTTTTGAAACCTAGTAAAAAAAAAAGTTTTTTTTTTTACTAGGTTTTGAAACCTAGTAAAAAAAAAAGTTTTTTTTTTTACTAGGTTCCCAATACCTAGTAAAAAAACGTGTTACCTAGTAAACTGTTACCTAGTAAAAAAAAAAACTTTTTAAAAAAAATTTTTTTTTACTAGGTTTCACTACAGACCCGCAGTGATTGCGGCCTTCACCACGGAAGCTCCATCGGTGATGAAGAAGCCGATATCCTGCGGGGAGATACCCAAACGTCCAAGAGCAACCAGCACAGAGACGAGCTCACTGTGTTCCACACCTAAATTGGGTCCTTTGCACTCGTGTGTGGCCGTCTAGATGACAAAACACTCACGACCAACACCGAGAATAACGTCGACGATTGCGTTGCCAAAATCGTCCGTCCACTCGTCAGACGATAGCCACTTGTGGGGGACATACTTCAACCGTGGACGGTGCAGGCGACGCCGGATAGCAGCCAAATGAGTATGGTACAAAGGCTGCAAGTTTGCCTTCTTCCGCAAATTTGACGCCTCACGGATGCACCCTTCCACCGTGGTGTGCTTCCTCAAAAACCCACGGAAAGATGGGTGATCAATCTTCTCGAGCGGGGTACCCGCGCCAAGAAGAGCAGCCAAATCCTCATTGATTGCATCAATGATCACCGTCTGATCGCTCGTTGAGGCAGAAGTATGTACCGGCTCCTGGATTGTAGCATCCGATGAAGGTGGTGTTCCCTCGGCTGCCACAAAATCAGGTTTGGATGGCGAGTTTGACTTCCGTTGGTGTTTCCCAGATTTTATATGTGTGTTGGCAAAGTTGGGATGAGAGTGTTGCACGGGTACTTCACAATGTATGCACCACATTGTATAGCCACGTGCTTCCATCACACCAAGGTACTGTGCGGCCCTCTGGGAAGCACTCATGCAGCAATGGTGGGCTTTGTCATCCAATTTCCGCTTCTTGGTGTTCTTCGTGTTTGCTGATTTGCCCATCGGGAACAAAGAAAGACAACAAACAGGGGAAAATGACTGTGACAACACAAGCAATGTGGATGGAGGATATGGTGGCGTTGGTCCTTTTCCTACCCTTTCTTGTGCAATTGATACCGCAGGCCAGCTTTCCTTTTATATCCACATATACAAATGGCAAATAAGGGGCAAACTGCCCTTTTGTGCGTAAAGAATTCCACCCAAAATATGGCAAAAATTACGAAAATCACGAAACATTACGATCGTAATATGTACTTGTCCCTGGTATATCCCAGGTATATGGCCATATAATGATCCCTGAAGGTTAATATGCTCGGGTAGGGTTGTGACCTGCTTCACCCCCCCACTTAAAACGACTGCCACGGGCAGGAAGTATATGCCCAAGAGGAACGTAGGAGTCACAAACAGCAGCAAATGTTGTTTAGCACATAATCCCTCCTACAGGGAATCGAACCTACGCAGGCCATCGCGGAGCCGGCCGCACGGCCGCTGAAGTAGCACCGATCAGTGGGAATTGAACCACCGCCGAAATCTGTAAATCCAACAACGGGATCCCGCAAACCCCGCAAAGTAGTAGGCGAAGTCGCGAGGTGTTGCGCGCGGAGTCTGGTCCCCGCGTGTCGCATGAGTCATCGTGGGGTCGAGCACGTAAAATTGGTATTTTTCTTCTGACCTAAAACTGAAGGCAAAATCACACTTTTAAACAATTCCGCACGTAATGGTACCCGCAAAACGGCGCAACGCGACAGTGCCAAAATTTTTCAGTTGGCAAAGAAAGGCCAGCAACAGTGACGGTAGAACCCGACAGTAGCTTAGGACGGTGCCTGTTACAGGGACCACGTGGGAAAGCAGAGATAGAGGTCAGGGAAACAAAGGTGCAGAACACCACAAACGACTTGTGTCATGCCCTTGCCTTGCTATGCATTACTGCCTTGTGCCTGCCCCTGTCTTGTGCATGCTTAGGCCACTAACAAACACGGCCACGATGGCCCCACCGTGCGCGGTAGCCCACTAAATAGAGGAAAGAGGCCACAATGGCCCCAGGGTAAATCACCGCAAACACTAGGCACAAATGAAAACACGGGTACAATGCCCACACCCGTCACCTTCATGCCTCAGACAGTTTATGAGGGCTTGATGTTCTTGATGTGCTTGATGCGCTTGCCTAACGCTTGCAATAATGAGAGAGCTCTTTCTTGTAAGATGTAAGCTTGCTTGCCACTTGCTTGAAAATGTCTACCCCAGGCCTAGCCAAAGGCCCACTTGTCAAACTAAACCGCCACAAACAAAAATGATTCTCAAGAAAGGCCGGCGAGCCTTGTGGATGAAAAGCCACGGCAGTGGCTAGATTGTGCTGCCTACGGGCACGGCTCAGCCAAGGGCCGTGTCCGTGTTGATGTTCAATGTTAGCATGTGTGTCACACGTGATGCACCACGTAGAGGGCAAAGGAGGAGTTACGGAGATGAGATGAGGTTGTGAGTAGACACACTTGAATAGACAAACCGCTTAACCATATAATGATAACCTGACCCCACTACTAACCCAGCACCTAGGAGCCATACTACGTATATATATCATATATACACATGATAGAGCGATGCACGCCAACAAACACAAAACATACTGGTGCGCGCACATCCATTGCCAGGGCCCGGAGGTACACACTCGCCCGGAGGGCGTCACAGGGTGTGGGCCTCGCGGTGGCGGCCTTGGAGCACGTGGTGCTACACGCTTACACAAACAACAGTTCCCACAAACCACTCACGTACATACAACAAACGGTAAACATACTCACAATAGAACACGCGTATAGATATGCCACCTTGTTGCTTGGTGTTCGTGTGTGTCTTGGGGGCGTGCGTATAGACACTTAGGTTAGCTTGAGATTTACCTTTGTCGGTGGGTGTGTCACCGGCGGGCAGTAAGGCAGGGGGTCACCTCCATGCGCAAACCTGGGGAGGTCGCCCATACTGTCCCGCTGGTATATCAGCCCACCCAGCTCCCCGGGGGCACGATGACACGGCCCGAAGGAGCCTTTACTCCCCCTACCCCCATACACCGTGTATGACGGTGCATGTTTACGCCTCCGTGTGTAAACTTGCTGCGGTGTACATGGTTAGAAAACCCAAAGGTAGGTCAACCTAGGTCTTGCTTGATCGTGGGCGGGTCATAACCCACGTAATAGGCAACCATATACTCCCGTAATTAAAGTAAGCGCATGCACACACATGCACGCGATCAAACGGACACGGGGCACACCCGGTTTTGGTGTGTCACGGAGAGAGAGGTCCGTGCATGTTGTGGAAACCCAAGTCCACGCACGGGCCTCTACAAAAACATGCCACGCCCATATCCCAACCCGTTTGGTTGGGCGTTGGGATAGAGGACCCCTTGGGTGTTGTGGAAATCCAAGTCCACTCGTGGGGAACTCCAGAGAAAATATCAACATATATATTCTCTCATAAATATATGCATGTGCACACTCGCCCTTTTCGTCATGTTGTTTGTTGCCCTTTCGTTGCAGGCAGGAATATCCCCCCGTGAAACTGGCCAAGGACATGAACAAAGTACCCAGCCAGCATGTTGCCCCATGCAATGGCAATGGAGGGTACCCACTCCCAACCCGGGCCCGCATAGCGACCGGGGATAAATACCCAGGCGGCGGAGATTGCAAAATCCGCAACGCCATTGCCTTTGAAGACCCCACCCACTCAAGGAGTGACGGGGCAAAGGCAGCCATTGCAATGCATATTAGAATACTTGTACGTAGAGGACGGCCCCTCCCTCTAGGTTTAAGTCCTCATCGTATGTATTGGCAATTTTGCACGCCAGGAAATTTTTTCCCATGTAATGTGGGCCACACAAAGACTTCGTACCTTGTATACTCTACCCTCGTGTGGACAAGCGCAAATTGGTGGAAAACCATCACGCCCAATACAAAAAGGGAAAATGGGTTGTACCCGCCAACCCAACGAAGTTTTCAAGCCTTCGCCACTTTTGAGCAAATGTTTTAGCTCGTCGGCCTGGGTCACGGGCCAGGGACGGTTGTGGGGTCGTGGTTTCGGTACGGGGCGGCAGTCCGAAACCTTGCAAAAACCACCATGCGCACAACCCGGTAGAGTCTTCGGGAAGTGCTTGCCACGTTGTTAGCACCCTTGACGGGGGGCGTCATCGTGGGCACGACTTCGTCCTCGTGGTGGTAGGAGTGCTCCAGTAAGACCCAAGGATAGGGGTTTGAATGGCATTAAGACCCCCGAAAGAACACGTCCCACTTCCGCCCCAGGCTATATGCCACGCCACCCCACCCCAAGGACTCTCAAGCCTTTAGCGGTGAGAGAGGTAGACGGTGGGGTAAACATGCGGTACCCACCGCCCTGCTCCGGTGGAGATTTTTGTAACCGAGGGGCGCGCCGTGCATGCACGTTGTCTTCACATCCTCTTCCTGTCTCCCACTGCTTCTCGCTCTCTCCTCCTTTCCCCAAACAACAATATATCCCCATATTGGTTAGGGTTTTCTTTTCGTGGCACGCTCATGAGAGCGGTGTAGCAAGGTGGGCGAGGAGGTCAACGGTTTGGGTGAGATTCTGTTTCTGCAAGTAATCTCGCCAAACCTTATTGTAGGACGGTAAGAAGGTTTCAACGGGCTCCTCGGTATCCCAATCTTTGGTATAACCCTCCCAACGCACCTTGAAGAGAAGTCTCTTGCGATGAGTACGGTGACCCAATATTTTTTTCACGTTATAAGTGTCCTCCTCAAATTGGGAGGGCACCCTAGCAACCTCCTCCGTGTAGTTTAGAGGCGGGGGGGAGCGAGGGGAGTTGACCGTCTTCATTAGACAATCAACGTGGACGTCAACTAACCTCCGTTGGTCCACTTGAATAACATAGAGGTCGTGAGCCTTCTTGGCCACAACCTCATAGGGCCCGTCCCAATAGGGGCAAGTCTTATCGCCAAGATTTTTACGTTGGCGACGGACCCATACGCGGTCCCCTTTTGAGAAATTGGGGGACATCCTCCTCCTTTTATGATATTTATGAGCCATTGTCTCTTGCACGTGACTCATAGCCCTACGTGCAAGAGCAGGAAGCTCCTCACGCCGCTGGAAGTAGTGAGCGGCGTCTTGGGCAACCCCCTTAGGACCCACACGATGGTTCCCAGGGGGGTCTACACCCCCCTAGGAATCACCGTGTGCCCTCCTAGACTGGTATAGGACGCACGCGATGATTCCTAGCAGTCCTACACCCCCTTAGGAATCATCACGTGCCCTCCTACACTAGTACACGACCCACGCGATGATTCCTAGGGGGGTCTACACCCCCGTAGGAATCATCGCGGGCCCTCATAAACTAGTATAGCACCCACGCGAGGATTCCTAGGAGTCCTACACCCCCTTAGGATTCATCGCGTGCCCTTCTACACAAGTATAGGACCCACGTGATGATTCCTAGGGGGGTGTACACCCCCTTAGGAATCATCGCGTGCCCTCCTAGACTAGTATAGGACCCACACGATGATTCCTAGGAGTCCTACTACCCCTTAGGAATCATCGCCTGGCCTCCTACACTAGTGTGGGACGCACATGATAATTCCTAGGGGACCTACATCCCCTTAGAAATCATCGCGTGCCCTCCTAGGCTAGTATAGGACCCACGCGATGATTCCTAGGAGTCCCACAACCCGCTAGGAATCATCGTGTGCCCTCGTAGACTAGTATAGGAGCCACGCGATGATTCCTAGGCGGCTCTACACCCCGTTAGGAATCATCGCGTGCCCTCCTAGACTAGTATAGGACCCACACGATAATTTCTAGGATCCCTACACCCCCTTAGGAATCATCGTGTGCCCTCCAACACTCGTATAGGACCCACATGAAGATTACTAGGGGGCCTACACCCCCTTAGGAATCATCGCGTGCCCTCCTAGACTGGTACAGGACCCACGCGATGATTCCTAGGAGTCCCACACGCCCCTAGGAATCATCGTGTGCCCTCCTAGACTAGTATGGGACCCACACGATGATTCCTAGGGGGGTCTAGACCGCCAAGGAATCATCGCGTGCCCTCCTAGACTAGTATATGACCCACACGATGATTCCTAGGGGGGTCTACACCCCCTTAGGAATCATGGTGTGCCCTCTAGACCACGGTACGACCCACGCGATGATTCCTAGAGGGGTCTACACCCCCCTAGGAATCATTGTGTGTCCTTCTACACGATCATAGGACCCATGCGATGATTCCTAGGGGGGTCTACACCCCTTTAGGAATGATCGCGTGCCCTGTGGACCACCATAGGACCCACACCATGATTCCTAGGGGTTCTATACCCCCTTACGAATGATCGGGTGCCCTCCTAGACCAGTATCGGACCCACGCGATGATTCCTAGGGGGGTCTACAACGCCCTAGGAATCATTGCGTGCCCTCCTAGACTAGTATAGGGCCCACACGATGATTCCTAGGGGGTCTACACCCGCTTACGAATCGTCGAGTGCCCTCCTAGACTAGTATAGGACCCAGGCGATGATTCCTATGGGGGTCTACACCCCCTTAGGAATCATCGCGTGCCCTCCTAGAGTAGCACAGGCCCCACGGGAGGATTCCTAGCGGTGTCTACAAATCCTTAGGAATCATCGCCTACCCTCCTAGACTAGTATAGGACCCATGCGAGGATTCTACGAGGGTCTACACCCCCTTAGGAATCATTGTGTGCCCTCTACACATGTCTAGAGGGCACGCAATGATTCCTAGGCGAGTCTACACTGCCCTAGGAAACATGGCGTG
This sequence comes from Eutreptiella sp. 'Long Island Sound 2002', assembly GCA_964036045.1. Taxonomy (NCBI): domain Eukaryota; phylum Euglenozoa; class Euglenophyceae; order Eutreptiales; family Eutreptiaceae; genus Eutreptiella; species Eutreptiella sp. 'Long Island Sound 2002'. The sequence continues at coordinate 60,464,724 of OZ038381.1, forward strand.
CCCTTCTAGACTGGAATAGGACCCACGCCATGATTCCTAGGGGGGAATGATCGTTTGTCTTGAAGACTGGAATAGGGGGGTCTACATTACCATGGGAATCAGCGCATGCCCTCTAGACAAGTGTAGAACATGTTTGCGCATTCTAGGCATCCCTCCATGCCATTCCTCCGTGCAGTTTCTTTTGCCTCACTACACCCTCTGAGGTGCAGATCTGCGTTCTGTGGCCTCAACCCTAGCGTTGTAGGCCTGAGAAGTAAACTTGCCCAATTTGCGACTACCTACATTACTATGTGCCACTGAGCCACAGCAGCTGGTTTTGGTCCATGCCCTTGTGCTCAGTGACCGATTCTTGTCCCACCCGCTGTGGTCCCCTTGCAACTACAGTCATTTTTGTGTGCTACTGAGCCACAGCAATTGGTTCTGGTCCAAGTGTTTGCGCTCAGCGACCGAACCTTGTCCCAACCACTACGTGCCAGTGAGCCACAGAATTTGTTTGTGGTCACAGCAATAGCGCTACTGACGCAAACTCACCCACAACGGCATCATGTGGACCAGTTGGTGAGCCTGAGGAGAAGCCGGTCTGGCACTTTGAGTAGCAACGGCCAGCGCTTGATTGCCCGCTTGAGTTGTGGTAGCCCCATAGTGGTCAAGGTTGCGGACCCTGCAAGCCACGAGAGGCACCAAAACGACTAACGGTGGTGGTGCACCAGCCCTGCAATGGACCTACCTGCTGATGCGTTGCACTGCTTTTAGCCCAAAGGTACCAAACAATCACCCTGCGCATCTGCATGCAACAGTGCGGGTTGTACTATGGTGTGAGAACCCCTGTTGGGCTCACCATAGATGCAATGCATAGTGACTCACCTACGGGGCAGTCTTGGGGCCTATGGAGTGGTGCCCCATGCCCTTGCGTTGTGGCAGAGGCCGTGGAGTCATTCGGAGCACCTCTTGGGGGGCCTTGTGGACTGACCACCCATCCAGGGGCCAGCATAGCATAGCTCCCCATACTTTGTGCACCTACTAAGAGAACATGCCCCCGTGTGGAGGAAGACAAGGTGGGGTCATTGGAGTGACTTCTTGGGTGGTCATGTGCACTAAGCACTAGTGTTCCATGCCCCTGCGCTACGGTAGAGGATGTGGAGTCATTAGGGTCACCTCGTGGGTGCCCTTGTGGACTCAGGTGCTGTGTGTATGCTGGACGGACACCAGCCTCGTCCATGAGAGCCACCAATTGTTTCCGCATCACCATATCCCCATCATCCCTCCATGCATTGTCAAGGCGTGCAACTCCGGGACCTTCCCTTGCCCCCCCTGAGTGGTGGACTCTGCATGTCTCACATCTGCATCCGGTGATGGAGAGGTGGCTAGCTGCTTGGAGGAGTCCCTTGTACCACATGCACAGCGGCCTAAGGAGCCAGTTGCTGTGGATTGTATTTCTTGCAGCACAGGCACTGTGGCAACGGTGAGGGCATGTAGTTAGTCTAGTAGTGATTCTATCACTGCACAAGTTGAGAACCCCACTTGCTTGGAACAAAGCCCCATGAGGAGAAAGCGGCCAGTATTCCACATCCGAGTAATGCAGGGGCAACCCCTCCCCGAAAATGTGCCAAGACAGAACCAAGCACAAAGGCAGAATCTCTGGACTGTGATGCTCCATTGGCCACTGTGCAACGGAAGCCCATCAAGGCCAATGTGAACTGGGACGTGCCAACCATCAGGTCTTCGAAGTTACGCTTTTTACCAGACCAGTTTATTGCAGGAGCTTGTTTCTTCTATTCTCTGGCCCAAAGCATGCATGCAATTGGTCGTGACGGCCCCTTGTCAGACACATCGCTCCACGCAAGACCCATTGGCGTGTATTCTGAAATGTGTGGCTTTTTAGTTCAGGAGTCTGTACTGGCCGTGAACAAGGATCTTGATAGGGTGGCATGGGGTGCCCGGCCCAAGGCGGTCTACCCGAGCTCTTTGCCAGTTTGGCAAAGCATGTGAGTTGTAGTGTGGTGATGTGGCGAACGAACGCGTACAGCATTGTGGCATCATCATTTGGGATGGACACTGGTTGACATCAGCTACTGTCTAGGTGCCTAGACGTTACGCTCCACTATGTGTCCATGAGTGTGGAGACATGGAGGAGCATTGCCAAAGGGCGACAATGGTGGTTATTGCCGAGGCGGTACCTGATGGTTATGCGAGTGGTGGCCATTTCCGGGGATCACTCAGTGCAAGTAGCCCCCTTTTGAACATTGCATAGGACGATGAGCATATTGTCATACAACACTGACCAGTTCGGGGGTTTAGAGTGCAGCATTTGCAGCTAGGAGTTGGTGGTATGAAGGGCCATAGCAATGCAACAGACTTCCGTCACACTCATCTAGTGCAACAAACGCGGAACTACTAGCCACTGGTGACCTTGGTGAACCAAATTGCAAGGGAGTTGTTGCCCACATGGTTCACATGGACTACCATGCACTTGTCTTGCAATGTCCTTATGAAAACGCATCAGCACTTGCATGACTCATCCCTTTGGTCGGCAGTGTTTGCCACACAACAGCACACACGGGGGCAAAGATATGTGGAGGTACGCGGTGTGTGTAGTGGTCAAGATGGACGGATATGCAGTATGCAATGCTTGCAGGGTGCTACACAAAATGGTGCAACATATGATTTATCACAGCAACCAGTCGTTGTACGTACAGGTGCATGGCATGCCACCTATTCATGGCATGGGGAGAGGCGGCTGGTGGGGTTATACTCTCGTGGTGACTGGCGGACACTGCTACCATGGGATCGTGCATTCCTCCACGAGGGTGCATTCCGCTTACATGTAGGCGCATAGTGGGCCGATTGGAGGAGCACCGTGGGGGCGATGAAGCATGGAGAATCCGCAAGCTACATCTAGTGTTGGCTTGGTATAACACTGCAATGCCTGCTGTTGGCGTCTGGTTGACATGGAGCACGACACCCACAATGCCCAGATGATGGGGGTATATGGAGGAGATTGTGGCAGGATGTTCTGGCAAAAGTGGGAAGGGGTGCGTACAAGCCGTAGGCCATGCTAAAAGGTTGACCGAGGAGGGTGACATGTGTCTGGTAGTGGGCCGGTGCAAGTGCAAAGCCCCTACACCAAAATTCTAGTAGAAGCACGAAGCGGAGGTGCCAGAATGTTGGAAGTAAATGGTGGCCAAGCTGACGGCCGCCGGGGTAGTGGATTTCGCATGTTGCCTATCTTATGAGCAGTTATGGCAACGGTGTGGGGAGTGTAATGTGAAGGTTCTACGGGACGGGGGGGAGACATGCATGAAAGCACAAGTAGTGCTTGTGACGAATCAGCGGCAAAGGGTGCAAAAACGTGTGAAGGAGGGGGCGTAGGCCCCCTAGGGATCATAATGTGGGTCCTATACCAGTGTCAGAGGGCACACCATGATTCCTAAGGGGGTGTAGACCCGCCTAGGAATCATCCTGTGGGTCCTATACTAGTGTAGGAGGGCACACGGTGATTCCTAGGGGGTGTAGACCCCCCTGGGAATCATCGCTTGGGTCCTATGGTGGTCTCCAGGGCGTGTGATGATTCCTAAGGGGGTGTAGACCCCCCTAGCAATCATCGCGTGGTTCCGATACTAGTCTAGGAGGGCACACGATGATTCCTAAGAGGGTGTAGACCGCCCTAGGAATCATGGAAAGGGGCCTATACTAGTCTAGGAGGGCACGCAAGGATTCCTTAGGGGGTATAGACGCCCCTAGGAATCAATCCCTGGGTCCTATTAAGGTCTCGAGGGCACGTGATGATTCCTAAGGAGGTGTAGATCCCCGTAGGAATCATCGCTTGGGTCCTATACTAGACTAGGAGGGCATGCGTTGATTCCTAAGGGGGCGTAGACCGCCCTAGGAATCATGGAAAGGGGCCTATACTAGTCCAGGAGTGCACACAATGATTCCTAGGGGGGTGTAGGACTCCTCGGAATCATCACGTGGGTCCTGTACTAGTCTACGAGGGCACGCAATGATTCCTACGGTGGTGTAGACCCCCCTGATAAATCATTCCGAGGGGCTATATTAGTCTAGGAGGGCACACGATGATTCCTAGAGGGGTGTAGGACTGCTAGGAATCACCGCATGGGTTCTATACTAGTTTGGGAGGGCTCCTGATTCCTAAGGGGGTGTACACTCCGCTAGGAACCATCCTGTGGGTCCTATACTAGTCTAGGAGGGCACGCGAGGATTCCTAAGCGGGTGCACACCCCCCTAAGAATCATCGCGTGGGTCCTATACTAGTCTACGAGGGCACACGCCCTTGGTGCGCGTTTGAAACCCAATGTTGTTCCGGCCAAATTGTTCCAACGTTCTAGGCCATCTGGCCGGAACAAAAAAAGTTCAAAATTTATTTACCCCCCAACCAAGCCTACCCGTACATGGTGGCAAAATATGTTGTTTGCTAGCCTTGGGGGTCCCGGCTGGTATGCTCATATTTGTTGCCCGGCGCGTTGCCACGTGAAAAAAACTTGTTTTCAAAAACAGTTTTTGTTAGAACACCATTGGAACAACGCTAGAACAAGTTATTGGAACGTCGCCGGAACAAGCACTCTACAACAAGAGCAAAGCACAAGGAAGGGTAAAATGGTAACATACATTGTTGTGTAGGGTGCCCCCGGGGGCCCATCGGGTTAGTCTCTTGTTCTCACCTAAAAGTCCTGCGTGGTCGGGGGCCCGGCGGGCGCCCCCGAACTCTTGTCACCCGCCCCACTATCCCGAGCATCCCTCTCACCGACCACCACCCCTTCACCCACCACCCCTTCACCCTCCACCCCTTCACCCACCACCCCTTCACCCTCCACCCCTTCACCCTCCACCCCTTCTCCCACCACCCCTTCACCCTCCACCCCTTCGACCTCCATCCTTTCCCCCTCCGCCCCTTCGACCTCTTCCCCGACGCCCCCATCCCGGTTAGCCCCGGTAGCACCCAAACCTGCCCCCGGTCCATCCCCTTAGTCTCCCCCGTCCCCGTCCCCGTCGTTGCTCTCGTCCCCCTCCTCGTCCGCGTCCGCGTCGTCCTCCTTGTCCTCCTCCTCGGCCGCCATCATCTTGGCGAGCAACTTCTTCGCCTGCGTCTTGGTTTTCCAAACCGACGCTCTCGGGATGGCGAAGAGTTCGGGGTCTTTGGTGAAGGCGATCCACGTCTCCCCAACCCCGGGGGGGCCACCCGCGGCAAGGGCCTCTTTGCCCCGCTCGATCCCCCACTGCCCATTGTCCCGAAAAACTACATACACTTGCTCCCCCGCTTTGTATTTGCACCCCCCCCCCTCTTGCCTTTGGCTTGGCCTTGGGTTGGGGTTGGGGGGGTTGGGCCTTGGGTTGGGGGGGCGCGGCTCTCTTGGGAGCCTTGCGAGTGGGTTTGGTGGGCTCCTTGGCCGGGGGGCGGGGCTGGGGCTCCTCAAAGGCCGAGGAGTCGGTGGTGGACCCCGAGGAGGAGTCCGTTGAGGAGTCCCTGGACGACTCCTCGCTGGAGGACTCCCCCGGGAGCCTCTTCCTTTTTTGGGGGGCTGGTTTGGGGGCGCTCTTGGGTTCCCGCTTGGGGGGGCGTTGGGGTTTGGGTTTGGGTTTGGGTGCTGTTTGGGGGGCTGGGTGGGGGTTCGGGGGTTGGGGTTGCACGGGCGGTGCACACGCGGGCGGGGCGGGGGCCTCTGCGGCCACTTGTTGGCAGTGCGGCGGCGTTGGGGACATGTCGCCAATGCTGCCCCACCCCTCGATGCGCGTCGCGAGAACGCTGCCGCGGGATGCCACGTAGTCCATCATGGCCGTGAGGAACTCGAGCACGGCGACGGGCTGCAAGTGCAACTGCTGAAGCGACGTACCCAAATAGATGGGCCGGGGTTCGCTTCCTGGCCAACGAAGGATCACCCGAACGGCGCGCGGGTCCGAAGGGTTGACCTGGATGTCCTCCACCTACATGGAGGATAGCCAGGATGAGTGTTCCAGCGACGTTCCAATAAGTTGTTCCGGCGACGTTCAAAAGACTTTTCAAACGTTTTTTGGTGACAGATTGGAACGTCGCCAGAACAAACTGTTTGGAACGTCGCCGGAACAATGCACCGGCACGCCAACCATGTGCATTTTTGGGCCCTATTGGCCATGTGGACATGCTTGCGGGGGGGCATACCCGCACGCGCGTGTCCACGTTCTCCTTGATCGCCGCCAACGCTTGCCGCAATTGCGAGGTCGGCGTGCGCTCACGTTCCGCTAGCACTGCCCGAACGGCAGATTGTTGGTGCCGCTGCGCGTCGTCCTCGCACTTGACGCGTAGGGCGCCAGGCCGCGACAGCGTTTGGCCAACGACGAAGCCATGGTATTTGCCTTCGTCCTCGACCACATAGATGCCGTCGCGGAGGCTTCATATCCAATTGGCCCGAAAGAGGACGGTGTCCTTGCAGGGAGTCGCACTCACCTCGCCAAGGCCGTGGTCGGCCCAACGCTCAAAAATGAGGTGCCAATGGCGACTCCCCGCACTGACAGAGCCCGCGGTTAGAAATTTGCCCCCCTGCGCCTTGCTGGAGAGCCAGTCGTTGGGGAGGGGTGCCGTGCGCCCTGTCCCCGGCCCGCTCACCCAGGACACCAGGACCCCCCCTGGCGCGGACCCCTCCTCCCGGCGCTAGCGGCAATCACGCTGCTCCTTGCAGTGCAGTTGCTTGTGCAGGAAGCGCTGCAGCAGCCAACGGAGCGTGTAAATGGTGGGGTGGGGGGCTCGTAGGACACAGGCGTCCAGGGGGGGGGGGGGGGTTGGGGCCTACCATCTCCCTTGTCCAGGGGAAATTGGCAGCTTTTGCTGCCAGGGATGAGCCAAGTCGGTTGCGCATCCAATCTGTAATGCGCAAGACGCCGCCGGCGTCATCCCCCTCCCCCTCCCCCTCCCCATCCCCCTCCCCATCCCCATCCCCCCCCCCCCCTCTTCTTCCTCTCTCTTAACCCCCGGGTTAGCCCTCCGCTCTTCATCCTTCTCATCCACCACCACCTCACCCAGCTCCACAATGTCATCGTCGTTGACACCCCCTTCCTGTTTCACCTGCACCTCCCCACCCATGCCCTGCAACTCCCTGTCAAGCACCTCCACCGCCTTCTACGCCTCCCTTACCCGCCGGTTCCCCTCCACAACCCTCTCGCCCGTGTGCCCCCCCCCCCCCGGTGATGTCCCCACGCCGCCGGCACTCCGCCAATTTTGCAGACCATTTTTTCACCCGGCGGCGGAGGCTTGCAACATTGCCCCTCGCCTCTTGCAGCTCCCCAAGAACCACGGCGTGCTCCCGAACCCCCCCCCTCGTTACTCATTGAGCTCCCAGTCGAGGGCTCGGGCAACTGGGGGCGATGCGCTTGGAGAGGCGCGACTGGCGCAGCCTCTTGTGGGGCAGGCCGTGGCGCCTCCCATGGCCGGTGAGCGGGGGTTGCCCACGGAGGATGTTTAGGAGCGCCCTGAGGTGGGGGAGGGGCTTGCGAAGCCAGCGCACAGCTGCGTGGCTCGGAGCGCGTGGCCCCCTGTGCCCCCAGTGGGGCTGGCGGGGGTGGTGCAGCCAGTGCTGCCCCCAGGGCCTCGGTCTCGGTCATCTCGTCCTGCAAACAAGGATGCCGGAGAGAGGCCAACCCTACCCAGACACCTTGTTCTGGCGACGTTCCAACAACCTGTTCCGGCGACGTTCTGGCGACGTTCTAGTGGCCGCTGGAACGTCGCCAGAATGTCGCCGGAACAGGTTGTTGGAACGTCGCCGGAACAGTGGAAAATAGGCACAGTTCCGCGCGCGCACAGGGCGCACTGCGTGCACTACGGCCCCGTGGGGGGGGGGACATCCACTACAAAGAATCCTAGCGACTTTATGGGCATGGGGCACGAACAATCACTGGGGGTTCTTGGGTTTTCCCCTTCCCCTGGACAACAAAGAGTCCTAGCCCCTTTATGGGCATGGGGCACGAACAATCGCTGGGGGTTCTTGGGTTTTCCCCTTCCCCTGGACAACAAAGGTTCCTAGCCCCTTTATGGGCATGGGGCACAAATAATCACTGGGGGTTCTTGGGTTTTCCCCTTCCCCTGGACAACAAAGATTCCTAGCCCCTTTATGGGCATGGGGCACAAATAATCACTGGGGGTTCTTGGGTTTTCCCCTTCCCCTGGACAACAAAGATTCCTAGCCCCTTTATGGGCATGGGGCACGAATAATCACTGGGGATTCTTGGGTTTTCCCCTTCCCCTCAACAACAAATCATGCTGTGCGCGCGGCACACCTTAATATTGTCTTCCCAAAAGGGTTGCTAGGGTCGCCATCGCTTTGTCCCCGCAGATTGCGAGGCCAATGACCCACACGCAGGCGGGAATTCGTCCCCAAAGGCCCATGTTGGCGATGGACACAAACAATTGGGACCACTCCCCGCCTGCGCAGGGGTAGCCATCCCCCCTGACAATGAAAGTCAGGGGGAACGACCAATCGATCATGCGGCACAACGGGGGTTGGCTAGCAATGTAGCGCAGCCATGATGCCCACGGCCAACTGATGCCCGTGGCCTTGGGATCCGAAGTGCTCACCGCGGGGGCCAGCTCCAAGGGGGCGAGTAGATCTTGCCAGCGCTGCTCGAAAGCCCTCTTAGGACAAATCGGACGGGCGAATGGAAGGCCCGTGGTCGCGGTGTACTTCAGCCCCCGGAGGGTGTACACTTCCGAGAGCGTGCGCCAAGCGGATTTGGGCGCACGCAGGTTGAGGATGAGCTCGCAACACTCATCGGGGGGGAGCACCTCGGAGGCGTACTTGGTGATTGCCACCTGCTGTATCTCGCGTACACAGCTTGGTTGGGCTTAGCGCACGGCCACCGCAAATTGGCGGCGGGCGTGTGGAGAGGAGATGGCCCATTCCGCTATGAGCTCCCCAACAAGATCCCCGTCCCGGAGGCTAACAGCACTAGCCAAATGGACTAGGTGGGTGGTTAGTTGCGCAACGCGGGTTTGCGATCTAGGCATGATGCAGCTACAACAATGAACTGGGAAGTCAAATTTGGCAATGCATACCTCTAGGGGAAGATGCCCGTAGACCCACCGAGCATTCAGGCAAGGAACAAATACCAAAATGGGACCCTAGGCATGGCCACAATGCACAAGTCAAACGGGAGAATGGGGACGCCAACGTTGAAAAGTCATACAACGATGCGCCTGAACTACAAGAAACAGCAGGCTTGCAAATGGATCCGAAAAGTTCGAAATGTGTACACCTAGTGGAAGGTGGCACCAACGGCTCACAAGATGTCAACATGGCCCCGATGAGCAAGACAAGCCTTGGACGCGTTATACATGCAAGAAAGAGACAAAAAAAATCATTTACGAACTTGGAAACTCATGGTGATGGATCTGGTTATCTGGCCTGCGACACTTGTTCCAGTGGTGTTCCCAACGAGATTGTTCCGGCGGGAATTGTTCCCATTGGGAATATTCCAGTCAGGTACAACATTGGGTTTCAAACGCGTACCAAGGGCGATCATTCCTAGAGGGGTGCAGACCTCCTCGGATCACCGCATGAGTTCTAAACCATTCTAGGAGGGCACGCGATGATTCCTGAGGGGGTGTAGAACCCCCTAGCAATCCTCGCGTGGGTCCTATAATAAGTCTAGGAGGGCACGCGATAGTGCCTAAGGGTGTGTAGAGCCCCCGAGGAATCATCGCCTGGGTCCTGTGGTGGTCTAGGAGGGCACGCAATGATTCCTAAAGGGGTGTAGGACTCCTAGGAATCACCGCATGAGTTCTATACCAGTCTAGGAGGGCACGCGATGATTCCTAAGGGGGTTTAGACCCCCCTAGAAACCATCGTGTGGGTCCTATACTAGTCTAGGAGGGCACACGATGATTCCTAAGGGGGTTTAGACCCCCCTAGGAACCATCGTGTGGGTAATATACTAGTCTAGGAGGACACGCGATGATTCCTAAGGGGGTGTAGACCCCCCTAGGAATTATTGTGTGGGTCCCATGGCGGTGTAGAGGGCATGCGATGATTCCTAAGGGGGCGTGGGCGCCCTAGGATTCATCGCATGGGGCCTATACCGGTCTAGGAGGGCACACAATGATTCTTAGGGGGGTATAGGACTCCTAGGAATCAGCGCGCGGGTGCTATGGTGGTCCAAGAGGGCATGCGATGATTCCTAGGGGGTGTAGAACCTCCTAGGAATCGTTGTGTGGGTCCTATGTTGGTTTAGCGGGGGACAGAATCATTCCTAAGGGTGTGTACACACTCCTAGGAATCGTTGTGTGGGTCCTATACTAGTCTACGAGAGCACGCCATGATTTGTGAGGCGTTGTACGGCCCCCTAGGAATCATCGCATGAGTCGTATGTTGGTCTAGCAGGGCACACACTCATTCCTAAGGGGGTGCAGACCCCTCCAAGGAATCATCGTGTGGGTCTTATGGTGGTCTAGGAGGGCACACGATGATTCCTAGGGGTTGTAGACCATCCTAGGAATCATCGCGTCTGTGCTATGTTGGGCTGGGAGCGCGCGCGATGATTCCTAAAGGCGTGTAGACCCTCCTAGCAATCATCACGTGGGTCCTATACTAGTCTAGGAGAGCAGGTGATGATTCCTGAGGGGGATGGCGTGGGTCCTATACTAGTCTAGCAGGGCACGCAATCATTCCTCAGGGCGTGTAGACCCCCTAGGAATCATCACGTATTTTTTATGATGGTCTAGGAGGGCACGCGATGATTCCTAGGGGGGTGTAGACCCTCCTAGCAATCATAGTGTGGGTCGTATACTAGTCTAGGTCGCCGGACAATGATTCCTAGGGGTGTGTAAACCGCGCTAGGAATCATCGCGCGGGTCTAGGAGGGCACGCGATGATTCCTAAGAGGGTATAACCCCTCCTAGGAATCATTGCGTGGGTCCTATACTAATCTAGGGGGACCAAGTGATGATTTCAAAGGGAGTGCAGACCCTCCTAGGAATCATCCCGTGGGTCACATAGTAGTCTACCACGGCAGACGATGTTTTGTAGGGGGGTGCAGACCCCGCACGGAATCATCGGGTGGGTCCTATGGTGCTCTAGAGAACACGCGATGATTCCTAGGGGGCTGTAGACCCCGCTAGGAAACATTGCGTGGCTTTTTTTCTGGTCTAGGCGGGCACGCGATGATTCCTAAGGGGGTGTAGACCCTCCTAGGAATCATCGTGTGGGTCCTATGCTAGTCTAGGACGGCACGCGATGATTCCTAGGGTGGTGTAGGGCACGCGATGATTCCTAGGGGGGTGTATATGGCCCCCGGAATCATCGCGTGGGTCTTATACTGGTCTAGGAGGGCACGTGATGATTCCTAGGGGGGTGTAGACCCCTCTAGAAATCATTGTGTGCCCTCTGAACACGTCTAGAGCGCACGCGATGATTCCTAGGGGGGTGTAGACCCCCCTAGGAAGCATTGTGTGGGTCCTAAATTACCCTAGGAAGGCACGCCATGATTCCTTGGGGGGTGTAGACCGTCCTAGGAATCATCGCGTGGGTCCTATACTACTCTAGAAGAGCACGAGATGATTTCTACGGCGGTGTAGGGCCCACGATGATTGTTCGGGGGATGTAGAGGCCCCTAGGAATCATTGAGTGGGTCCTACGGTGGTCTACCAGGGGACGCGATGATTCCTAAGGAGGTGTGGACCCTCCTAGGCAGCATCGCGTGTCCTCTAGATGCGTCCAGAGCGCACAAGATGATTCCTAAGGGGATGTGGACTATCCTAGGAATCATTGCGTGCCCTCTGGACGGGTGTAGAGGGCACGCATTCCTAGGGGGGTGTGGAGACCCTTAGGAATCAACGCCGTGAGGGCAGTGGTTTCAGAGTGTGCTGCATAAGTATATCCCATCCCACACGGAAGTACTCAAGGCACAGAAAGGCAACGATGGCAGATGCACAGCCAAGGTCAAAGGTCACAAGTCACAAGTTTGTACCCTTTCCAGTTGGTGTTGTCAATGGTAGTGCTGCGAGGTCATGGGGCATAGGTAAATGGTCCAAGGTATTAGATCACAGGTCATAGGTCAATGCATGATCTCATAAAGAAAGGGTGAGGTAACATGCAACCGTGGCGCCATGGCCAGGTTTGCATGCAAAGCATGCCACTTCTAAGGGTCAGCTTGTTCAGTGGCGCCCTAGAATGCAGTGCTTCACATCACAAGGCAGCTTGCTCCACCCACATTGGGCATCAACCCCCACATGCACCGGCACCGGTGCACACACCCCAAAGGTCCCAAGGCATTGCTCAACCCAAGCAAGAGGGATGCCACATACACCACAAGAGGGGTGCAGAAGTCCCTCTTCAAGAACAACACCGAATCTAGATAGATGTACGCGTTCCGCCACAAAGGCAGGTCGATGGCTCAGTACGACCTTGCCCTGTCCCCATTAGTGTCCTTGTGCTTCCCTTGCAAGGGCTTGGTCACCACGTGTTGCACAAGTCTGACCTCCCATGGTTGCAGACGGGTTGCGTGGGCCACTCGTTGCAACCAACCCTAGTCCCCAGCATCTTGTCCATCATCCTCCACAAGGCCGTAGGCGGGGCCCACTCACCGAAGTCAAGGAGGGTGACCCCCAAAGGGATACGTGCAACAATGTTCCCCAGCGGATCGCTGACCTGCACTGCTATTGGCCATGATGCGCTCAAAGTCGAGCAAATGGTCACCATGGCCAGGTGCATACCCCCATGGGTCACGTGCCCTCCATCCCTTCTTCCAAGGGTTCCACAGCTAGTGCCCCACTACACCACCCCCCAAGCGGTAGATTGTGCCCTGGGTAACCCTATCGATGACTGCAGACTCCCTTAATACCCCCGCCAACTCAAGGATGGCGCCCACAGTTGTTGAGCCTGCTTCACACCTGATAGCATTCAGTGCAGCTATCCATGCACTAGGGGTGGGGTGCTCAGCGCACGCCGCGAATCGACCGAAGCGGTGGAGCTCAGACTGTGCCCTGCTCGTTGTTGTGTCTGCCCTCCAGATGTCGTTCATGGTCCCTGCAGTGGGAGACACCGGGGAAGCCAAGACAACTTTGGCTTGCAGCCCTTGGAACCGATCCAGGGTAGCAATCGCCGAGACGATTGGGTGCCTAGTATAATACACACGCCTACCAACAAACCGCACACACCATTTTAGCCACACCATTTGGGCGTAGTGTGTAGTCACTACCGCCAGTGACCTTTCCGGGTAAGTACCTGCGCTGACAAGCCAGCTCCAAGAAATGGCACACTAGCAGTCCCTCCTCCATACTCATGTTCCTAGCTCCAGCCAACACATCATCCATCCCCATGGAGTTCCATGCCTCCGCAACATAACTGTGCGTTCTCCGCACGTCCCGGTTCCCCAAACCTTCCTCCAGTTGTTCCCACCAGTTGTCCCCATCTAGGTCCACGATGAGGATGGCGTTGTGCAAGACTAGGTCAGGGAGGGGGTGGACAGATGGGTGATAATAACCAAGGCCCCCCCCCGTGAACAAGGCACGCATAATTGAAGCCAATGGCATGTTCATGTGGTACTCTTGTGCTGGATTACTGGCACGGCACCGCATGCGCTACAAAAAGAATAGCAAGGTGCCGGTGGTGCAAAACCGTTTTGAGTCATGGCAATGCACGTGAGGGACAGCAGATTGCATATCCACATTGTTGTATGTGAACATCTGTTCGGTTGGCCACGCAACATCGCAAGCTTGTGGATTACCTCTACAAGCAGCAGCCAAAAGCTGGACGTGGCTGTAGGGCCGCAACTACCTAGGGTCACCACACAACACACATGAGCTGCCCATGGCTGCCAAGTCCAATCCCACTGGGATGCTATGCTTGGACGCCTCGTCCACAAAGCTGAAGGGAAACCTAGTTTGTCACCTCCCTGAAGGGTGCACCACCAGCACAAAGGTGGGGGGGGGGGGTGTCTCCCTTAGGACCACGCCCCCTCCTGCTGAGATCGATGGTGCTAGGGTCAGCAGCATCTGGGTTCTGGTCAACAATGTAGCCTTGTTGCCATAGCACGGCTTTGACGCATGCCACCAGGTTGTCTAACTTCCTTGTCCCTGCACCTCTAGTCAATGTTGTGATGCATGACGCGTCCAGTACCTGACGCACAGCCAAGGCCTGTGAAGGGTTCGGGGAGTGGTGTTTGATCAGGTAATGATGGATCTCCTAGTCTTGGTTTGACAAAGGAAGCAAGGCCCTTGGTTCAGACCGGATTTTTGCCATCATTTTGGGCCATGCTCAACCTTGCTGGATCTCGTTGCGCAAGTTGCGAAAGGCAGCCGTGCTAGGGACAACCTGGCACCAATACCTAGAATTCAAATTGGCTCTTGGCTTGGTAGCACTACTAATCCACACATAGTCACTGGAGATGCCATCACCATGCACCCTTGCTTCCAAGTTTGGTCTCGAGGCGTCCCAAGGCGCGCCAGCGAGCCAGCCGTGCACCATGTCATCATCACCGAGCTCATAGTTGCGCCACACCTCCAATTTGGAGGTGCCATGCGGCTGTCGGAAAACATTCCGATTGCCATCAGGCTCAGCAAGAGGGGGCCCCTTAGTACGGTTGTGCTTACCAAACACAATCTCGTTAGGCGTATAACCTGAAGGACCTGTAGTCTCATGCCACGCTCGTACAACTGGGGGCAAAACCTCTACCCAATTAGTGCCCTTGTTCAAGGTAAGGGCTTTAGCAACGGCACGCCTTAGCTGCTTGCCAGTATTTTCGGGTTTGCCATTACCTTGGTGCCTACCCGCGAGACACATAGTCGAGCGGGCACCAATCTTAGAACAAAGGGTTTGGAAATATTGGCTCACAAATTGTGGCCCAAGGTCGGAGCATATTTCACGAGGGGCTCCGCACCTATCAACCTAGCGTTCCATCACCAAATGGGCCGCTCTTTTCCCCGTTAGCCCTTCATCCTCGTCTTCATGACGAGGTTTAGGAATAGGGAATGCGATGAGGTAGCCGGAAAACCGGCAAACACATAGGAGCATTCGGTCATACACCTCTCCATCATGGGACGTGGAAGGGTAGTGAAACACATCAAGCGCTATGGAGTCCATGGGCTCCATAGGTATAGGCATAGGGGTCATGTACCCTTGCTTGCGCTTGGTGTCATGTGTGTGAATGGCACATGAGGGACACGTTTGACATTGCAGTTCCACTGCTTTGTACAATCCCTCACCTTCCACGCCATGGTTAATTTCTTTCCAGTGTTTCTCCACACTGGAGGTAGTTAAGTGAAGTGCATCGTGGTATTCGGCCACCAAACGATGCACTAGCGACGTAGGAACACACCACCGTCCATTACGGACGAGCTTGTTATCCACCAACCTCACCCCATCTTGGAAGCTCCCATTCAAGGCATCTTGCCACATTTTTTTGTAGCGTTCACAATTTGGGTAGTGTTTAGCCCAATTTATCTCAAAAACATTGGGAGCATCCTCCCCATGTATAGGTGTTGCCTTCTTGTGGGACTTCCAGGATTTTTTTATCTTGGCAATTCGCTCCAGTCTCCGAAGTTTTTTCTTTTGCTTCGTCCCCCCCCCCCACCCGGAGCCGAAGCCAGAGGGGGTGGATCACACGCGGGCGCCCCAATAGCCCGAGGCGCCGCCTTAGACCTAGTAACAACGGGCGCCACAACCGCCCGAAATACAAGGGGCCGGGCGAGATGTTCCTGTTTCTCGGCTGCCATCATGTCCCGCACATCCCCGGCCGCTTGGGCCGTCCCATGTATGGACACATCGCCCAACGCCGGGTTAGCAGGGTAAGCCCAACGGGACAAGAAATCACCCATGGGATTCACGGGCCCCGGGGTGTAAACCACATGGAGGTCAAATTTAGAGAATAACTCATGCCAACGCGCTTGGTGCGGAGAGGGACCCCCCACGGTTTTGAGGTCCTCCGTAGCCCAATTTTCAAGGCTATGGTGGTCCGTACAGACCTCCACTCGCTTGTTCCCCAGCCAACCATGTGATTTTAGAAGTGCCGCCACTATGGCGTAGCATTCTTTTTCCCGCGGGCTACAATTCAATTGGCTGCCTGACAATTTACCCGAGAAAAAGGCTAGTGGGCGAAGAGCACCATCGGGACCTTCCTGTTGTAGGGCCGCCCCCACTGCCCAATTACTAGCGTCCGGGGTGAGGACAAAGTCCTTATCCCAATCGGCTAGTTGGAGGGGAACAATATCCGTGATAGCACGCTTGAGCTTCAAAAAGGCTTTGTTAGCCGAAGCATTCCACGTTAGGCCTATCTTTTTCCCATTCTTATGCTTAGGCAAATTCTTGAACATTTCAATGGAAGGGATAGCTATGGAGGCGTAGTTTTGGACATAACCCGAATAATAGTTTGCGAGCCCCAAGAACCCTCGGAGCTCCCGAACATTATCCGGTTTTTCCCAACGTTCAAGCGCCAACATTTTCCCTCGTGCCGGCCGGCGTGTGCCATATTCCCACACATGGCCACAAAACTCAGCCGAACGTACAAAGAAATCGGTTTTGCTAACCGAAGCAACCAACTCCTCTTTCCTTAGCCTATCCAACACGGCACGCACGTCGCAGTCGTGGTTAGCCAATAGCTCCTCCTCCGTATCACCGGAGGAACCAATAATAATATCATCAATATATACGTCCGCACAATCCAAACCCTGCAAGACGTGGTCCATGACCCGTTGAAAAATAGCGGGCCCATTCTTGATACCCATAGGCATAACACGCCATTGGTATCGCTTACTGCCAAATTCATGGCGGTCTTAGCCCGGGACTCAGGCCAAAGGGGAATTTGATGGAACCCCTTACTCAAGTCCACAACAGTGAAAATCTTGTGCTTGGATTAATTTCCCAACATATTTTCAATGAGGGGGAGGGGGTGTGCGTCGGGCAAGGTAGCCTCATTAAGTTGGCGATAGTCCACAACGAGGGCCATTTTCCCTTCTCCTTCTTGGTCACAACGAAACTGTTGGAGGCCCACTCGGAGGCAGGACATCGCTCAATCCAGCCACGAGCCAAAAAATCCTCCACTATCTCTTGCTCCGCCGCGGCACGCTCCCCCACCAACCGTATAGGTTTCAAGGACTTGGGTTTAGCGTTCGGGTATAGGTCAAGTTTAGCAAACCCCAACCGCTCCGTACCACGGACCTTAGGATGTTCCTGGCCCGGACAGAGACAAACCTCCCCGCTAAAAACATCCCGCTCATAGTCCGCGAGGATGCGTTTCCTCATGAGATCCACCTCCGAAAACACAATAGGTTCTTGGGTGGTGACGACGCCACCGACACGAGAAGCCGCCAACAATTGTTTGGCGCCATTAGTTTTTCGGTAGCGCTTAACGGTAGTGGCCCTCCCACCCAATAACTCTCAATTTTCGCAATGCGTGAACGCACGCATTCTTGCGCCTCCAAATCTTCGGGGGTAGGGTCAAGAGTAACGGGAGCGAGGAGTTTTCTATGGGTCGCTTGATATGTGAGGGTGCGCACCGAAGCCAAATGGTTAGGCACCCTTTCATCCTCCGACTCTTCCTCCGAGGTCATGCCCGGCTCGTCATCCGTATGGGGGTTAGAGACGGCCGGTGCCAAAACGGAGGCCACATGACATTTAGTGGCCGCCAAATTTTACTCCGCAATACCACCGTCCACGTATGGCGCCACTGTGGATCAACCCCGTTGAGGAAGGGGTGTGAGGTGGTCATTTTGATAGAGACGGGCCTCAGTCTCCGGCCCAGGAAGGTGGTACCCTTGTAAAGTAATTTCCATAAGGGGCTTCCACCACTCCCTAGGTGTCCACTTCGGCCCTACGACGATGGCTCGTATTTTTTCTTGCCGAATTTTCCGGACGCACTCGGAAAACCGATGATAGGGAGGGCACATCCAATACAATTTGGAGGGGTCTGCGGGAGTGGAAAAGAAATCTTCAAGCGGCGAAACCCAACCGGTAGTCAGGGCCATACCCGGGACCCTATTGAAAGCGTCCACGTCGGGGTTTTTGCCAAATTCTTTTTTGACGCGTGCGGCCCAATATGGCGTGAGGCCATAGTCAGACTGTGTCGACACGGACCCATCATGCCGTGTGGGTAGACATCACGGGGAAGGGTTTCGGGAGCAAATTCAACGAGCTCCAACGCACAAGCCCGATCCTGCACGGGGGCCACGGGGGAAGCGGTCAAGGCATAGCATATGTGCTTCTCGGCCTCAACAGGGGTAGGCGGTTTGCCACCAGGGGGCGTTACCACAATTGCTGGGGCCGGGTGCATAGGAGTGACCGCCCCAATGATTGGAACAGTTATGCCCCACACGGACTGACGTGACACTTTACCATGAATGGGTTTAACCAAAAATGGTTTGCCGGTTCGTGGAGCTTCACGGAAGTCCTCAATCCAAAAACGGGGGTGCACTAGATGGTGAGAGTACAAACAATTGAAACGGGCGAAATGGCTCACACAATGTTCGTAACCCCATGGGTGCCCCAAAACCATATCTCAAGGTAAATTCGGGACAAGGTACGGGGACACGCCATATTGGGCAACACGAGGAAGTGATTCACTACCATCCACAACCCCCGTAAATTGAATTTTGACGTCTATTTGCTCGTCCCCCCCCCGGCAAAGGCGTCTCAGTATCGGCTTGGAGTAGGCGCCTCCATTGGGGAGATTCATAATTTTCGGAGATTTGGTCTCCAAAAACATTGGGGTTTGCCAAAGCGACCGCTTGGCACCCAAAATCCACCAAAACACGGAGAGCCTTAAATTCTCCATTGGGCAAAACAGCCTGAACTGAAAGTTCGGTTTGAACCTCACTAGTCATTATATGCCCCTTCATGACTCTCGATGGAACGAGAGCCACCGTAGTGTCACAGGGGTGCCCGAGGGTTTCTTCTTTCGAAAGGGGCGCCTCTGGGCACTCCTACCAACGTCCGCGCCCGTACGCCGCTCCTTTTCCTCCCTTATCGCCCTTGCCGCCGCCACCCTTACCACCACCGGCACCCTTATTACCACCGCCACCCTTATCGCCACCACCACCCTTAGGCTTACCACCCTTAGACTTACCCGCAACGCTCCAATGAGTGTCATTGCATGGAGAATTAGGCTTACAAGTCCAAAGGGTGCTATTGGTGGCACCCCAATCAATCCAAGACATGTCCATCTCCGTTTGTTTACATGTTTTCCAATGTTTGGAACACGGAACCCAAAAGCTAGGTGGCGGTTTAGGCCCGGGGTCGACGGTTTTCTTCCCCGGAGGATTAGGGTGACCCACGGCGTTGACGGAGGTGTCAACGGGTTCGGAGGTGTTAGGGTCCGCCGTAGCATCCGCATTAACCGCATTCACCGCGGTTTCTATTGTGAGAAGGGCGATGAGTGTATGTCACCGTCGTCTTGTCTCTCTTATTGAGGCGTTCTAGAGCTTCCCTCTCCGATACGCTTTTATGGGCAAGGGCGTAGATCTCCTCAGGCTTCAAAGGAGGCCTACGTTGCTGCACTTTCATAGTGTAGCCGCGTGTGTGAGGTGTGTTGTTGAGTTGCAAGATCCACTCCTGTAGATACGGGTCTTTGCAATCAACTATCACCCCCGGCCCAAAATAGGAAACAATTTCAGGAACCGTAGTGTAACGTTGAGCGCTATATCTCCTGAGTTCCTTTTGGAACGGGGTGCGACCCGGCGAAGGGTCAAGGCCACTAAAATGCACCACATAACTGTCCGGGCTATTCTTGGCCTCTTGCTTGACCACCTTCTCTTTGATCCACGGGAGCTTACTTAGGAGCTGCTCCCGGATCACGTGGGGGCGAGTCTCGTTGCTCAAAGGCAACAACCGTTGCCAACGACCATACAAATCTTCCAGGTCGATGAGGGTCACTTGCCCTTTAACCACTCTGGGAGTGAGGGCTCGCCACTTGTCATCGGCCCTTGAGGGGTCATACCTGTGGAACCGTTGTTCCAAAAAGGTCCACAATTCTTTGAGGGTGGAGGCCGTTCTTGTGTGGTGGGTGACCTCGGCAACTCGTGCGTTGATGATCCCTTTTAGCCATGGGGGCAAGGTACTCAAAATCATTTTTGCCTCGTTGGCCTTTCGGTATATGGGATCACACCCCCCCAACCATTGTTGAAGCTTCTCCACCCACTCGTCGTAGCTCTCTAACTGCCCATTAAATTGCGGTTTAGGCATGTCACTCTCCTCCACCGCTTTGGTGTAACTATTTTGCACCATAGGCATTTGGTACGGGTGGTAAGCGGGGGGAGCCATGGTTGGGGGTGCACCTCCACTTGCAATTGGTGCAACCTTCACTGGAGAAACTGTACACGTGTCCGTAGGATGAGAGGGCGTGTACGAAGGTTTCCCGGGGGAAGTGAAAACATTTTTCGTGAGGGGATGGATGTTCCCCAATAAAGAGGTGTTCTCCTCCGCACTGGTCCACGGGGCTGTAGGCTCTGTGGGGTGCTCTTCGCCCTTAGGCGCCGCCCTCCACTCGGGGATAGCAGGTTCCTTCTGCTTTTCGGCGGTTCCCCTCCACGAAGTAGGTTCTTGGTGATGGGGGTGTTCGTGGTGTTCCTCCCCCCCCCTCGGCCACCCCGAATCCGGACAAGCGTTCGGATGGTAGATGCAATCGTGGGATGGGTGGACGGAGAAAGGAAGGAAACACCCACCACCAGATGGACCAGATGGCGCACCCATGGGCGCCGTAGGCGCCGCGATTCAGGATCAGGAACGGGTGGAGGCGCCGATGGCGGGGGCGGGACCACCGTATCGGGCGCTGCAAGCGTGGAGTACCAGTGGTCCCAGGCATCGATCCTAGATGCAACGGCGGCGTAACGCATAGCGAGCGTTTCCACTGCCCTAAAGCGTTCAGCCGTGTTGCTGTTGGACATTTTAAGATTATCCGACACACTAGCCTCCACCGCCTTAGAATCCCGTTGGTAGCCCTGAACCAACGCGTCAAACTTAGCGAACGTAGACAAGATTTGGGTCATCCGGTCCCCGTAGGGCTGACTGATGCCAGCGGTAGAGGCTATTGCCTGAGAAAACTCCTGCTCGGATCGCTGCAACTCTAGATTTTGAGTTCGCAGGTCCTGCACCTGAGCCATCAGACATTGGATGCACGTTTCATAGTGCATCACACACCGGGGACAGTCACAGGTGTGCTTGAGTTCAGCCTCCCCCCGTGTGTGAGCGGGGCCCCCAGAATGTCGAAACGAGGGACCCCCCCCCCGAGGAGGAGATGACCCACCACCGCCTCCTCCACCAGCCCCCTCTGCCACGGAGGGACCAGAGGGCCCCCCCGCAGGGCGAGACGGGGGTGTGGGGCGCGCAGCAACAGGCGCAGGCGCCCGCCCACTAGAGGAATGCCCCCCCGCCGAGCCCGCACCACGGGATGGCCGAATCAGGTGCGGGATTCCGTGCACTCACTCGATGTAAGCCGCCTGGCGGGGGCGGGGTGACGGCGGAGGGGAAACAGGACCAACAGTATTAGGCCGCGGCGGTGGCGGTGGGGATTCGTCCACCACAATATATTGTGGTGACTCATGAACCACCATAGGTGATTGGATTCTCGGATGGGAAGCAAAAACAGGCTCCGGGCCCGTTGCAACCTCTGGACCCCCCCCCCAATTGGGTAGTACCCGCGGTTGGGGGTCCTCCATAGGAGATGTAGTTGAGGGGGGAGAGACCAAGTTTATTATGAGGGTTGCTGAAACTCCCTCCACCGGATTCCCTCCCCCCCAGCATAGATTGTTAACCTTTGGCACCGCCGGAGAATCATCCACTAGGGATGGGCGATCTTTCATGCCACTCATAGGCACTAGAGATGTAGTACCGGCCCAGTCCTCCGTAGGCTCCGGAGATTCCACGACAAGACACGGGCGGTCTTTGACGCCGCTCTTAGGCACCGGGGATTCCTCCACAACAATGCACTGAGGCGCCGGAGAGTCCTCCACCATGATGTAGTGGGGTGCCGGGGATTCCTCCACAAGCATGGGGCGATCCCTGGTCCCTGACATAGGTTCGGGCGGTGCAGGCGACGAGGCAACGGAGATAGGGGAATGTTGGAGTTCATGACGTTCCAGCACTCCATTCTCCTCCTCCTCGTCGTCGGTCCCCTGTCCCAACGCCAGGGGGAACCATTGGTCACACTCATCCTCCTCGATTTGCGTGGGGGATTCCTCGATGATCGTAGGATTTGGCCTGGATCCGCTTGGGGGATTGGGATTCGCTCCCAAGGAAGGAGATTCCTCCACCAGGGAGGGAAACCGCCGCGATCCAATCATTGGAGTGGGCGACGATTCCACCATAGTGGGGTTCTGCCTAGTCCCCGACAGGGCTTGCTGGATCAGGGCCACGGCCTCACGAGTCGGACCCAGATGGCCATGGGGATCAGGTGTGACCGAGTTGACTCGACGGTTTTCAGCGTCAAGTTGGTCAACAATAGGGCTGATGGGCCGTGCCGCAAACAGGTTTTTTCTGACTTGAGGCTCTGGCAACCCCCCTAGCGACGGAGGAGTGCCAGAGTCGACCAGGCTGGGGCCCATTGGCGAAGCCATCGTACCCTAGTCGGCAGTGCGCGAGGGTGCAGCGTTCGTACGCTCGATCACCCCAGTAGATGAGTCGATTATTGCCCGATCCTCGGCGCTAATAACGGTTCCCGAGCCTGTAATAGGCAATTGTGGTCCTCTTATCTCTCTCTGAGGGTGGCGGTCTATTTCCCCCCCAACCATCCCAGGTACACCAGCTGGATCTCGAGGATGGGGGGCCCCGATGGGAACATTCGGGGATTCCGGAGACTTAGGATTTGTAGCCACTTGGGGCTTGGCCCGTTTTTGCGGCCCCTGCCCGGTGTTGGGGTCAGGGCCGAGGAGGTCCTGAGAGTGGGGAGCTGGACACCCTCAGCTATCCCTCCCGGGGAAGAGATTTTAATTTAAATTTGATCCACGATGTCGCGGACGGATCGCTTTCCGCGATGCCAATCGCCCAACAGAGACGAAAAATTTTCGCCTCTGCTACCATGAAACCAGAAACAAAGGTCGCAGTGGCATGGGCAGCAACATTGCTTGGCACAGAAGACATAACGATAGTGTTGACTGAATAGTATCCTGCAAACAAATATGATACACATTGCCAATGAAATACCTGATATGCACATATGAGAAATACACCCTATCATCCACTAATGGATATAACTACTAAACATCCAAGATTGCCTTATCTATCCCACATCCTATGTTCCTAACAAGGAAATGGAATATAATATATACTATCCCATATATATCCCAAGTATAGGGCCATACAATGATCCCTTACGGGTAATATGCTAGGGTAGGGTGGTGACCTGCTTCACGGTCATAAAGTCAGATTCCCAAGTGACTTGTTAGGGCGTTACTAATTGGTTGGGGAATGGGTAGGTCTACCGGCAAGGAGAAATCACCCATCTATTGAAATAAAATCATAAATCCACATTTGAACTCCCAAATACCTCCATTATTGAAACGGAAAAGTGGTGGAGGTAACTGATGGATGTGAATCATACCAAATCAGGTTTACCTCATTTACCTCACACCCCCCGTAGACCCTGCATGAAGGGTCTAAATCTCACCACTTTTCGGTAGCCATCTAAAGGGCTCAAAATGGCGTTCATAATAGAACTCATTGGGGGGGGGAGGAACTAAGAAGCAACCTAAAGTCACAAAGAACAAAGCATTCCTGAGTATTCCCCTTAGGCCCAAAGGAACTCATGGAAAAAGTTTTTCATGAACCAGGATGACGCACTAAGTGTCCCTTATTCCCTAGGAATCCTTTACTACACAGCAATCGAAAAGAAAAAAGTAACTCATTTAAAGATCCTGCGGATCTTTGACTCTACCTCATCGAAACAATTGATTTCAAAGACCCAGGGGAACGTGACGTGGTATGCAAGTGAAAGCCATATTGCTACTTGTTGCAAACTACTAAACGACTTAAAACCAAGGGTTTTTGAAAACTTAGAACACCAAAATTCAATCACCATGCGGGTAGGGAGGATTTCCGCAAATTCAAGGGCTTTAAATCCTGGCTAATTCCTCCACAAAAAAAAACCAAAGTGCAAAACTAGCCGGGTTAATATCGTCCCTGGGCTCAGTGCTTAAGCAAACCGAAGCCAACATTTCCTTTACGTTCACTAACAAAAACAATTTCAGCTCCTCTGAAAAAGAATGGAAACACATGGAGGAAAGTCTTACGTACTCATCTAATTTCTTACTAAACTTAGGTCTTCCGAGTTGTGCCACCCCTATGCCCCTTTTCTTTCCCTTGCACATACCTCTTGGAGTAAAACCTAGAAACGTTAGTGCAAAACCCAAATTCGGAAACAATGAAAGAAATGGAATCAGCCTCAAATTAAAATGAGAGAAAAAACAACAAACAAAAAAAATGTGGACACATAGGCATATATATAGACATATATATATATATATATATATATATATATATATATATATATATATATATATATATATATATATATATATATATATATATATATAGTCATAGTCATAGTCATAACCACTTATCATGCCGTCTACTGGTGTTACCGGGCATCTCGCGCCGACAGGTGGTTCCTGCCTCGCTCGATCCCGTGGGTCCTAGGGCTGCATGAGGTGGCCCACAGCATGACGCAGGACCCATAGGACCGGGGATACCGGCCAACCAGGCTTTGTGGGCAGCGGCAGCTGCAAAGCGTTAGCATTAGCAACGGCGACGGACGCTGGCCCGTTTGTTTGCCGGGGGTAAAGGGGCAAGGCACAGCAACGCAGCATGACAGCCACAAGCAGAAAGCAAGGGCGTTTCCTATGGGCGCAAAGCAGCAACCGAGGTACAAAGCAGCACGCATGCGGCGAAGCAAGAGTGGACCCCCGGTTGTTCGTGTACCCTCGCCACCGTGGAGACGACCACCACCCGTGACCCCACGTAATCCATTGCCAGCTGCGTACTCGTAATTGCCCACCACGCCTGACGCCACGTAACCCACTGCCAGCACGCAATAACCCGTAGATGCATAGCCAAGATTTCTGGGAGGCTCCAGACTAGCCTGGCCCTCAGCCTTCATCGCCTCCATGTCCCCACAAGGTGCCGCCGGCCCACCGCATCAATCCCCTAGTATAGTACAGAAACATGGTAGCAACCCCATCTTCCCCGTGGCCCTGAGCTGCACCCCAAATATATACCGTGCTGGCACTCCATGTTAAGGGCCAGTACCCAATCAGCTTCGAGGCATCCGCTTGCCCACGTATAATATAACAAGAGGGTCTACAGGGGGGGACGCCGGCCGCCCCGTGACGGGGGTGGCGCAACCCGTGAATATCGCTGGCTAGGATTCGGGCTAGTGGGTGCCGTAGCTTGATTATCGACCCCCTGTAGGGGTACCCACCAGAGGCTCGCCCCAAGCCGCGGTAACCAGGTCCACCTCATCTAGCCCACATACGTTGCCTTGGCGCCTACCCTTGACCCTTACCTGCACTGTTTGGCCAGCTCCCGTGGTTGCGCCTCTTCCGCCACAGCAGCGGCCAGGCCGCAGGTTCGGCCCCCACCGACGACGTGGCGAGCCTATTTATAGCATTGGCCCGCGCGTCACCCCCTGGACCACTCTGCCCGCTGCTCCGCTTCTCCCTCCGCCTCTAGCCGACCGGACAGGCGCCCCCCAGGAGTAAGTCACGGCAGAGAAGACTAGATAGATTACACGCATATAGAGGCAACCGCATTCGCAGCGCTGCGCCGCTGTGCAGTACCGCCGCCGCCACGCCGATGCCACCTGCGAGCCGCCACCGCACGCACCACCGCAACCGCAAGGCCATGGTCAGACGGTTAGACTATGTACATGCCCTGAGGCACGGTCCCTCTAGTTTGTTAACGGGACTAGAGGATGCCCCTGCGTTCCTCCTGAGTTGTTAGAGGGGTCAGGGGGACACCCCAGTACCGCCATGCGACCCCTCGTTGTCCCCACTGTACGGCTCCCCAGTACCGCCGCGTATCCCCTGCACTCCCGCCATACAGACCCCGGTACCGCTACACATATCCCCATGACGCCAGTACACCGTCACCTGCAACTCCGTGTACCCCTCATGATAGCACCTCCCAGACCGCCATACCATCTCTAGTACGCCCACCATACGGTCCACCGGACGATCACGCCGTCGCAATCCTCGATGCACACCTCGCCGCTTCCGGGGCCTGCAGGCTGCTCCTGCAACCCCTTGTAATGCGCCCAGGGGGTATCGCAACGCATGCACCGTAGCGCCGGTAGCGATGTTGCTTGCCCCCACACAAACCTGTGAACCCCCGGAGTATCCCGAGCAACTACCCCCGCTACTACCGTAGCCAAGGCGCCAGTAGTGACCCTGGTGCCATGGGAATACCCTACAGGGGTTTGGGCCTTATTACCCTGGTGGGGACGACCCATGACACCTCACTGTTGTATGCGGCGACCCTGGGCAGGCCGGTGAAGCATCCCCGTCCGAGCCTCATGCACGGGGGCAGTACGGCTTACCATGAGGCCGGCAAGACCTGTCACATCGCGTTGGCCGTCATACGCCGCCTGACAACCGCACAATCAGGCCATGAGGGCACTGCTTCTCAGGTGCCACCCCCTCCCCTGGGTCCAGCATAGGGACAGCGGCAAGCGCACCCACATTTCCCATACCCCCTCAATCTGCATTACCCCCGGCCCCACCGCGCCGTCACCATTTCCTCCGAGATGCCACAACCAAAGTACCCGCGAGTCGCCTTCCAGAGCTGCCCACCACAGCAGCAGGGGCAGGGCTGCCGTCGGCGCATCGGGGCATCGCACCCCTCCTACCCGGACGCTCGTCAAGTCACCCTGGATTGCCTTCCAGGCACTTGAGGACATCTGTCCAGAGTGCCGCAGTGCCCACCTCGCCTTAGGCCACCCCCTAGCGGCACGCTCCCGACATGTCCCGCATAGTGGGGTGGAGGCACATTGATGAACCCAAACCGACGCTGTCTCTCTGCACCCGTGGCATTGCTGTGGAAGCACAGACCGCGACGGAACGCAACTACCATCACAACAATGCGACCACAGGTCCTGCCACACATGGCAGCACGCTTCTTGGAGACCGAGCAAAGCACCTGCAGCGCGCGTGCTGTGGCACAACGTACTGAGCAGGCTGCGCCTCGCTTCATCCCACGTGGACACCGGGCGGAGTGTCGTTTTTACGTTGGGGATCATCGGTAGCCTCTCAAGCAGCCGGGGCCACCGCGCAACTTTGGGGCTGCGTGTGCCATGCGTCAGGAGCTCCCAACCATAGTCCCGCACGATCCCCCCGATGACATCAACCCCGTCCAGCATGGCCCCTGGCGGACGCTAGAACCAAGCGTTGTCCTCCCGCCCGAGCCTCAACGACCGCCGCGAGGCCTAGGGTGTCAAGGGTGTGACGGGCATGGGCAGCCACGTGGTCGTCCCCCTCTAGCAGAGAGAACATGGCCTCCGTGACGTGGCCTTGCGCGTCGTAGCCGTGAACCCGTGCCCGCTGCTTGGAGCCCACCAACACGGCCGTGGACCGCCGCTCCGTGACGGCTGGAATGGCTCGTCGCAGCTGCCGGTCATACAGCCACAACGTACCCACGTCGAGCACGACAGGTACCGCCAGGACTGGGAGGCTCACAGAGGCTGCTGAAAGACCGGTAGCACTTCGCGAGGCTAGCCCATGACGTTACCCACAGCCGGATGGTCTGCGTACACCTGGAGCCAGGGATCACTCTGGCCGTCAGGGCCCCTCACCATGGTACCAGGCACCATGGCCCACGACTGCGCCGATACCACGCGGGACCACTCCCTGAATGCCGGGATGTCCCGAGCCATCGAGGAACCCATCCAATGGCTGAAGGTCTGCGGCACTGCCGCCATCCAGTGACGAACAAGCACATGGCCTCCTCGTGCGGGATGTACAACCTGGGCACCAACAGCGCGTGCAGCGGTGCCCTCTGAAAGGTCGCCTGCGAGTCGCTGGGGAGGCCGTCGAACGGGTTCCACGGCGGACGCCGTTGGATCCTCCCTGCCGGTGGGTAGAAGGGCGTATCACCTCGCAAGAACGCGTACACTGCCCTCCTTCGATCTTGCATCGGCAGCTGCATGATCTGGGTGAGCCGATGGTTCCTGCGGGCATACACATCTTCCCCAACCTGGACCATGTCCTCCACAAAGAGCTTGGCCTTCGCAGGGCCCCGGGACGACGCCGCTCGCACCGCAGCGAACTGCCGCTTCAGGTCCCCGGGGACGACACCCGCCATCAGGGATTCCGTCCACCTGCAGCCGTGCTCCCTCCACGCCATGAACTCCACCGCCCCGTCCGTTAGGGGTAGCTCCGCCGTGAACTCCACCACACGCCTGCACAGGAGCCTTGCCACCTCCTCGTCCCGCGCACACAGCAAGCGCATGTGGCCAATGTCCTCCTCCGGCCCCCACAAAAGATACAGGGGTGGGCCGGTATTGCCACACGTGTGAGCTTCTGCCTCCACCGTCGCATGACCTGCATGGTGGACAAGCGACCGTCACGTGCGGGCAGCATATTTTTGTGCGTTGGGCCGTGGTGCACAGCTCCCAGGGGCATCGCCTCAAAGGCATTAGCCAGTGGCGTGTGGACCGTGGTGCGCGCCGCCATCGAGCGCCACTCCATCTCCCCGACATGCTGAAATGCTTGCATGGAGGGCACACGCGGCTCGGGCTCTCCATCATCTCCTGGCACCAAGAGCAGGGCGTGCTCCTTGGGCACGACGAGATGAACAGGCGGGGCCGTTGCACGGGCCGCGGCAGAGTCCGGCGCCTCAAGCGGGACCGGTGCCAAGTGCAAGCTCTGCCTCACCACCCAATGGTGTGGCCCCCCTACTCGGCGTGGCAGCCGCCGCAGCCCCTCAACTATCCAGCTCAGTGCGTGCTGGTTGACCAGATGCCAGGTCAGCCCCGTGATGCCACGGTACAGGGTCTCCTGCGCCCTGCGCAGGTGCGCTCCAATGGTGGAGGCATCCACCACGTGCACCGTGCACGCCAACAGGGGCGTGTGCAACAGGTACGCCGCCGCGCCGATGATCTCTGCCTCCGGGACCGTGCCGTAGATGGCACCCGTCCACGTGGGGCTCCCGTGGCTGGCCACCGCCACATTGGTGGCTTCGTCTCCCTGGGGCGACGCGTCAGACGATGTGACTTTGGTCGCCACTGGCACCCAGCAGTATCGGTGGGGTTCCAGCCATGCCACGTCGGAGTGGGGGCTCTGCTTGACTTTTCCAAGGGACGCCGCGCTCGAGGCCGTGAGCTCCGGGGACAGGACCACCTTCGGCTAATACACCGCATGTGGTCTCCAGGCCAGGTCGCATCCACAGACGGAGTGGATGGCGTTAAGGGCCGTGGTATACTCTGCCCCCCAAACCGTCGTGGAGCAGGAGGGCTGGTACACCACCACAGAGCCGTGGTGCACCGCCCCGCCATCACGCAACGACGTGACGGCGACATGCGGATCGTGTGGCACGTTGGACATCCGAACCACCTCCCGGACCGAGCACTCATCAGCGTCCGGGACAGGGCCTGCTGGCACGAGAAGGACGATTGCCCACTCGCTGCACCCGTGTACCGCCGCGCATGCGCTGGAAAACACAGGTCGCCCGTGCACAACCCACAGGGGCGACGGGGTTTATGCCGCCCCCGGCGTGGGGTGTGAGCAGGGGGACAAACGCCAGATCGTCTTGCTGCTGGTAACCCTCAAAGACATCCCCCAGCAGGAACAGGAGGGCGGCTGGCGGGACGAACGGCATGGACTGCCACGGGTTCGCCGGGTCCCATCCTTCCTCTCTGTACCCGCCCACCACATACACGTCCCCCGTAGTGGACTGCCTATTGCGTTTGCTGGCCTTCTTGCGGCGCACCGGGTGAATGAGACGGTGAGTCAATGGACCAGGCAGCTGCAGCCGGAAGACGTCGCGGAGCCACGTGAACCACACGTGGTCCAGCTGATGGGGCCCTACTCTTGCGTGCGGAAGGTGCAGGTGGTCCTCATGACACTCATGGAGCTGGACAGCCCACTGCCCAGGTGCAGGACAGGGGAGCCGCGCATGCAGGAGGTCATTTGCAGGATCAGTCAGGGACTGTACCGCCGCATCCGTGCGGGGCCCTGAGAGAAGGCAGATGTCTCTACCCTTGAAGGTGTAGGACTGGGATGCCCACTTCCGTCCCGCCCACTGCACCTGCGGCAGATGGGCGTGCACGAACGAGTACGCTGACGACGGCATCAAGAGTCCTATGCGCAACGTCCCCATCGCCCGGAGTACCCTGTCCACCCACGTATTGCCAGCGTGAATGACGAATGACGCAGAGGGGAGCATGAACTGCCCGCACACTCCGTACTGCTTGTGCATGTCTCGAAGCATGGCTCGCAGCTCATCCTGGACTGTCGTCGACCGGTGGTGCGTGAGTTGAGCCAGGGTCGCTACAACGGAGTCGCGGCAGATAACGTGGACATCCGCCAGCCGCAATCCATGACCACACCGCACCGCCACATTGGACAGGTCCTTGGGCAGCTTCTCGAATTGCAGGGGCGCAGCCTTGATGGCAGCATTCAGCTTGACCACTACCTCCGCCGTGTCGGACAGGTACGAAACAGGTAGGAACTAAGAAGCAACCTAAAGTCACAAAGAACAAAGCATTCGGAAGTCTTCCCCTTAGGCCCAAAGGAACTCATGGAAAAGTTTTATCATGAACCAGGACGACACACTAAGTGTCCCCTATTCCCTAGGAATCCTTTACTACACATCAATTGAAAAAAAAAATTTTTTTTTGATCAAAAAGGCAAGTTCATAAGTGCCAAGGGCCACAGTGGACCAAGTTCGAAGTAAGATACAGATTTCGGCGAAGCCAGGGTATGCATACGGGCTGCAGCTCGTGACTGTGCCCCCATGGTTTCCCATTGAGGTTGGTGTAGTCATGTCAGTGGTACTTCCCACTCAGTTGGGTCCCAGTGCGTTTTGTGGCGTTTCGGCAGCGGTTGTAAC
Source organism: Eutreptiella sp. 'Long Island Sound 2002' (assembly GCA_964036045.1). Lineage (NCBI taxonomy): Eukaryota > Euglenozoa > Euglenophyceae > Eutreptiales > Eutreptiaceae > Eutreptiella > Eutreptiella sp. 'Long Island Sound 2002'. Next base: position 60,495,725 of record OZ038381.1, read on the forward strand.
GGGACTTCCCACAAGGTGGGGTCCCAGTGCTCCCGCGGCCGCTTCCGTATCAGGAATATCGTCTGTCGGGCTGGTCGGGTTGTTTGCCAGTATTGTGTTGTCTTGTGTTTGCAAGCGTCTTGGTAGTACTGTGCCATGGCAATCAGGTGTGTCTGCTGCTGCCACATGTAGGTCGCTTGTTGATGGTGCAGGTCAAGTAGCTTGGCAGTGCCTGCGCTCGGCCTCCAGTATCGGTCATTGACCATCAGTAGCAGTTTTGTGTCAGTGTACCACAACCTTGTGTCTTCCTTCGCTTGTTCGTACCATTGCCTACGTATTTGGTACAGGTGTGCATGTGTGTCGTGCAGTCGTTGTGTTTGTCTCTGTTGGTCGACTAGTTTTACGACAAGCTTGTGGTAGTCTGTTTTTGCCGTCAGTGCGTTGGTGTAGCACATGTGTAGGGTGTGCAGGTGTTGTCTTGCCATCGCCTCCATGTGTGCTTTGTGGTATATGTCCCGTGCTTGCTATGCGTGTTCGTTTGCCAGCCTGTCTGTGGTTGTCTTGTACTGTTCCCACCGCTGTGTGTCAACGTTCAGGCACTGACGTTTCTTTATGTGGTCGTCTGCCCCTGTGTTAGTGGCTCGCGCGACGAACCATGCCACTGCCTCACTATCGCCCGCGTTGCGTGCATCTTGTAACCATTGGCCGGGGTCGATTGGGTCAGCCGTTGCGACCTCGGCCTTACGTTTGCGTTTCGCGCCGCACCACGTGGGCGCCCCGACTTGGTTCCGTAGGTTTTGGGGCGTTTCTTGCGGCGGAAGTGCCTGTGCCATGTATTTGGTGAGCCACAGGGGCGACGGTGGTTGTTGTGGTGTTGGGTTGGCGTACTTTCGTCTTAGTGTTTGGACAGACTGTATCATGCGAAACTGGAACAGGCCCACCTCCGTTCGCAGTTTGTGTCGTTCCGCAGTGGGTATGGCGTCGACGAGGGATAGTGGTATGAGTAGCCTGACACAGAGCCACAGTTCTTGGTTGTCGGCCGCTTGCAGCCATTGGTGCGTGTATGGGGCCCAATCAGTCCAGCTCTTGCGCCACAGGTCCCAGAAGTCGCTCCAGGCAGGACAGTAAGCCAGTTTTGACTGTACCGATGCTCCGTGTTGGTGGCCACACTGGGAGCAGAGGCGGGGTGTCCGTTCCTAGGGGGCGCCCATTCCCCACCAACGCACTTGCCCCCACAGCCAGGGTGTCCACGCGTTTCGTCTGTAATGCTTCATGGGGAGCCAGCTCACCCAGTGTACGTCTGGTGTTTGTTTTTGTCTACGCACTTGCATGATCCATGCCTTAGCAGGCGTGGGCATGATCTGTCCTGTGATGACAATATCATGGGGTTGTGGTTGTTGGGAATCCATGGGCAGGTTGTCGCCCATATTGGCGAGGACGTCAAAGTGGTTGTTCCCCTGTATGTCCTGGTAGTCTTTATACGTGGTGGCTTGTTCTAGTTTGCGGTGCCCTGGTGTCCATCGGATCGCCAGTCGTTTCGTGGTGGAGTTGAGGTACCCTATGTCGCGGTAGTCCTGGTCCTTGACCACTCCTTTGCGTTTTATAGGTGTGGCCTTCACCACACTCTGGTTGTCTAGTATAATGTCGTCTCCTGGCTTGGCCAGCTCTGAGGCTAAGGCGCAAGCGATCGTTTCGGCCCGATACACCTGTTGTGGCCCGTGCACCCGGAAGGCCGCACGGTATGTTCCGTTGTAGATGCCCCCTCCCGCTCGTCCGTGTCGTTTCAACCCGTCTGTGTACCACCGGGTGGTGGTGGGTTCTCCTGTGTAGTGTATGGTGATTCCGTGTAGTTTTTGCTGGTGGGGGAGTGCCTGACAAACCTCATGGGTTTCCTCAGGGGTTGGCTCCTCTGGAGGGTTCATCCAGCTGTAGTCTATGCGGTTGGTAGCTGGCCGTGTCTTCCCTGCATGCGTCTCCTGGTCCTCTTCTGAGCTCTCCGAGTCGTAGAGTCCCGCGGGGAAGGGTCGGTGTTGTCGGGGTTGGGATATACGCTGACCCACCGTGCCCCCTAGGGCTCGAATGGCGTCTATGTATTTATATTGGGTTGCGGTGAGTTGTTGTGTAGGGCCGGTGCGCTGCAGTTCTTGTTGGCCCATTGTGACCCACCGGGTGATGTAGGACCACCACAGCTGGCGTAGGCCAAGTCCCCCGTGACTGAGGTTGGTAGTCAGCCGGTGTTTGTTCATTTGGTGTTCTACCCCGGGTGTATCCCTGATGAGCTGCAGCAGTATGTCGTCCCAGTACGCCATTCGTGTCCTATTTCCGAGGAACAGTCCCCTGTACGTTCATCGGGGGATAAGGACGGCGTTGATGATGGCCACCTTTTCGTAGGCGTTGAGCGGCAGGGTCCTGTATGCCGCTACGTTGTGGTGTAGCTGTGTAGTGACCATGTCCCATGTTGTGTCTTCTTGTGTGGGGTGGGCTAGCACATGCCCCAGGTATGTCATTATAGGTAGTAGGTGGCCGCACGGGGATGAACTGATGCCGCCACGTGATGGGCGTTAGGTCGTAGTCCTTGGCCCAGTGGCACAATTCAGTTTTGTCCTTGTTGAAGCGTAATCCCATTGTGTGGGCCACGTCGTGGAGGGTATCCAGGGTGTGCAGCAATGCTTCCTTCGTGGGCGCACGCACAGCTATGTTGTCAACGAACACGTACAGTCGGGCTCCCAGGCAGCGTTCCATGGTTTCACGTATATAACACGCGGTATAACACCAACTCGGTCCTCCAATGCGGAGATGTGCACCCCAACCCCGGGCACCGTAGGATATATCAGCTCCGGCGGGGATGCGGGGATGTGCGGGGACCCCCCATACCGTTGCTGGACATTGAGGAGTATGCACAACACCTAGTGGTCAACACCAATCGACGGTATGACAGGCTAGACGACGCAACCACCGCGAAGGACCACGACATGAAACTGGCCTCCTGGAACCTACAAGGAGCACAGGGATCCGTCAGCCTACAACGCTGTGCCAACACCCTCCACCTAATCAGCCAGTGCCGTATCGACCTATGCGGCATCCAGGAGTATCACCCAGGTTTCCTTAAACCAAAGGCGGCCACAACAGCACTCAACAACGACTACAAGTGCTACGATGCGCCTGGGAACGAACCGCGGATAGCTTTCATTGTCCGCAACGCTGTGGTCCCTCACATACTCGAAACGTTATACTCACCCAACGGATTGGCAAGGGCCATCAGGATACAGCTCCCAAACAGCCCCCGCCGCACCATTGCGTGTGTGTACTCCAAATTCAACCAACAGGACAAACAAGAGGTAGACCTATTTCTGCAGTCCCTGAGACCATACGACATCATTATGGGGGACTACAACGATGACATTTGGCCACCCAACCCGACACGCCCGTGGCAGGAAGACCTGGCCAGCGGAGTGTTCCCGGACCCTTTGCACGCTAGCAGCCAACCCCCGGACCCCCGGCAATACTATACCCGCTTCCCTAGGCATGGACGCCCACGTCGCCTAGACGCCACCTTGATTAGGCAACAAATACCGAACATACCCTGGACCTACTATGACACCATACAAATGCCCATATCGGATCATGCTATGGTCCTGCTTGGGGTCCGATGGAGGATAGGGGTCCCCGACCCACCACACAGAAAACCACAGCCCACAGTCGCGAAGTGGTATACAAAACAATTTCAACGGTTTACTAACACCATATCCACACTACCCATAACAAACAACGACCCACCCCTACACATGGCACGACGGATACTGTCTGCTATAGCGCACGCGGCGCGACCACAACGACCCACGCGCGCAAAGACAGCGACCACCGCAAGCTGGTCGGAAACCACGGACCCCAAAACACGGTTACGGGAGTACGGGGAAATACAAGAGCAACACATACGGAGACAAATCGGCAAACTGCGCCGGGCAGCAGTGCACAAATCGGCCTATTTTTATAAAATGGGCAAGAGATGGCGCACTGGACTCATAGCCCAGGACACACCGAAGCCCCCAATAGGAGGAACACAGTACGTACTCAACCACTTTGCGGGCGACCCAATATACGACGAAGACGCGTGCCGGCAACTCATACGGAAGCATGTACGGCGCCGCACGTGGAACACAACGACCCCCACATACGAGGAGTACTTGCAGTGCCTA